>OY390721.1:28397338-28997338 GCA_959613375.1 Heteropelma amictum
TGTTTTCACATCGTAACAACACATAATCCAACAGTATATATTCTTTATCGTCATTGTGACACCCTGTTTTATCCATGAAGGCGCCTAAATAGAATTGTAAAGCCTCTCAACATATTGTAATGCCTACTATCGAGCATTAGTACCTCGTTAGTTCGTTAGTGAGGGTATACAGTAAAAGTTGAGAACTTCCGTATATGCGGACATTCTTCACGTATGAATCCCTGATGAGAGTGTGAAACATAGGCATATGAGGGGTTCTAGTGTGACTGCGCTTGTGTCGGAAATCCAATTGCGTCGAGCATGTGCGCATGGAACAATTGCGAAATGGGGATGTCACAAAGAGTATTGTACTACGTATCTCTTGAGTTTTCACGCAAAGGTTCGCTGGTTTTATCTGCCCAGAAGGCATTCCAGTCTCGCGGTGAAAATAATATATGTACGAGTCAGCGGTAGCACGATGATATACGTAGAAATGTGGATATGCATGCATGACTGCATGTACCCTGCAGTCAGGAAAGGAACGTATTTCCTCGTGACATTGTATATTGTACATACTCGCAAGTTAGGTGACAACGACTCTCGCCTAAGACAAGTATCGACGTTACTGTACTTACCTACTCATCAGCCTGGAGAACGTATTAACAAAGGCATGAAGCTCGAGGGTACATATACCCTATATAATACACACTTGAGTTTTTTTTTCGTCTTCTTTTTTATTCCACCGTTTCACCCTTCACTTTATTCACCGTCTCGCGTGTGCTGCTGTTCTGTAATCTCCGTGGCTCTAACGAGACTCAGACATTTCGCATTAGCACCCGTGCGTTGTACCCTTCTGTTTTCCTCTTTTTTGTACTTTCCCTCTCGAGGCCTTGATTCCTACGTACGATTTTTCACTCTCACATGATCTTTAAAAGGTCTTTTCCCACGTTTGGAGGCATGGAGAGAGCGAGATATTAGAGGAATCATCATAAAAACTGGACACAAGACAATCTGTAGGACACCACTGTGGAATATTATCCATACTTCCACCGATCACTGTGTTTTTTCATTAAAAAATTATCCGCGGTGTGAAATCCAAAGTTTCTTCTTTCAGTACAGTTTCAATACATCAAATGAAACTGTTTTGTTATTTGAATTAATTATATTTTGTATTTATACTGTTATTTATTACAAGAATATCACACTATAATATAAATCGATATGTTCGGTTAACCCAGCTTGTACAATTTCCACCGATGATTTTTTTATTTGCCTTATCATCTCCACTTCCATACCTAATAGTCTGTGTCATTCAAAGTTTCGACACTCTCTACATAATATTCATGATTGCTTCTCCAGAAATACTTTTCGAGATAAACACATACATCCTTGTGTAACAGTGCGCACTGTACTAAGATACTAGTGAATATCTTCGTTGGCTCCGGAATCTTGTATGCGTCATGTCATCACCAGCCAAGACTGACCGTCCATTTCGATCTGTTGAATATGAATAAGCTTGAGTTCGAAGAGCTTCGACACCCGAGCATTTCTACCATGACTTCTCTCTACCTGTGTGTGGTGAAGCATCGTCGAGAAAACTTTTATGATTCCTTTTCCCATGAAAATTTCTGGTCCATGCTAGGAATGCATTCACAATACCAAGACATCCTAAGAACGAAGGAAGACTCGTATAAGCTAAAGAAAGGGTGCCGTCGACTGACCGGTGTCTAAAGGGTTTTCGAGGTAGATAGCAAACGTGCCAGACATCGAAATAGACGCGGGAGTTAGGGGGTCATCCATGTGCATGAATTGAATGTGTGCAACCAATTTTGTGAACGTTAGTAGTCAACGCCACCGTCGAGATCAATTATCAGACAACAGAGAGGTTCCCTGATTATTTTCCATCGTTTATTTATCAAAGAATGTAACGAGATTCCTTCGCTCTCCGATAAATTATGAGAGACGGAGAAGCGAGTGAAGCCAATTGAAAATCACTGAAAGTCCGCTATGCACCGTGATATCGGAATTCTTTAGTTCAATGTTAACACAATTTTCTTCAAAATGCGATGCCGAAGGCAGATTGATCAGATCCTTTATCCTCTTTCATAGCAGGATATATCTGATAGGCATTTATTTATTCGACTCACATGTACAGATATATCTTGTCGGACTTGCATACGTGTATTTGTATCGGATACACGGTATGTTTTTGGTTTATGGATATTGTTGTATTCATAGATGACCATTTCTTTTTCTATGTCATTTTTACTTGTCCGGCTTTGTCATGTTTCAGCTCGGGATACTCCTAGTCGTGAGACTCGCCCTGCTTCACGGGGCTTTGCCAAAGTTCTCGCCACAGGACAACCCGGCCGCCTTTCATCCCTGTTTCCACGTGAGGTGAGCAAAGACAGCAAGCGCACTTGCTATCTGAGCGACATTTCAACGGAACAAAATTCTTGGCATGCCATGCATCTACTGTAGGAGAATCCAATACCCTTGTTATTTGTATGTTGCGCACGCTTCTCACCTGCAGTACACTTTCGCAGCAAGAACAAAAGAAGCTTCGTTGCTCTCCGGGAACAGGATATTGCATTGCTATGATCTCCGTTGAAGATGCGGAATAAAAGACACTCAGTGTTAGAAGTGTCTAATAACTACAGTGAACTCAGATATTTTTCATGCTAATAATCTTTCACTGGAATTTATATATTGTGAAAATAATTGGAAAAAAATGTTTATTAAACTTTTTTTTATATTGACAGGAAACTCAACAGTTATCTTTGTGACCGAGAATTTATTTGAATCACATTCAATGGTTGGAAGTGGGATAAGTATTTCGCAGATCAATTCAAACCCGGCAATAATTACCAACAGTTTGTGTGGGAGCCTTTAACAAAAACATAATTAAAATTAAATACACTCTGGACTCTATAACGAGTGAAATTCTTGTGTGCGTTAGCAATTTCAATGAATTTCAAAGTCGATTCAAATATTCGCTTGATTAACACTGTACACCTGCATAATCTGAGAAGCTGCACGAAACGTAGGAATATAACTTAAATAATGGCCACTTACTATCGCCAGGACCAAATGATATCAAGAGAAAATAAATGTCTCGATTTAGTTGGACAGTATGTTCTCGAGACGCACGTTCATAGATAAAAAAAATTGTTATTCGACGATGTTTGTTTCCCATCTTTATAAATAATATCAAGCTCTAAGAATATAAGAAAAAACCTTTTCTTCTAAAAATATCCGGCGATCATTTTGATAATTGTTAAATAATATTATATATTGATATGTTTTATCGCCGTTGATGGATCGCATTTTCATTTGAGATATAATCTATAACTCGTTTACTTTGACTTTTCTTATTCCTTCGATCTTACTAGGCTCATGACAATGACGATATCACGAAAGTTCAGACGCCTCTTCGACTTCGACCTTCTTGAGACTGTGAAAGGCCTGGAGTTTCAGAACGTAAAACGGTGAAAATGATACGTATAGGGAATAAAGAGCGAGATAGAGACAGAGATGCTATCCCGATTCTTACAGAGTTAAACTGTACGCCTGGCGCTTCCAACTTTTCCACTTCGCTAACCGCCCTCGGGAGTATACGCACACTGGGCCTCAGGCTCTCTATACTAATACTCATCCCGCATCATGACTTTGACTTTGTCGTTTTTCTCCTTATTCTTTTCTCTTTTACCTTCACTGTGTGGTTCGGTATCGGCGAAGGTCTACGGAACTACCACCTCGTGTACTTTCTTTGAACTTTGCAAAAACTCTTTTCTCTCCAGCGAGCCTAGTGGATTCCACATATACTGAACCGGAAGAGAGAAAAAAACACCAACGCATAAGCGCGCCTGCATACATATCCCACTTTGCCGAAATCACTCGAAAAGTTTTACTACACGTAAAGTGGCGCGCGATATAGAAATATATGACTTGTCCACTTTTCCCAAGTACCCCACCGACGCTTTTGTCCTCTTTGACTCGGTGAGATTTTATGTAGCCATTGCTTATTGCAGAATTTATTAATATTTCCAAGAAAGCAAAACACAGCAAATGAATTTGGGACGGAGTGTCAGAGTGCAGAAAAATTCAGGATAATTTAACATATTGAAATATCCGCTTTTTCGGCTCTGTTTGGTTTCGTCGGTAGGTATGCACATGTAAATATGCTCGTCGATGACTCTTATGAGTATAGTGATACATTGAAAATTCGATTCGGTATGTTTCCCTCCCTTTCCCCAGCTCATCGTCTTCTGTTCAATTCTGCGATGTGTCGTTTCTTTCATCTTATTAAATACTCGATCCGCCCTCACTCAATATATACATAATGCTTAGTGATCTTTTTCTCTTTCATTTCAGTTATTATTTTCTCATATCTTTAAAGCAAACTTCATATGTTATCAACAATTTTTTATTCATCATCACGAACAACTTTTTTTTACAAATGCTCTATGAATGATATCGATAAGATCGATTAGAATCATATTTGATCGCAGTTTTTGGAAAACAGCAGAATGAAATAGTACGTTGCCATAAATACGTAACCAATCCGTTTGGAAAATGCGCATGCATAGCGAGATAAACTTTTTGTTTTTTTTATATGCTGTTTGAGTTTCATAATGTACAAGAAGATTCTATCTTGCTGATGTTTTCATAGATAAGCATTTTTATTCTCTAGAAGAAAAAGTGCGGTGATAGACGATCGTAAATAGCACAGTTATATATTCAAAATTATTTCGTGATATCACAAAGACTATAGAGTATGTAAGCAATAATTCACACTTTCGTCAGTCGTATAAAGCTCACAGGAAAATCTGAAACTGTGAATAAGTCCGCCACTATCCCATCTTGTTTTTCCATTCCGCTATCTGTCGAACTGATCCTGAGTCTCCAGTCAGGGGAAAATAGGTTTTTACATAGCGGAGAAAAAGAGTGAATGATCCGCCGTTACACTTGGATATATACATCGAAAACCTGTAGCATATATGTGAGAGTAACCAGAGAAGCTTGTGTTACAGGTATTCGGTGGTACCGAAAACTGCTCAAGCAAAAATAAGTATAAACGACACTCTGAACTACTACACGTTCGGTTCCAATTCTCAAAGTCTCTCAGAGCCTTTCATTGGAATTGGAGAATCCATTACCTACCATTTATTCTTCCGATGAATTCAATTACTTATGCACAATGCAGTGTATAATAGAACGTTAACAGTCATCGAAGTCTTCTAATCATCATTGATCGATATCAACTCATCGTAACCCCATGTAGTTGTACAATTGCTAAAAAAATTGTAAGAGCAAAATATCTATATTATTCTCATCATCATGAAATGTGGAAATGTTTGAATATTTGAAATACAATAAGAAAAAAATGCAAAATATATATTCAACCGTAGGGTTTGGATACACATCCGTTTTATTGGTACATTACATTCATGCGGGAACAAATTCATCGACATGCATAAAGTTATTGTCACAATATCCATGATCGTAGCTGAATTGACCGGATTTTATTTTATGAACATGAATTTTTAAAGCCATGAAAAATCGTCAATCGTACACGGAAAATCTTATGCATATGGCGCATAGAATGCGTGTTCTTGTAAAGCAACCAATTGTGAACTATCACCCATGTGTTCCAGATTGCTGACATTTTGTTACTTGGCTGCGTTGAACTGTTGGTTGCTCCTTTGCCCAGCAACATTGGCTCATGATTGGCAGATGGGCTCGGTACCTTTAATAGCGTCACTTGCTGATGCCAGAAACTTAGCAACATGCCTTTTTTTCGGTGGCTGTGTAATCATCACGTACAAAGCATTTACAGACTTTGAGGTATGTGGACAATATTCTGGAACTTTTTGTATACCCTTTAATTTTATTGCAAGAACTGATATTGGGTGATGAAATGTATGTTCGAAAACATGCAATCACTTCGTATTGATACCCGGCGGTATACACCATGGATAGAATATATTCATGAAAAAGATAAACATGAAGAATTTGTTGCAGCTGATATTAAAAATGCGAGGAATTTTAATCATGATTGTTTATTAATCGATAAGACATACAATATAATCGTAGAAGTTTATATAGAGAATGGGTTGAAAAAGTAAAAAGGAATTATTTTGAGTTAGAATCGTAGATAGAATAAAGAATCTTGCGTTTATAGAAACTAAAAGGACTTTTTCTCTTCATCGAGGACAGATTAAAAAATTTGGAATGATGCTAACAACGCTCGATCAAATTTTATTTAGTTTTTCGTCGTTTCGCATCCCTATAAAACTTACATTTTCTCATAAATCAAACTGATTGTATACAGAAAGTGCTATGATAAAAAGTATAATTAATATCCGTGTATCATAAGCGATAAAGAAAAATCGAGAGCGTATTGAGATTGAGTCACCGATGGTAAATACGCTGTCTCGGTCCTACTAAGAATGCCTACAAAATACCAATACCCTGATGTTTGCCGAACGCTAGTTTCTCGACACCACCAACTTTATTCTTCCAACCATCTACCAAACCACCTGATAATTTCTTTGTCGGGACATCACCGTAGGCAGGGACATTAGTCGCTACTTTCGACGTAACACTTTTAGAAACTGTTGAGCTAAGATCACCGATTGTATTTTTCAGTCCGCTGATTTTACCAGATATTTCTGTTAAAACTTTTGAGTCAACTGTCCTTACCGTCTCTACTTTTTTCGAATGACCTCCCAATAAATTCGTTAGACTACCAAAAAAATCATGAATTATACCCAAACCGATTCCACTCCCTTGAGATTCTTCTGGCTGAAGCCTACTTTTAGCTGATGCTTTCGGTGAAGCCGAAGATTTCACGTTGCTGTGAGAGGAACTACGGCTAGAAGCTGATGATTTCGCTTCACTCTGTGCTTTACTCATTGTGCCTGCTCTTCCTCTAGAACTGGAAGCTGAAGAAGCTTTAGAATGTGCGTTCGTACTACTGGAAGAATCAGCTACTGCATTTACAGGATTGCGAATGGAACGACGTATACGTGGAACACTATGAACTAAATTTTGATATTCCGAAGATGGCAATTCTCTTATACATGTGCATAAGCCTTCACGCATAACGCCCAAATAATAAACTTCATCATCTGCAAGATTCATAGACGCAGATGAACCTTGCTCAACGTTCGCGTAAGATGCGGATGACGAAAGTGCATTAGCTCTACCAGTTGCAGATCTCAACGCGCCAACATTAATTCGCCTCATTTTACGCCCGATACTAATTCCGCTGACAACTGCACCAGCTTTGCTTCTTACACCCGATATAATACGAGACGAAGATTTTGCACGACGTGCTGCATCACGGTATGCCCCTGAATATCCTCTGGCAACAGATGAAGATTGTGAAATGGATTGGGAAAGACTGCCTGCTGCAGATGCACTACGTGAGCCTGCGATTGATGCAGCAGACGAACGACTTCCTGATGCGCTCATTGCTGCAGATGCACTACGTGAGCCTGCAATTGATGCGGCTGATGAACGACTTCCCGATGCACTCCTTGCTGCAGATGCGCTACGTGAGCCTGCCATTGATGCAGCAGATGCACGACTTCCGGATGCACTCATTGCAGCAGATGCGCTACGTGAACCTGCCATTGATGCGGCGGATGAACGACTTCCCGATGCACTCATTGCTGCGGATGCGCTACGTGAGCCTGCCATTGATGCGGCGGATGAACGACTTCCCGATCCACTCATTGCTGCGGATGCGCTACGTGAACCTGCCATTGATGAAGCAGATGCACGACTTCCTGATGCACTCATTGCTGCGGATGCGCTACGTGAGCCTGCCATAGATGCGGCTGATGAACGACTTCCCGATGCACTCCTTGCTGCAGATGCGCTACGTGAGCCTGCCATTGATGCAGCAGATGCACGACTTCCGGATACACTCATTGCTGCGGATGCGCTACGTGAGCCTGCCATCGATGCAGCAGATGCACGACTTCCAGATGCACTCATTGCTGCAGATGCGCTACGTGAGCCTGCTATTGATGAAGCAGATGAACGACTTCCCGATGCACTCATTGCTGCGGATGCGCTACGTGAGCCTGCCATTGATGAAGCAGATGAACGACTTCCTGATGCACTTCTTGCTGCAGATGCGCTACGTGAGCCTGCCATTGATGCGGCTGATGAACGACTTCCCGATGCACTCCTTGCTGCAGATGCGCTACGTGAGCCTGCCATTGATGCGGCGGATGAACGACTTCCCGATGCACTCATTGCTGCGGATGCGCTACGTGAGCCTGCCATTGATGCGGCGGATGAACGACTTCCCGATGCACTCATTGCTGCGGATGCGCTACGTGAGCCTGCCATTGATGAAGCAGATGAACGACTTCCTGATGCACTCATTGCTGCGGATGCGCTACGTGAGCCTGCCATAGATGCGGCTGATGAACGACTTCCCGATGCACTCATTGCTGCGGATGCGCTACGTGAGCCTGCCATTGATGCGGCGGATGAACGACTTCCTGATGCACTCATTGCTGCGGATGCGCTACGTGAGCCTGCCATTGATGCGGCTGATGAACGACTTCCCGACGCACTCCTTGCTGCAGATGCGCTACGTGAGCCTGCCATTGATGCGGCGGACGAACGACTTCCTGATGCACTCATTGCTGCGGATGCGCTACGTGAGCCTGCCATTGATGAAGCAGATGAACGACTTCCTGATGCACTCATTGCTGCGGATGCGCTACGTGAGCCTGCCATAGATGCGGCTGATGAACGACTTCCCGATGCACTCATTGCTGCGGATGCGCTACGTGAGCCTGCCATTGATGCCGCGGATGAACGACTTCCTGATGCACTCATTGCTGCGGATGCGCTACGTGAGCCTGCCATTGATGCGGCTGATGAACGACTTCCCGACGCACTCCTTGCTGCAGATGCGCTACGTGAGCCTGCCATTGATGCGGCGGACGAACGACTTCCTGATGCACTCATTGCTGCGGATGCGCTACGTGAGCCTGCCATTGATGCAGCTGATGAACGACTTCCTGATGCACTTCTTGCTGCAGATGCGCTACGTGACCCTGCTACTGATGCAGCAGATGCACGACTTCCGGATGCACTCATTGCTGCAGATGCGCTACGTGAGCCTGCCATTGATGAAGCAGATGAACGACTTCCTGATGCACTTCTTGCTGCAGATGCGCTACGTGACCCTGCTACTGATGCAGCAGATGCACGACTTCCTGATGCACTCATTGCTGCAGATGCGCTACGTGAGCCTGCCATTGATGCGGCTGATGAACGACTTCCCGATGCACTCATTGCTGCGGATGCGCTACGTGAGCCTGCCATTGATGAAGCAGATGAACGACTTCCTGATGCACTTATTGCTGCGGATGCGCTACGAGAGCCTGCCATAGATGCGGCTGATGAACGACTTCCCGATGCACTCATTGCTGCGGATGCGCTACGTGAGCCTGCCATTGATGCGGCGGATGAACGACTTCCTGATGCACTCATTGCTGCGGATGCGCTACGTGAGCCTGCCATTGATGCGGCTGATGAACGACTTCCCGACGCACTCCTTGCTGCAGATGCGCTACGTGAGCCTGCCATTGATGCGGCGGACGAACGACTCCCTGATGCACTCATTGCTGCGGATGCGCTACGTGAGCCTGCCATTGATGAAGCAGATGAACGACTTCCTGATGCACTCATTGCTGCGGATGCGCTACGTGAGCCTGCCATAGATGCGGCTGATGAACGACTTCCCGATGCACTCATTGCTGCGGATGCGCTACGTGAGCCTGCCATTGATGCCGCGGATGAACGACTTCCTGATGCACTTCTTGCTGCAGATGCGCTACGTGACCCTGCTACTGATGCAGCAGATGCACGACTTCCTGATGCACTCATTGCTGCAGATGCGCTACGTGAGCCTGCCATTGATGCGGCTGATGAACGACTTCCCGATGCACTCATTGCTGCGGATGCGCTACGTGAGCCTGCCATTGATGCGGCGGACGAACGACTTCCTGATGCACTTCTTGCTGCAGATGCGCTACGTGACCCTGCTACTGATGCAGCAGATGCACGACTTCCTGATGCACTCATTGCTGCGGATGCGCTACGTGACCCGGCCATTGATGCGGCTGATGAACGACTTCCCGATGCACTCCTTGCTGCAGATGCGCTACGTGAACCTGCCATTGATGCAGCAGATGCACGACTTCCGGATGCACTCATTGCTGCAGATGCGCTACGTGAGCCTGCCATTGATGAAGCAGATGAACGACTTCCTGATGCACTTCTTGCTGCAGATGCGCTACGTGACCCTGCTACTGATGCAGCAGATGCACGACTTCCTGATGCACTCATTGCTGCAGATGCGCTACGTGAGCCTGCCATTGATGCGGCTGATGAACGACTTCCCGATGCACTCATTGCTGCGGATGCGCTACGTGAGCCTGCCATTGATGCGGCGGACGAACGACTTCCTGATGCACTCATTGCTGCGGATGCGCTACGTGAGCCTGCCATTGATGCAGCTGATGAACGACTTCCTGATGCACTCATTGCTGCGGATGCGCTACGTGAGCCTGCCATTGATGCGGCTGATGAACGACTTCCTGATGCGCTCCTTGCTGCCGATGCGGTACGTGAGCCTGCCATTGATGCGGCGGATGAACGACTTCCTGATGCACTCATTGCTGCGGATGCGCTACGTGAGCCTGCCATTGATGCGGCTGATGAACGACTTCCCGATGCACTCCTTGCTGCAGATGCGCTACGTGACCCTGCCATTGATGCAGCAGATGCACGACTTCCGGATGAACTGATTGCAGCAGATGTGCTACGTGAGCCTGCCATTGATGCTGCTGATGCACGACTTCCCGATGCACTCATTGCTGCGGATGCACTACGTGAGCCTGCCATTGATGCGGCTGATGAACGACTTCCCGATGCACTCCTTGCTGCAGATGCGCTACGTGAGCCTGCCATTGATGCGGCTGATGAACGACTTCCTGATGCGCTCCTTGCTGCCGATGCGGTACGTGAGCCTGCCATTGATGCGGCGGATGAACGACTTCCTGATGCACTCATTGCTGCGGATGCGCTACGTGAGCCTGCCATTGATGCAGCGGACGAACGACTTCCTGATGCACTCATTGCTGCGGATGCGCTATGTGAGCCTGCCATTGATGCAGCTGATGAACGACTTCCTGATGCACTCATTGCTGCGGATGCGCTACGTGAGCCTGCTATTGATGAAGCAGATGAACGACTTCCTGATGCACTTCTTGCTGCGGATGCGCTACGTGAGCCTGCCATTGATGCAGCTGATGAACGACTTCCTGATGCACTCATTGCTGCGGATGGGCTACGTGAGCCTGCCATTGATGCGGCGGACGAACGACTTCCTGATGCACTTCTTGCTGCAGATGCGCTACGTGACCCTGCTACTGATGCAGCAGATGCACGACTTCCTGATGCACTCAGTGCTGCGGATGCGCTACGTGACCCGGCCATTGATACGGCTGATGAACGACTTCCCGATGCACTCCTTCCTGCAGATGCGCTACGTGAACCTGCCATTGATGCAGCAGATGCACGACTTCCCGATGCACTCATTGCTGCGGATGCACTACGTGAGCCTGCCATTGATGCGGCTGATGAACGACTTCCCGATGCACTCATTGCTGCGGATGCGCTACGTGAGCCTGCCATTGATGCGGCGGACGAACGACTTCCTGATGCACTCATTGCTGCGGATGCGCTACGTGAGCCTGCCATTGATGCAGCTGATGAACGACTTCCTGATGCACTCATTGCTGCGGATGCGCTACGTGAGCCTGCCATTGATGCGGCTGATGAACGACTTCCTGATGCGCTCCTTGCTGCCGATGCGGTACGTGAGCCTGCCATTGATGCGGCGGATGAACGACTTCCTGATGCACTCATTGCTGCGGATGCGCTACGTGAGCCTGCCATTGATGCGGCTGATGAACGACTTCCCGATGCACTCCTTGCTGCAGATGCGCTACGTGACCCTGCCATTGATGCAGCAGATGCACGACTTCCGGATGAACTGATTGCAGCAGATGTGCTACGTGAGCCTGCCATTGATGCTGCTGATGCACGACTTCCCGATGCACTCATTGCTGCGGATGCACTACGTGAGCCTGCCATTGATGCGGCTGATGAACGACTTCCCGATGCACTCCTTGCTGCAGATGCGCTACGTGAGCCTGCCATTGATGCGGCCGATGAACGACTTCCTGATGCGCTCCTTGCTGCCGATGCGGTACGTGAGCCTGCCATTGATGCGGCGGATGAACGACTTCCTGATGCACTCATTGCTGCGGATGCGCTACGTGAGCCTGCCATTGATGCAGCGGACGAACGACTTCCTGATGCACTCATTGCTGCGGATGCGCTATGTGAGCCTGCCATTGATGCAGCTGATGAACGACTTCCTGATGCACTCATTGCTGCGGATGCGCTACGTGAGCCTGCCATTGATGCGGCTGATGAACGACTTCCGGATGAACTGATTGCAGCAGATGCGCTACGTGAGCCTGCCATTGATGCTGCTGATGCACGACTTCCCGATGCACTCATTGCTGCGGATGCACTACGTGAGCCTGCCATTGATCCGGCTGATGAACGACTTCCCGATGCACTCCTTGCTGCAGATGAGCTACGTGACCCTGCTACTGATGCAGCAGATGCACGACTTCCTGATGCACTCATTGCTGCTGATGCGCTACGTGAGCCTGCCATTGATGCGGCGGACGAACGACTTCCTGATGCACTCATTGCTGCGGATGCGCTACGTGAGCCTGCCATTAATGCAGCTGATGAACGACTCCCTGATGCACTCATTGCTGCGGATGCGCTACGTGACCCGGCCATTGATGCGGCTGATGAACGACTTCCCGATGCACTCCTTGCTGCAGATGCGCTACGTGAACCTGCCATTGATGCAGCAGATGCACGACTTCCGGATGCACTCATTGCTGCAGATGCGCTACGTGAGCCTGCTATTGATGAAGCAGATGAACGACTTCCTGATGCACTTCTTGCTGCGGATGCGCTACGTGAGCCTGCCATTGATGCAGCTGATGAACGACTTCCTGATGCACTCATTGCTGCGGATGCGCTACGTGAGCCTGCCATTGATGCGGCTGATGAACGACTTCCTGATGCGCTCCTTGCTGCCGATGCGGTACGTGAGCCTGCCATTGATGCGGCGGATGAACGACTTCCTGATGCACTCATTGCTGCTGATGCGCTACGTGAGCCTGCCATTGATGCGGCGGACGAACGACTCCCTGATGCACTCATTGCTGCGGATGCGCTACGTGACCCGGCCATTGATGCAGCTGATGAACGACTTCCCGATGCACTCCTTGCTGCAGATGCGCTACGTGAACCTGCCATTGATGCAGCAGATGCACGACTTCCGGATGCACTCATTGCTGCAGATGCGCTACGTGAGCCTGCCATTGATGAAGCAGATGAACGACTTCCTGATGCACTTCTTGCTGCAGATGCGCTACGTGACCCTGCTACTGATGCAGCAGATGCACGACTTCCTGATGCACTCATTGCTGCAGATGCGCTACGTGAGCCTGCCATTGATGCGGCTGATGAACGACTTCCCGATGCACTCATTGCTGCGGATGCGCTACGTGAGCCTGCCATTGATGCGGCGGACGAACGACTTCCTGATGCACTCATTGCTGCGGATGCGCTACGTGAGCCTGCCATTGATGCAGCTGATGAACGACTTCCTGATGCACTCATTGCTGCGGATGCGCTACGTGAGCCTGCCATTGATGCGGCTGATGAACGACTTCCCGATGCACTCCTTGCTGCAGATGCGCTACGTGACCCTGCCATTGATGCAGCAGATGCACGACTTCCGGATGAACTGATTGCAGCAGATGCGCTACGTGAGCCTGCCATTGATGCTGCTGATGCACGACTTCCCGATGCACTCATTGCTGCGGATGCACTACGTGAGCCTGCCATTGATGCGGCTGATGAACGACTTCCCGATGCACTCCTTGCTGCAGATGCGCTACGTGAACCTGCCATTGATGCAGCAGATGCACGACTTCCGGATGCACTCATTGCTGCAGATGCGCTACGTGAGCCTGCTATTGATGAAGCAGATGAACGACTTCCTGATGCACTTCTTGCTGCGGATGCGCTACGTGAGCCTGCCATTGATGCAGCTGATGAACGACTTCCTGATGCACTCATTGCTGCGGATGCGCTTCGTGAGCCTGCCATTGATGCGGCTGATGAACGACTTCCTGATGCACTCATTGCTGCGGATGCACTACGTGAGCCTGCCATTGATGCGGCTGATGAACGACTTCCCGATGCACTCCTTGCTGCAGATGCGCTACGTGAACCTGCCATTGATGCAGCAGATGCACGACTTCCGGATGCACTCATTGCTGCAGATGCGCTACGTGAGCCTGCTATTGATGAAGCAGATGAACGACTTCCTGATGCACTTCTTGCTGCGGATGCGCTACGTGACCCGGCCATTGATGCGGCTGATGAACGACTTCCCGATGCACTCCTTGCTGCAGATGCGCTACGTGAACCTGCCATTGATGCAGCAGATGCACGACTTCCGGATGCACTCATTGCTGCAGATGCGCTACGTGAGCCTGCCATTGATGAAGCAGATGAACGACTTCCTGATGCACTTCTTGCTGCAGATGCGCTACGTGACCCTGCTACTGATGCAGCAGATGCACGACTTCCTGATGCACTCATTGCTGCAGATGCGCTACGTGAGCCTGCCATTGATGCGGCTGATGAACGACTTCCCGATGCACTCATTGCTGCGGATGCGCTACGTGAGCCTGCCATTGATGCGGCGGACGAACGACTTCCTGATGCACTCATTGCTGCGGATGCGCTACGTGAGCCTGCCATTGATGCAGCTGATGAACGACTTCCTGATGCACTCATTGCTGCGGATGCGCTACGTGAGCCTGCCATTGATGCGGCTGATGAACGACTTCCCGATGCACTCATTGCTGCGGATGCGCTACGTGAGCCTGCCATTGATGCGGCGGACGAACGACTTCCTGATGCACTCATTGCTGCGGATGCGCTACGTGAGCCTGCCATTGATGCGGCTGATGAACGACTTCCCGATGCACTCCTTGCTGCAGATGCGCTACGTGACCCTGCCATTGATGCAGCAGATGCACGACTTCCGGATGCACTGATTGCAGCAGATGCGCTACGTGAGCCTGCCATTGATGCTGCTGATGCACGACTTCCCGATGCACTCATTGCTGCGGATGCACTACGTGAGCCTGCCATTGATGCGGCTGATGAACGACTTCCCGATGCACTCCTTGCTGCAGATGCGCTACGTGAGCCTGCCATTGATGCAGCTGATGCACGACTTCCGGATGCACTCATTGCAGCAGATGCGCTACGTGAACCTGCCATTGATGCGGCGGATGAACGACTTCCCGATGCACTCATTGCTGCGGATGCGCTACGTGACCCTGCTACTGATGCAGCAGATGCACGACTTCCTGATGCACTCATTGCTGCAGATGCGCTACGTGAGCCTGCCATTGATGCGGCTGATGAACGACTTCCTGATGCACTCCTTGCTGCCGATGCGCTACGTGAGCCTGCCATTGATGCGGCGGATGAACGACTTCCTGATGCACTCATTGCTGCGGATGCGCTACGTGAGCCTGCCATTGATGCGGCTGATGAACGACTTCCCGATGCACTCCTTGCTGCAGATGCGCTACGTGACCCTGCCATTGATGCAGCAGATGCACGACTTCCGGATGCACTCATTGCAGCAGATGCGCTACGTGAGCCTGCCATTGATGAAGCAGATGAACGACTTCCTGATGCACTTCTTGCTGCAGATGCGCTACGTGAGCCTGCCATTGATGCAGCAGATGCACGACTTCCGGATGCACTCATTGCTGCAGATGCGCTACGTGAGCCTGCCATTGATGAAGCAGATGAACGACTTCCTGATGCACTTCTTGCTGCAGATGCGCTACGTGAGCCTGCCATTGATGCAGCAGATGCACGACTTCCGGATGCACTCATTGCAGCAGATGCGCTACGTGAGCCTGCCATTGATGCGGCTGATGAACGACTTCCCGATGCACTCATTGCTGCGGATGCACTACGTGAGCCTGCCATTGATGCGGCTGATGAACGACTTCCGGATGCACTCATTGCTGCGGATGCGCTACGTGAGCCTGCCATTGATGCGGCTGATGAACGACTTCCTGATGCACTCCTTGCTGCCGATGCGCTACGTGAGCCTGCCATTGACGCAGCAGATGCACGACTTCCAGATGCACTCATTGCTGCCGATGCGCTACGTGAGCCTGCCATTGATGCAGCAGATGCACGACTTCCAGATGCACTCATTGCTGCAGATGCGCTACGTGAGCCTGCCATTGATGAAGCAGATGAACGACTTCCTGATGCACTTCTTGCTGCAGATGCGCTACGTGAGCCTGCCATTGATGCAGCAGATGCACGACTTCCGGATGCACTCATTGCAGCAGATGCGCTACGTGAGCCTGCCATTGATGCGGCTGATGAACGACTTCCCGATGCACTCATTGCTGCGGATGCACTACGTGAGCCTGCCATTGATGCGGCTGATGAACGACTTCCCGATGCACTCATTGCTGCGGATGCACTACGTGAGCCTGCCATTGATGCGGCTGATGAACGACTTCCTGATGCACTCATTGCTGCGGATGCGCCACGTGAGCCTGCCATTGATGCGGCTGATGAACGACTTCCTGATGCACTCCTTGCTGCCGATGCGCTACGTGAGCCTGCCATTGATGCGGCTGATGAACGACTTCCTGATGCACTCATTGCTGCGGATGCGCTACGTGAGCCTGCCATTGATGCGGCTGATGAACGACTTCCTGATGCACTCCTTGCTGCCGATGCGCTACGTGAGCCTGCCATTGATGCAGCAGATGCACGACTTTCAGATGCACTCATTGCTGCAGATGCGCTACGTGAGCCTGCCATTGATGCAGCAGATGCACGACTTCTGGATGCACTCATTGCAGCAGATGCGCTACGTGATCCTGCCATTGATGCGGCGGATGAACGACTTCCCGATGCACTCATTGCTGCGGATGCGCTACGTGACCCTGCTACTGATGCAGCAGATGCACGACTTCCTGATGCACTCATTGCTGCAGATGCGCTACGTGAGCCTGCCATTGATGCGGCTGATGAACGACTTCCTGATGCACTCCTTGCTGCAAATGCGCTACGTGAGCCTGCCATTGATGCAGCTGATGAACGACTTCCCGATGCACTCATTGCTGCAGATGCGCTACGTGAGCCTGCCATTGATGAAGCAGATGAACGACTTCCTGATGCACTTCTTGCTGCAGATGCGCTACGTGAACCTGCCATTGATGCGGCTGATGAACGACTTCCTGATGCACTCCTTGCTGCCGATGCGCTACGTGAGCCTGCCATTGATGCGGCGGATGAACGACTTCCCGATGCACTCATTGCAGCAGATGCGCTGCGTGAACCTGCCATTGATGCCGCTGATGAACGACTTCCCGATGCACTCATTGCTGCGGATGCACTACGTGAGCCTGCCATTGATGCGGCTGATGAACGACTTCCTGATGCACTCATTGCTGCGGATGCGCTACGTGAGCCTGCCATTGATGCAGCAGATGCACGACTTCCAGATGCACTCATTGCAGCAGATGCGCTACGTGAGCCTGCCATTGATGCGGCTGATGAACGACTTCCCGATGCACTCATTGCTGCGGATGCACTACGTGAACCTGCCATTGATGCGGCTGATGAACGACTTCCCGATGCACTCATTGCTGCGGATGCACTACGTGAGCCTGCCATTGATGCGGCTGATGCACGACTTCCCGATGCACTCATTGCTGTGGATGCACTACGTGAGCCTGCCATTGATGCTGCTGATGCACGACTTCCCGATGCACTCATTGCTGCGGATGCACTACGTGAGCCTGCCATTGATGCGGCTGATGAACGACTTCCCGATGAACTCCTTGCTGCAGATGCGCTACGTGAGCCTGCTATTGATGCGGCGGACGAACGACTTCCAGATGCACTCATTGCTGCAGATGCGCTACGTGAGCCTGCCATTGATGCGGCTGATGAACGACTTCCCGATGCACTCATTGCTGCGGATGCACTACGTGAACCTGCCATTGATGCGGCTGATGAACGACTTCCCGATGCACTCATTGCTGCGGATGCACTACGTGAGCCTGCCATTGATGCGGCTGATGCACGACTTCCCGATGCACTCATTGCTGTGGATGCACTACGTGAGCCTGCCATTGATGCTGCTGATGCACGACTTCCCGATGCACTCATTGCTGCGGATGCACTACGTGAGCCTGCCATTGATGCGGCTGATGAACGACTTCCCGATGAACTCCTTGCTGCAGATGCGCTACGTGAGCCTGCTATTGATGCGGCGGACGAACGACTTCCAGATGCACTCATTGCTGCAGATGCGCTACGTGAGCCTGCCATTGATGAAGCAGATGAACGACTTCCTGATGCACTTCTTGCTGCAGATGCGCTACGTGAGCCTGCCATTGATGCAGCAGATGCACGACTTCCGGATGCACTCATTGCAGCGGATGCACTACGTGAGCCTGCCATTGATGCGGCTGATGAACGACTTCCCGATGAACTCCTTGCTGCAGATGCGCTACGTGAGCCTGCTATTGATGCGGCGGACGAACGACTTCCAGATGCACTTATTGCTGCAGATGCGCTACGTGAGCCTGCCATTGATGAAGCAGATGCACGACTTCCTGATGCACTTCTTGCTGCAGATGCGCTACGTGAGCCTGCCATTGATGCAGCAGATGCACGACTTCCGGATGCACTCATTGCAGCAGATGCGCTACGTGAGCCTGCCATTGATGCGGCTGATGAACGACTTCCCGATGCACTCCTTGCTGCAGATGCGCTACGTGACCCTGCTATTGATGCAGCAGATGCACGACTTCCGGATGCACTCATTGCTGCGGATGTGCTACGTGAGCCTGCCATTGATGCGGCTGATGAACGACTTCCTGATGCACTCATTGCTGCGGATGTGCTACGTGAGCCTGCCATTGATGCGGCTGATGAACGACTTCCCGATGCACTCCTTGCTGCAGATGCGCTACGTGACCCTGCCATTGATGCAGCAGATGCACGACTTCCGGATGCACTCATTGCTGCGGATGTGCTACGTGAGCCTGCCATTGATGCGGCTGATGAACGACTTCCTGATGCACTCATTGCTGCGGATGTGCTACGTGAGCCTGCCATTGATGCGGCTGATGAACGACTTCCTGATGCACTCCTTGCTGCCGATGCGCTACGTGAGCCTGCCATTGATGCAGCAGATGCACGACTTCCAGATGCACTCATTGCTGCAGATGCGCTACGTGAGCCTGCCATTGATGCAGCAGATGCACGACTTCCAGATGCACTCATTGCAGCAGATGCGCTACGTGAGCCTGACATTGATGCGGCTGATGAACGACTTCCCGATGCACTCATTGCTGCGGATGCGCTACGTGAGCCTGCCATTGATGCAGCTGATGAACGACTTCCTGATGCACTCATTGCTGCGGATGCGCTACGTGAGCCGGCCATTGATGAAGCAGATGAACGACTTCCCGATGCACTTCTTGCTGCAGATGCGCTACGTGAGCCTGCCATTGATGCGGCTGATGAACGACTTCCCGATGCACTCCTTGCTGCAGATGTGCTACGTGAGCCTGCCATTGATGCAGCAGATGCACGACTTCCGGATGCACTCATTGCAGCAGATGCACTACGTGAACCTGCCATTGATGCGGCGGATGAACGACTATCCGATGCACTCATTGCTGCGGATGCGCTACGTGAGCCTGCCATTGATGCGGCTGATGAACGACTTCCTGATGCACTCCTTGCTGCCGATGCGCTACGTGAGCCTGCCATTGATGCAGCAGATGCACGACTTCCAGATGCACTCATTGCTGCAGATGCGCTACGTGAGCCTGCCATTGATGCAGCAGATGCACGACTTCCGGATGCACTCATTGCAGCAGATGCGCTACGTGAGCCTGCCATTGATGCGGCTGATGAACGACTTCCCGATGCACTCATTGCTGCGGATGCACTACGTGAGCCTGCCATTGATGCGGCTGATGAACGACTTCCCGATGCACTTATTGCTGCGGATGCGCTACGTGAGCCTGCCATTGATGCGGCTGATGAACGACTTCCCGATGCACTCCTTGCTGCAGATGTGCTACGTGAGCCTGCCATTGATGCAGCAGATGCACGACTTCCGGATGCACTCATTGCAGCAGATGCACTACGTGAACCTGCCATTGATGCGGCGGATGAACGACTACCCGATGCACTCATTGCTGCGGATGCGCTACGTGAGCCTGCCATTGATGCGGCTGATGAACGACTTCCTGATGCACTCCTTGCTGCCGATGCGCTACGCGAGCCTGCCATTGATGCGGCTGATGAACGACTTCCCGATGAACTCCTTGCTGCAGATGCGCTACGTGAGCCTGCTATTGATGCGGCGGACGAACGACTTCCAGATGCACTCATTGCTGCAGATGCGCTACGTGAGCCTGCCATTGATGAAGCAGATGAACGACTTCCTGATGCACTTCTTGCTGCAGATGCGCTACGTGAGCCTGCCATTGATGCAGCAGATGCACGACTTCCGGATGCACTCATTGCAGCAGATGCGCTACGTGAGCCTGCCATTGATGCGGCTGATGAACGACTTCCCGATGCACTCCTTGCTGCAGATGCGCTACGTGACCCTGCTATTGATGCAGCAGATGCACGACTTCCGGATGCACTCATTGCTGCGGATGTGCTACGTGAGCCTGCCATTGATGCGGCTGATGAACGACTTCCTGATGCACTCATTGCTGCGGATGTGCTACGTGAGCCTGCCATTGATGCGGCTGATGAACGACTTTCCGATGCACTCCTTGCTGCAGATGCGCTACGTGACCCTGCCATTGATGCAGCAGATGCACGACTTCCGGATGCACTCATTGCTGCGGATGTGCTACGTGAGCCTGCCATTGATGCGGCTGATGAACGACTTCCTGATGCACTCATTGCTGCGGATGTGCTACGTGAGCCTGCCATTGATGCGGCTGATGAACGACTTCCTGATGCACTCCTTGCTGCCGATGCGCTACGTGAGCCTGCCATTGATGCAGCAGATGCACGACTTCCAGATGCACTCATTGCTGCAGATGCGCTACGTGAGCCTGCCATTGATGCAGCAGATGCACGACTTCCAGATGCACTCATTGCAGCAGATGCGCTACGTGAGCCTGACATTGATGCGGCTGATGAACGACTTCCCGATGCACTCATTGCTGCGGATGCGCTACGTGAGCCTGCCATTGATGCAGCTGATGAACGACTTCCTGATGCACTCATTGCTGCGGATGCGCTACGTGAGCCGGCCATTGATGAAGCAGATGAACGACTTCCCGATGCACTTCTTGCTGCAGATGCGCTACGTGAGCCTGCCATTGATGCGGCTGATGAACGACTTCCCGATGCACTCCTTGCTGCAGATGTGCTACGTGAGCCTGCCATTGATGCAGCAGATGCACGACTTCCGGATGCACTCATTGCAGCAGATGCACTACGTGAACCTGCCATTGATGCGGCGGATGAACGACTATCCGATGCACTCATTGCTGCGGATGCGCTACGTGAGCCTGCCATTGATGCGGCTGATGAACGACTTCCTGATGCACTCCTTGCTGCCGATGCGCTACGTGAGCCTGCCATTGATGCAGCAGATGCACGACTTCCAGATGCACTCATTGCTGCAGATGCGCTACGTGAGCCTGCCATTGATGCAGCAGATGCACGACTTCCGGATGCACTCATTGCAGCAGATGCGCTACGTGAGCCTGCCATTGATGCGGCTGATGAACGACTTCCCGATGCACTCATTGCTGCGGATGCACTACGTGAGCCTGCCATTGATGCGGCTGATGAACGACTTCCCGATGCACTTATTGCTGCGGATGCGCTACGTGAGCCTGCCATTGATGCGGCTGATGAACGACTTCCCGATGCACTCCTTGCTGCAGATGTGCTACGTGAGCCTGCCATTGATGCAGCAGATGCACGACTTCCGGATGCACTCATTGCAGCAGATGCACTACGTGAACCTGCCATTGATGCGGCGGATGAACGACTACCCGATGCACTCATTGCTGCGGATGCGCTACGTGAGCCTGCCATTGATGCGGCTGATGAACGACTTCCTGATGCACTCCTTGCTGCCGATGCGCTACGCGAGCCTGCCATTGATGTAGCAGATGCACGACTTCCAGATGCACTCATTGCTGCAGATGCGCTACGTGAGCCTGCCATTGATGCAGCAGATGCACGACTTCCGGATGCACTCATTGCAGCAGATGCGCTACGTGAGCCTGCCATTGATGCGGCTGATGAACGACTTCCCGATGCACTCATTGCTGCGGATGCACTACGTGAGCCTGCCATTGATGCGGCTGATGAACGACTTCCCGATGCACTTATTGCTGCGGATGCGCTACGTGAGCCTGCCATTGATGCGGCTGATGAACGACTTCCCGATGCACTCCTTGCTGCGGATGCGCTACGTGAGCCTGCCATTGATGCAGCAGATGCACGACTTCCGGATGCACTCATTGCTGCAGATGCGCTACGTGAGCCTGCCATTGATGCGGCTGATGAACGACTTCCCGATGCACTCATTGCTGCGGATGCACTACGTGAGCCTGCCATTGATGCGGCTGATG
This sequence comes from Heteropelma amictum, assembly GCA_959613375.1. Lineage (NCBI taxonomy): Eukaryota > Metazoa > Arthropoda > Insecta > Hymenoptera > Ichneumonidae > Heteropelma > Heteropelma amictum. Next base: position 28,420,219 of record OY390721.1, read on the forward strand.
AACGACTTCCCGATGCACTCATTGCTGCAGATGCGCCACGTGAGCCTGCCATTGATGCGGCTGATGAACGACTTCCCGATGCACTCATTGCTGCGGATGCACTACGTGAGCCTGCCATTGATGCGGCTGATGAATGACTTCCCGATGCACTCCTTGCTGCAGATGCGCTACGTGAGCCTGCCATTGATGCAGCAGATGCACGACTTCCGGATGCACTCATTGCTGCAGATGCGCTACGTGAGCCTGCCATTGATGAAGCAGATGAACGACTTCCTGATGCACTTCTTGCTGCAGATGCGCTACGTGACCCTGCCATTGATGCAGCAGATGCACGACTTCCTGCACTTGATCCGCTGCTAGATAATGTTGTTGCACTACTATCAGCTGCACTGATGGAACTAGTTGCAGTGTCTGCTGCACTATAACCCCAACCCTTACTTCGTCGCCGTGAAGTTATGGTTTTTACATCCCATATGTCATCCTGTTCTTTCATAGTGATGACGGCATCGTTGTCTTCTCCTGGATGAAGAGATTGTATTTTCCATCCTTCAATCTCTGCTAACTTTTCTATATCTATCTCCAAATCAATTTCTTTACTAGAACTCAGGCCACCCTTGTTCTCTGGTTCGATAATAATTTCCAGTTTCAGAGAGTCAGGTTCTCCCACAATTTTTTTATCTATTTGCTGATCTGCTCCATTGTTTGATACTATTAAGGATTGCAGTATCAGCAAAACCAGAAATGGAGTTAGAACCGCCATCTTCGGAATTATTCCAGGCTCTGTAGCGGAATTATTCGTAACTACGTTTATATACACTTCGTTCAATCGAGTAATTTTTATCAGTATGTTGTGTCAGTCACATATAATTAAATCTGTATACTCCATTTTTCAGCGATGCTTTTTTGAACGATTTTTGTTTGTCTTATAATTATTGATACATATCGGTTGCATGTTTTTCGAATAACATTGCGAATAACCAGACTTACTGCAATTTTTCGTGATCGATCATTGTTTTCAGAAATCCATTTTGTCCTCTGTACTCCAAGAAATTTACGTTTTCATAATACTATGTTATCCGGAATTGGACGTGAAATTGTTTCGTTGACGTGTGCTATTTCTGTATCGCAGATGAGTAGGTTGTTAAATGACATACAGAGTTATCTTTTAAATCATTTACGTCATCGGCCATCCATACAACTATACATTATCCGTCATGTCCAGTCTTTACGTAATAACTTGTTTTTTACAGCATCATAGGCATCCACCACTTGCTATTGGTTGGATGTTTCTCGTGTTACCTTTTCTCCCCGCTTCAAACTTAGTCATAACCGTTGGCTTTGTGGTTGCCGAACGTGTACTATACATCCCCAGGTAAATTTAATTCTTTTCTAATTGTCTCAATCAATTCGATTCTACTCCGATGCAATTCATTTTATATGGTGATATTGATCTTTCTATTTCAGTATCGGCTGGATCCTACTTATAGTATATGGGGCTCAAGTTACGTGGTCAGCGATTCCTCGACGACGGAGCTTAATCGTCGTAGCTGTTACTGGGCTCCTTTTATTGAGTTCCTGTCGTACGGCCGTCAGAAATCGAGACTGGGCTTCTCGGGAAAGTCTTTTAAGGTACAGAATCTTGTACAAATTTTTACTATCGACACCGAATTATGACGAAATCGAATTTTCCTAGTACTTTCTGTTTTCTGTTCAGAGCGGGCCTCCGATCGTTACCGTATAACGCCAAGATGCATTACAACTTTGCAAATTTTCTTAGAGATACATCACAACCAAATCGGGCTATCTTGCACTATCAACAGGCACTTCGGTAAGTACTTATGAAAGTAATGTTATTTATGGCTAAATAAGACGTGCCTTTGATCATGACGGGTGGTAGTAATAGACTTATTATTTACGTAGAATCAGCGTACGTTCCATTATTAGCTGGTTAATGTTATGACATGTTTATATTAATATTTGCTAAGGTAACTTCGAGTATCTTTTAAGCAACAAAGAGAATCACAAAGAAGACGTTTATGACGTATTGTCACCAATTGTTAACAGTTCAACAAAGCTGTTACGTAGGTAGCGGCGCTTCTCGCACTTGGAACAATACGCTTATTTACCAACGGTCGCTTTTCTTCCTAAGAAATCTGTTAACTGGTTCAATGCATCAGTTTTTAGAAGCTTCGCCATCCTGGAGCAGTTCATTCTGATTTATATATGAAATTTTTCTTCTTATTTTTTCATATGTCAAGTAGATTTTGTCACACAAAATTTATGGTTCTTTCATTTTGAATCTATATCTATTTGCGATCACATATTGGGCAATGAATATCATGTTTTAACAAACGCAAAAATCACATCCACTGATGTTTCATGCGCTTAAATATCGATAGATGAATAACTTAGCACTTATTTGAGAATCTCACAAACATGTCGGTAATTCCAAAAAATGGGCATCAATTTATAGACGGTACGTCAGATGCTCCTTAAACTTGGACAAAGAGATGTTGAATTAACTAATTTTACGTTATCGCAGATTAAACTCGTTTTCCAAAAAATGCCAACATCAATTTATCTTTTTTGTATTTAAGATTAAACTGCAGATCTTAAGAAAATTATGAATTCTTTTAATTAAACAAACCCAATAAATCGTCAGCTGTTGTGGCTCCCGGTTACATGAGCGAATGATTTGTAAATCTTTCACACATATAAATAGCACAAACCTTAATTGATTCTACATTTTTGGTGGATGTAGTTAACGGCTTTACGAATTTTCTCGATCAGTTTTAAGTTTTAATAGCAACGGTTCTCTGTCATGGGAAACTACGAAAAAGCGCGCTCTTACGCCCACGTTGATTTTTAGGCTCAGCGAAGATCATGAACACTGCGTTTGCTATCACCACCGTTTAGAAAACGTTGTATTTGATTATGGATTTCAGAAGTACCCACAATGTATTATAGAATTTATAAGAGATGATATTGATGGTGCTAGATGTCGAGCAACGCAAGTGTCATCCTTTTTTGTTTTTCCCAGGCTGTGGCCATCGTATGCAAGTGCTCACAATAATCTTGGTACACTCATGGCGGGCGATCAAGCTGAGCGGCATTTTTTGGCGGCAATACACGCACAACCGACTCATGTGAACGCTCATTACAATCTTGGTCAACTATACCGGTTAGTACACGTCCGCGTGAAATTGATCAAACTGTAATTCCTAGATGCATTTCGATAAATTATTGAAAGGACGCTCTGTACAAAATTATGAATTAGTTAAAGTCGTATACATTTCTTTAATAAATGTATGTGCGGTCATGTTTACCGTCACCCGAAGTATTGAACGTGTCATAAAACATATACTCTTGCATCAGTACGTACATCGCATCAGTGCCAGCTGACCGCAGTCATTGTTTTAAAGTAAGTTCACTCGGAACTCGTGTTGAGCTGTGATTATCAATACTTAGCATTAAATGACTGAAATTTGGCTAAACTACCGAATGGTACCTTTCATCGTGCTTTTTTAACGATGTCCTAAACTTTCGTGAAACATCATACTCATGCTGCATTTTCCGAATCGATGTTTCAGGGTTATAATCGAGTACTCTGATCGAACTATGTCTGTTACACGATAACACTCACATGCATATTGAAATGAAAAGGAGATAGATTACGTGACCAGTCGAGGATCGATGGATTTAATCTCTATATGATGTATCGCTTCAGTTTCTCTTTGTTCTCCCATTTCTCCACTTCGTTTAACGTTTTGTATACCCGTTCACGGGCTCGAATCTTCGGACGATATTTTTATATCGATTGATCACGAATACTGACATTTCGGGTATTGATCCCCGCACTGATTTCGAAAAACAATACTATTCGTTGTGACACGATGCCCGGTATGACCGTCAGCCATCAGCGGACAGTATACTATATACTATAGCATCGTTCGTATACCTGCTACTCCGGAATTCACTCGCTACACGTTTGAATTGTACCTGACGCTGACACTGATTATGTGTCGCTGTACACTGATGGCAATAAAGCTGATGATGAACTGTGTTAATCCCACTATGCTAAATCAATGCATTGATTCACCATGATCCATCACGTCGATCAAAACGTTCACACTTTGCATAGTCGTTACAAATTACTTGCTAGTATATTTATCTACTATCTGTAATAATTTACATTGTGGGGCGGATAAGTTTATTAAAGTTTATCATTCGAATTGGTCTTAATATTTTAAGCACAAACGAATTCTACATTATCAGCGATGAGCCTACAAGCAAGGTCTTACAACCAACATCAACAAATTGTGAAATTGTATTATTCCAAGACGATTTATATGTACTCGTTTGAGTTATTTATCTGACTATTCAATGCGAACTCACGGTCTTGCAGACTGGAATTTGTAATATGAGATTGGTCGTCACTCACTTAAATTCTCCGAAGCTGACGATGACGCCATGGAAGTAATTAGAGCTTGTGTACTCCCTTATGTGTAAGAAAACGGACGTGTATTACCTTCAATATCAAGAGATGTACAACCAATATTCAAAAAAATCTAATATTCGAATATATTTTTTTGTCACTCTTAAAACAAAGAGTTCATACTTGAACAATAACGAAAGATTTAATTCGGAAAAGTAGACAATTTATCCTAAAAGTTTACCGCAGCGCAATCACAGCTTTCAGACCATATGAATGAAACAAAAAGTATAGCTTCGATTCCTATTCGTTTCTCCATCACAAGAAATACGATGGTATAAGATACACTAAGGAAATATGAAAATCGTACTCCCATAATGTCAATCTATTCAATTGGTAATCACTTGTTTATCCTTAATGTCCTACAGCAAAACTAACAGGACGGAAGAATGCATAATCATGTTACAAAAATGTGTCGCACTGGATCCTGCATACACACCCGCCTATTTAGTGTTAGCAAGGCTAGCAACTGGTCATGCGACAGGTGTTCTATTAAGACACGTTGTACGGTTACAACCACACAGTCCAGATCATTTGGCTGAATATGCATCGTGGCTGTATCAGAATGGTTAGTGTAATACATTGGTTAACCTTGTTGATGCAGACAAGACTTACTATATTTTGTTTTGCTATATATTAAGATCTAACGTGGCGAAGAAGAAAAGAAAACTCGTATATGTGTATGAGAGCGCAGCATTTATGGTTCTCTCCCCAAAGCAAGCACGGCTATCATGTGAAAAAGGATTACTTTCTGGCTTTACAGGCAAATGGTTGCCATCTCTGAAATACTACCTCCACGGTATGGAGATCTCTGCCTCTCACAGGGCATCCCTTTTCGGCGCTGCAAAAATTCTGAGGTCGAGAGGTCAATGGCCACGAGTACATCAACTCATTACTAGGTAAATATCTACATACCGATCTCTGCGCTTTATCTGCGAATAAACATATCGGCATATACTTCGACTCGCTTTAAATTTTGGCATGTATAAAAATTTATTTTTGTACATGTAAATATCGCAATACAATGCAGCTATAGAAGGGGGTGAGCTAAGCGATAGGTGTACGATGTATGGAATTTACCTTCGTTTATGCACAAGAATCATTCTCCTCTGTCCAGATTTTAAATACAAACATAAATCTCTCGGTGGGCTGAAGAGGATGCAAAGCCAAAATGGCGGAAACACGTCAGAGAGACGGCAGAAGAGATTTTGCGCATAGCACTGAGTCATATCTGTTCACAGTATACTATATACGCTGCATGTATCGTTTTGCGTATATACATATATACATATATATATATATATATATATTATAGGTATATGCCATTTATTAATAAACTGTGCATAGTAAATGCAAATTTCATGTCCACGACATGCACGCACATGCACATGCACATGCACGTGAAACGAGAAAAAAAAACACAAAACAGAAGTGTCATTTCGACACTCGTGAGGAAATGCCTAGAACCCTCCTAAAGGACGATCAAGATGATACGTCATAACAGCCTGGAGAAGAAATGAAACTCAATAACGGCCACAATTTTTCATTTTTCAATTCATGTTTGGACAAAATATCGATGACTTTATACTTTTTGCAAAGCATTTTGATTGAGAGGTTTTTTAGTTCTCAAAATGAGAAATACAGCCACAGAGTTTTGTCGCACGTCCATTGATGCGAGTAAATGGAAACTATCGATCGACCAAGTGCATTGGAAAAAGTTGCGATACAAAGTACTAAAGTGAACGACAGCGTAAATCGAGGGCGCGGAATATTATTCGGCAACTGGAAATATGCAGAAACGCGTCATCAGAATGATATATCGGAATATATAAATGTATGATCATATCACAGTGTGTATCGGTGAGGTTAAGCAATAAGACTAAACTGTTACCAGTCGCAGAAAGGCCACGGGGTCGGAATGTACAGAACTGATTCACGGACGATTACGCTTTGTGCAGGCGTCACACTGGCGTAACGACTCGTAGCTTCGAGTAACGCTGAGTTCGCGTAAATGCAACTGTCTCGATAACGATCCGAGCTTATCGGATCGAACGTGGATTCCCGGGGTGTTCCAAATAACATTCCTGCTGTTTCCACTGCTGTTGCTGTTCTCGGTTTTCTGCTGGACATAACGCTTCTACGTTAGCACCCTATGCTCTCTCATGAATAAACGTAGCTAATCGATACCTTCGTGCGAGCGAACACGCGCCCAGGGTACAATGGGTGAATGTATTTGGAGCTAGCAGGATGGGAAATAATGACGTAGCATTAATGTTTCTTTTTAAAATGACATTTTACAGAGCAATCGAAGCGGTAGATCCAAACCTTGATTAGTACTCGAAATATTATTTTTGAAAACGCAGATGAAATATCGTATCGTCGGATATCGAATTTGAAATGAGCCAACGAGAGTAAGACACGGCACTCAATAATCAGAAGGATGCGTAGTTATAGATCATTTACCATTATCTTGAATATGAATGAAATAGGATCGACGAACTATGACCTTTCACACCTCATGTTTTTTTGCTCGGTCTGCATCACGTGATAATTAAGGTCTATGTATAATTACACGTTCATCAATCAAATTATTTTCAGTTTCATTTATCCCTTTTTCTGCATTAGAGATTGTTGATTACTCTAAATCAACTTCAAATAATGTTGATTGATTACTTTATACTACGACCAAGTAGCGTTCCATGTATGTATCAAGCAATCAATGCGCAGGCGGTAAAAACAGCTCGGTGTAGTTTGTATATAGTAAATAGTATCGAGAACAGTAAAGAGGTCATTGAAAGGTGTGAAAAGTCGTGGGGCCACACGCGATCCGTCTGAAAGCCTATTCACTTCGGTTCTCCAAGAACATGATTTTAAGGTAAACCCACCCCTATGTGCGCAGCCTGCATTGGTTTTATTTTATTAAATCACATAAATTGCAGCCTTTCATCATCTGCGAGCCTTTTATGTATTACCGGATGTATATATGTAAATACAGTAGATTGAAAGTTGTTAATAGACAATGGTTGAAAATCAAAGATTGCAAAACTCAAGGATTTTCCAAATATAGGTGGTATATTCAGAAATTATCAAACCCTGAAATAATTCGGGCAAAAACATTATCAAGTTCGCATACAGAACGAGAATGCGGCAAGCCTCGAGTCTTGAACAATCGGAGCACTACTTTTGGCGGAAACGAAGTAGGGTGCTGGTCGGGAACGAAAGAACGTTACGAGAATCAGAAATTAATATTTTTCTCCCGTGCGTTACAGATGGCATTTGATGTTACGAGCCAAACGCGGTGGGCTCATATATCGCGGAGATCTGTATATTCGCGCGTGGCAGCTGCAGAGTGAATCACGAAGAAGGGCTCACCAGCATCAACGAAATCTTTGTCTCTCGGTATGTTTCACTTTTGTCTGTACAGAAAGATTTTTTCGAAGGTAGAAAATGATTATTCGACAGAAGGAGTATTCAAAAAACCATCATATGATGAAAAAATCCGCAGATTTTTTCTAAACGCGGTCATCGGTGACTTCCGAATGCAGTAAATTAACAAAGGATATCGTTTTTTCGCTGTCGACGGATCAACTGATTTTCCCAGGCAGAATTTTCGCTGCATTTCGGTACATGCATATGTATAAGTGTGACAAAAATTGCATGCATAACGTCAATCATCGGAATAGCGGAAATATGCAAATATATTTCCTACTGGGCAAACAATGTTTGTCTAACAAATAAATATTCACTAAAAATTAAATATACATATACGAACGGGAATATATCGATTTTTACCCTAGTGCGTAGCCGGAAGCCTGTATAAGCGTCCGACTTAGAATATAAGGATAAAGATTGGAATCGTTTTGCACCGTTATCGATTAATTTGAAGAATCGATTAAAGTTACCGCGTATCCGAAGGTATCGAAATCATTGAGACGGTGACAAATGTTTACAGGAAAATGGTTGCTCGACACCACGAATTGCGAGTGTATCCGTTCACTTGGAACAAGACAGTAACAAATCGGAGCAGTTGGAGCGGACCCCAAGGTGCGGAGTGCGAAATTGTCGTCCATCAAGAAAGGGTAAGCCGGGAGTCGCAGCTCCTGCATTGCTCGTTCAGAATTTCCTCGAGACTCTCTAGCTCATATTAACTGTAGAAAAATCATGGTGACTACAGTCGTGTCACGCGTCCGGTGAAATCGTTGGTAATAATAACAATCCCCTTTCTCGTCATGTACATAAATAATCAGCGATAGAATGGTAAAATGCGCAATGACACAGCGTGTGAAAATGTTTCTCTCGCGATGCAAAATGAATGCGTGTATATTTTTCGCCCGTAAAATACCTTGTTCCGGAAAAATCTCTACACGACGGATGCACACACATACACACTCGAAAATACTCTATTCTTTCACAATGATTTTTCAAAATCTTTCAATGATAACATGAACAAGTTCCGTTTGTTTGCCTGTTTATCCACTAATCTGTGTACAACAAATACTGCTTTCACTGAAATGAAAAATTAGGCGCGATGAAAATACTCAAGTGTATGGAAACTAAGAGTGACATGAGTTCTTTGAATATATAAGAAAGGACCAACGAATAAGATTTGACAAAGATGAAATAAAAATCTTGTTCGATCGTTATGAGCCAATACGTCAAAAGCTGAAATCGTTCCTAATGAGAGAATGAGATTTGGATACAGGAAGAGCTCACCAAATTTACCTGCTGGACATTATTGGGGTACGTATATGAAGAAAACAAATAAAATGCATCGATCTGTACATATATTTTTCCTATACAGCATAGCCGATAAATGCATAAAATAAACGAGGACACGTAGCTAGAAGCGTATGTATATGTTCATGTGAAAAACGAACATTTTCTGCTTCGGGGAAATGGAATATATAACGGGACGAGCGCGAGACATCGAGCCCATTTATCATTAAACACCCCGATAAATTTATATTTTCGCATGACGCTCGAGAGTAATGGTAGATCGAAAAAATAATTGGGTTTGTGCCGCTCTTGTCAATCCGCGTCTCTGGGAAGCCTTCGGGGCCCATTTTATTTTGCATCTTGTACAACTGCTCATACTATATGTGCATATTACTTTCATCGTTGTGCAGTTGCACACACACACACACGCCCATACAACACAGTGCCAATATAAAGCAAAATTACACATGAACATCTGTAGCAAGTTCGCTACATTTTTTTCTCGTCAGTTTTGTTTCTCCGGCAATGCACAATATTTGTCAAAAAAAATCGTCAGTCTAATGAACCGCGGAAATGATAATAATAAGACGAACGGAAAATGCTGTGCTGCGAAAAGAGTGCTCGCTGTACTCGATTAACGACAGCTGTCGATACGTTTGTCCAGCTGATAAAAGAGTTTTTTAAATTTGGGAAGAAAATACGAGACTACTCTACAAGATTGGCAGATAGTAGCTGCAGCATGAACCATACGTTTATCCTTTGGATGATACGTGGGTTTTTGACAACTTTGATTGGAGCGTTTTGGCTACAATTTTATTAAAACTATTTTCGCCAATGTTGTCCGACAGAATTTGATTTAAAACAAAAGCTGTCCATGCGCTACAAGGCTCAAAAATGAGCAATTTTCGTAGCTCGATTGTGCGCTGGACCTTGCCAGGAGATAAATTATATACGCGAGTACAGAGGCGGATGAGTAAAAGAGAAACACAATGAAGAAAAAAGTATTCAGCAGTCTAAAGACTGAGAGAAAGCATATAACTTTGCACGAATTTTGTACGCGATTATCGCAAGCGAAAGTTAAAGATGTTTCAATGCTAGCGGTCCGAAGGCTCGCGAAGTTTTGTCGTCATGAAGTTTGGAGTAAAACAGTACTGAATAAATATACGCTGCGTGAATAAAAAATAGTCAACCGACGAGAGAGAAGAAACTTTGAAAGGCAACGAGTTTATTGCTTCTTTAACAGAGTAACTGATGTATAATCGATGACGTTGGTGGGGGTAACATTTTTTTCGGTCAATTTGAATTTTCTTTGAAGCACCTTTGGAATATTTTCTCAAACGGTATACTTTAGCTCGAAAAAAATAACACTCCTCGTGCTCGTTCTCTAAAAAAATTAATTCGTCATTTTTCGTCGGTCCGCGATAAGCGCGTATCAATTCGACGATCCTACAACGTTTTGCCCATCTGTTCTCGAAATCGTTTGAATTATTGACAATAAAGTCGCGATTAATATAGCGGCATCATTATTGACGACAGTAAAATACCGTGATGGGATTATTTTTTCAAAACGATTTCGAGCCTCGTTGCGTTTTACTGACAATGCGTTGACGCAACGGTCTTAGAGTTTTAAGAAATTATTTTTTTTTCAAATACAACATCGATGAAACATTGTACGATGTATGCAAATGAAACCGAAATGAAATGAATGGAGTCAGACAATTCAAACCGCGTTCTTCGAGTCGAAAACCGCAGAAAAATCATGTTATCGTTGTGTTGCTATACACATTGGAGGAGAAGATCGGTGATTGGCTGAAATATACTCATGTAAATAGCTGTATACATAATTTACGTATATCGGATTCAACGATGCTTAAAATAAATAAAAACACTCAATACGATTATAATGAAACGATAAAAAGCTAATTTTTTTTTCTACTCACACTAATATTCGTGTAATTAACCTCTAATAACCCGACTATGATGAATCAATGATCGTTTGCATGAAGATCAAGGGCGCGAAATTGCATTCGTGATATTCGAAAAATCCGACACTCGCAATCGCTTGATTAATTAGTGCTCGCGAGAGAGATTTAAATAATACGCAAAGAGTACACTTATATTTTTACCCGTCAATTGACATAAAATACTCGGGAATACCGAGAGTCGAGGAGAGATACTATGTTAAATATATAATGTAATATGTACAGCTCGACTGATTGTCGTATCATCCATACTACTTGTGTGTCTCATTAACGGTCGATCGTAATACTCTATAAAATAGTCAAAAGCTCCGCTGATTTTGCCGAAAAAAAAATCGGTCGCTTCGTTCTCGATAAAACACACAGTATAATTTTGATACCGAATGAAAATATGATTAAATTTCGACGATTCGTGGAAAAGCTTGGAAAGCGTGGAAAAAATCATTTTCGAGCAACTTGCGAACGCAATTGGGACTTTGACGGATTTTATGAAAGCTCGAAAATATGAAATAATGAATTGAGAGAGGCGCACAAAAAGGATCAATCCGATAACGAGAGAGGGAGAGCGAATTTTTTTGATCTGTCTGATTAAATTGATCGAATAGTAAGTGTGTAACAAAATGTGCGAGTGTGCGCGTATGCATGATTGTGTATTTTCGAACTGTGGCGACTGTGCGGAAAGTGGTTTTGATATGCAAATTTTTCCGTAAATAATTCTTGTATGATTAGCCTTAATTAACGGGCGACCCATGTATTACTCGATAGGCCAGTTTGTATATTCAATTACAACACGTTATCGCGCATACTCATTGTGAATACGATTATTATAAATTAATATAATAAAGTGTATGTTTGTATATAAATTCGTGCGGATTTAAACGTATATTTACAAGCTCCTGCCTCTTCCCTCCGTACACAACACGCACATAACAAATTAAAACGTTTTAGACCGGAATAGAGGCGATTAAAAATCGGAATGAATTCCAAACGTCTACGAAGAATAACGACACTCGAATATCGAGAATGAAAGTTTCTTCGAGCTTTATCCTTGCAATTTTTACCAAAAGTTTCGATCAGCTCGTAAAAATATTCCTTCCGTCGAAAGAAAATATTATCGAAATTGCAACAGACATTTTACTTTTTTCATGATAAAAGAGCTCCATTTGGAAGGGACGACTATACATCGATGCTCCAGCTGCTTTCGTTAGCAGAAAAACGGAAGCAGATTTGTCGCAAATAAAGCCGTGGATGCAAAGTGTTTTTTCGTGTTGCACCGTAACGCAGTAGGAAAAAAAGGGAATGCAGGTTCCGTCGATTTAGTCTGAAAAGCCTCGTGTATAGAAATCGAAGCTCTTCGCTTATATCCGCGAATTCAATTAACGAAGCGTTTCGTCGGATGCTCAACGGGCGAAATATATATCGCGCGTCAATCGGTCAGGCCGTCGATTGATGCCACCAGCGTCGATGATCCGTTATCACGGTAATTACAGCCGCGCGCACGTGAATCACGAGTGCTCGGCATATCGCGAAAACAGTAAAGCGGAAAGAAAAAACGTTCGTATCGCGTAATTGAAATTTTATATTTTCCTTTCTTCGCGCTCGATTTGCCGCCCCTCGTTTTCTGAAAACACAATAATCCCGTGTAACAACGGAAAACAAAATATTTTCGGTTTTCACGGGACGCACGCGTTCCGCGGCAAATATTGATCGTGCACGAGAGCTCAAACAAAAACACCCACGTTCCATCTTCGCGCGCATATACGTCGAGCGTAAGCATGGTTATAAATATTCCTGTTTTTTTTATTATTATCATATTTTTTTCCGAATTTTATTGTCTGGCTGCGTCGGATTCGCTAAATGGAAACAAAATATCGGAGAAAAAACAAGAACGAAGCAGCGCGGCGGAAGCAAGTGACTCTTTCGACGCTGCAATCTTTCTCGCGGATTCAAAGTACCTCAATAAACCAAAGCTCTTTCACGTGTGCGCACCGAGAGAGCCGAGGCTGGAAAAAAGTCTCGAGAGGGAGAGGAATTAACGCGCGCATTGCATTGGGAGAGTGCGCGCTCCGTTGGACTCGAGTTTCAAGCAACGTAAACGGGAGAATATTTCTCTCGGATTCTCGACGCGGCCCCGTTTCTCGCTGCAGCCAGGGCGGGCAGCAACGTTAGCATGGGAATAATGGAACTCTCGCCGCAATGCAGAATTTTGGTTGTACGGTAAGTATCCTGTAATTTTAACGGTAATTGCCAGCAGTTCAGAGCTTGACACAATTGAAATAGCCCTTTTCTCTCTCTCTCTCTCTCTATCTTTCTCTCCCTTACTCTTTCACCGCCGCTTTCCCTCACCGTTTCTCTTTCGCTCGGACACGAGGGGTGCGACAGGGCATGAGCTCCAAGCGGAAATGCCACAATGCAACAGAGGGTTGCATCCAATGGAAAGTGGTCCTCTCGCTCCCTCTTTCTCTCCTCTCTTTCCTTCCTGGACCAAAAGCTTTTACTTCCCTCCGGTATATGGTTCAACGGTTGTCGCAACGTGGACGATGAATTAGTAACTGGGTTGAAGGGTTACCGCGTTAATTTCGCAACGAGACGCTCAAAAGAAACTAATGAACCATTTCGTTCGTACGTGTTACAAATCTGCCTCGCGAATTCCGATTCCTCGATTCTTTTCGTTAACTCGATTTGCGCTATAACGCAAACGAAATGCATCTCGAAAATTGAAATTGATGAAAAATAAAAGTCGACTCAACAAGGGACAAAATTCCCTGCGGACGAACAAAAGCAATATTCGCGTTCATTGTCAGACACATATTGATAAATGCATTATTAATTCATCGCAACTTTCTTCAGCTCTATAAGGCATATTAATTCCTAATTACATTTTGGATTATTCGTGAATACAAACAACGCATTCTTAGCTAATCCTTTCAATTCCAATTTCGATTTCAAACCCCGAACATGTCGCTCTTCTCATTTCCAAAACTCGTCAATTTTTTGCAGACAAATCCTGTTTGCTATGGGAATACAAGTTTTAAAGAACATTTATTTTCAATATATGAAACCAAAAATAGAATTCGTGTAAGTAGGGTCACACCTCGATTCAACACCTTGATTCTCATGGGATATTCGTTAGTGGTATTATATAGAGGAAGACGATCCTTTTTTATTCATTTTATTCCCAGACGAAACCGATCGCTACGGCTTTCCGGGGACCCCGATTTTCTTCTCATAATACACACACACACACAAACGCACAAACGTATACATATACACATACATTCATACATGGGTAAATACACACAGACCGAGTAACCGTTCTCCATGGAAACTCAACCATGAGAAAGAGGGAGAACGAGGGCGACTAAGGTACGCGTCCCACGCGAGCCATGCGGTTTGATTTATAGACGACGCGAAAGTCAGGCTATCACGTTTTCGATGGGCAGATTCTCCGATAATGGCGACGGATCTACATGATCCTAGCACCGCATGGGAATACGAATCCGAACATTATACATCTCGACTGCTGCCTCCCTCGCTCCGACTCTCTCGCGTTGCCTCTCTCTCTCTTCAGCCATCGTCTCTACCCACCGCATAAGCCTCTATCACGGTATAATATATATTCTCTATCACACGCGTCACTTTACCGTCAACTATACATGAATAACTCTTCCGAAGTATATCTATAAATTTCACGTGTGCATAGCTGCGTGTACGTACAAATCCGTTGAAAATTCGAAACGCCACTAGCTCGATTTCTCGACAAATTTCACATTTCAAGACACACCCGTACATGCCAAAAACGTCATCGAATCGCGCCACTCGAGTATTCTCGTATTCATTGATTTCACGAACTTTATCCATTCCACATTTCCACATTCCAAATTGTGGAAAAATATTTTCTCAAAATATCGTCTCGTCCTAGAGATCTTTCCAGTGATCGTACATCATGAGTCAACGTGTACGCGCTTTTTCGACGTAGAATTGCATCGAGCAAACATTTCGAAAGGCATGTTGGTCATAAATTCAAAAGACAACGAAACCATGGCGTTTTTGGCGTGAAAATATACTAGTTCCGCGATGTAAATCTCTCGGCAAGGAAGTCCCTGCCGGAAAATATTGAAATCCTTGGAAAAGCGCGCGATTAAGGTTGTTTCCTCGAATTATCTTTGGAGATTCTACAAAATTTACGAGAATTACTTGAAATTTTCTCTGAATTCTTTTTTGGTGTGATTTTTTTATATTCTGCTGGAAAAACGTAAAACACGAGAAGAAAAATGAAAATATTAATTGGAATATTGATGTCGTATCGTAAAATATCATGTTTATACGATTTGTTAATGGAGAATAAGTTATTTGATAAACGTTCAACGTGGTAAACACGTGAGCGCGTCGGATGCGTCGGGTTGTATGATGCATCATTCCTCCAAAACCTATCGGTCGTTTTGTCGCTCAGTATCACTATAAATTTGTAATACAACCCCCGATTTCTGCTTGGATGAGAGGGTAAAAACATGAACCCCACCCCGCGGGTCCTTTCTGTGTTTTCTCTCAGGGTGATAACCTCCGTCTAGTTGAAACGATTACCCAGGCCGTGAAAGCTTGTAATTAAGAGAAAGGCCAAGGGGTGTTTTTCGTGCTAATCTCGTCGTTAAAGTTACGATTTGTATAAGCCTGCTCTCTCCTCTTACCGGCAACGGTTTCATCACTAAGGTGCGGTGCTCCTGCTCCAGCTACCGGAATATACACTTACATCCACGCGTACGATTTAAGATCGCGTGCTTTAGATGTAACGATAAACGAACAGAGCGAATAGCCACGCGGTAATTATATGTCAGAGGGTCGGAGAGGTATGTAATTGAGGGGCGTTATTCGCGTACGACGTGTGTTGCGAAAATCGGACAAAGATAAAAGATGATGCGAGCGGATCTCGCTGATAAGCCATGGTACTCGGGTATCATGAATACCCTACGGAAACAACATCATGTCAGACATCATTTATATAATAAAAACATTTTTCGAAGCGAGTCAAACGTGTCTGCATAAACGCCTGAGCGATTCAGGAAGGCTGACCACACGTAAACATGAGCTACTTGCTATCAACCGCTCCGGTACACCTCGAGAAAATAGGTCCACACGTTTGATCAATTTTATAAAATTGATCTGCAATTAAAATGGAACTTGTTACACATTCGAACAAATTAATAAATTCAACAAGTTTTCGTTTATGTACGTCGCTGAGTACTCGAAATTGCGAGCGTTCATGAGACGAAGAGGAAATGTCGATATTAATGCAATGTCGGAAATAAAACCCGTACACAAGCGAGGCGAAAACCGCTGTCGCAAAGTGACGTGAAAAATGGTATATCCAACAGGAAACCCGGCAAGTTATCTCTCCGCGAAGTGCAGCGCGTGTGTAAAGGATAGGGGGTTACTCTGGACGCTAGGAGTTATTACAGTCTCTCTTCACTGCCCGGTAATGCGTCTACGTGAATCGAATCACCACGAGGTTCACTTTTTTCAGCCTGACGGACGTTCGTTAGGTACAAGCGACTTCTTCCGACACTCTGGAAAAATCCAGAGCGAGCGAGGAAGGGAGAAAAGGGAAGATGAAAAAGATAGGAAAAAGATTTTATTATCCGTCACATCTCTGCGGGCGAGAGCGTTTCATCCTGACCACGTCAACCGTGGACATTTCGTGGTAACCGTCGTCCATAGAAGACACGACAGGCTGAAAGTCTTTGCGGCCGCAAAGAGCACCAAAGAGTTCGATATCCTTGCGCGCTTGAATACATATATAAGTACATGCCGTAAAAGGTCTCACGAGGTAACGCTGGAGGAATTTTAAACCGTTGCACATTTCTTTGCGCGTTAAAGCTATATGAGATCGAATGGGACTGTATATACATAGAATAGTGCAGACGCTTAGCTCGCGTGTCTGCACCATTCGTTCTCTTGCATTCTGCAAAGATAAATTTCATTGGACCGTACCGTGAACTGACTCTTCTTCTCTTATTTCCCCTCTTTAGGAGGGCCCAGCCTGGGACAGTAAAATAAATACCGCTCGCTTTTTCTCTTTTCATTGGATTCCCCAGACAGTGTGGAGAGCGGCGCATCGAGTATAGAAAATAACGACAAACCCAAATGCGACGTGAGAGAAAGATAGACGAAGTGGAGCAGGGGAAATAAAAGTTATAACATCCTGAGGATGCTCCGCAAGAGGAACTTATCGAGAATACGTGCGAGTACGTCGAGTGAGGCATATGTGTATATAAATGTGTATATACTCTACATATATGCACGGCCATACGTACAGTAAGTAGATCCTAGGTACGTACACGAAATATATTAGTTTCCGACAAACAAATGGATGCAGCCCGTACGAGTCCGGAGCATAAAATGATGTAGGTTTTCCTCGGCTTATTTGAAAAACATCACAAGTGGCGAATCGGTCGAGTCACAAACGGACAAAAGTGAACTTTATTCGTGAGCGGCTTTCGATTTTTATTCCTCTCGAATGTATATTTTTTCAAAGAAAAAGGGGTCGTGAGATTTTTTTTGCAAAACGTCGTTGCAACGTTATTCGTCACAAAAAGCAGATGCGCGAAATGTTTAATCGAACGAAGACCCGTGGGAATTTGTCGTTTTTATCGAGGAAACTCGAGGGACCTTGAACCGGAGACGTACGTCGAAAATGTTGTACATTGAATCGTAAAAACAGAACTTAATAAAGAACTCATACTATGTACGAGTGGATGAAAAAAAATCACTAAGACGATGCAATTCATGTACGTTGAAAGCCATGTTTGCGCGAAAGCAACAATCGCGAGTGCGGTCGTCTTCTTCGTGCCTCGGTGTAATTAAACTTTCTGACCTGCTGAGAGTTTCAACTCTCTCGGTCCCATCGAAATACGGATGACGAGCCTCGGGCAATCATTTAGTTTCGAACGCGTGTATGTGTCATATATATGTATGTATGTATGTAGTACATATACATATATATATATAGATCATTAGAGAGTAAAAGAAAAGCACGCCATCGAAAGGCCACAGAAGACAACTTCATGGAGCTGGAGAATGCAAAGGGATGTTCTTGTGTTTTTCTTTCGCGGAATAGGGGAAAGGAACTTTTCAATTTCGCTGCAGTCTAGTAGACTCCGACGCGCTTTCGCTCACGGCACTTTCTCTTATCTCTGGTAGCTCCTCGAAGGGGAAGCTCTTCGTACACATCGCGCACACTCTCTGAAATTTGAACGGAACACATACTCGTGCGTATACAGATTTATATATAGTTTCACGTATATGCATGCAGCCTTAGACTGCAGCTGGGTTGGTTGGGTATATACGCGGTAACCCCTTAACGTCGCGGTTCGTGCACAAGCACACTTTCCTTTTCCACCACGTGCTTACATCCACTCCCCTTGCGTTCTCTCCGCATACATTCGAGTTTCAATGAAAAAGAATTTACATTATTCTTCCGAAAAATCCGTTACTCTTTATAAAATTAAACAGCACGACGATTCACTGTTTTTTAATGATATATTTGAGAAAATTGCACTTTGCTGACGCGCGAAATATCTTTTGCGAAACAATACGTGAATAAGCGATTCGTTTAATTTTATACGGAAGTACATGGATGGGATGAGGAATTTGAGGCATTTTCGCGCTGTGGACTGATCGCGTGCGATCCGTAAATATTAGGTTTCTATAAAATTCCGTGTCCAACCACTGTACGCGTCTGTGGTTGGGTGTATAACTTTGGTCGAGATATCGCGAACCGACGATTCCGCAAAACTATCGTTGTCTCGTTTGGGGAAGCCCCCGACTGGAAATAAAGGTAAATCACAACGAGATGGAGAAGAGGGTGAGGAGAAAATCGAAAGGGACGGGGATGACCCACTGATACCGGAGGGGCCCGTATCCATTCTACATTTTGTCGTAAATAATACCGACGAGGGAGAAAGAGCGAACTCCCGCGAACTCTGGACCGCTCCCAGCATCCAGCGTTTCTTGGCTTACGTGGTTATTCGGGGAATTTATAGCGGGACGATTTGACCGGTCCATGTGTCATTCCAGGCATTACCATCTATCAGATGGGTCCCGCTTCACGGTATACCGGTGACTCCTGTATATACCGAGAATCGGGCACAGCTTACCCCATTTAGAGCGGACCCTGGTACATGTAAGCGAATCCCATCACGAGGTTTTCGTATCACTCGCGCGGATCGCACTTCGCCGATCTGAATTTCCCAGGTGACCGATCCATACGTCTCTCCCGTACACTCGAGGCATCGACAGATCGCCCAATGTCCCGAGACAATGCCCCGTCGAAAAGCATTTCGGCTGCATATCAGCACAAAAATATACGCACGTTTTTCAAAGCTCTCTCGATTTTACTTGTCGTTTGAGCAGTTGCTCTTGACGCCTTCGTCTTCGCTTGTGCATTAATTTTGCGGTCAGGTGGGACTTAAATTTGCTACTACCGCTCTGCTCTGCTTTGAAGAATTTCAATGTTTTTTTTCGCACAGAGTTTCGTCTTCGCTCTTATTCCAACAACGATGAATCGTTTCCGTAATTCTGACGTCTCCGTCAGTAATGTCATAGATATTTACGGTTTACCGATTATTGCGGCATTCACGTTGAAAAATAGGACGTCGAGCGAATGACGCGAGAGTCGCGAGTAACAAACACCGATCGAAGGGTAACGTGAAACGGTCCACGATGCGACAAGCGGGAGGAATCACAAATAACGAGAAGGGCAAACAGCCCCTGGAGGGTGAACGGTCGTGTGATGTATCGCGATAGTCGGAAGTGAAACAGAGGGAACCTGAGAGAATTTTTTGCAAGGTTGACTAATGAGCTATTAATGGTAAATAAATGAAGAATCCAGTTTCATTTGTAAGAGCCGACTGACAAAGTAAGAATCGACTGGGATACATGTTACGTCATTTTATTCCGCTGCTATATACAGGAGCATGCTGCAGCTCCCGCATGCAGAAGCTGAATAATGACTGAACGCTTTCGTTGACGTCGCGGTCGATTACATGAAACCTCTCCTTCCCCTTCATGCGCGCTCTCCCGCGTTTGCAATGCAAATGAGTATCATATCCCTTTTCATCTCTTTTGCGAAAATCGGATACCGTGATAGACACGCATGGACGTCGTTTCACACGACGAAAAATCGCCCAAATTTTTCAGCGCTCTCCCATCGCGTTTGTTTCGAAAATTTTATGTACATACGACATGCGTAACATAGAAAATCAAGCATTACCTATACCGGAAGCAAAAAGAGTCAATCGCATTTTCACATCATCTGATTTCGTTGAATCTTTTCATCCTTCGTCGAACTTATTGTGACGTTTTTTTAAAAACGGTATAAGTTATCTCTCTTATTATACCGTTTTTTTTTAAAAACGGTATTTTTTATAAAAACGGTATAATAAGTTATCGGTGGTTCATTTTTACCGAGTGATGAGAATTTACTCGGCACAATAGAGCGCTTTGTCGTACGGACTTTTATGAGCGAACTAAAATAAATATTTAGCGAAAGCTTTGCATTGAAAAGAGAAGACAAAAGCGCGGAGAAATCCGGATCGGACAGAGAATCATATCCTCTCCCTCTCGTGTTTCCCTCTTTTATTGCTCATCTCTATTTCCGTCATGTACTGTATACATGTATTATATTTCGAGCACGTTGCTGTATCGCTTTGACCCTTTTGATGAGAAAACAACCGTGGGTCTATTAAACGAGCTATGGGAATGAACCCCTGCGAGAAGGGATGAATTATATACTTGAATATAGTATACATATGTATGTGCACCTTTATGTGCCTGGCGCATATTTTAACGAGTTTACGTTGTAAAGGACGAGGGAGGATTCGAGAGTACTGTCCAGCATCCACGTTCGGAGCAATTACGTATGGATAGTGCAAAAAGCCATCAGCAATAACGAAATCCCCTCCATATACGTGTATATTCAAATTCAGATTGAGGTTGCAACGTTTGCTCACTCACGGTTTTTGCGTTACTCACATTTGACAACGAAATCCGCGCGCGAAAGAGAACCCGCTTAATCAACGAAACTAACGGTTCGTTAAATAGCTTTGCGATATCTCTTGATGTCGTAAGCATGAAATGAAAGACCGATGGACCGCAATTTTTCTACCTTATCAAAAGCTACTTGTAATTCGGATGGATAAACGTATTGATTCCCTCGCTATTGTCACTTTTCCGCGTCCATTTCTGTTCATTGATTTACGACAAAACCGTAGAATGGCAGTCTGAATTTCATACCTTGACAATTTCGCCAGAGTGATCATCTGTTCATGTCCGTTGGTATTGAAAATTGACTTTGATAAGCGTTTTTGTGTGATAAATGTATAAATAAATACCTGTGCCATCCAGAAACAGAAAGACACGGATTACCGAAGGCTTGTCAGTGCTTTTCATCGGCTTTTGCTTTTATCGCGGATGTCCTCTCCGCGGATAAATCATAGATGCTGTTAGCTATACAGCTTTTTCCGTATCTCGTTCTATTCTTCGCTCGTAGTGTAAAGATGAGAGAAAAAGAGGATGAAAAATTTATGTATACATACGAATGTCACCTATTAAATAAAAAATTAAAAAAACTTTGTAAATGTAGCTCAAGGCCTCTCGCGGTTCGATGAAACTGTTTTCGTACTTTTTGATACTCGCGATGCAGATTGTGTCATAGTATATGTGTTGGTGCGTTCGCGTGTCCCGTAATAATAAATCGCTCAGAAATTCTTTTCCGGAGAAAGAACACACCCGGAAGATATCATGAAAATCCGAGAGCTTCGCGGAGAGACGAGATGAAAAGTGACGAACTCATATAAATGTACGCAATAAGAACGTTTATACGTAAGAGACGAGCGACGAATGGAAAAAAGTAACAAAGAAAAATGAATGTGGGACTCAACGACTTAGGCATTGTGATGGGAGTTCCGCGAGTGTCACGAGTACTCACATAAAAATATATCCAGTATCCGGTGCACCAAATACTCAAATACAAAAAAAATAACCTTCCTGCTTACTTTTACCGAAATATCTTGTCGTTGCTTTCGGAATACTTTTCCAAGATCGTTTATAGAATTCTTAATTTTTAGACTTTTTTTCAGGACTCATCGATCGATAGAAGAAAATATGCAATAAAAATTTCAATTGAAAAACACGTTTTTCAACATGTGAAATAAGATACGGATTATCTACTCCGTGTAAAACGATTTCCCGTTGCTGTTGGCCATGTTAATTTTCGATTATTTTATTTTTCGACGACGCGCTGTGGCATAATAGACGTCAAGGTATGCGAATTAACGAAATAATTAGCGTCGGGCTCGGAAAATTTTGCCTTTTGATTGCTCGACGTCGGGATGCTGACGAGCCTCTTGATGCAAAAGCACCGCAACTTGTAATTACTCCCTGGCATACAAGTCCACGTCGAAAGAACTCATCCCCCGGCGTTATTTATTCTCTTTTTTTTCATCATGAATATTTATTCACTTATTACCGTTTCTCTTCCGCGGCGTGGCAACACTCTGTGACTTTTTCTATTTTCAACCAAGTCACTCTCGCTTTTGACGTACCCCGTGGCTCGTCGAAGAGCGCATCGTCACGCTGGAAAATGGCAAGCTCGCGAACACACGGTCGTCGTCCACAGGGTCCTCATGGGCTAATGCATAAAACTCAGTCGTGTCGCAAGACGTACTCATTTTGGCAAATTCACGAAACGCAGCATATTTTCTATAAAAAAAAAAAACAAAAACAAAAACACATTGAATTTAAACGCATTTTGCACAACGCTGAACGCTTCTGCTACATTTGAGGGATTTTGAATATTTTATGACGCATGGAAATTTATCACGATAAAACGTATAAATATATCATCGTATGCGGCAACACGTGAAATTCGTGAGAAATATTGGATAAAAAAAACAGCGCCTCTGATATTTTCACCTATCGTAAATGTGTAAAAATTCGCTCGAAATTGCCGACATTTTTTTTTGCCCACCAAACGACCACGGTATCGTAGTTTCGATCGATAAAAGGTCACCACTGCAAATCGTTATCGCGTTCAGCCCTAAAGCGACTGTGAGTGATTTTCGCGTGCGAGCTCTGTGTGATAAAATAAAAAAAAAAGGAGGTGCATGTCTGTTACGAGAATATAAAAATGATCATCTGACCGCACGCGAACGCAATGAAGTTTTATTTCATCGCCGTAAATGTGCTGCATTATTAACCACATCGTGGCAATTCCTCGTTGCGATATATTTGTACACCCGTGTGCGCTGTTTCACCCTCCATGCCCATGGATGTGTGTGTGTGTGTGTATGTTCGTCCGTGTGTTTTCGACACCCCGAGTGACGATGAAAACAGCAAGAGGCACGAGAGAAAAAGCACTGTATTTTCGTGGCACTGCGTCGGCGAGGGTTGAGAGGCGAAAGAGGAAAAGGCAGATTATCTGCCACTGTACCATTCATACGTTGCACAGAGCACCGGTTTTACTTCGTATATCCGCTGCATCTTCCTGTATGCATTTTTCAAAATCGTGATTTCTTTTAACTGTTGCTATATTTCATTGTACCTCGTGTATCATATGTAGATATACATGAATTTCCATCGGCGCCAACACTCACCCCTTTTACCCTCGCCCTTTATTTTTGTACCACACATATAACACTCGTTCAAGTCCGCACACAGGCGTTTGCGTTTTCCAGCGGATTGAGCACATGTGGCACTGCAAATATACATTTATAATCATCAACTCTCATCAATATTACAGGGTACGTTCGAGAGCGATTTCGAAAGAGCGAATATGATTGCACATTAATGTATAATAGAGGCATGGAATACAACAAAATTCATAAGGCTTTTATGCACGCTCACGGATAATCGTTCGTCATGAAAATATACATTGATTTTTCAGAGAGGAAAAAGAGGGAAATACAGTGCGCGAAACTTCGTGTGTACCAACTAAAATCTATTTGCAGTAGAACATCATCAACGAAATTTTGTTGACTTTTTCCCCCCTGGATTTCTGACCGTTTATTATTCGTGAAATTTTTAACAATATTCGTTAATAAAATATGAACGTGCGTTCTGACTTTCGTCTCAAAAAACGCTGACTCGAAAATGACATTCGGACCATAAAAATGGCAAATAACCAAGGATTAATCGATAGAATTTACGCTGGGGTATGAATTTTTCAATACATTTGGAAACAGAAATTGCAGAGAATTTGAGATAAAAGTGAATTGCTATCGTAGATGGGGAAAGGTTTGGAAAGGTTTGGCGATGTATTTTGCATTTTACGGCGGCGACAAAAAATTCTCGATATACGGCACCCTTTATGTAGAAACGCCGCAGGACCTCGACCAAGATGACTGAATCGTTGTTTCTTCAATACACAGAGAAGCGCTCTAATCGAAACGGACTACCGCGACTCTCCAGTTTTTCACAGTCCGAGTCTTAGGCTGTCAGTTTGTATTTCTTTTTCGCGTCGGTCCTTTCCGTTTCCCACGGTTCCTTCTTTTGCCTCCCCTTTCCATCTCCACTGCTTTTCCACCGCTTTTATCGTAATACCAGCACGCATAATTACCTAAAAATGCAATCCTGTCATGGAATGCGCTGTAAATCTTGCGAAAAAATCGACCAATCCTAGCGTTCAATTAAATCATTGCACACATATTTATCATTGAAAATTAACGTGAATTATTATACGTAAAACAGTCATATCGTGACACTTTGATAACTAAATTGTCATTAAATTCATGGTATTCTTTGGAAAGATCTCATACGATGGAGGCTGAAGAGTATTACGCAAGAATAAATTTCCTTCGTCGATTTACTTATTTTCGACATTTTATTTGTCTTACACTCGAAAATTTTGATCTGATGGTCGAAACGAATAAATTTTCATGAATCTAATTTTCTCGACCATCCCATGATAATTATCAATTCGACTATTTCAGCCTACTTTAATGATGCATACTCGTGAAAAATATACTTTTGTGCAATTATTCACTTTTTTTCATCACATGTCAGACCATCATACTCGAACTATTCCGATGCAACAGGGAGATTTTGAGAGCACTGACTAGAAAAAAAGTGCTCCCATAAAGACCGGTTTTGCTTCGCATCGGATGTAGAAAAAAAAAGAATTTCACGATGGCGACATGCAGCTCCCCTACTCGACGCAAGAACAAGCAGACATAATGCATCACGAGTAAAATGAAAATGTTTCATGCAGGTTTTCCGCAAAGATGGTAATATCTTTTTCTCTTATTATTCGCCAGGCAATTATTTATCATCGCTCCGCTTGTGTACGAGGGCTTTATAATGCTCCTCCCGGCAAAGACAGTAAAATGATAATATATCATGCGAATGCATAGAGCGTGTTACAAGGCTTCCATAACAAAAATAAATGGTGAACGTTTGTACGGATTATTCTTCGATAGATTATCTTTTGAAACATTCCATGCTTTTCATATAAACACCATCTTTTCATCGTTGTTTAATCAATACGTGGTATTTTTTTTCACGTCACGGAACATTA
This sequence comes from Heteropelma amictum, assembly GCA_959613375.1. Classification (NCBI taxonomy): domain Eukaryota; kingdom Metazoa; phylum Arthropoda; class Insecta; order Hymenoptera; family Ichneumonidae; genus Heteropelma; species Heteropelma amictum. The sequence continues at coordinate 28,445,975 of OY390721.1, forward strand.
TTGTAACAACGAATGTATCGTAAGCATCTGCGTATTTTTCATGCTTCCTTTTGTTACAACGATTACCACGTATCTCGACGATTTTCTTATCGAAAAAAAAAAAATCTGTGCGCATATTATCGATTATTCGATGCTTTCATTCCGCTTCATTTGCACGTAAATTAATCGTTGATAAACCTGGAGCTGTGGACATAACTGTGCGTCAGCGATATACGGATTGGAAACATAAACGTTTGGGATCTGCTGAAAACATTGCAATTTTGATTATACGAATATTACCAAACGATAATTAATAATTCCTTTCGGAATTGCATTTTCAATAAATAAACTGACAGTTAATTCGTCTCTTTGCCGCAAAATAAATTCGGTACGGCCTTTGCAGCGATTTTAGGTTTTTTCTATATCGCATAAAGTCTAGGCGAGGTACGTTCTTTCCGCAGAAGCTCGTACAAACAACATTTCACATAATAAAGTAAGGGAATTAATTATGTTGAGATAATCACAAAAAATACATTGATAATTATACTTTCGCGTCGTACAAAGTCGTTATTGAAAACGCGTGCTCGAGTTGAGTCCACCATGCAGATGTTTTCACAATTTCTTTTTATAGGTTCCTCCTCTCGCCACGGAGATCTGTTTGGGTTTTGCTCATTGTTTTGTCGCAGAATTGAGCGTATTTTTTCGATGATTAAAAATGCAATTAGGATGCAACTGTTGCAAAAACGTTTGGTGCATACATTTTTATCGGGAGAGGAAAGAAAAGATATACGAGGAGCTCCTGTAAGATTTAACATTATTATACTCTCTCGCTTGAAGAGTTCTCTGGGGGGAAATGAGTATATGCTTATAGACGCGGCGGCGCGATTAAAAAGCAGTTCTTCTTCTTTTCGTCTAGGAAATAAAATGACCGCATGCACGTACAAAGAATTCGCGACGGAATTGTCCACCGGGGAGTCATTAAAATATCTCGGCCATTGTCTCAGTTCTGGACTCCCTAAAGAGCTTTTGCAACGCTGACCAGTTTCCAGAAGAGCGCGTTTTATGTCTCAATGACAATAGACTTTTTTATCCCGGCGGAAGCTTATTCTCATTCTTTCTCAATTCCTCCATACTCTGTTTCCTCCCGCTGATATAATATTATTTCAATTGTGGTGCCGAAAATTAGTCTGCCAAATTATTCCAAGCTGATTCTGGAAGCAGCGACGGAACCGTATTTTGCGATAATAATGTTTCCAACTCTGTTAATGCGTTTGAAATTCATGCGCGCGTCCTCGATTGGAAAAAGGGGCAACTCAAAATCTTATTTTTCGGAAATACTTTCCAGACTGTTCAATCATAGATTTTCAATGGAGATGATTTTACTTCGTAGTTTGAGCTTTGCTCGTACACCTTTCATGCTCCCGCAACCATCGCAGCTTCGCAAACTTTCGATGGCGAATCAACGAAGGAGAAGACGTAAGGAGCATAATTTATTCTGGATAGGATCTTATGTAATGCGAGGGGACGAAGACGGCGGCTGAGATCCATCGGAGGTCGAGGGTTGATAGACGCGGGGTAGCAAAAATGCTTCCTCGCGTGATTACGAGGGGATGCAACCGCTAGCTTGATGAGCCATTACACTCAACTGAGCTCGGAGATGGCACGATGATGCAGAGCGCGATAGACGAGCATCTCTTTAGGGGTGATCGACCGGTACGGGCAATGAATACGAAATTGTTAAGCCAACAGCTGTTTCTCTCTCTCTCTCTCTCTCTCTCTCTCTCTCTCTCTCTCTCACGTGAGCCACTTTTGATGACCAATGACAAATATTGCATCCTGATGCAGCATAGTATACTGTCGTATCGATTCTAAATAACTGGCTTGAGGTAAGATTCTTTTTTTGACAAAGAAAACAATTAACGAGAGATTTTTTAAAACCACGCATACCACGAGGAATATAAATTAATTTCATTGTATGATTAAGAAATAATGTGCCGATCACGAATTTGATCACATTCATCCCATATATGTTGACATAAATTTGAATATGAAAAATTCGATATTTTTGCAAATTACGCTTTCGAAAACAAATCCTTTTTTACTCAAATTTTTTTCGATCGTGTTAATAATGCCGACACTTTCTTTAATTGACGCATCGATGCTTCAAATCCACCTGAGAATGTTTTTAAGCTGTGATTTTCGTTATCAATGAAGTACCTGGTTCTCGGAGAATTGAGAAAACTTTTCGATTTTTCATTCGGATCGTTGGCGATCTGTGTATGTATCAGGTCGTCGAGAATCGTAAGAATTGGATGATTCTAAATGTGTCATACCATAAATTGAGATCTATATGCATGTCCTTAAAGAAATAAATATTTGACCCTTTCATTATTAACTGCGATAAACCCTTCAAATTCCAATGTGTAATATCTGCATCTTGAATGTCACCCAATGTCGATAAAAGTCGATGAAAAGTTAAACAAGCCAAACTAATTACAAAATGTTCAAAGTATGACGTTGGGTAATTATTCTCGGAAGCTGATGACTGCCGTTTGCAGTCTGATCATTCGGTTAAAGTATTAAAGAAGAAAAGAAGCGAAAAAAAAGCTAATTTATCCTATGGAGCAAGTGAAACATCCAAATCTCTTGGGTGTAGCTCGCGTCTCTGTGACGCGAGGAACCGAGATGGACATTTCGTATAGAGCCAACGTTCCTGCTATGTGTGTGAAGGATATATATGTATGATGCACCGCTCAATTATGGTTATAGGATTTTAAAGACGTGCTGCGAAATAAGTTTATAAGTAGTCTAGAGTGAGTTTCGTCAGGCCTTCGGTCTACATGCTTCTTACGTTCTTTTATCTCTTCCTCCACCTTCATCCTATTTCAGTTCCTTCGATGTATACCAAGCACCACCGCACTATCACTGATGCCATTGCAAGAAGAAAAAGGTCTCTGCTTCAAAAGTTACCGAGTAGTTTGCTGTGACAGCGCCCAAGTCTGTAATTTTTTTATATTTTTTTCTCTCTCTCTCTCTCTTTCCGTCAATCTGATTCAAGTACAGCATTTTTGAAAACTGTATCATTTACCTCACCACTTTGCCATGACACGGGATTTTTCCTGTTTCCATTTTCATAGCATTAAGGATGTGTACTGGGTCAGGTCAGTGTCTAAATATTGTTGTGTTTACAATTGCTCTTTGATTTGATTTCGTTGGAGCCATAATTATTCGTGAATTACTCATTAAACGAAGTCATCACGCGTACGCTCATACCTTCGTTTTTATACGTCACAACCGGCAATCCCAATGTTACTAAATTTATCTTGTTTTCTATGGCACTTGGGGATATATTTCTTGCAGAAAAGTTAAAATAAATTACATATTCATATTTTCACGCAGGAAAAGTTTAATGTACAACAAAAAATGTCCGGCTAAATTCCCCTGTCACTCTGTACTTGCGACTGCTGCATTGCATATAATTTGAGTGTATATTATTCTAGCACGTGAGGCAATGTCATGGGAAAACAATGCACTCTTTAAAAATGGAGAATTACCGTCGCCAATTTTCCTGTTTTTCAAAAAACTGGGAAAAATTGTCAAAAAAAGAAGAAACAATCAATTTTTCGCCACGAAAATTTTGTAACCCTGATTTTTTGGACTCATTATCGCTCAAAACTCTTCGACGAATACCATTCATCTGCTGCACGAAAAGAAAAAATGAAACCAGAGCAAATATTAAAAAATAAAACAAAAACGTTCCGAAATTTCCGATGCGATTGCACATTCCGGTCGGTCAACTTTACTGCGACGAGACGAAAGGTCCAACGTAAATATTATACCAGAGGCTTAAATAAATATGAGCTTTTTCATCCTCGGTAAGAAACAATGAGCTTCTGGCTCCAGGCCATTGTGGCTAGCCACAAAAGAAGGGAAAAAACGAGAGTTGGATGTACGAGAAAACGAAACGAAATACCGCAGACCGAAACTTTCATTCCCTCATCGTTGAAAGTTTAAACACGCGGTAAGTTCTCTACCTGCACCCGTTATATATTTCTGTCGTTTACTTTAAGGGGTTGTACTCGCAGTTTCCTCAAATCGACAGAAAAACCGTGTAGAACTATCGATGAATTTCTCCTCATATTCCCGTGTACAATTTCAAATATTTTGCAACTTTTTCTCTCGAGCAATTAGCCATCGTGTCAAACAACAATCATTATTTCGAAGAGCTTCCACGCCAATCTAACGGCAACTGGAAATCCCAACTTCGTGTCATGAAATTTTACACCGTTGTAGAAAAGAAAATTCATGCAACTATCCTCGGAATTATTCATGGACCCATCTTCCGATCATTGAGAGCAAAATTCGTAAAAGTTTCATTTTTTCATTTTTTGTTCACAAATTGAAACCTCCTCGAGAAAATGGCTGATCTCTAGACATTTTCTACGATTTTTCCATCAACACGCGAAAATACAGCACTAGTCCGAAACTACCATTTTGAATTATCGCTGTTTTTCGCGATACCTCTGGGTGAAAAATTGCAAGGATGATTTTAGACGCGGATATTTACCTTTATTCGCGAAGTATGTGAGACGCGTATTAACTCATCATCCGTCAGTTGCAGGAACACACGTAAAGGCAAAGAAGCTCGCGCAACAGACGTCACTCGAGTCAGGATGCAGTGTAATATACAGAGGCGAAGCTCCTCTCATGTACAAATAATGTATACAGGTATATCATAAACAGATGCGTATACGTACACGGCTCTCCAGCTTCCGTCAGAGATCCGTCCCGCCTCCAGCGAGTCGGAGAGAAAGCGAATCGTTTACCACGTCGAAGAGACGAGCGAAGCTTTTTTCTGTGTCATGGGAAAACGCGAGGGATGCGAAGAGACGCGGATTTTGGTGTAATGTCGCTACAAAGAATTTCCCCCCAAGGGAATTCAAATATATCCACGACAGAAACGGTTTTCAGTTGCCCATCTTCTCTACAGTGAATTTTCTCTCCGGCTCTCTTGTTTCTCTCTTTCGCTCTCCTCCTCTCTCGCTTCTCCACTTTTTTTTCCACTCTTTTCCCAGTGAAACGCTTATCTTCTTTTCCCATCCTCTGCACTCGATAGACGTTCAAATGTATCGGCAAATCGAATGCATCGCCCCGTGGCGCGTTTTTTCGCCATCCGCGATACCCACATCGTAACATTATGTGACAAAGTCATCATGCTTCTTTTTTTTTCTTTCACTCATATCTCGAGCCCGAAATTCCGTAAAACCTGGCTGAAATACGGCATTCCGCGGCACTATGTATCCACCCGGATGATATCGGCAGGATTTTATCAAAGTTACGCGCGCTCTGCATCACGTAAAACTCCTTTTACATCCATTGCCTGCGTGTTTCGATTCAATCGTCAAAGTTCAAAAATTCATGCGAAACTCTATCGCGAATAAAGTGTTCGGAAAGGGAATTTTGAACGAGTACGACCATGTTCGAAATTTCTGGTCTGGCTGAAAGCGAGGTATGCGACACCGGTATGGATATTTTACTAATGTCTTTTTGTACGAAAAAAAAAAATTCTAGATGCAAATTTGTCCACATTTCGCTGTGGTCGTTCAAGAGTATTTTTGAATAAAGCTCATACTTTCCCAACTTCACAAAGGTTTTTACGATTAAGCGGTACGCTTTCGCAAAAAAAAATTGAATATTTCCGATAAAAAAAGGGATACATTGAAAAACTCGCCGAATGCCATTGAGGCAAAAAAACGCCGCGCGCGAAATTGAATTGATAACGGGAGGCATTTGTTTATTCCTAAACAGCCGGAAACGATATTGAAAAAATTGACAAGTTTCCGATCGTTGTTTTCGTTTTGCTGTTTTTTAAATTCAATCAAAACAGTAGGAAATACAAATTTGTAGCGCAACCGGCGATGTTATTTCAAAAATATCTCGCGTCAGAACAATTCGTTCGTGCTTTCACGTCGAACCGTCCGGGGCCGGTGAGAATCGATTAATTCATCCGAGGTTCTACTGTAGGGTAGATCAAAGTGTTCCAGCGTTGATCGACGCTATCACTGTATGATTTGTACGACTACACATCGGTAGAGCCGAACACCGATGGGAAAGAGCTGCAAACCACGGAACGCAGCGATGATTGTTGTAATCAACGCAGTGTGGGAACTGCAGTGGTTGCTCGTATAAATAAAGGATTGCCAAAGCCCGCGGGATACGTCAAAAAAAGGTAGTTTTCATTCGCAATGCGTTTCGACAGTCCCGAGTTATTGACGTCACAGCGACGACGATGAGCTCCGGTTGGCGCGGAGCAACAAAAATGAAAGGACAGAGGAGAGTCTGACGACGTGTGACGTCTCGGCGACTCGATTACGTTCGCGATAATGCAGCTCGACGTATCGACATCATCTTTCATACTCACGTGAGCTGTCCATGAAGATGCCAGTAACGAAAGTTATTTTGCCTGTAAATACACGTGTCGTTTCGAGACGCGGTCTCTTGAGGATTCGCGGACGCACACCGAGACGTTTCGTACTGTAGATGACAACCTTAGCCCATCAGTTTGTGGCGAATTGAACGAAATCGCGTAATTTTGATACTAGTCCAGCACTCTGGAAAATAGTATCCTATTAATATGAAGATTATACAAGATGAATATAGAAAAAACCCAATCAATATGAAAAAGAAACGTGATAGAAATCGATGACGTTCGTATCATGACAGTTGGACACCGGACAATTGTCATTTTCCAAGATTGGCGAACGCTAAATGAAATGAACACCGAAGATTCGAGGGCTCATGAGGGTGGAAATCGTACATCCGGTTTGGAAAACTATCAATCCAGAAGCGTAATTGCGCGGAAAACATTTATCGGTTTGTTCTGTTTTGGCAATGCGGCACATGCTCGTTGACTCTTTGCAAAGGGATTCTAACCACGCATAATGTACATCTGCACTGCTCCATTACTGTGGTCACATTTTATATACAATCGGGAAATATATAGAGATATATATGTATATATATACATATATACAGAAAGAATAGATACTTCATGCGTTCAACTCAATATACATATACATGTGCAGCGTTCAGTGGGATGGCAAACTCGTTTGGTCGACGTGTAAATACCCCATAGACCACAAAAGACCACGGGAGATAAACTGGCAGCAGGAGGATTGCGATAACACCGATAAGCGCGAAACATGTACTACATTCTACGCGTACTAAAACACTCAATGCCTTTTTAGTATAATTACCCATTTATTCGCATCTGGAGTAAGCGAGTTTTATCCGACAAGTCGCCGGACCACAGCATTTTCGGGCCGGTTGAGACTGAAAAACCAAAAAAAATTGATTTATCGTTGTTTGATATTTTTTGCAATACCGGAGAATCCTCAACCGGAAATTTGATTTATTCCGCGAGTGGCAAAAGCCGAACGCCGATCGATTGATGATTTTGGTGAGCTTGCGCTGAAATTCTGTTGTTTCTTGTTTAAAAACCGTTTGAAACTGAAACTAGCAGCCAATTTTTCGCTCGACACTCTACGGGAATCATCGTACATTGTGAATCAGCCTGTATATTACCACACTGAGTGGACAAAACGAAGAGGCTTGTTTTCACCCTGTCACGCCGGAAATGCTAGCGAAAATACACCCCCCTATACATCGAGTTCAAGTTTCGTCGCGTGTTGGTGACGGCTGAATTCATTAACTTACAATTCAGTCGGTGGAAGAAAAAAGCTACGGCAACGTTCTAGCCGCAAGGGGAAGAGAGAACAGGGAAGAAAAAAAAACAAGGCAAAAGCAAAAAGGTAGGAAAGGAAAGAAGCTGTAGCGATGCGAAAGAGCGTGATTGATAGAAGAGGGAAGCCAGGATGGACGTACAGTGAACGCCGATGACCCGTGAAGCTTTTGGAAGCTTCACCACCGCCGCAAGACTGATGGTACTCGCTCGAAGTGTTAAAAATTTGTCCAACAGTCCAATATGTTTATTCGAGCAATGAAATCACGAGTGATTCTCGCCTTTCAACAAAAACTTTTAAAGAGCTCAATAAAAATTCCATTTTAATCTCAAGCAACCCGAAGAAAATATGCAAAATACGAATATTTCGATACAACTTAATTTTTGTATTTTTTTTCTGAAAAATGTCATACGTGAGCGACTTTTGTGCAATTCTAATTATTGCACGACGAGCAAGCGGTAGAATTTTTTTTTTCAATCCTAAATATCTGTAAATAAAGGAAAGAAGAGTGACAACGACAGTGAAGTAGAAATGAGTGTTTGTGCCGTATTTTCACGCTTCTGACACAAAAAGTCGGATAAGGAGTGAAGACAGCGAAAGACAAAGATTGAAAGTACAGAGCTCAATGAAAATTCCAATTTAATCTCACGAGAGTGCTCGTATATTCGTCAAAAATAGGCGAATCGGTCGTCAACGGGATACATGGATACAGAAATGTCGGAAGAAGAGGATGGAAATTGCAGCCGTCGCAAGGTGAGAGTCTTTCGGAGCGCAAGAAATATCCGTACGCGAAATTTACATCTATACGCGTTCGCTTAACCGAAACATCCGTGAAATTTATTTCACGGCGTATTTCAATTACGCGTTACGTCGATAATTTATCGTTTCACTTCGGTACAAGCCGCCTATTGTAGGATTATTCAGCGCGAAGGAACTCTCATGCATTTCGTACAAATGAAACGAAGGAATTTCCATCGCCCGAGAAAGGAACGGAAATAGTAATGATTTCATTTTTACAACGGTAGGAGCGTGGGACGAGAAAATTCCTTGGCACGTTTCTCGCTCGATCTTTCTCGTGAAAACGAAGGAATATCGAGGGGAAAACAAAAAGAGAAAACGAATTGACGCGAATACCGAAGAGTTACGGCGCGACCCATTATACATATTGAACCAGCGATGTGAATCTCTCGACTCAGTCGCTAAATTGGAATCTCTCGAATAATCTGGGTAATCTTTCTTGCATCTTGAATTTTGCCCGGAATACTCTGCAGAGTATACATATACAGACACATTTTGCTCTTTCCTCTCTTCTCTCCCATACGTCTATGCCACTCTGAAGCACCGTTTTCATTTTCGTACGAATACACCGACGAGGAGCTCTCACGTCAGAGGATTCACGTCCTTCCGCCAGCGCTCGCCGTCCCCGTCTCTCGTTTCCTCACGAGCGATATCGATATTCCGCCATCAATCCCCTTTAATTATAAAATTCACAAAACAGGGTGAAAAACAGTTACGGCGTATGAAAATGAAAAAAGTAGCCGCGTCGGATGTACGAAACTTGTACGTTCACAAATACGAAGGGTACGAGAAACGGCGACGCGGATCATTTTCGTTTTTTTTCTCTCATTGCTGCAACGAAGACAACTATGAAGAGTAACGATGTATATAATGACGAAAAAGAAAGAAAAAAGTGTATTTTCGAGCTGCAAAATTACCGTTCCAGGGCGAAACGATCAAAACTCTCCGATATTCCTGGCGCTCCGACTCACCCGTAAAATCTGCCACGGTTGTTTGCTTCTTTTTTTTCCTATTTTGTCCGACAAATAATTGCCCCGGCGTTGCCTCTTTTTCACAGCCGGAGACCACCAGACCAGGTGGAAGAGAGAACCCGAACCGGTCCGAGATTGAAAGTTCCGCTTCCTTCGTACACGGTCGAACGAGCCACCCTTGTCACGGGGACGCTCTGCTCGTTCACTTGCAATTTTCAGCAGCGTGCAAACTTTGGATGCGAGAATGGTGGCGAAAAAAAAACATTGATACAGACACATACAGACATGTTCGCGCGCGCTCCTCGCGGACCGTTATTTAAGCTAACGGTTAGTAACAGACGAGCAGTTAAAAATCGTTGAATACACACAAATATATATGTAGGAATAAACTATCCAACGAGAATTCGCGTGCACACGGGTGTACGCATGTATACGTAATCGATAAAACGCCTCGAGACAGCTCGCGATACGAAATTTTCGCGATGAGAGAATTCGCGACAAACAAATATACTTTTCGTTCTTCTCCCAATTTTCCATCGCCTTTAAATCTCTATTATTTGCCTCCGCATATATTTTTTTCACCGCGAAAATAACCAACGCGTTTATAGAGGCCCGTTTTAGTCCGAGTTGTGAAAATATTTATTTTCCTTATGTTTATTTTCGGGATTCCAGAGATGCTATTGTTTTCTGTTGTTTATGGGTGGAAAAATCTGTGACCATTCAAACTCTCGGAATATCTCTAGGCTTGGAGGTTTTAGGATTCGAGAAGTCTTTCGAGCCGTTGGTTTTAACGTTGAAGCAAGTTGAAATACAAAAATCCTGTAGAGATAGAAAAAAAGATGACTGCGAAGTCTTAGGCGAGCTGAACGTGACAGGGGATTAACCGAAGGGAGGCGATTATTGGTGGTATAATCGATAAAATGCCTCGAGACGACGACTCGCGCGTCGAAACTTTTGCGACGTAAGAAAAGTCGCGCGAAAAGCAAATATACGCTAGCTTCCTCGAGCACGTTTCTTTTCCCCCCAAAATAAAATGAGATTCGTATAATTTTCTCCATTACTGTCGAGTCCAAGTCGTTGTAGTGCATCTAAATAAATTTAAATAAATGTAAGAAGAAAACACGTGAAAAGTAATTGAGACAAGAAAATTGCGTGGAAATAGAAATGACTGCGAACTCTTGGGGCAGCTGAACGTGACGGGGGATAAAACGGAAGGAGGATTAGAAGCGACTGTGACGAGAACCGAAGAGACGGCCGCTGTACGGATGCGGAAAAGGCGACGCGTTAATTGGCGCAAGTCCACCGCGCGCCATTGGACTCGTCGCAACTTGGTGCATCGGGTACCCACCGCGCTACTTTGAGAAGGATCTTTTTTAATTAAATTCTCTGTGGTTTCAAGAGAGCGAAGATGGGCGGAAAAAGGAGAGAATCACTGAACGTGAAAGTCGCTTTGAACTACGAGACATCGGACAAAAAAAATACGAACGTCGATGCCCTGCGGCAAATTAATGACTTACGGGAGACAGGACACGTGAGAAACAAGAGAAAGAAGGGAAAATGCAGTTGTGAAATTCGACCCCATAAACGCCATTGTTTATAAAAGTTTACAAAAGATCAGACACGCGTTTTTCGAGTAACAAGTAAATTAATAATAAAAATCATTGAATTTGTGATTTATTTATTCTCTGTAAGAAAAAGTACGCCCTAACGGCGAGGGGTAGAAAATGGAAATAAACGAATTAACGATCGATGGAACTTGAGTGTACGAGGGAGAAAACGAAAAAGTGAAATTATATATTTTTCTTCTTATCCATAGTTGAGAAACCCGCAAATAATATTCTTTCGACCGTCGGTTTGAAATATTGCGAGTATGTCAGTGAAATAATATCGACAATGTCCGGAGGATTAAATTAACGTCTCGGTTTATTGAAGAAAAAAAAATGTCTCTTCCATTATCGCTGCATGAAAGTATCGGGTGATGGGATGGAATACAAAATGAGTCAGCCAGAGTTCCGCATGAAAATTAAAAGTCGACGAGCATGAAGAACGACGAAACTGAGCGGATGCAAAAGAGGAGTATTTTTAATTAAGTTCGCAGAAACTGTCAGTAAATATCTCCGGGTTGAATCCACAAAATACAAATAGCACACGAACATGCACTACGCCCAAAGGGTCCGGAAGAGCCAGAAAAACCCAGTGACGTAGTTTTGACGTAGTTTTCCAGTTGGAGAGAGAAAAAACTGCAAAAAATCTGAGCTCCGGAAATGTCTCCATGCGACTAACGGGAAAAAGTCGTCAAAGATCGACCATCGCAGCGGCAAATGATATTTCACAGAGAGGTAAAGTTATTTTGTACTTTGGTGCGCCGAAATTCGTCGTTAGATTTGTACAAAAAAATCCTATTACGCGTCTTTGCACGTCACGTCGTAAATCTTCATGTAATTTTTCCGAATTTGATTTCACATTTTCCTTGTTGCAATTTTATATAAAAAAGCTTTCGATGGAACCGATGATCCTTTGCGAATTCAAATATACGTAATTATGCGTTTATACGTAAATCGCACAACCGTCAATTTCGTTGTCAAAATCGGCGTTTTCCGTCATTGGTTTCATCACTTGTTGAATTCGATTCGAAAGTCAGTTGTGAAGGTGCAGTGATTTTCAAATTGATCCAAATTAACGTGGCTCGTACTTGTTATTATGAAATATGTCACGTCGAAATGTAAATTTACCACCGCAGATGGAATATCAGTATACGGAAGACAGACGAGAGAAGAAATGTTGCGAGGCTGTCTCCGCGAATTTCGATGTGAAATCTCGTCGGAATATTTCGAGTTCGATATTACCTCTGCCTCTCGGCAGAACTTCTCACCGTTGGAGGCTTATTCATATTTGGCGGTGAGAGTTTGTCTGTCGACTACGACGAAAAGGCCGAGACTATATCGTGTTTAGCAAATTTTAGCTTCTGCGGATTGGCTCAGAAGCGTCGACAAGGTGTTAATGTGCCAAGTATACATCGATCGGTGTACATAGCCCAGCAAAAGAGCATTTCACATATAAAACTTATATGTTCTCCCTTTGCCCACATTGAGAACTTTCCCAACTTTTGTGAATTAATATTAGAACGGCACATAATCAGAATCTCAAATTTCCCCGATTTCTCTCTCGAAAAAATTCGCTGGCGCGCTATTGAACATGCCAAGTATTTCTCCATGTCGATTTATTCGTTATGACATTATGAAAATTCGTATCGAATTTTTTTATTCAGTTTTATTCCATCGAAAAACGTTGAATTCGTTCGACGTCGTTGAACACATTTTTCATCGAGATCCCACGACCCGTTCAGATGGAAAAAAAATGAAGCACACATATTCCCCCTGCGGGATATGCGTGTGATATTTCGAACCTTTGATCGATTCTTCGAGCGTTTCAAGATATTCGATTTCGGAAAATCTGTGTTCATTTTGCGGGTATTGAGCGAAGAAATATCGTACTCTAGATTAACACTAGATCGCCCAAGGAAGTCATTTTGACTGTTTTTTAATTTCAGTTAGAAAAACAATTATGTATATAATGTCACAATTTCTTATCACTTTTTTTCATTGTTAATATTTACAAAAATTCACTTGTCATAAACTTTATTTCTTTACGACCTAGTTATTCTCTCACAATGCAGTCATTTTGACTGCTTTTGGGTGACATAGGTATATACCAAGTTTCGAAAATTACTTTACGCGAAAACGACCTCAAAATAAAACATTCGCGAATAAATCGACGATCGAAATATCGAAAGATGGCATAATGCGAAGGATCGCAAACTGCTCTTTGTGCGCGTTGCTGGCTGCCGTTTGAATTTCCGGGACAAACATCGGGCGGGCATCGAATGATGGGCTGAACTTTGAGGCTCTCTTTGGGTTTGTCTCCCGCATTCGCTACTCTTTGCATTCGAATGTTTTGTCTGTTGGACGAGGTACACCGCTGCACGTAACCGCAGCCAGGAGTAGTGCAAAGGATCGTACTGTGATAAAGGACGAAAAAACGGGGGGGAGGGGAGAATTTGCTTCGCGAATTCCGAGTTTGCACGGTTAATGATGAAACGCGCGACTGACGAGGAATACCAAGTATACACACGGGCAGGCTGAAAGATGGACCGCGAGAGGGTTTCCTTAATTATTTATAACATAATTAGTCAACCCAGGAATGTATCATGACACTCGAATGACGAGCCCTCTAACCGGCAATGAGCAAACACAAAAGGGAATATATTGACTCGTTTCCATTGATTTATATATATCGTCTCTGGTGGCATCCCCTCTGGTGGCATCCCCTCTGATGGGACTCATTGGAATACAAAATCACAGAATGAACTCGATGGTGTTGGCAACGCGACTCTCTCAGCGATGCTTGTTATACGCGTTTGCATAAATGAGTGCCGATGCATATTCGATATCAATCACGAAAATGTGTAAAATTAATTGATCGCGATACCCTTTTCATTTGCACCTACGAACGATCATCAACGATATTGCGAGCGAGTTTGGTTATGAGTTTCGTCATTGAAAGCGAAATACGTGTGTAATCCGTGTGTCATGATTCTGCGAGCATAAAAATAGGATATCTCGTTGATGACGTTTACTCTCATGTACCAACCGCTCGCATTCTTCGAAGCAGCTGGCATCGGCCGATTAATCGGTATTCCACACGATTGGTATCTCATAAAAACGCGTCAGACAGAACGAAGAGCTTCTCTTCTTCAAAAACGTCCAAAAATACGAAAGGACGAATGACTCTCGTGGCCGAAGCCTCGGTTCGACGATACTCTCCATCAGCGTTTAAAAAAAAATTAAAAACAACAGAAAAATTTATCGAATTTATTGATTTTCTCACTGCGCGACGATGAGTGTGGACTCGAAACGTCGAAGCGGAGTTTTGCGCGAAATTAATCGATGCTGACTATCGCTAGTTATTTGTTCAAAATTTACAAGAATTGTTGACCTCGTCTGATTTTTTTACCGACAATAATAGTCCATGCAGCACGACAATTTTTACGTACACGTCACGAGTATCACTTATTTCACTGGCGAAACAAAAATATTCATACAAAATCATACAAACGCCCCTCTGGCTGTCGCGAAATATTGGAGTCCGTTGTTTACGTATGCATACGCACACACACATACGCCCGCGCGGAATTCATATTTGGATCCATCCAGGTGTGCTACTCTCGAGTTTTTGCGAATTCAGTGAAATTCCAAGCGTCAGGGAGAAACAGTTGTCGAAAGCTATGATTGTTAATTGAATTTGAACACCCATGCACACGCGCTCTCGCGCAATGGGTTTCTTGATTAATTTTTTCGCAATTTTACTTTTTTCCATCTCGTCACACTGCTCTCCACATCACGTGTACTTTTTCCTTCGTTGTTTTTTTTTTTCTTTTTTTTTTCATAGTGACTCTCTGTTATCGGAAAATTTGCGACGAAATCCAGTTCCATACTCATGTGCGTGAAGTCGCGATGGGAATGACAGTTTCGATTGCTTCAAAACGAGTATACCTTTCGAGTGATCGTTACAATCCCGTCGATTCGTTCGTTAAACGGTTGTTCTCGGCAATGCTAAAAATATGTATGCGTATGATCCCCCGGTTATCCGAATATTTATGATTCCAATTGTCTACTTTTCGAGGTAAATGTTTAAATTTATGTTTTTTTTTGTGGTTTATCATTCGAGAATATTACGATGGATTTTTTACTTTTTTAACTTTTACTTTTTTATGGACGATTTACTTTTTATGACGATTTGATGGAGGGTTACACTACGACTGGCATATCCGTTAAGTGTTAATATATGCTCGAGAGAAATTCAGCAGTCGAGATTCAAAGAGCGAGGTACTTGATCATCGCGAATTTACTTTACATCGCGGTTTAATCCGCTACGAGTGTAACGGCCTCTGAAAAATTACAACACCGTCTGAAAATCCGGAAACATGAGTAATTATCGTAAACAAAACGAGGTATTTCTAATGAAAGAAAAGTTTTCTATTCGCAATAAAGCTGAATAATAAAAATAATTTCTTGCTAAAAAAAATAACGACTTTTTGTTATTTGACGCAGGATACACTCTGAAATGAAAAATTGTTTCATTTTCTTTTACATTAGTGCATGTATGAAGGGAGAAACGATATTTTTGATAATTTGAAGTGATTGCACGAAAAACATGAGAAATATCAGGAATTTGATGCTATATTTGTGAGAGATTCTGATTTTTCTGATATTTCAAAAAAAATGTTCGCAAAGTGGTCTTGGAAGTGAATGAAAGGTACCAGAAAAAAATGGAAAAATTTGACAACACACGCAGCGTGTTTACCGAAGCAGAAAAACCTTATTGACGTTGTTCCATCGAACCGCGACTATTTTTTTCGCCCTCAGGAGTACAATCAATAAAACGTTGATTGTCGCCCGGGGGTTCAGTTAATCACACATATTCTTTGTAAACTCACCAATATCGACTTTATTTGCCAATAATACATGTGTTACACACCATCATATATGTATTAACGTGAATTCGCACGTTTCTCCTAGAAGCAATTCGATCTTGTGTGAAGCTATCGGCATGGTTTTTCGCGGATTAATTAAGCAAAAAAATTCGTTTGATTCGCCGCTCAGAATTTCAATTCTGCTTCTGCCTTTCACGGGAGATGCATTGTGAGATGAAAAACTATACTTTTCGGGCGAAGGAGAGTAAGAAAAAATGAACAATATTTTTTTTTAGGTCAGCAGCATATATTTACGTGTCTGGTTTCGTAGGCTGTGTTAACGGCGTGCTATATGAAAGGCCAATGAAAAGCTGAAAATCGTTGAAAAGCGCCTATTCAGTCGTTTCTGCACGTTTCACCAACCCACGTTCGAGTTTGCTCGTTTTCTTTTATTTGTGTATATATACACGGAAGCACACGAACGCACATGATACGCGCTTTTGCAAACGCAGTGGCGACTTGAACGATCGCGAAGCGAGCGTGTTTTGATGTTTTTTCCAGCATGAGCGTAACTTGGCGTATAAATATATTTCTTACCGCGTGCATTTCCTCTTTCATTACTTTTCGACACG
This sequence comes from Heteropelma amictum, assembly GCA_959613375.1. Classification (NCBI taxonomy): domain Eukaryota; kingdom Metazoa; phylum Arthropoda; class Insecta; order Hymenoptera; family Ichneumonidae; genus Heteropelma; species Heteropelma amictum. Next base: position 28,462,569 of record OY390721.1, read on the forward strand.
CTGTATTGAAGCAGCCTCATTTTGAAATATAATCCGGCGCCACAGATGAAAGAAATTAAAATCCTCATATCGTCGCGCGAGGTGAATACCGTACGTTAATGTATGCGCACGTGGGTAATTTGCAATGCTGAATTTATACACGTACTGTATTGTGAGAGTAATTAGTGCATGTAATCATTCGAGACGAAACGTATATACGTTGATTGCGTCGTTCGCGTTATTTTTGTCGACGTTAGTGTTTGATGCAGCCGCTGTAATTATTGTCTATTTCATTTTTCATTATTACGAAATCTAATATATAAAATGCTCATGTCGCAATGTTTGTTAGCAAACTCCTCCGAAACGGCTGGACCAATTTGTATGAAATTTTGTGTGCATATCGGGTAGGTCTGAGAATCGGTCAACATTTATTTTTCATACCCCTAAATGATAAGGGTGACCCACCCCTAAATATTTTGTATTAATTTTTTTGACAAAAATTGTTATTTTTATTTTGTTATGATTGATCATTGAAAAATACATACAACTTCAAATTTTCACCCTTCTACGATCAACCCCTGTTTTTTAATCGCGATTTTTATATTATTCTGCTCCATCCACAGATCCGCAATAGGGTTGCAAGATGGCAATCGAATATAGTAATTGTGGTACTATAAATTTTCCTAGATATAATGTATATGGCAAAACAACGTTTGCCGGGTCAGCTAGTATGAAATATATGATTGAAAATGTTAGCGTTGGTAAAATCGGTATTCGCGGATGTACGTACAGGTCACTTCAGTGTAAATGAGCGTATGATGACATGAACATAGGTGGGGTTATTGACAGAGTTTTCAGGTGCGTTGACGTTACGTTCTTCCAGCATCCCTACGCTTTTTATGATGTTTAAGAGATAATAATTTATTCAACGTTTTTTATCCTTCTTGCACCGCTCCTTGGCACATTATGTTCCTCACTGTATTCAATGCTGTACCGTGGGCGACCCCGTGGACATAACAGCCCAAGTTTAATCGAATTTCAGCTAGCAAACGACGCGACTCATTTAGGAGATGTGGGCGATCCTCCGACTCTATGTACCGTGTTTGAATATCGGCATAAATGTTAACGGCATCTGCCTCATTGTATTATAAATTGTAATCACCGCTAACTGCAGTTGATACAATTCGCGAATCGTACGAGCATGGTTATTTCATTGTTGATAAACGAGGGAATATCGAAATAAATATTGTACTTGCCTTGTTTTCCCTTTTATCCGTTCCGTTGGAAGCTGCCGTCATGCAACATCGTATAAAGATGAGAAAAAAACCGAAATTGCCGCAAGTTACGAAGAAGGGAAAGCGGAAAAAACGCGCGAATCCGATCGCGGGCGTCCCGCTATGATTGAGGATTCGAAAGAGGAGATGTAAGGTAATTATCGAATATCGATAAAAGCCACATGCTCTCGCTGCTCCTGTCGCTTTTAATGAAGAGAAATTCGCGAATAATGAAAAAGAAAATTGAAGAAAATCATTCGTTTGTTTGCGAGCGTAGCATTGCGTTTCATCGAATCGAAATTCACGCGAGACGGACGAAATTTATTCCCAATCGAATGGAATTTTCGCTCGTCAGCGTGGAGGTAAAATGGAAATGTGAAATTTTTACTTTACTTTTCAAATTCGTCACCGCAAAAACGTGGGTATTGTACCGGCTGATGAGGTGCGGAAAAATAAACTGTCCACACGGTCGTATATTTATTCACATAACTTGAATTGCGCGAAATGAGAAACGTGACGAAAAAAAATGTTCATGAATTTGTTATTATGCGCAAAAAATCATTCTCGTCGTGAAAAAAGGCGAGTGTCGAAATTTTGAAGCTACGTCAAAGGTAAACATCCCACGTCCTAAAAAATGCAATTTGCTAAATGTTTACTGGCGTAAATATCTTTCTTCCTTCTTCATCATCGGCAAAGACTGATGCTTGATGCCCAACGAGCGATCGAGCGAGTCTTCATTAACTTCGAAAGAGCACACGTAACCCGATGGGAATCTTTTTCGAACTATACCGTACACTCTACCGTGCGATATGAGAGTAGACCAGAGTTTTGCCAGTGTAGGCTACAAAAGCCGAAACATTGCGTGTAAAGTTGGACGATCGGACGAGACGATCGACTCCCGCGTCCCGGAGGAGACCAGCGGCGAAATTCCCTCCTCATTCGCCCTTTTCAAGAAAATGCTTTCGTAAAGGATACATGAAGGGGAGGGAAAAGGCAAGCGCGACAAGGAAACAAATGGGAGAACTTTCCAACGGAAGATAAAAGCATGAGAATTAAGAAAGAAGAGAGAAAATATCCACAACGGCCAGCATCCAGAAAAATTCCCACCTCCATACGCACGTCCATAAAACATGTTTCGCGCGGAATGAGGCATTTAATTTCTGAACCGCGTTTAAAAAACCTTCGAACCGGACGCAATGATGACTCGAGAAGTAAAGATGGTTCGAGGGTTGTCAATTTTTTTTTCACAAATTCCGCAGGGCGTTCTTAAATCGGATGTAGTCGATCTTAATTCTTTCGTCCTAAGAACGTAGTATTTAATGTCCAAAAATACTATACGTGTATATTACTGCGCTATTCCCTCGTGAGACGAAGATGGATGATAGTCTCTCGAATCCAGGCAGCTCATTCGCCCTCGTCCGTATTCCACCCGTCTTTGCTATCATTTCAACCCTCCCCCACCCCTTTTTCACCCCCTCGGTCCTTCTTACCATCTTTCACGACGAGTTTGTTCGCGTCGAGGTTAACTGTATTCCTCTCCGTCTCCGTCTAACTTTTTCTTCTCCCCCAGCCTCCCTCCCTATGAATAACCCTTTCCCTTCATCTTCTTTTCGCAAGATCGAAGAAACGGGTTGGCTGAAGATTCGCCGATGTACTCGAGAATTTTCACTCTCCCAGTCGACTCACACATCTCCGAGCGAGCTCCAGAACCACCCGAGCTAACACGCTCGCTCAACCCTCTTAGTTCCCAATCACTTTTCTCCACGATTTCAAGAATTTCTCCCTCGGCATGTCATCGAATATTTATATACCTCTTCTTCTTCGATCCCCGCGTTTGTTACCCCTCTCCCCCCCCCCCCCCCTCCCTCTCCCTCATCTCTTCTTCTCTCTCGAGATATCTATGTAACCACCGAGGAGGCTGTATGTATCTTTATCTCCCGTCAGACCGGAGTACTCGAAGCCCGAGAGTTCTTCGTATAAAATATATCATCCAGTGTATTGATGGAAAATTTTTCAACGGAATGGAAATATGAATAGCGCATGAATTTTAACGATTCATTCAATGATTACCCGCGTTTGACTTTCAGAGCAGAAAAATTTGGAGACTTTTAACATTTTTAAACACAGAATTCAATTACCGATTGAATAATACATCCGACGGCTAAAAACGACGTCGGTCATGGGATTCTTCATCTTATATTTGCAAATTACGTTCTGTCGGTGGATTGCTCGTTCTACTCACATTCGACGATTCATGAATCTTGGAATCCACGGGCGAGTGAAAACTACGCTGAAAGAATTTTGACGCTGCGGATGCGGAGATTTTATAATGAAATTTCGTCAAATCGTCAATGTCTCCAAAGGTATATTGATTAAATTGAAAACGATTGAATTCTGATTAATTCGGTATACCCGTTTTTGCTGATTATAGAAAAAGAAATTTTTGGTACGGACTTGAAAAATGAGTTCGAGTTCAGAAGTGATTTTTCTTTTTCGTTATTGCGGACAGTTGGAAAATTCTGGTAAGACGGTAAATCTTCCGTTTGTACCTTCCTGATGAAACTACTTTTGTAGAAATGACTTATTGCCCATCCACTCGTTCGAAAGAAAATTTTTTACGGAGCTTAATGAAGCTCGCAATTACATTTCATGTGATATGAAGCAATCGACGAATCCAGCCATACCTCGCTTTTCGACTTTTGTTCCACCCTCGTTCCGTCTATTCGATATAGGATTAAATCAGTGCGAATGTCTTCCTGAGTAAGAAGGGCCCGCGAGACTTTGTCCTACTACCGCCACCGGATACGATTCATCACGCCAAAACGACACTCTCGCTCGAGCCTCCCCTGACGTGACATATTTGCCCCTCGAAAAACCCTTTTTAACGTTCTATCCTACGTTTTATACCTATGTATAGAGAATACTTTTGACGCACGAAAGCGAAGCAATAATTTCGTCGGTTACAGAAGACGTAGCTGGAAGACCTTTTTTTGTGTACTTTTTCACGAAAGGGCTATTGAAAGATTCTGAAGAGGGAAGAACGCCGTATTGTACGTACGTTTCGTCCTCGTATCCGAGATTCTGTGAAAAATCACAACTTTTTTACGAGCAGGACAAAGGGGAGTCGTCGCGAGTGTACGGATTTCCATGTTTGATTCATTTATCAAGCAAAATTAAAAACTTGAATCAGTTTGACGAGGAATTAGGAAAATCGCCCGGAATTATCATTTATCAAGCAACGTTTTATCATAAAACAATCCGCCGCGCAAAGTGTCAAGAAAGTTTGAATCATTTATAAAAATTGACGAATAATTAACAGCACGAATATTCGTTGAGCGACCTTCCATTTCCGTGATATATAAGGATGTTGTGCATAAATTTGTTAAGGTATCGTTTTCAGAAAAAATCCCGAAATATTCATGTTTTCCACGTGGAAAAACTTTGAAAAAAATAGAAAATTGTCGGTACGATTCCTCGCGCGTAAAAATGTTCTCATTCCTCGTGAAAAATTTGTAAAAAATCTCAAAGGCATTCACAAAAGTGAAGGAATTAATTTAATGCGAACAATCTAAAGAGAAGCAAGTTCAAATAATCGAAACGCGAACAGTGTCGGTTTCGTATATTACATCTACAAGTAAATTAATAATATAAACGAATGAAGATCGCGGGTAAGTAAAAAATCGATTTTGCGCAAAGCGATGTTTTCTCAATTCCACACACGTGGAATAGAGGCGAAAAAAAGGCGAAAAAGCACAACTATTTAGAAAAAATCTCGATGCGTCATCGATACGCGTAGATTTTTCGAAAATTCCGATTGTTTCACTCCGCCGGAGTTTTTTACTCTCTCGTTATTGCCAGGGACGTTTTTTTTATTCCTCCGTTATTGATTATTCGTTTCCGTAACAACGTTTGTCAGGTTGAAAGCAAAGTTTCCTGCTCGTTGAATCAGGCCGGATATATAACGCGGGAGAATGATTCGAGTACACGGTTCTCCGGGCAGCCGGAAGTGTCACAGTTAATATCCATCCATGTTGTTCTATATACACGTATATGGGCAAAACGCGCGTGTGCGTCGAGCAACTTTTATCCACGTGTATACGCAACACCCTCGACCATGGTGAACGCTTATTCGGCCATCTACACGGTTCGCTATCTCTTCCAAACAATTTGTTCGATGCTCAGAACTCGTTCTCTCCGCTAACCCTATAATCTACCGCGAGAGGAAACGAGACCCGCACATTTCAAATGCGCAAAATCTCCATGGGAATGTAGCGCCAGCGGTGAGAAATCTAATAACCGGTAAAATGCGAAAAGAACACGCCGGGCGGTTATGCTACTCGGCGAGGCCATAGACGAGTGTATAAACGCGAAGTAACGCTCGTGCGATAACCTTTATTTGATTTTATTGCAGCTTTTTTATCTCACGGTACAGCGAGATATCAGGATGTAGCGAGAGGTAAAAGGCGAATCGAACATGCTGGCGAGCTTCAAAATTACCGGTACAAGCCGGCGCTCGAGTGGCAAAAAGTAAATTTGGGGCATAAAAAATTCAATTCGAGTGGGCGAAGGCTTTAACATCGTTATTGTATCGAGGAATTACGCGAATTCGAGAAGGTCGATCATTTTTAACGATATTACGGAGGGAATATGTATGGCGATGTCGAGGGATAACTTGAATGAAGTTTTAACGTTTTCGTGCGAATTTTTAGGCGAGAGAGATTTGAGATCGTCCGCGAGAGATTATCACCAAGTTCTACATGATGACGAACACTTTTGTTGATGGTGGGGACGAAAATTACATTCCGTACACGCGGAAAAGGACTTTTCTCTTTCGTTGTATCGACTCTCGATTTTTTTGCTGAGAATTTTCGAAAAAGCATCATTCTACTTTTGAAAAACTCTCGCTCAATTTTGAATGCCATACTGTTGCGCAAAATGACGAATTTAACGTTCAGCTGATACGATTGATAGGATTGAGTGTTCGAGAATCGTTCGAGAACAGATTTCGCGAAATTTGCTCGAAAATTAACGATAATCCTGAATCTACTATCCTGGATAGTTTCAGCGAGTTGATGGATTCGCGAATTTGCGATATATGGCATTTTGCCATATCTATTACGGATGGAAGCTTGAAAACAACTTTGCGCGAGCTCAATATTGAGAGATTATAGCCTCTGTGCTGACGTCAGCGAGCACTTCGGAAATTAGCCACATACTCCATCAAGATATTTACATAACGCAGCCGAGCGTCGATCAAATCACTTTGCCATTACCGCATCGGTGTACCAAAATGCTCCATGCGCGGTATGCCCACTATGCCATTTTCAACTGACGTTTCGAACGGCAATAGCGATTTCCAGCGATTCGAGTGATATTTCGTCCGCATTTATCTTCATCGACCGACTTCACATATCCGTCCCTGGAAAAACGAAAATTTGGCGCTATTTTGACACTGAATTGTGAAATACAATTTTCGTACAGACGAAAAAAATTCGCGCCAGAATTCGCATCGAAAAGCTTCCGAATGACTTTTTTTTAAAGCAAAATTCATATACAATCCGGGGATAGAAAAGAACCACGTCATTGAGTGAAAAACCGTGCGTATTTTTGAAAAGCCGCACTTTGCGCACTTACAGTCTTGATTTCATTTTGTATTACAACGCGATTAACATCGATATCAATATCTCGTGAAACACATGAATAATAAATCGACTCGGTATCCATAATGTAGATACCACCTGGGCATTACACGAGCTGCTTGCCGAGGGGCGAGAGAGAGAGAGAGAGAGGGAGGAAGGTTCATCTAGGCGTCGACGTCTCGAGCATAAATATCGTCGTACCAAGAGTAAAATAGAGTACAGGCCTCGACCGTGGAGTACCAACGAAGTGTAAGCTTGCTCGTAAATCGAGAACGTGCGAGTATCTCCTGCACGTATATACATGCAGGCGGCACAGGATAGAAGGAGAAAGAGCGAGTAAAATATCGCGTTTATATCCACATACATATATAATAGGGAAGAAGGGCGAAGCTCGATAAGGGTGGAAGGGTCGGGGAGGGAGGCGAGCCAAGGTGGAAGCACGGCTTTTCTCGTACTCGCGAGGTGCACTTTCCTCACGATCTACATCGTATAAATTTTACTTTGCTGGGTTACTGCCATAAGGTGACGTCAGTCGCGTATTATATAGATTTCTAAAGAAAAATGTAGGCGCCGCTCGTCGATACTTCTGGCGCCGAATACATTAGCGGCCATGTCTGGGTGGACAGGTGCATCCTCGACTTTTAGCCTCAAACGGCGCGTATATCCGTCAACTTTGCCACATGTCGACGATGTCAACTGGCCGAGTTTGAGACACGTACTGATAAATATACTTGAGGCTGATGTACATCGAAGAATTCGTATTAAAACTTATTAAAGATAATACGCGTGTCTCACCAGGCAATTCCGAACGAGGCATCAGTCATTTATCAACTTGGCTTGAAAATTTTGCTTGTTTTCCAGTTAGGTATTTACGTCTGTGCATAAAGTTTCATTCTACACTGATTCCGAATACATATCCCATTTATGAACTGGATAATAAAAATAGAAAAGAGATATTATCGTCTCGCTTAACGTCGGTTCACCGAGTTGAACGAGTTTGCCCTTTCAGACAAATAATTCTTTGGGAATTATCCGTTTGAAGTAAAAAAAAACAATTTTTTTTTTTCAACTGTAGATCAGGCAGGTGTGAATAATTCGAACGTACAAAGAACTCTTGGTGCCGAACTGAATATTATTATTGGATTTGGCGGGATCGAATATTGATATTGGATGTTTATTTTTGGCGAACGAATTTCAACCGTAATTTTGGTGTTCAAGAGATTAGGTGGGGAGAAACCTCATTTAGTGGACAGCGGAGGAAGGGAATATATACGCGCAATATAGTATATACAATAAGTATATAGATGTATACTATAATGTAGTTGATAATAATTAATGATATTAATTATTAATATCAATAACATGAATGAATAATTATTCATTATAATTATCGTAATATTGCATGTATTTATATAAATGCAATTATCTATCCAATAAATATCCACAGGAGGAATGATAATTATTCAGAAATCAAAACTGATCCCAAAATCAGCGTATTTTCCGCGTAAACTCATTATTTCGGCCGGAAAACGCAAAAAACGATTTTTATCGAAAATCCCTGTTTTCTCCTTGAAATAACGAGTTTTCGGGAATAAAACCATGAGATTCGTGATCAGCGGGAGATTTCCTATTCAATAACCACAGGAGGAATGATAATTATTGAGAAATCAAAACTGATCCCAAAATCAGCGTATTTTCCCCGTAAACTCATTATTTCGGCCGGAAAACGCAAAAAACGATTTTTAACGAAAATCCCTGTTTTCTCTTTGGAATAATGAGTGTTCGGGAATAAAACCATGCGATTCGTGATCAGCGGGAGATTTCCTATTCAATAACCACAGGAGGAATGATAATTATTGAGAAATCAAAACTGATCCCAAAATCAGCGTATTTTCCGCGTAAACTCATTATTTAGGCCGGAAAACGCAAAAAACGATTGTTATCGAAAATCCCTGTTTTCTCTTTGGAATAATGAGTGTTCGGGAATAAAACCATGCGATTCGTGATTAGCGAGAGATTTCCTATCCAATAAACACAGGAGGAATATTAATTATTCAATTTTATGGAAAATCACTGTTTTCTCCTTGAAATAATTAGTTTGCGGGTAAAAAACCAGGCGATTCGTGATCAGCGGGAGATTTCCTATGCAATAAACACAGGAGGAATATTAATTATTCAATTTTATCGAAAATCACTGTTTTCTCCTTGAAGTAATGAGTTTTTGGGATTAAAACCATGCGATTCGTGATCAGCGGGAGATTTCCTATCCAATAAGCACAGGAGGAGCAATAATTACTCAGAAATCAAAATTGATCCCAAATTAAGCGTATTTTCCGCGTAAACTCATTATTTCAGCCGGAAAACGCAAAAAACGATTTTTAACGAAAATCTCTGTTTTCTCCTTGAAATAATTAGTTTTCGGGATTAAAACCATGTGATTCGTGTTCAGCGGGAGATTTCCTATATAATAAGCACAGGAGGAATAATGATTACTCAGAAATCAAAATTGATCCCAAAGTAAGCGTATTTTCCAAGCCGAAAAGTCCTTCAGCACTTTTCGATCCGACCAATTTACACACGCTCCATCGTTACTATACGTATTTCCCGTCTCGCAATAGATATACGCCCTATTATATACTTTGAATACGAGCAAACTAGTATTTTAGTATTTCCCGCTAGTTTAAACCCTAAGCACGTGCCAGACGCAATGGATGAGAGACACGCGAATGATCCTGCGACCTCTATGATATATAATTATACATTATATCCCTCGAAACGGACGGAATAGTCGTCCAAACACGGTAAACACGCGAAACTCATTCGGCCTTAATTCAATTACGTAAAACTGAAAAATAATGTACGCCTAGAGAAGCATAAATTTAATCAACAATAAATTTAATGTATCGCATATTCACTGTCTGTGTTCGAGCTCGATTTTTCCTTCGTTGAAAATGATCGTCAAAGTCGAAAAATGTCGAAGAATCAATGCTGCACGTTTTCCATAAAACGCGACGCGTTAAAACTTGTTTCTCAAAAAAAAAATCGTTTTTCAAAATCCCATTTGCCTTTGAGGTTGTACTTACCCGAAAAATAATCAAATTTTCATGAACCACTAATTTTTTTGGCATTTCGCTCCGTTCAACGTTGTATGAGACGCGAAAGAGGCCCGAGCTTCGATCTACCCTTTTCATCGATCATTCACGCGCAAACACGAAAACGTAATTTCGAACGAGCCGAAATCTCGGCGGCGTCAAATGGTAAAACGACGGATAGACAATGCTGGATAAATTGTTTTCACAAACAGATTTGCTCTCCGCGAAAATGAGATTCACCGTCGTATGTACGTGTCCGTCTGTATAAACTTGTATAAAGCGAGACGGAAATCTTTGCAGCGAAAACCCAGGTCGTTAAAATCTAAACACACACACCGGAGCCAGACATCCGGGCAAGTGCGTACATAGCGAAATCCTGCGAGATAGTATGGAAGAAAATTTATTTAACGCTATATATATATATATATATCGGTATGTACACCGGATATGAGCACGTGTGCGTTGTTTGTGGGAGAAATTCCTGCTTGGATTGAGCGTTTACATTGAGAGGAGCTGCTTGCCCAAGTGTTCCGTAAATACGCGGGAGGAATTGAATCTAGGACGATGACGATAACGACGGTTGTGAATCAACGTTTACCGACAACTCGATGGGAAAATTCGACTAGTCGCGGCTCTGCCGAACGACTGTATAAGTTTTTTGCACGAGGGGTTTTCTCATCGACTTTTATTCAAACACTCATGTGTCGTATGGCACAAAGGCAACCGCTTTTACCGATCTTTAGCAACAAATGCACAAAGTGCTCCGGAATTCGATGATGATTTTTTAGAACGACGTTCGTGACGAAACTCCGAGAAAGTATTTCACTGTTTCTTTGCGCACGATCAAATCCGGATGAGTTATTGATCGTTAAAGTTTGAGAAAATCGCGCGAATTCTTTGGCTCATCGTCATCGGGTATTTGCGATCGTTGGACTTCCGTATTTGCAAAACTGTCCTTCGCAAAAGCGGTTATTTCGACGGCGAATTGAAAATCAAAATCGCGAGAACCCTCTGGCTCATCGTCATCGGGTATTTGCGATCGTTGGACTTCCGTATTTGCAAAACTGTCCTTCGCAAAAGCAGTTATTTCGACGGCGAATTGAAAATCAAATTTCGCTCCGGAGTGACGATATTACGAGGCAAATTACAAACGATGTTCTCGTGAGATTCGTGAGCACAAAAGATTATTAATTTTTTCCCCCGAAAAGCCCTTTATGTTGCAAACCGTCCTCGAATTTTTACCCTCTTCTTCATTTCTTTCCCTCGCTTTTCCCTCCCGACGTCTCCTGAGAGACATAATACACCGCTGTTCGAGTTTCTCCTCTCGCGCTTTTTTTATTTTTATTTTTTCCATTTCTATCTCATCGCGTCTCGGAGGAGTCGTTGTTATCTCGAGCAGGCAGCTACCACTCAGAAACGGAGCTTTATCGCCCGTTTTTCTTTTTTTTTTTTTTTATTAAATTTGTTCGCCGTGCACGGATACGTGTCTCATGATCCAAGAAAAGTGCGCCGACGTTCGCGCCCGAATGTAAATCTCACAGATGCGCTTTACCCTGTTAATCGATAACTCAAATGGGAATTGTACCGCTGGCGGAATATTACGATAAAATTAGAGTTTTTCCCTCATAAAGGCATTTGAGTTGTACCGTAAAACCGACAAAATTTTTTTTTAATCAAATTTATTCGTCGTGCTTATGATCCAAGAAAAGTGCGCCGTCGTTCGCGCCCGAATGTAGATCTCACGGATGCGCTTTACCCTGTTAATCGATAACTCAAATGGGAATTGTACCGCTGGCGGAATATTACGATAAAATTAGAGTTTTTCCTCCAAAAAATTGCATTTGAGTTGTACCGTAAAACGGACAGATTTTTATTCTTTTTTCGTTCCCAGTTACCAAAACAATGATACTTTCACAGTCAGACTGGAGGCGATCGAAGCCTATTTGGATCCCTTGGACCTAATTCGCTAAAATAATCGATTTTTTAATGAAAATTCAACGTAAAGTGTACTCGAGCATGAATAACTTGCAGGGAAAGCTTTTCACGATTATTTTATGAATGGAAAAGATCTACACAAGAGTCTTAAGGTGTATAAAGAGCACGCGGGCATAACGATCCTCCCCAAATTCGTTTAAAAGAAGAAAAGTTCCATAAAAAACAAAAATTATTTCGATATCACTCAAGGATGAATTATTCATCCTTGTACCATAAAAAACAGCATCACAAATTCACTGTTTGAAAAGCAGTTATTTAAAATAATTCAATTTAATAAAAATACTTTAAAAAAAGCATGCAGCTTTAAGCTACGAGAGCTAATTATTCCCTCAAGGGGACCGCCGTGCCCCCGTCGTCTCCGTACACACATTGTACAAAACGAAATCGCACATCCTCTGCAGCGAACGAGCTTCAATCGCGCATATTTAACTTTTTCTCATGCTTGCTTTTGATGCGTGTAAAAATCATGGAAGAGAAATGTTCCCGTGTGATGTTAAAAAGCTTCTCCAAATAAAAGTCCTACGGTATCATCCGAAATACGAGGCGAGGAACAACAGGCTCGTATACACGAGTAAAAGCGCGTGGAATAATGATGTTTGCGCATAAAACGCGAGTATATAACGGTCGTAAAGTTTAGAGGAGCTTCAAGAAATATTCCCCGCCGAGGGATAAAATTTTCCCTCGCGCGATGCGGAGCACGCACGAACGTATGGACCATACCAAACAAACCGGAGTTTTCCGCAACTTCGTCAGCCGCTTCACCCAGCGGCGAACGCGTTTGAACGTACGCATCATACCGGTTACGATTATCGTTCGTGCGAGACCGTCGAAAAATATTTAGCGTTACCAGCTCTTGCCGCATCACGCGGTAGTCGATAATTTGGAAAAACTGCATGCCAATAACCGTGACTCGTCCGCATCCACAGCGAGATATTACTCGGGAATGACATTAGCGGGCGAAAAGCCGCGATACACGTGACTTTGCGTGTTAAATTACGCGAGTTGCACCCTTTTGCTCGTTAGACGGTGGTACAACACAAATTTATAATGTATATATGTATATGTATGTATGTATGTGTTATATACACGAACAGAGGCGGGTACAACGCACCGGCAAATACACGCCAGCCGCTCATGCATTATTTAAGCACGAAGTGTCTTGTTCCCACGTTACCGTACATCCGACGGCAACCCCTCAAGTAGCTCCTCCCTCTCTCTCTCTCTCTCGCCGCGGGTATCTTCGCGACTGTGCTCTTCTCTGATCTCGCTTCTTGCTGAAGGCCCTGCATCCTTATCCCGAGCTCCCGATTTGCGAGAACCATGCGAATGACCAACACTCTGGAATATGGGACTCAACTTTCACCTGTGGAGCGAAAAACATGATCTGCGCAACCCCTTTTTCGGACGCGAAAGATCGTATAGCCGTTTGCATCGAGCTCGCGCGAATGCTCAAATACGTCGATGCGAATATGACTTTACGAACGAGTACAATCGCAAGATCAAAAATAGCATCGTGAGAACGTTATCCCAGTGATTAAAGTGTGTTGAAAGAATCGAGGATCGGCAGAGGGTAAGAAAAGGCCATTTCATCGCTGACTCAAAGCGATTCCTCGCCTTTTTTTTGTTTTTATAACATTCCGAAATTGTCAATTATAAGTATATATGTTTATACAATTTAGATATCGCTTTGTGCGACTATGTATATACGTATAATTAGACGTTACTAATATTAGAAAAAAACTGAAGATTCAAATTGAGCGTTTTGACTCGTGAATAGTCGATGATGATTGTTTACCCATTTTTCTCGAGGTGTTGAACTTTGGTCGCGTTTCGTATCATGTACGAGGCACCCTAGGCACCCTAATTTGCCCTTATTTTCTTCGGAATTGTTGAGGCTTCAAAATTCCGTTCGGTTCATCGAGATATCTTTATTTTTCGATTTTTGGCAGAATTTTAAAGACGGACCTTTGATTTTTGCGAATCTTCCCATACCCCTTTGCATTTTTTTCGCGAATTTTCAACATCGTTTTTGAGGGTGAAGGAATTTAGCTGTCGACATTCAACTTTTATCGATTTTTAAGTCTACTCGAGGGCTTTTCAAAATACTTTCGTCTTTTCCACGATTTTGGAAAAGTAGCCAAAAATGACGAAAAATTTTATTTGCGAATTTTCGTAAATAGTCGATGACGATTGTTTGCCCATTTTCCTCGAGGTGTTGAACTTTGGTCGCGTTTCGTATCAAGTACAAGAGCATTGTCTGAAAATGGAGAGTTGTCAATTATTCCTGTGGCCCCGAAATCGTTAATTATGAATATACATGTCCGGAAACTTGTATATGAGACGATATATATAACTGAACGTTACGACGTGTATTATATTACGGTATTACCGGTGCAACTTGCCCAGTGCAATACGCCCTGCAGCTAGAATAGATGTTTAGGTTTAGTTTCCTTCGATGTATATGCATGGATGTACTGATTCGGAATAATCACTGTATACAGTACGCGCACTGTAACTACAGCTTTGAATTACTATGGAACTTGAAACACTGCAGTGTACACTAAGAGTAGTCTAGAGTGAGCACCAACGAAAGTATAAACACCCACGCCTAAGTGTTAAATAAGATAAATACCTTCAAAAAACTTAATCAAGTGCAAATAAATCCGTCAAAACAAACAAAAATGATCCATCCATCATTTTTTTCAGTGTACAAGATCAAATCTAATTGCTCGTGGGAATTATTATGAAAAATTGAGTAACGGAATTTGGGGTACATGCTTAATGTTATTCCGTCAGTCGTACGATTGCTGTAATCATTTTTAGTACACTCGAGTCGTTCGCGACCGATTAAACATGAAATGTTCGATACATTGGTGCATGCTTTGAAATCATGCATCAATCTCGGTGGATTCATCTGTTGAGTAAACGTATAAGCGTTCATTTGTGTATATAGTACAGTCACGCCTGTACAGTACAGTACAGTACAGACATCGGCAGAGAGAATCGCAGATTGCATCTGGACATGTCATAGATGTGAAAGGATCGAGAACGTAGCTAAGGGCCCGAAGGGTCGAACGGAATGTGTGCGCATCGAGCAGGGACATCCTGGTTTGGGATGCTGCCCTTGGATACAGTAACGCAGTAACGGTATTGGCGTTCTGGTGCCTTCACCTGTTAATCACGACAAAGGTGTAGGGTCACGAACAAAGACCATATATAAGCCACTGATTTCCTTATCAGAGGTTCTTATCTGTTGCACATTCGAACTTGAATCCCATCGATCGCTAAGAGCATACCGCTGCACCGTTGAATGATGAATTTTATTCACAAAAATAGATAATAATGCGAGGATAATTTCAACGTTTGGAAATGCACAGAATGCATTCCTACAACTGGACAGAGATTAGGACCAGATGAACTGTAGGTGAGCAGCATTTTTGAATCAGAGAAAATGTTCTCGGTTCTTGTCGCTGGTTGAATCGACCTTTGAACATCTGCGTGTTTCCATTAGGTCGAGAAACGGAAGCGTCATTTTCAATTTCGAAATACTTTATATGTCATATTCCGAAAATACAAGGGGTCAATAAAATCTACAGATGGACAAAGCTATGACGTATAAGCTTCACTGTAAATGCATGTAAATAAGATCTACATGTCATTTTCGTGAGTTGGGATAGAGACGATTGAAAAGTTGTGAAATCCCTCGGGTCACACCGCAAATGTTCTCAACTACGCTTGAAATGAAAATTTCGTGCACGAACAAGTGCGCTGATGGATAATTCCGCGCTTCATCCCGAAAGAGAGGAAATGTTAAATTTAGCAGTATGCATAAACGCTGCAAGATTCATCTGAATATTCATTCATTTTTCAGCTCCGCGAAAGGGAAATGAAATATGGTTTTGACTTTAATTTTGTATAGCAAATACATTGTTCGGCTTTTATTTTCTGGAAAACAATCTTGTTTCACTCGCGACAGCGCGAATCGATTACTGCCAATACTTTTGAAAGAAAATAAGCACTCGTTGATTTTTCTTGAGGTTTCTTGAGGTTTTTCTCGAGATTTCAGGAAAAATGGCGAAAAATGAGTCGAAATTTTTATTTTTTTTTGTATTTCAATATTTCAGGAGCTCATTCGATCGGAAATTTTCCGCCGAGTACGAAACCCACCGACTTTTTCCCGAAAACTCGATATTTCGATGCGAAAATAGTAATTAGTCGATAAAATGTTGGACGGAAATATTGAGTTTTCGATGAAATACCGGTGCGTTTCGTAATCAGCGGGAAAAAATACATCGATGTGGACAATTTAAAACTTAAATATCACGTTTTTCGAAATATCACGTATTTTTTCGGTCAACGATCGACTTCCGGACCCCATTAAGTTTTTATTAGAAGGATTAGCAATTTCGAAATTTTCTCCAGGTGGGAGCAAATATTCCGATCAAATCTTCGGATCAAAATCGTCGTGATATCGATATAAATCTCTATATATATGCGCTGCAGACTCTTGATATATCCTTCACCGCTGAATGAACCCGAAATTGTGAGGAAAAATATTCATCTCGCCATCTCATTTCCTTCACTAAAACGGTCATCAGCGGATAAAAGCTTGCCATACGTTTTACCAGCACGCATGGCAAATCCGACGGTCCTTTCCCTCTTTGCTCTTTCATGGCGTTTTTCGTGTCTCAGCTCCGCGGCGTTGGAAGATGAACGAGTCAGCTCTTGGCTTGTAACCCGAAGGGATTTCTGCCCTAACGCTCTTAGATAGTACTCACTTGATCTCTGTCATTCAATCTCCAAGTGTGTGTCTCTAATACGAATGTATTCGCGATGTGCTCGGAGATGAAAACAACCGCGCAGCTTCCGAATTTATTTTGTCCCAGAGACGGCTTTCCACCACACTACCTGAAAACCATTTGAGAGCATTTTGACTCACCCTGTCGTATACTCTGTACGATTATTCATGTCATTTTCCGACAGCATATTTTATACGGTCTTAAGGTAGACGTGTTGGCTAAAAGAGTCTTACCTCGGCATCATTTAATCGGAAAAAAAAACTAATCGAATATCTAAAATCAGCAAAAGTTCCCACTACAATATTTACATCCTTTTTCCATCCAGCATATTTCTCCTTTTTATTAATAATGCTTTTTAAAGTGTAAGTCTTTCGGGTCGATTTTGTTTTTCATTATATTTTTTGTAAAGCTTCCAAAACTGGTCTGTTAAGAGTACGGTGTCTATCGAACAGTCCCATAGATTTCCACGTGAGAATCGTCGTCGTGACTAGACGACGTCTGCCGCGGAGCTTTTATTTCCGAAATCACCTACACGAGTAACAAATCGCATCGTTTCTCGCGTTTTATTCCCGCTGTGTTGTCTATGCGTGCGAAGAAAAATCGCAACAAAGTGAGAGCGAGAGAGGAAAGTCTGACTATCGCGAAGAAACCTTCGATTTACGAGCAATCGATTGCACTTGCGTTATTGACGTACCGTTTACCGCGAATCGCTTCGGCAATCTTCGCAAAATGACCGTTGACGCGACTGAAAAGATATTACGATGATTTTATCACGCGTAATGCGATCATACCCGCCGAGAATTCAAACACCGGAAATGTGTTGCATTTCAATAGCTGGAGAAAAGAAAATTTCACAAAACCCTCGTTTTTATGACGGAAAACCGTCGCCGTGAGAGGGATGAGAAAGAGTACAAAAATGCGACTCTAATTCCCGCAATTTTAATATATATATATTTTTTTTCATGCCAATAAAAAATGAGAAAATCTTGCAAGGAAGCCTAAGAACGTCGCCCTACCGTGAACCTTTCGTTCCCTCGAAATTTATGAATATTCGGTGAATGAAAGTAACGCATGTAATAAATTATTGTGTAAACTCGCTTTTGAACCCCTCTCCGTTAGCTACCGCGACGCTCCCACGGACCCTTAACAACTTTCCGGGGCGCGTGCAACAGTTGAGAACGTTTCATCATCCGCTCGCCCCCTTTTCCTCTCGCTCTGTCATTGTGTGCTCTCAATGAAATTTTTCCCTCGTTTCTCCTTTTCCTCAATTTCCAGCATAACGAATTAAATTAATAAAACGACTGTCGAAAAAAAGGTGATGAATCTCGGACACTGATAACGCTAAGGACTCATCGGGGTTTATGTTTTTCAAATTAAATTGAAGCTTGAAAAATTACATCACATAGCTCGCAGGGAGAAAGAAGAATTGTTGTTTTTTTTGGCGGTTATCGATTTTAAAAAAACCTTGGAATTTCATTATTTATTATGCCGAGGCGGTTTGCTGGATGACGAAACACACGTGTCATTCGCTTCAGTGTAATTGGAACTTTTTTTTTCTGATCACGTATCTGATCGATCCTCGAGCTTTTATGTACTTAAACTTTGATCGATTTTCCTTCACACACGAGTTGAAATTCGTCAGACTATCGGGTCACGAACAGGCTGTAAAAATGTTCACAAGCCCGGATGTGCCCATCACCATCACTCCCCTGCACCGTGATTTGACTACGGAGGCCATGTGCTTTAACGTGTATATGTATATACGCTTTATGCACACCGCGATACACGTGTAAACGCCATTTCTGAAGTATAAAATCCCATCCCATACGCCGTGACTGCACTTACTTCTCCGGTATGCAAAAATGGTGTCGAAGGATTCAGCTATCATCATTTTTACATCTCGGCACCTTCCAAATCGTTAAACCGAAGACGCAAAGAGGAACAACCCCTACAGATGCTTCGCGCTCCATCTTTTTTTTACTGTTTAAACTTGTACCACTTGTTTCAATGCGCAACGTTCGACGCAATCTGCAACTTGAAAATCACAGAGTCATCTCGAGCAAAGAAACTCGCGTGTTACGATTTTTCTCCCGGGTGGAGTAAAAAAACGCCAGCATCCGGGTAAAAGCTTATCATTCGATGACTTTCACGATTTTTTAAACAAAAAATGATGCGAGATTTAATAAAAACAATATACGTTTACATTCTCGGATATCCGGAAATCTATGTGTAATCAGGACGGAGAAGGAAGAAAAAAAACATCGGAATTTTTCGAGGTTTTTCTCAGGTTATCGGTTTGACGCCTGATAACAAAACGCGTTAGCTTTGATTGCGGGGCCTGGAGACGTAGCCGACGTCGGATATCGCACGGATGCCCACCCGATTTGTTCGTTCTTCGATCAGAGATATATGAAAGTAAGTAGGAACCCTATAAACCCAGAGGGCGCAAGTGAGTGCGATGGAAAAGATGGAACAAGAAAGGAGGAGAGGAACATCTGCCTTAAGGCGCGGTTCTCTTTTGTGTAATGCAGAGAGAGCCTTCGTCCCCGCGCTTTATCACGGAAATGGAGAAAGTATACGAGAGGCAGAGAAAGAGAGAGAGAGAGAGAGAAAAGGAAATGGGAGACTCGCGCTTTTGCGGCGAATAACTCGCTTTAACCCTCGATTTTCGGTCACATCAGTGATAGAGGAGCTTTTCTCTCTACTTTCCGCTTTTACACGCATTCCATCTCCTTTTTTTCTTCCTCACCGGGTTTTTTTTTTTTTTTTCGTTTTTTTTGACAACCACGAAGCTCCGGTAGTAGGCGAGGCGGATTCGGCAACGCCACGCCTGAGGAAAATAATATTAAGTGGCTCTACGTGAGCTTCGAAGGAGCTTTAAGCGGGAGAGAAGGTTGGCAAAAGGGAGCGAATATAAAAAAGGAGATATGACGATAGTGGGACAGTGGACTGTATGTAAACGTTGGAGAGTTTAAGGTGGCCGGCGAGATAGAGAGAAAAAAATGGATGGAGAGGAGGGTTGGACGAAAGAAATGGTTTCGTCCGTGCGTGTACGTTCACGGATGAGTGTGTGTGATGGATATACATATACACGTACAAACGACGGTATTATGTAGTCCTAAATTCATGCAAATCCGGGATCCGCGCGAAACGAGCCTCGCTTATGTACTTATTCGTCGAGGTTGAAAGTGTAAGTCTCGAATTCAAATTACTCGGGGGAGATAAAAGCTGCAGGAGATTACACGCGGTTCCAGAATTATTTGAATTAGTCACCGATTCGAGCATGTTGAGTTTTTCATTGGACTCGAGCACTCTACGAGAATGATTCTTTCGGTTCGAAATTAATTGCGCGAAAGCTGTTTAAGAGTGTAATGCTAGAATCAAAGATCGACATGGATTCGGGGGATGCTGTATTCAATCGGAATGAAATTAGTCCGGATGGCTTTATTTTGATTACTGTCGCTTTTTTTTTAACGATTTCAATACCTTTCGAAAAAAAAAATAATTTAAACACAAGTATACGGGAAATTGAATGCAGCGCTCGAAGCTTAATGAAATAAAGCTCGTAAAACAAATTGAGCCTGATCCGCGTCAATCCCTTTTATCCGCGATTTCGTAAAAAATGAATCCGTGAAAAAGATTGTATTTTTCGCCGAACGTTAATAATATGTTTTTAATTTTTCGCACAAATATAGAAAGTAAATAATACGAACGAGTAAACGAACAGTCGTTATGCAATAAACGTGTATAACGCACTCTCTCGCGATGTGTAATTAATTTTATGGGATTCGAATGAATTTATACATCAGCGGAGACTGCAATTTGTGCCAGAGTTTTCAGAGAAACATGAAAGCATTTGCACGCGAATATAATATTTGTGTAATGATTGATATTTATTCTCGGGGTAATGAAATTTCATTCCAACATCATACGAATCCCGGAGCGACGTTTTTGATTGGAACAAACGTCGCAGCGGAGCGTAGAGAACGCGTACTCTTTCCGTTACGTGCTGCAAAAGGTTTTTCACACCGCGAGGGAGCTAAATTTGATCGCGTCGCAGTTACGAGTCATGTAACCGCGTACAAAGGGCGAAAGCGCGGGAATCCACGCGATATTCGTGTGTAACGAGTAATACGAAGCTCCATTTGTTGTACGAATAGAGAAAAGAGGAAAAACGAATGGAAGAACGATATCATTGCGACACGGATGCTGCGGCGCGAGATCCACCCCGTGTTAGGCGAAAGAGACAGAGGACGAGCCGAGGCGTTTTTCAACGAGTAACGCGATCGTCTCCGCTGGGAAATAAAAGTCGTAGAATGAGTCGCTGACTTCTACATCTTCCCGTTCGTCATTATGCCGCAAGCATATCTGTACATCAAAGGCTTTATGCCTTATACGTCTACGAAATTCTCGAGAAAATCCCGACATTCTAGACAGCAAAATCTTCTGCCTCTACCGTGCCAGAAATTTCGCCCTCTCGTTATCGCGTTCGTTGATAAGAAAAAATGAAGAAAAAAAAAAGTGTGCGAGCTGAAAATTTAAATTTCACCGTGTGCCTCGCTCCTCTTCGCAATTTGCTCTCCCATATAACCTCAATTGCCTAATTCATCTCTTTGCGAGCGAAATCCCGAGGCAAACAGAGCAAAGAAAATTTCACTAAAACAAAGAGTCTACCTTTTGTTACAATTCGACATCCCCGAACATTGCGAGGAATACTTCATTCGCGTACAGTCTCGTTCAAATGTCGTTGAAGCGTGAAATCCACTTTGGAGTCACGAGTTTTTCGTGCGTTCTCGTGAATACCATGTGAAACACGATGATCCAAAATATTAATTTACTCTACATTGCTGTTATTCGAGAAGGACCGATTTACGAATATTAACATCGCGAATTACTTCGTTCGTCGTCATCGATGCTTTTTGCACTCGAGCTTCAAATTAAATACCCTGATCGGGGCATGAAAAAATTCTCGAATTCTCCCTATATCTATACGATTTGATGTGCATTTAACTGCCCGTGGGAGTATAAGTGTGTCACGACAATTCGAAACCTTGCACGAGCGTGCGTCATCGCGATGCTAATCCCCTAATTACTTTGGATCTCGCGTACCAAAAATGTTTGGTCGTAAGAGAGATGCAAAGTTTCGCACTGTGCAGAGAGCACACGGACGGAGACAAGGAGGGAGAAAGTGTCGGGGGTTGGATCGTAAGCGGGTAAAGGACAATGCGTTCTCACGTAGCACGTCCGGAAAATCCCCGACAAGTTCGAAACGACGTCGACGACGACGACGACGAGAAAGGGGTGGTTGCGCGGCCAACGCGGATATACCGAGCAAAAGAGAGATGCTACAAACGAGAGAGGAGACTGGAGCAAGGGCGGAGAGCTTGTTCGCAAACGTTGAAATTAGCATATGGAAATGGCGAGCGTCGGGGGAGTGCAAACTGCGGGTAGTCTGGCAGCAGGGATGCTGCGTCTGCTCCAAGAGCAGATCCCTTATACCGCTTGGTAAAAACCTTGCCACTTTGTACAGTATCTGAATATAAATATAGATTTATACTCAAAGTTCAAAAACAAAATGGCGTAACGTTCAGGATTAAATACATTCCATAATGCGCTCGTTAACAATCAATGCGAGTGTGTCATACGTGCAATATTAGACAGAGTATGGATACCAGAGATGAATGCTGGCATTCACGTCGAGAGTCGCGAGCGCCGAGAACTAGTTTCCTCCATCGTGAATTCAGGAATTGTTCTCGAAACACGCGACATAATCAAAACTTTGCGCACAAAAATGTTACGTTTTAACGCCACGACGTGCGAGATCTCCCGGCTTTCATTCATCGTCTTGCGGGAGATGACGATTCTCCGATGGCAAGACCCTCCCTGATTGCTGATGCTGAAAAAAAATTGCAAAAAGCATCGCAATTTTACAAACATGGCGTTGATTCCTTTTCGGATATGAGAAACTCGGAAATTTTTGTTTTTGAGCCTCGAGTCGGTGAGAAAAATGAGACGGAAAATGTACAGATATAGTTGAGATGGATTTTTTAAGAAAGGGTGCGTTTGAAAAATGAGACGGGCGAGAAAAGCTCGAGCACTGCTCCTATTTCGCAATTCACCCGCGACACTCGAAACGAGATACCACCTCACACTCGAAATTCTTCCGATAATCCAATGCGTCACGCGGAATGTGCGAAGAACGGAGATCTAAGGATGCGATGCGCAAATATATTTATTTATAAAGGAGTTTTCATGTGCACATCATGTTTCATGTATTTTTGAGTGTATGAGTAAATCGGAAACAGTATTATATTCAGAAAAAATAATACAAAATCTCGTATATAAATTATTACTCCAAATCGCTGATTCATGGCCTAAAAACAATGTTGGGAAAAGATCTGCAAAATGTCGTTATCCCCTGCGAAAATAACGATACTTTTCCCATCTATATTTGATCTAGGAATATCGGGCTTTTCAGATTATAATTTTCTCTCGGTTACTACTATTCATAAAATTTTTCAAGACTGACGTTTCTGCTTCGACCTTGACCCTTTTAGAAAGATGGAACAAAAGTTTTTGGAAAATCTTTCGTTTTTCCGATATGATTTTTACGCTCTAACCTCACGCTTTACGCTCAAGTGAGGAAAAAAGTCTGATAGGAAAATAACGAACGGTCTTGCAATATACGTGCATCGAAGCACAAACGGGGTTCCGTTATGCATCGGGATCTCATTTCTGTGTATCGAGATTGAACAAAATAAGAAAGGAACAAAACGATTCCACTTCCGCGCTTGAAACAGGGCTCTCGCGGTGTATGAATTTTCCGGTGGAACGAGCTTGCACCCGAAGGAACAAAAAGCCTCTCGACATACGTGCAAGTTCAATATTTTCATGTATCCATTCACGAACGTCATACACGTGCGATAATGACAATGTAAATTCCCCGCCTGTGTCTCCTCTTCGTATGGATATACATGAACGCGATGAAATTGGATTCGCGACATATACGTACGTATTTAGCCCCCTGTATACGCGTATGACGGATCTGCGTCTGGGAAATCGCGGGCCTGGATGATGACGGGATTCCGCGTGGAAATACACGCGACACATACATTTCTATAAATGCATTCAGCCGCTGAAACAAGGATACCGACACATCCAGCAGGAGAGTGTACCGCAGTCGTCCGTACAATAAACCATTTTCCGCTCGAAGCAAAATACCATACACACCCCCTAGACTCGGCGTGCTAGCACCATCGCGAACCGCGACAGAGAACCCGGTGAAAACCTCCATAGCAAAAGTCCCTGCCCCCCCGCCTGCGCCTGCTTCATTATGCGGTGCGACGTGGCAAAGTGCCAGAGCACAGCCCTTGATATATAAAGGGGGATGAGACGGAGGGGTGAGGCTCTATTCTCCTACCCCCTTTTCTTGCCCTTTTGCCATACGGATATATCGCTGTGTGTGTATGTATATATGTCGTATGTATATCGTTCAATCCTCCACCCGCACCCGCACCCCCCCCCCCCCCCCCCGCCCCATCCAACCCTCCCTCCTGTCTTCGTTCCTTGGGTATATCGCATGTATAACGCAGCAGCCAGTGCAGCAACGGCAGAACTATCCATAACGGCTGCTTCCGCTGCTGAAGCCAGAGGGACCAATTCTCACCCCTGCTACCATCCCCCTGAATTTGTACCATGTATAGTCTTGGCTCGTAGGCTAATTAAACAGTGCATACCACTGCGAACCACGTGCGGGCGCCCTCACTCGGCTCGTGTGTGCGCATCAGCGGAATACCGCACGATGCAAGATTCCTCGTCTCATTCGGGGGTTTACGTGTGTATGAATGCCCATATAAATTTAGAATGAGGTTTAACGGTGTCGACACATGTCGGACCGTCTATACGGCCGTGAGGATGCTGGGTTATTCGCTCTTTCGTTGAATAACTTCGCATACATCGCATATTTATGGAATTTAGTGACAATTTTTTAACCCCCTCGGAACTAATTCAATTTTTTGTCGCGGATATTTGTACGCGCGAAGCTCGCAAGGCTGTCTGTCGAGTCTCGAAATAATCCGGTCTACGACTGGGAGGATTTCAATAGCTGCAATACCGAACGTATGTAAGGTATTTTTTAGGGAAATTGCGCTGCTGTGACGACGAAAAACACCTTTCGCTTTTTCCTCCGTCCTCTTTGGCCCTCTCAGCTGGGAAAAACGAAGAAAGTTTCACGGACTAATGAACCTAAATATTTTATTCCAGTCTCTGTCTGTATAAAAAGTCGACCGAATCTCTTGAGAAACTTGCTAGGCAAAAAGAGGAGACAGACCCCATCCTGATTCCTCATAGAACGGTGATATCGTATATATGTATATATATATATATATATATATAAGCATACGTGTTACATACAACAGACGATAATTTACTTCGGTACTCCCTCTGGGACGTTCAACGTCTGGTGGTGGGCTAAAATCTTATTTCGCGCTTTGCCTGTGGAGGTCAATTTAAATTATTCAAAGATCGTTGCGCAATGACGGCACGAACAGTTGGACCCGATGAGCATCCCACAGATGGTGGGAAAAGAGAAAATACCGCCGCAGAGTGAGTACCAAAAAAGTATGCAAAAGCAGAGGCGTGTTTTTCTCTCCACAGCAAAATAGAAGAAAAAAAAGTGTATAAGAAAACAAAATTATCTCGCATCGAGGTAAAATGCTCTCAATCACCCTTCCCCCTTGTTATTTCTGTGCGAGTTAATATTATTACTGGCGAAACACTGATTTTCAAAATCGTCACGAGGATCCACGTAAGATGGAAAGAAAACACACGAATAATGAATTCGTCCGAGTATATAGTCCGCTCGGTCTCTTTTTTCTTCCATCAATCGGTATTTCTTTAAAGTCTCCAACTTTATCCCGTTAGAATTTTTCGAGCGTAAAATATTCGCGGAGCGGAACGCGGCGAAACCGCGCGCTATTTTCTCGTCTTGAAATCGTGTACCCAAGAGTTAGAAAACGCCGAAGGGAAAATGGGGTTGATGAAAAAGGAAAAATGGTAAATTCCTCGATGTCGAGGAGGGGAAAAGAGCACACGCGGAAAAGCTCGCTCTCCCGTGTTCCGCTTCCGTTGAAGCACCGTGGTGAGGTTCCCGTCGAATACACACACACACACACACATATACGTATATAAGTTAGATCGAAGGGGTTCGTTGAGAGCTCGCCGGCTCTCATCCCTGTGCATTCGAGGGCAGCAGCATAAAAAACCGGCGGGTGGAGCGAAAAAAATGTGCGACGAGTTAATGAATCTGAATATTTTATCGTGGTTGTGAAATCCACCTAGCGGACTTGCGAAGTAAGTTTAGCCAGTGTGCTCTCCACGAGGCACACGAGCATTGGAAAAATTTCATCAACGTTACCGATTGTTCGTCGTTGGAAAACTGGTGGAAATAACATTCTGAGAAGGGAGAAGAAGCAAAGTACGAGAATTCAAAGGGTGCGAAGATTGTTGAGAGGGAAATTGGTTATCCCTCTTTGTATTTATTCCACAGTGACCTATATTGCGAGATGCGCGCTCCACTGACGCGCGATTCCCTTTCATGGCGGATCTCAAGGGGTGGTTTTCAGGCTTTTGCTGTGGCATTGCACAGAACTACCGTTTGGCACACCGAATAAAGCGCTAAGTAGTCGTTTTCGTCGTCCGCACAAGCTACATCGGTGTAGCAAACTGTCGCTTTTTGGTCAAAACGAAAGCTTCAAAGGTTGCGACCTACTTGTTGAATCGCAGTGTAGTTTTATGCTCAAATTTTAATCGTTCTTGCATACAACCAACGAGCGTCTTTTGGCCAAACTTTGAGAAATCGGCAATGTCTCGGGTGTGGGAGCGTGATTTTCACGTTTCGACAACGACAACAATTTTTCTTTTTCTTTTCAACGGCTATTTCTGATGATGATTTTGTTTAAAATCACGAAAAAGTGATGTTTCTTCTGAATAACGAATCTGGAAAGTCCAGAGTACAATTATCTCTGTTCGGTTTTTGAGTAAATCCACCGTCTTCTTGTTTTAAAATGATCGCAATGTCGCGAGAATTAATTTTGCTGCAACGTTAGCATCATCCCTCGACCTTTTGTCCCGTGCGTAATTTTTCCCATGTTATCCAAAGTTTCCGACATTTTATGACGTCGGAGCACGCCGCCAGGAAAGCGTACACCGAGAGTCACGTTATCAGGAGGATTTTTGTTTTTTTTTTCGTGTATGTACACGTTTTAATGCTTCCTCGGATTTTGCGTTCGTGCATGCAGGTTCGGAACGAATAACGAAAAAAAAGTTACATTTCGGCGGACGTATATACCGCTAATAAAACGCCATTTTTTCCAAGTTTCTGGGATTGTGAAATGTGGCTGGAAGTGTAATAAAGAAGAAACGTTCGATGTATAGTATCACCCATGAGAACGGTCGACACTGCCATAAACCTTCGCGATGCAGGATACGCGTCCGAGGGGGTGGTTTGATTTATTTTTTTTTTCTTTTCGTTCATCGTTGGTTGTAAATTACGCGATGCGTCACTGCGAACAGGGTGGAGGAGACAATAAATTTCGCGAATTAGGCGAACAGCGAATGCCGGAGGAGAGTCTCGGGAAACACGAGAATCCGAGGAGAGGGTAAAGAAGACAGAATCGTCGAGAGGGATGCCAAGAAAGACAAAAAGAACGAGGGAGAGAGAGAAGGACGTCAGCAGCATCAGCAGCATCATCTATATTGCATGTAGTAGTGGAATATGATCGCACTAGTGGGCGCCTTGTATATTCGTGAGAAAGCAATTTTCGGATTCCCTCTTTTATATTTTTCCGACAAAATAATGTTCGTGGGCTCCTTCGCGCATTCTCGCTTTAAATTCCTCCCTTCCTTCTTACCACCCCTGGAACATTCCTGGGCGTTGCTCCAACTCGTAAGACATAAAGTAACCAAAACGATTCTTTCGCGTATACCAACTTTATATAGCAGAGAGAGAGGGAGAGTGAGGCTAAAAAAACGACAGACGGAAACTGATAGAAAAATATTACTCGGCAAGAATCTCGTACGTATGCATCGCGAACGCGTATTTTGTCAGTTTGATAAGCGTCGAAATGTGAATTTAAGTGGGAAAAAAACGGGAAAATGTAGTATATAAGCTTTGAAAAATAAAGAGTATAAAGCATTCGATCGGATATCGTAGACGTGAAATATTTAACTGCGACCGTGGTACGGTATAAAGTTATGGGTAATAAAAATAATAAAAAAATATCGACAGTGTTGATTTCCAGCGCGACAATCGTAACGAGGTTTTCATTTCTTATTTTATGTTCCAGGAAAATAGAAGATGGATCGATATATCGTATAAAATTTCGTACAAAATTTAAACGAACGTATCGACGAATTATTAATGCATAATGTGCGATAGTAAATTTTATAACGGGACAAAATAATGCATTGACACAATTTTTGTCCCTTTTTTTACCGCACACATTTTCTTATTGGATATCGTTCGACGATTCCTCGTTGTTTTACATGTACAGGGGGTTCCAAAACCGCATGCTGATCATTTTACGCTGCATCGGGGACAAAATTTCAAGTCGAAGAGTCTCCAAGTAATTATTTTCTTGATTTATTGATTGTTCTCAATTCTCTTCGAATTGCTGATTATGATTTGGACACACAGCGTCCGATTGGTTCAATCCTTGACAAATAATAACGCAGCAAGTTTCGGTCGCACAAAAAAGTACAAAAGTACGACTTGGAATTCAATCCTGAATCCAACTTCGAATTATTAATACAAAGATTTTCGGCTCCTTGTTTAGTTACTCAAAAATTCTGAATTTCAAAAATTATCGCTACAGCCTCGAGAATCAAATACCTCTAATTCTGACCCAAGAAATTTTAACATTCTCATACTCTCCTGGCAATTTTCACGTCACTTTTTAATGTTTCGCTTCACGACAAAATTCAGCTTTCTTCATGATCGCAGTGTCCATCCCGTTTCGTGGAAAACTCTGTATCGCCATCGGGAGATTACCCAGTTTGCGCTCGATAGCGTGCTAACCCAATTTCGCGTTTCGAATAAACATCGTGTTGGAATATATAATTTGTAAATTTAGTTCGCAACAGTGTAATTTATTTCTACGAGATTAAATGTTACGAATTATGGTATTATTCAGAGACTTGGTCGATTCATCGAACGGCCCACATCTCATTAATTCAATTAGTGCAGAAATTTGCAGAGGTTTGATCTTCATAAAAACACGGTACACGCGGACGCATTTACGACAAATATATGTATTTATTCATATTTACCTTTTTCCTCGTCTATTTTCTTTTATTATTTCGATATTGTTAAAATCAACTCAATTTGCGGATGTTTGATCTTTATAAACACAGTAGACATACAAGTAGGACCAATACCTTCGTTCATAATCATTTTTAACTCAACAATTATTTTCTGCCATTTTGAATTATTCAAATATACATTCGCGCGAGGGTTAAAATTAGTTCTCCGAAAACTAGACTCCCTTCGTGAGAAATTTTGCCTCTCCAAGTTCCAAAGTAATTGCATATCTCTGCAATTCACTGTACGAATTGAGTGATTACAAGAAACTTTGATAACCTTTGATGTGCAGCTGTCAAAGTTCAGCGTCATTTCTTCTCACTGTTGGATGCTCCGTGGAAGGCGTCAGTGAGTAAAGACTCGTAGTTCGTGACGGATCAGTCATGTTTGCTCTGAGAAACTTCGCGACGGTCCTCTTCATTTCCCAAATGTAAGAATCCGAAAGCCCTGTATATTTATCGTTGAAAATTATATCCCACGGAATTGAAAATCAGAGCATTCGTTGTTGATCTCAGGAATAATGCTGATCCTCGTGTGGAAGATTATTTGCGTTTTCCGGAAGGTTTCATCATCGGAGCGAGCACAGCTGCACATCAAATTGAAGGCTCTTGGAACGTTAGTGGTAAATTGACAGCTTGATATCTGATTCTTATTATAAACATTAATCAAATTAACAATGACGTGAACTGCTTAAAGTATATTTCATCCAGGAAACAAAGTTTTGTCGTTTTAAATGGTTTCATTGACACAATGTCTAAAATTTTGGATGCCCGAATTACAGCGAATATTAAAGGCCAACATTCACCGTAATAATTTAATAAAATAAAAACTCTGATTACGTGACGTGACACGATCAAAAATACCGATGGAACATTTGATTACCAAGTAAATAAATTTTCATTTCAAAGACAGAGAGGTTCGAGTTTATATTCGATGTTCTCTGCAGGAAAAGGTGTCAGTGTGTGGGATTATTTCGCTCACGAAAATAACAGTCATATCGTCAATCACGATAACGCCGATATAGCGTGTGATTCGTACAGGAAGTATAAGGAAGACGTCGCGATGCTGAAACAACTGGGAGTGAGTCTCTCCTGTGTGAAATTTGTAACGAATTCGTCGATTAAAAGTTTAATTAAATAGAATTTCAAGTCCCGCGGAAAAATGTCGTTTCCCAACTCGAGTGAACAAAACTGACGAATCAGTTTACCACGAAAAGAAACAAAGTCGCATGAATATTTTCAGGACTTTGCTTTGCAGAGTAATTTATTAATAACTTTTCAATGCTGTTACTTTGAAAAATGATTGTGCCGATTGTCGTACACGTAGCTAGTTTTTGTTCCCCTTTTTCGCAGCTTTGCCGATTAGCCGAAATTCTCAGTCCATGTAATTATAGCTGGAATATTGCCCGAGAGTTAGAAAGAAATTCTGATTCTTTGTCATTATAGCTGGGATATTGCCCTCCATGCGTCCTTAAGGGCAAAAAAAATGGATTCAAACGCTTCCTTTGATTTTCAGTCGTAATGTTTTCGATTTGTTATCCCTGTATTGGAATTTCATTTCAGTTCCAAATGTATCGTTTTTCGGTGAGTTGGACGAGAATATTGCCAACTGGCTTTGCAAACAGTATTAATCGAGAAGCTATCGATCATTACAAAGATCTTATCGAAGAGCTGCTGGCCAATGGCATCGAACCATTAGTCACGATGCTCCACTGGGATCATCCACAGGTCATCGAAGACCTCGGTGGCTGGACGAACGAAAAAATGATCGATTGGTTCGTTGATTACGCCAGGGTTTTGTTTCACGAGCTTGGTCCGCGAGTCAAAAAGTGGATTACGATGAACGAACCGGATATCAATTGTCTGAACGGTTATTCGCTCGGTTTTCACGCGCCCGGCAAAACGATTCACGGTATTGCCGAATATATGTGCGCTCACAACTTCCTCAAGGCCCACGCCAGCGTTTACCGAATGTATCAGCACGAATTCAAAAAAGCCCAGAATGGCACCATCGGTTTGACCCTTAATATGAAGCAATTCTATCCGAAAAATCCGCACACCGACGTAACAGCCACCGAGACAGCCTTCAAATTCACCAATGGCTGGATGTTTCACCCCATATTCTCGTCGACCGGGGATTATTCGGAGGATTTGAAGACACTCGTAGCCCGGAACAGCGGGATTGAGGGCTTCAAAAAATCTCGACTTCCCGAGTTTTCCGAAGAGTGGATCGCTCTCATCAGGTAATTATGTGGTTGCCACATCGAGGGGACGCGAAATAATTGCCAAACTTTGTGCGGTGGAACTTTGCTTTCACTTTTTATCAGCTACTTTTGGAATATCAGCTGTTAGAAGCGAAAGAAACGTTGATTAATGAAATTCATAATAATGTATAATTGACGATGCTTCGAAAAACGAATCCGTCAAACTTTTCACTGATATCTCAACGAGCCCCGATCTTCGATCGATTTTAAAGAGGATCCGCCGATTTTTTGGGACTCAATCATTACTCGTCTTGGCTCATCGAAGCTGGCCAAACCGGAAGCGTTCCGTCGTTTCTCAACGACCGCGGTGTGACAAGAAGTCGCGATCCTTCGTGGAAAGTCGCTGAATCCTCGTGGCTCAACGTACGTCAAACCCATACAAATGGGATTTTTTTCCCGTGATAAATGCTTCGATCAGCAATTCGAAAAATATACGTATATGCGTTTGACCGCCTCGAAAATAATGGACAGTTTTTTTTAACTTGCCCCTCGTGGAAAAAGTTTATATACGTCGAATGAAAAATGTTGCCGATCGTAGAAGATTTTTGCAGAAAATGTTGTGTCGTAAAAAATTGCCGAGCAGCTCTAAATCTCGAAAACCGACGGTTCAAGAGCTATGCCGCTTCAAAGTTGCTCAAACCAGAATTCTGCGATCAACTTTGAACCTGTGTAACTCTTAAACCACTGATCTGGAAGACTCGCAGCTTTCGAGGAATTTTGTTATGCACGGAATAGAAAAAGACAATTTTTCAAAATTGAAATAAAAATATTTCGTTCCGGCAGGATTACTTCGAAGCTGTCCAATATAGTATTTTTTTCTAGATTGTACCTGAAGGCTTTGGCGATCTGCTGCGAAAGATCGCTTCGGAGTACAACAACCCGATGATTTATGTGACGGAAAACGGGGTGTCTGACAAGGGTGGGATTATCGATCCGGAGAGGACGCGATATTATCATGATTACGTTAAAGAGATGCTGATTGCTATAAATCGCGATCGTGTCAATGTAAAGGCTTACTTAGTTTGGTCCTTGCTGGATAATTTCGAATGGGAAAGGGGTTACAGGTAATTCGCACGTTGCGTGAAAAAAATACAAAATATTTAAATCTCCTTCATCCCATTTCACTCTGATTGCACTCTACATTTACGTACTTCGCGTTACGCGTTTTGGAGTGAAAAAAAACCGATAAGACAGTCTTCTGCATACAAAATACTACGAAATTAACATAATTAACGAAAAAATCCTCCGATATTCACCAGTGAACATTTTGGCATCGTCAAAGTCGACTTCAAAGATCCTACGAGAACACGAACCCTCAAGGAATCTGCACACTGGTGGAAACGAGTGTTGACCAGTCGTCGTCTCGAACCTGTTACAACGCAAACGACGAATTCTTGATTTTTCACTATTTTTCAACAATTTTGTGACAGTTTTCACGTATCGTCAATAAAAATTACGATCCCATTCCTTATCGTGATAAATTTACAAAACCCTTTAAATATCGTTGATCAGCAATAACAGTGAGTATATCTATAACCGTCATGAGCACGTTTTTCAATTACGTTTCGTTTCATGCAGCAATTATAATTAACATTATATTGATACCAATCTGTGCTACATTGGCATGAAATTGAAAGATTTCCAATCTTTGCAAAATCCCAATGAATGGCAAATCGGAAAGCAATCATCTCCTGTGTGTACCAGGCGAGATGAAAAACGGATCTATTTGTAGATCATTGCGTTCCAAGGCTCACGTTTTCCGCAGTAACTGCGTACAACCAAACTCGTTATTGGGACGTTGAACTTTGAAAGTTTTAACGGACCAGTAACGTTCATCGAGAGTCTATGAATCGAGCTAAATTTCGGAGCGTCCGATAACGAGACGACGAGAACTTGAAGGTGTTTCGAAACTGCGAGAAAAAACAGGAGGCGAAACTTGACGATGTAACATCCTCTCGGTCTTTTTTTCTTTTATTATTTTTCGTTTCGCAAATTTTGCACCGCAATATTTCAATGAAATCAAGCTGCACAACTCGGCGGGCGGAAGCCGCTGCTGTTACCTTTTCATCACGCATGGTTTTATCGTCGATGCCCCAACAATAGGGAGTTAATTCTGAAAAAACACCCCACGACTGATATACAGAGGGTGAAAATTCGCGCTTCATTGCTCGTCCATTGGAAAAATTGACCGACAAACGTTGATGCGTGAAATGACACTTTTAAATCAATGATTTTAACGATAATAAAAATCGACAGCCTTCCCGAAATACCTATGTATGAGCCTGCATATTGTTGATGCTTGGTTTTTTAATCCGTCACATTTTTTCAGTATAATCTCAAATAACAGGTTTACTTCCGTGCGGGAGTAAAAACAATTATCGTCATATTTTGCGCGCCATATTTTATTCAAATAAAGCCTGCTGCATCGCAGTCTGTGTACAGCGAACTTAATCGTCAACTGCACCGGGACGAACGAGAGTCACGTCTACTTTATTTTATGTAATTCCATGAGACCCGCGTTAACGATATATACCTATGAACGAAAATTTGGTTACGAGAGCGTTTCGAGTACGAAACCGAGGGGTAGAGCGTGGTCTAACGTTATTAGCGGACTCGGTAACGCGATTTTGTCCAACGAAACGAAAGCAAAGAGTTTGGAGCGTTTCCGCTTGCGACTGCAGGATCCTCGCGATGCTCATGAGACGCGGAGGAATTCAAAAGAAAAGAGTAGACTTTTTGTACCGCGTTGGGAAAATGAATGAGAAGAGGAGGAGAGTAGAAAAAAAAATGACGACCACTCGCATCTGCGTCAACGATTTTGTCCTCAGATGCGACGTGGATCTCAGCTGTTTTTCAGCGAGCAATAAAAGATACTATTGCCGCAGTGAAAAAGTGCGATGTATCTACGCCAAAATCAGATTCGGTGTATTCGGCCGAATGGATTATTTCATTTAAAAATACCACGCTGGTCCAGACGATCCTCAGTCGTGCTTTTTATTTTCTCCGAGATTAGAGTACTCGTTGGGAGTTACAGTAGATCGTATTTTCTTTTCTCAACCGTTAAAACGTCGTTGTTGCTATCGTGGTGCAAAAAGCTTGGATGCTTAAACGTGGGGAGAAACAAGGTTAAGGTCTGTGTTGGGGTCTTTTATCAAAAATTGATCGATTTACTTCGCATTAATTCTTTTTGATAAATGAACCGATTCTAGCGAATGATTTGAAAAGAAAATCTAGTGTTTCCCTCTCATCGTAATTTTTCAAAAATATCAAAGGCACTACGAGGGGAGGATAAAAAACGTACATGGAGAAAAAAATTTGCGCCGGAATAACCGAAAAAAGCTGAACAAATTTACTTTTATTAAAAAAAAAAAGATACGATATATATTCCATTATTCCTTTATTCGTTTTATGCGTCTATGTATACGGAAGACCGCATACGAGCCGCGTAGTGGCGAGGTTAATTGTATTGCGAGAACGCGACTTCATGGACAGCGCATGGTGGCACTGGACCACAAGAGAGCGGTCGCAGAGGGATGAAATGTGGACAAGAACGACAAAAGCTGTGAAGGCAACGTTTTGAAAATATTCGTCCTGCAACGGAATAGAAATGCTTAAACTCTGTAGGTTGCAGGGTGTGTACGCGGTACGAGAATATATATACGGACCCCTCGAGACGAAGATCCCCAGAGAAAGTCGAAAAAGAACCGGATTGTCGTGAGGACTTGCTTTTCGCTGTGCTGCAGCCAGGGTTTCCGTACGGGACGAGACCGCTTTTTCTTTTTCAGAATTCCCCCAGGCCGTTGCAAGGACGTTTGTGAAGATGTCATCTCATTCCTCAGCATCTCACTATATTATCAGAATTCTTACGGCGTGCAGCATAGTTCTAGAGACCCTGATAATTCAAATTAATAATTCTATCGAAGAAGACACCAGAAATTGAAATAGAAAAAATGAGATGTTAACAACCGGAAGTTACCATGTTATCCGAATAATTTGAAATAATTTTCAATTTTTTTACATTTTCCAAATGAATACTACAATTAAACGTTGGGACGGTCGGAATTGTGTTGAAATGACAATTGTTTGTTAAAAAAAAACAAACAATTCCGCTGACTTCCGGTTGGTAGCATCTCGAGAGAGAAAATATTGCGACGCAAGAGCATAGGAGAATGCAACCGAATGAGTGGAAAAGTTTCGGTTGATTCTCTGTTTATCAGACACACCGAAAATCTCTGTCCATCAACCTCGGCCGTTCGCTTTCGTTTTTTTTCTCACTATCCATCTCCGCTCCTCTCGTTACCTGTTCTTTCAACTAAGTAATCTTTTCACCCTTCGCGTGCATCCGTTAATTCTCTCCCTCTCCCGCACACACCCTCCGTTCATCCCCTGTTCAAACTCCCTCGAACCTCGACGCGCCCACTTCATTTGCTTCATCTGTTCTTTCAAGCGTTCTTCGAGATTCACCGTTTCCACATCGATATTGACACAGAAAAACGCCAGATTCGACCGTTTGCTGAACTTTGATGAGGCAGAGTTTAATTTCGCCGTTCGGAAAATTTCTTCGTTGATATACCGTAGACCAGTATTTCCGGTTAACAAAGCTTGCGAAAAAAAGGCGAATTGGACAAAAAAAAAGGCAACGATCGAAACGTAGCTCGAATTTATGATACGCGAATCGTCGAGCACCGATTGTTATATTGCGATATATATATGCACACATAGACGGACCAACGATCGTATGTGTGCTCGTTTTTCATCCTTCTCATTCTTTCCATTCGACGATGAAATGATCAAAGGACGCACGATGAATCTCCGAGCGACGACGGGAGAAGGAAACGTTAATTAAATTGCACCAACGAGAAAACTTGCGGTGGAAATGTTTTTTAATCGTATATTTATTCAGTCCTCAAGAACAGAATTATTCTAGGCTCAGTCGAGTTAACTACAGCACATGTATATAAATATATATATATATATACATATGCGGCTCGTTATCTTTAAAAAACTCAAATAATTCTCCGCCTGGTTTGTCAAATTCTTCTCTTTTATCGTTTGGAATATAAAATTGCGCTTCTCCAGTTTGCATGGTGCAAATACGCAACGTATTTTCCTGCATATCGAATCCATGACAGGTCTCTGACGTCAGGTCGTGAAATTTATCTTTTTCTAATTACTTGACGTCGAGACGCTGCCTGGTCTCAAAATAATCGTCATTTTGCAAAACAATTATTACCCGAAAAAATAAACCGAAAACTAGATTAAAGCACTTTTGTATAATTGCCACTTTCGAATGGTGTGTATTGTCATTAATACTTGATGTTCAGGCGCAGTCAATGATGAAGAGGAAAAATTTGATATTTCGCCCTGGGGTATATTATACAATATTATTTCTCCTTAATTAAGTGCTCAAGATTATTTCGAAATTTTTCGAAAAACTCTGTGCGCTATTCGCTTATAATTCAGAGCTGAAGAGTGTTCAATTTTCTCTCGCTCCGCGCGAGAAACTCGTTCCGGATCTAAAATGAGAAACCTATCTGAAAATTTGATGAAAATCCCATTTTTCCCTGATTGATCCGTGACAACGAGATGACGATACGAAAGGACACGATGATCGAGAATACACGCACGTATACGAGACCCTCCTATCCTCTCAGTTATAGGAGGGATGCTGCGGAGTCTATCTCGTTGCATCTCATCCTCCCTCCGATGTTTCGCGCTTTTGTCTCCGTGGGAAGTTTGCCGGCTGTGCTAAAGACGATCTCGAGACTCTCTTCTCTCTCTCTCTCTCCCTGTATCCATCTCGTTTCTCTGTCACAATAATTGTGAAACTTCGTTCGCCGCGGCGCATCTCCCGTAGTTTACAAAACAATAACAGCCAGAAAATCGTATCAAACAAAGCCGAAGCAAAACCCAACGCGAGAGGATACACGAGAAATTGCACATTGCACACACACACACACATATGTATGTTCGAGTTTCACTCCGATGTGTTATTTCTCTCCGTGTTTTCATAGATGTGTGGTCTTTGTTGGAGAAATCCATGCTCTCGCGTATATTTCTCGTGGCATGCTCATCCCATCAACATTTCATCCCCTTGTTTCGTGCTGCCTCTACCACGTGTCCTATCCAAAGTCGAATTGCGAAATCGCCCACGCGAGAGAGAACGTTCTTGGAGATATCGATTATTGCACGCTCGGGTAAATTTCATGAAATTCCCACTTCTTTCTTCGGAAAATGCGCATCGTTCGAGAGAGCGATCCATTGAGAATTTCTTTCACGGAAACCGTTGCGATTAATTGTTGTCGAGGGATACATGTATAGACGACGGTGAAGATGTTAAAATCGGTTGGCCGCCGTTTAACGTTGCGTGTCGAAAGCAGAAGAGTAACGGAAAGACGTTTCAATTGCTGTGAACAACACGTCGATCGTGAACGAAACGAGAAATTCACTGAACGTCTCTTTTCGAGCCACGAGTGGAAAAACATTTTTCTCCAAAATGTGCTTTCGAAATACAATGGAAAATATGGAAAAAACTTTGATCGCGTAAATTCACGATTATACTATACGTTTTGATTACCAATGTCTTCCCCTACCATAGCGCCATGTTTCATTGCACGTTGATAAGAGATTCGCCACAATCGACAAAAAAAATGAATCGAAATGACGTTTTCCAAAAATAATGTTTTTTCATCCGTTTTCAGCTTTTCAATCTTTCAAAAATACCAATGATCCTTTCATTCCACATAAGCATCATTTCTCTGTGGTTTTTATTGTTTGCGAGGCGTATTACAGATTTTCTTGTATTATTTCGCAGTTATAAGTAATGATAAATAATATTGAATTATCGTCATGGCAGTGCGTAGAGTTTTTGAGAAACGAAATGAGACCTTTTGTTGAATTGAAATTTATCGAAAGCTTATTCTCGTGATCGTATTCTTTTCGGTGACTCGGCAAGACGGAAAATCGATTTCTGAAGAAAATGCCTTACCCACGTTGATTTGATAAGGCGATGGGCAAGAACGCCCCGGATAAAATACATTCCAATCAACGCGCCTGATGAACTTTATAGAACAAGAGATTAAAGAGGTTCTCAAAGTAGATAAGGGGAGTCTCGTTTCTGGCTCCTTTTTTCTTCCATCAGCCGTTCCGTCTGTGACGATTTTTTTTTAATCCACTCGCACCATCGCTGACATAAGTTTTTCTATTTCCAAATCGCAAAGATCGTCAAGTGGATAAATTCGCGATCTCGCACGAAGATTTGGAAAATTATTATTCCAACGTGACTCGCTCCAACTTGGGCGACTAAAAAATCGTTCGGATCTTGAATATTCGATTAACATATTTATTCGACACTCGCTCCGATTTCTCCCAACTGAAAAATATTTTTAAATCTCTTTCCGTCAATTTTCATTTCAATATACAACATTTTCTCAC
Organism: Heteropelma amictum; assembly: GCA_959613375.1. Lineage (NCBI taxonomy): Eukaryota > Metazoa > Arthropoda > Insecta > Hymenoptera > Ichneumonidae > Heteropelma > Heteropelma amictum. Next base: position 28,501,402 of record OY390721.1, read on the forward strand.
ATCTCCTTGAATTTCGTGATGGAATGATAATTCAAATTTGTACGATACCAGCTAACATCATCGTCGACTGATGAAGATCGTATTTCAAACATGTCGTAGTCTAGAATATTCGTCCGGAAATTGATTTCGATGGAAAAATAAATCGTTCGTCATCTCGATGCTGAACAAAGTCCCGGCTTTGACTGTAAATACAGAAAAGTACGAAAAAATGAAAAATGCGTGAGAATAAATATAAACGAAGGATGAAAAACATTCTTCACAGTGTTTTGCCCACAACTAGTTACGCGACAAATGTCTCCCTTTGCTGGCATTCTACATATGCGCTTGTAGAGTCAAGGCATAACGAAAAATCGAACTCCCGGAAAAGCGGCACAATTACGCGAGCGTGAATTATATCTCGACCGTGAAATACGCCTGATCGAACATTTATCGTCGTATATATGCGACAGAGAGGGCGCCAGAGGCCGAGGTAAAGCGTGTGCTGGAGTGGAGTAAATCAAAAAAGAATAAATGCCTTCGAGCCTCGCTAGAATTATGTAACGACATGCTTTGCTATGTCTATCATGCAGTAACTAGCACCGTATAGTACAGCGTTTATGTTCGCACAATACGGTGCTAATTGTCTATGTAAACCAGAGGCGTGTGTGTGAGAGCGCGGAGGGGCAACATCCATGTATTATCGCACATATGTACGAGAAATCTTATTTCGTAATTTGTCGGTTCATCGAGCCAACAAATGTCGCAGAAGAGCGCCTTCTGTTAATGTTTCTTGCGATTACCTCCACTCCGCGTAATAATCAAAATTAAATATTATCTCGCTCGATAAAACGCGACAAAGAGACGACGGGCCAGCGAAGCGAAAAAAATTCGACAATTTACGACAGCCGTATTGAAGCTCATGTAGTATATATGCGTGATCCATTTCTACAAGCATGCAAAAAACCAAAAAAATTTCTTCGCACGTGAGCTTGTTCCGAATCGAATCTATCACTGTTTTGCGACGTTTCGTATTCAAAAATTGAACGGAAGATCTACGATTACTTTGGTACCTAAAAATATTATGCTAAATGGCTGTGATCGCTCAAAAAAAAAATTGGGAGTGATTTTAAACAATATACAGCCCAAGATTGTTGCTGATGGAATCAAAAGATCGTTCTTCGAATTTTTAACGAATGAAAATAGGAAAGCGGATTGCAAATAATTGATAAGTGAAATTGGGTTCATAATCGTTGTGTAATTATCTTGAGACTTATACGTATATACTTCGGAAAGTATATAAGGTTTTTAAGAATTTATAGAGGTTGTAGAGACTTAATGCGCTAAATCATTTGAGCGACGACGACGACGCTCGGCACTTTGTCACTGGAGAACGAATGTTGTTCGCAAAACCAATAAATTTATTTTTATCGCACGACTAATGCTCGTCGACCTGTAAGTGCGGATTATACGAGTTTTTTCAAACTTTCGTCTCTTTCCATAAATATGATTTTTTATCATTCGCCAAGAACAAGATAAAATTTGCATAAAAAGGCATACATCGCGTATATACATACGATTATAGATGTTCAACGAATCGATACACCGTATAGTCGTAGTTTCACCCATATAGCCTTATTATTTTATTTTTCATGGCAATTCAACTTCGAGCTGTTCGATCATTTTATACATCAACGACTTATCGCAGTGTCCCGGTGCGAAAAAATGACTTCGATATTAGCCCGAAACCAGAGAGACGGAGAGAGAGAAAAAATTGTTTTATTAAGCTCGCTCATCGAGGCCCTAGAATAAACACCAATTCGAGGATAACGACACCGAGAAAAATTGGAAAGAAAATTCAAGATTGAAAAGCGAACATGTTTTCAACGACATTTCCTTTTTCCAAGAGCGCCCAAAATTATTTTTCAAAGTTCAGTTTGTTCAAAATACTTTCAATAGAAATATCCAACAAAGTATGCTGATAATTTTCGTTCAATCTGGACTTTATTCTCAATGTTCGTGATTTGTTTCAGATTTTTCCGAGCGATGATTTTCGCGTTGGGGTAGGGAATTTCAGTGTTCTTCGCAAATTTATAAATATAAAGCCAGCTGCCGAATTTGAGGTTCAACTTTTTAATTAACGAACTATAGTACCCAGCACGAAAAATGTAAAAACATTCGCAATATAGCGTAGAAATAAATTATTCAATAGCGTAAGTGAATCTTAAACGCCTACTCCGTGATAATATGAGTGCATGTATGGAAATTTAGATGCAAAAATAGACGAATGGTTCAGTGACGAAGCGCGATCAATACACAGACGCAGGCCGCTAATTCGCTTATGTCGGTTCGAACGAGGCTCCGCATCTGCGGATGGTACGACTGTATGACGTTTGGAGCAGAAAATAGAACGGGGCATTGATTAGAGAACAAAAGAGGGAAATAGAAAGAGAAAGGGGTCCTCTGCGATGATTTCACTTGAACATATGTAATCAAGTACACTGTAACGCTTGGTCTTAACCAGAGGCTGCATCCGAAATATGAACTGACGAACAGTCGTCAAAGTATAAAGGAATACAAGGGGTATTCGTAACAAAAATGATTAAAAACAGACAATCGGAAGACTCATTTGTGCCTCATTCCGATCGAAATTACTCAAAATCGAATTTAATCAAAACAAAAAACAACGCTTTTTCAACGTGCAAAGCGAAAGTGTATCCCCAAAACGTCGATATCTGCCGAAAATTTCCCGCAATTACCAAGCCTCGTAAATTAGAAGGAGAAAATCGTCCCTCAAATATATCGATCAGGATTTCGCAACATTCGTCCAGAAAAATGTACACAACACAAACAGCTCGTGTCAGGCTCATCAAGGAGGAGCAAAATGAGAATTCAAGATGAAACATATATACGATATGGCTTCTCGATATGGGGGTAGGAAAAAGTGCAAGAAAGAGGGGCGACAAACGAGGAAAAAGGAAAGAAAACGAGGGTACGGGAAACGAGAATGATACTCTTTTCCCTGACAATTGCATCCGACAAGAGTATACAAGTTTATATACATACACACACATGTGTATACGAGTATATATCCCCTAGAGGTTGGCCACGCACCAGCTGTACTGATTCCCTGACGATGGCAACGATGATTCGCCGCTACTGTTGTCTCTGCGCATCGTGCTAGTGCAGACTGCAGACTGCTAATGCACATATACACATTTACGTGGATACACGAGTGTACAAACGACGGTATGGAGCAAAGTGGAATGCGCCGGGCGTCTCGGACGTGTGTACCGCGAGCCGGAGAGCGACCAACGATAGCCGATTCAGCCGAGCGAGGCTCTTCTTGCACGGTCGCACAAAGTCGTGAGAGGCGCCAGGGGCTTTTCAACTATGCACACTTATAGTAGTATACACATGCACGTGCACACGTATATGAATAAGCTACCATCGCCGACACTACTATGACATTACTACAACTGCTGCTACCCGTACCATCGCGACTTTTACCAACACCAGTGGCACTGTCGCTGGTACGCTGCCAGAGTGCCATCGATCTCTTCCATTTCGCCGAAGAAATTGCATACCTACGTATCTCTTCCTACGTTCTACCCCATTTCTATCTCGCACTCTCGTGCTTATCCGCCACCCTGTGTGCGTTAAAGTTTGCACGCTTCGCACAGCATCCCCCACCTGTCTCTTTGCATGTCTCTCCAATCACACTCTCTCTCCCTCTCTCTTGTTTTGCTCCTACGTATATATATGTATATATATATATGTATATATATGTGTGTGTATCTATATGTATATAGAATACCTGATGGTGTACGCTGCGAGCGAAGAGCAACTTCAAACCCCCACACCATTACGTGGACCATAAAACCATTGACTACGTGTGTTGGATGACACACATTCGTATGTATATGCATGTAGAGAGGACACGAGCGAGGTAGCGCACCACCGCACGGGAAACACTGAATCAATGCATTCGCCCACCGTCACTTCCGGTACGATTTACGCGCTGGCCACGCCGAGAACCGTAAATTCGAGAGATAAAAATTCACCCTCCCTCCCTCCCGCCCTCCTCTCGGCTCCCCTGATCCTCCTCTCCACCTTTGAAACCTCATCTCCAGCCTCCGATAGTACGTACACACTGCTGGTTGGAACTCTATGGTGCCACTGTTGGTAGACTTTGGACCCGGATAACTGGACGTGTGCCACACACGCACGAGGAACTGTCGTTTGACTTCTTCAAGCTCTTACATATTATTTCTACCGACACCTCGATATTCGAGTCCACGGTACCGAGAGCCTTGCTGACGAATGGCTGAACACAATGGTCCATCACATTGGCTATAAATTTTCTTTTTCGCGAATCCAATATCCCACGTACGGCGGGGGGTGAAAAATATTATACGTCCGGTTCTATTGGAGAATTGAGAGAATCGTATAATTTCGAGACAATAGCCGGCGAGTAAAACAACGAATTTTGAGAAAAATAATCGGAGCGACGGAAGAATATATTGGCATTTCTTAATAAATATCAAAATTAGAAACTCTTCGATTTACGGAATAAATTATCTGCAATTATTTTTGATAAATTTGATTAAAGAACGTGGAAAATAATTGCCGCCGCGGTGAATATTCAACTTGAAACACGTACGGTCGATACTTCACAACCGTTTAATCTTTTTTTTCCAACCGTCACGGTATAAACAAGTATAAAATGTAATATCGCCAAAGGGAAATTAATTTATCGGGAATTTCACGGGAATATTTTACCATCGTTTGCAACGCTGTTTTTACAGAACAAACAGCATTCGTGAAAAAAGAAAAAAATTAGAAACCAAACAGCAAACATCCTACGGCGTTTTAATCGAATAATTCCCGAGAACTTTAAACTTCTCTTCATTATATAGTCATAAATCGGTTGTTTAAAAAATTCATTTTTTAAAATACATTTTCATGGCACTACCGATGTGTGTAATGAGAGGGTTAATCGCAAGTCGAGTGGCGCAACCGTCATTAATAATACGAGTCCAGAATGACGAAGAAAGGAATTTCCCGGAGCATTGCAGTGAAATAATTCGTAAAAGCTTTAAACGTCTGTTCGTAAATCGTAAAAATCGGTTCGGCCTGGTACACATCGCGTTATCCGCGCGGGTGTAACAGATATTCATTTGCAATATACATTTATATTACGATGAAACGGTACAGTGAAAGGGTTAATTGCGAGTCGAGTGGGTTGTACGGAGAGCACACGCGGGACTAGCCCGATAACGATCGGCATGTTTTACGAGCGGAAGCGCAAAAGTATTCATGCCACCCCCGCGTACGCGGTCCATTCGACGAGAGCGAACGTTATACGCGAACGGCGACGGCGAAAAGAAATCGGAAAAAGTATGCGGCTATGGGAGGGGCAGAGGATTCACGAAGCCTGTACAGGGTTGAACCAAGCTTCTTTTTCTCTCGCTCTCTTCAGCCCTTCCTCTCCCCGGAAATTGCCGCGAACGCGTTATGGACGTGAACCCCATGCAACCGGTTGCAAAGAACGAGCGAGAGACCGCACTCGGCGATTTTGCTCACTAACGACACGAATTTGCCGCAGTACGTCGTCTCGTACGGCTCGACTCGACTCAACCTCAACGACCATCGCGAGCTTCAAACTACAAGCTTAAATTTCCAACTACCCCTATTACTCGTACCATTACCGGTATATGCGCATATATTTATGTCCATGTATGTGTTAACACGCGTGTATACTTGTATTTCTGTGCCTGTATAGAATCGTAGAAAAGAGCAAAAGGTTATTTAGCTTCTTTAGAATCTCGTGCGAGTTATAATGCAGGCTCGTGCACAAATCCAGAGTATTAAGTCGTCGGGGAGATACGTAATGGCCTCCGTAGACGACGATGGAACGTTTGAACGGTCTTGCACTTTGTAAGGAAATTATAAATGTCCGCTGCGATATTTAACGGACTGAGATGCGTGTACTTGTGTCAGGGTGTTCTTTTCTTTCCAAAAATGACTCATTCTGACTCTGGCATCATCCGAATCATTAGTTCACAGGCTGAAAAGAATTTTTGAAAAAAATATTTCAAAAGCAAAAGCCCCATTGACTGTCTTTATCTCTCCTATCTCTCATCTTGACTCGACCCTTGAAAACGCATGAAAAATGGCGTTAATGGCTTTTGTATTTGTTTCCAAATCATTTCTACGATATAAACTGATGATTTCCGGCATATTCATGTGAAAAAAATCAGTTTAGGAGGTAACCGACAGCCTAATGTATATGTATCAGTGCGCACATCCGGAGAAAATAATTTATTTATTAAAAAAATAGAGCAAACACGGTATAGGGTAATTCACGTGCAATGGAACCATTTGAGACCGAGAGAGCCTGGATTCAAGCAGTCCCCCTGTCGATATTGTTTTTGACGAGAGAAAAAGCGAAAAATTAAGCAACTTTGAACATGAATCCGAGAAACCTTTTCATTTTCTCATATTTCCGATGAAGCCGCATCGTTCGGTGGTTATAGAAGCTTTGAAAAAAATGTCGTACTCATCGAAAATTGTTGTACATGGCGTGAACTAGCCTGTATTCCTGTCTGGAAGTGAATGTGGGAACCAGAAAAAAGGAAAGAGCATTTCGAGGTAAAAAAGGTCTGTCAAACGACGACGACTTCGATCAATCGTAAATTATATATCCGAGCGGATCAAAAAATGTGTTTATACATACTACACATCCGTGTGTGTTTATACACGTATGTAGATCGGACCACAGGACAAATGATGATGCATAGCGTGACTCGGACGAATCAGTCGATCCGGTTGAATCACATATCAATCATTATCCTTTTTTCCCCCGTTTTTTTCCATTCGTTTTCCATAAACGTTTGATAAATGTAAATCCATATATAATGACACTCGGAAAGGAAAAAAAAAACGTTTTCGCCGGTCATACGGCCGTGAACCGTCTGCATCGCTCGCTCGCGTGATTGGTCTCTTTCCGCCGACTGTTTGTTCTCATCGCGAATTCGCGACCCCTCTGCTTCTTCCTGTGACAAAAATACACCGAACGCTCTGTAATCTTCCGCTTCAATCGAAGCTCTCTACGAGACAAAACGAGAGACACGCACAGCTGAAATTTCTCATGAAACTTTAACGATGTGCGAGCAAGGACCGATGAGAAAACATAAAAAATCATAGAGCACTTTGAAAATACATATTTCGAAGTAAAACCACGTGCATCGTATGTATTATGGATTATTATCTATATATATATATATACGTAATACAAGGAATAATCGCGAATGCATGTCGTACTCGAAAATTGTTTCAAAGTTCGGCCTCGTTCTTGCGAGACGTCCTCCCTCTCGCCCCCTCGTTGTAACCACAGTTCGCGGTGGTTGTGTCTCCTAACAGTCTCTTCTTACCGCGCGAGGCGGCGCTTAACGAACTTCTCTCGTGGTACTATCAACCACAAAGTCTCGTATATATACTATTTCGTGTCTCGAACAGACAGAACGGTGGGTGTTGTACGTTATACGCCCCTGCCGGTTTGCTTCTCGCATAATTAAGAGGTCTCCTACAACACGTTCGCGAGTCGAACAGACATTTCGTGTGCATGTACATACACCCTTATATAACATGCTTTCGTATACATATGCAGCCCGTGGTGGCAAGGGTGTACCGGTACTGGCTGGCACACGAACCCCCGTCGCAGTCCCAGTCCGACGATCACTTATTGTCGCAGGGCACGACCCTCTACATAGATTTTACCTGCCTATTCTTGCCTCTTTCTTCGTCTGTCCTCATCGTTAACCCTGTTCTTGATATCTTATTAGATTTCGCGTGCTTTGCGCGGTTTCAGTGCGATCGGCTTGTGAAATCATTCAGGGGATGATTCGACGTCGTTTTATCCTTTTGTATGCGAAATCTTGGCGACTGGGAATTTTCGTTTCATTGAAATATTCGCATCCAGCATCGTGGCTTTTTCTCGTAACCATTAGGTTCAGTCGTTCGATAGAAACGAATCAAAAATGTTGCAAAAACAGGACGAATGTCTGCTGGTGTTTGAGAAAATTGAGATTTTCCACACCCCTAAAACTACCCGGGTATAGAAATAACAAGTCTACCGTAGTAAAAAAAAAATGACGTCTGTTATTGTTCGTGCAAATAAAACTTCTCAATAGACACTTGCCGATAAATTATTCAAATTTTCATCGAGTTCTTGATGGTCCTTTCGATAACCGTCTCTGATACACGAAATAGACGAATCTGATCTCCAATTCGTCTCGGGCTGCGCAAATTTGTTGCATTAACTGAACTGCGAAATATTTATGCTCGTTCCGGTGATTTTTATGCAGACAATGTCTGGCAAAACTCTGCGAGATAAAACACGTGATATTATGTAATCCTGCACAGCGTTTTATGTGTACTTGGGTATATTAATTATCCTTTTTTTCCTCTATCTTTCCGGTTGTCTCTGTAAAAATGTGTACCGCGCGGCTATCACATGCGATATTTCACCGTAATTATAAATTGTACTTCACGTCATTCTACGTTAACGATAAAGGGGTGAGACCAGCGTGGGTCGAACCACGCGAATCGCATACCATTTTTACCTCGTTAACCCCTCGGGTTTCATTCCGCGGCTCTCTACTTTTCTGCTGCTCTCAAAGGGATTTGAGAGTGTGGTGCGCGCGCGAGAAAGTCAGGAGGATCAGTACGGTTTTTCCAGCCCCAGCTCCATCAACAGCCTTCATATCCGGCGAGATTAATACTCACCCTTTATTGGACTATTTTTTTCCCTGGGACGGAATAACAGGAAAAGATCACCGTAGCTGATACCCCGACGAATGGCTCGAAATTCATAAAGTTTATGAACGAATGATGAACGTAATTGAGCAGGAAAATTGGACAATTATCATTCATACGGATGATGTCAGGAATTATTATAAAATTTTGACGCAGTCTCTTATTAGCCTCGTAAATTTACTCAACGTTTTAAAAATTCGTTTGACACAGATATCCTTTTGAATTTCTTCACCCACACAATCGTGTTACTTTTGTCATGACGTCGACGTCACTCACTGTTTTTATAAACTGAAAATGTGTGTTTGGGTTATCATTGACGTCGTAGAGAATGTTTTTCGTTTTTTTTTCAAGAAAAAACATCCTCGAACGTTGGTCAGTCGGGTCGACAGCTTTTTTACGTCTCTGAGTGAAGAAAAATACTTCCGACGTTATCATGATAGGTGACAGCATAGGAACGTAAAAGTTTTAGACGTCAACGGAATATCGTCCCTTCGACGGTACAGCGACACGTGTGTGTCTCAGGTTCATCGTTGCGGAAGGAAGAGTCTGTTCGTCCGGCTATGCTGCAACCTTTTTCCTACGTTTTCTCCATTCTTATTCTCCTTTTTCCGAACCACCCCGCTGTGCATCAGCGTGTACTATATTTTGAGAATCGAAGCGGCGTCGCTCTATCATGGACACGACTATACCCTCGTCGAGAATAGCTCGTCAGGTACACGCGGTACGTGCTCGAAATCCGTAACTGCTGTACACACACCGGCGGTGCCTGTGGCCCGTTCAACAGTCCCGCGTTCTCCACATATTTCGCAGTTATATGTGTGTACGATATTATACGTAAAATATACGTTCGCGAAATATCGAACCGATGATCGTGGCTGATGCAGCAATACCGAAGAATCCCTAGGTTGACGCAAAAATGTTCTCTCCACATTGACATGTGCGAGATAAAAGATCGAGTATCAAGATCACTGGACGCCGGAATCGATAAATCATTCAACCATTTATTTCCGTTTGACGTGATATTTGCAATAATTAAATGGGCGCAATATCAAATTCCCCAGTTATCCCCAAAAGCGTGAAAACTACCCCTATACTTAAATAAAAGCTATATTCTGCGGAATCAGGATTTTATCAAGGCTGAAATTACATCGCTGGTATAGAAACGTTGTTTTTCGCAAAAAACGTGCTTCAAAAATGTAGAAATCATTGCAAATGATTCTGGAGGAGAATTTTCACAAATTACGATTAGTTGCAGCCAAGTTATCTGGTTTCTAAACGAAGCTCATGATTTCGTTTCAACTGCGATCATTATCTGGAATGCGACGAATGATCGAAACAGAACCTAATCTTGTTAAATATATTCGGATTGTTTCGACTGAATCGTTTTTTACCATAGCGCCAAACGGCGATAGCTCTGTAGATACCATGTACAGGCAGGTCACGTATATGAAGGTTTGTACCGCCTCATCGCCTTCCATTATACAATTTGCATGTTTTACATATTTTACGTGGAATATTACATTCACAATACATCGAAGAATCGGCTTGCAAAAATCCTCAAGTTTGGCAAACATTTTCCCGTCACATCAACACCTCACGACCCGCAAGATTAACATCTTATTACCTGGAAGTCGCAAGATCGAGCCTCGAGATGAAATCGATAGATTTTTCAACGATTTATTTGCGTCAAGCGTCATATATTTGGAATTACGAAATGTGTACTGCAATTCCTTGTAAAGAACTATATACATTCACGTTTATTTTCATCGTTTCAATCGCTTCGTAAATATAGAAATTATTTGCAGCAGCTGTTTTATAATGGCGTAAAGCCGGTAATGATTCTAGAGACCAATTTTAAAGAATTAAGGGCGGTTTCAATGAAACTATAGTGATTCTAAACGGAGATCATTATATCTCGTTTCAATTGGAATCACCGTGCGAAATGAGACCAATCATTGAAACACAACGAGATCTCGTTAAATATGTTTGAATTGTTGCTATACTGCATTGTTTTCTACCGCAGCGACAATAAACGTTGATAAATGCAGATCCGATAGGCAGGTCACCTACTATGTGAAGGTTTATACCGTCTCACATTACAAAATTTATAGCAATCTCTCCATGAATTATGTACACATCTTTGTAGATCGTTCTTTTTTGCTGCTATAAGTCCGCACATTACAAACACCGAGACTGAAGAATGTACGTACATGCATATGACGTTTTACAGTGTGCAACTTTTCTTCCATACATTTTCATGCATGCACGATTGCCTGCAATTTTCTTCCGTTGCAATTTTCGCTCATCGAATAATATTACAGCAAAGTCAAGGCACGTACGTGTCCCGTCGTCCTGCAGATCGGGCACACCGCGATATTCCGTGTACCGCAGGTTATCAGGACACGAGAGAGTAACAAGAAATTTGAAAAAAGAAATTTTCGTTTTTTCATTGGCGTCATTTTACGCGATTGCTACATGGTCAAAATTTCAGAATGCCATGTGAATTAGACCAGAGCGCGATATGGCTCTCTCCAAATTTCTTGAAAAAATGATTGAATTTCCCGCAGAATATGACAATTTTTTCTGTCGATACACTTTTTAGCAGCTTCTTCCGATCGAACAACTGACTTTTCCAGCTCAAATGGTAAATTTAAGAAAAGGGAAAAACAAATTTCGATTTTTTAGACGGGGGAGCCGTCGTGCCGCGATTTCCTCCGCATAACACGAAGGCTCCATCCCGAGGAACGACACGACGATGGAAAATGTCTTGCTCGAAATAGAAAAGGGGGGAAAAATGATTCAGCCTCGCAAAGCTCCACTGGGCTTTCGTTAATTTAAAACAGTGAATTGATATCCCGTCGCGTGCCTTACGTACACACCTGTAGCGATGCCCATGTTCTCTCGATTCTCGTTTACCTCTGGATTCAATTTTTCCGTTCCGCATATCTAGTTTCGACGAGAAGATCCGGCATAAAAGAGAAGAGCCATTCTCCTCCTACTCTCATGTACGGTCTCCCCGTCAGAACCAAACACAGGGAAAACACCCCTGGCTGATGCTGCTCGGTTGGGTAAAGTACCAATTTCATTAAATTTCGTATTACAGCAACCACAACCCTCCTATATATATTTCTACCTACATAGTTCTCCTCTTCCAACATAATATACACGTACATATATATAAATATATATATATATCATGTTCTTTTTCATTTTAAATATATTCTCTCTCTTCATAATGATTCTTCAAACCTTAAGGACGTGAAAAATATGTTTGCGAATTCGAGAAAGAACCCTCGAAAAAGAGCAAAAAATGTCCTTACAGGTTAATTGTCAGATTGAAAAAAAAAATGTTTAAACAACAGCAGGAAGTGAATTCTCCTCTGTGCCAGTCTTCGATTTATGGCCTAATTTACCGCTTCAACGTTTGAGACGGGAAAATGTTTATAACATGCACTTGTAAAATTATACACGGTCGTTTATAAATTATATATGAAACGCAGAGATTGTCCCTCTGCGTGGTGTGCAAAGATTTTTTTTCGTCGTGTGATCCTCGTCGTTTTGGCAAACGAGGATAAATCGACGGTTGTACACAAGTATCGTGGCTGAAAAATGATTTCGCAGGTATACAGTTGCGAGAATTGTCAGAGCAAAACATCGATCGGGAACGCAATTGATTGTGAATTGGAATGACATAATTATCATCGAAACTAGATCGTACAATCTGTATCTCATTATAAATTGTCGAAAATTAATTATACACACATACTTTTCGTGTGTATAAATAAGAGCGATGAGCATATACAGCGGGACCAAGATGTGGGAGGAGAAGAAGAGCTTTTCTCTTCTTGTTTTCCCTCGCAAAGTTTAATTAAACCGAGGTAATTAAACTTTGGCAGAAATGGATATTAGTTGTTCGAGAAATTCTGTATACCACAGCGAGGAGGAGGACCTTTCATTCGTTCCATAAATACGAGTGAAATTGTTTTATTCTCATTATTTTTACGTAACGACACGGAGCGATGCGCGATACAAAAAAAATATATGCAGAAGACAAAACGAATGTTTATTTTTCAATTTATAAAGCGAAATCCGCGAAAAATATAATTTCCCATATAATCAATATTCAAATGATACGATGAACTTCAATATTCATTGTATACCATTGTTCGAAGCTTTTTAGAGCCTTTTCGAAGCTATTGACGGTTTATTACCAATCGATTTTATTACCAATTAATCCTCTAAATTGAATACGCGAAAAAATAGACGAATAATTTTTTATAAAAAAAAAAAAATAGATGTGACATTTCGAAAAGTCTTTTTCAATGCGACACGTTACGAGGGACCGGGGGATACGTCAAAGGATCGAGTGAAAAAGGTTTCACGGGCTATTCACTGTCGACACAATTTTTCGTACGAGTACTACCTTAATCATGTAATGTTATCAAACGAAAGAATATCACAACGTGCTGTATTCAATACACACTCGGATAACGTACGTGTGTTGGCGAGGAGGCGGTCGATAAATATAGTATAAAAGTCCGGGGTGCGTTCGAAGTTCATTCGCTCGCAACTGACGTGATACACGGAAATAGCATTTAAGAGATTAAATGTGAGGAAGAGGAGAGGAGAGCGAATGCGGGTTCAATATCGATATCGGAAATCGGAAAGAACCATCGCGCAGTGACTGATTTCTCATCCTTCTTATTTTCGCGAGCTATCGCTATAAGCAATCACTAAGGTTCGCTTTGTCGATTCTCTCTTTTTCTCCCTCGTAAAGCCTATTTCCTATATTTTCCTTCGTTTTTTACGATCACTCGTCCCTAGTCGATCATTGAAAATGACGTTTGCGTAGAATGCTCCCAACGTTAATCCGAGCTCCTGAGAGTAAATCCGTGCACGGTGAAGCGAACTCTCCGATAGCGCGTTCGAAACGCGATAATAATCTTTTATCGACGAGAGCCTCGACTTTAAATCGATTATTTTAACGATATAAGGCTTTATTTGGGATTCGTGACAAATGTCTTTTTTTTTCGAAGAATCTTAATAAATTTCTTCGTCAATGTAAAATCAACGTTGAATAAGGTCAAGAAACTTGGATTTAAATTCGGTATTTCAATTTGGATGGCATGTGTATGTAAAGAACGGTCATTTACATCGTTCCAATAATGAGTCATTGTAGATGATACATATATTCGAAATAACACATCAGATTAAAGCTTAATGCGAGTTCCACTGAATAATTGTGCAAGTGTAAATTGAATAAGTGAAAATCTTTCGTATAAGAATAACCCACGATGCTGCTCGGTGCACTCTAATTTTTAAATTGAATAATTCAATCGGACTGATACACTTCGGATGGATGGATGTTGTAAAATGTTGATTGACGTGACAAAACGCAAATCAAATTTATTTCTCGAAGCAACGGGTGAAGCATTCATGCAGGGGTATGCTAACCGATTTTTGAGTGACTTTATGCCAGAAATATAACTAACTTAGATTCACCACTTTCTGGGACTGTTTTTTTGAGTGATTTACGTTATGGCATCCTTGCAATGAAATGGCGCAGAGTTTATTCGGTGTTAAATGTATTTTTAGGCAATTAATCACTTAAAAGTGCAGCGAAAATGTAATTCGCGTGCTATTTGCACATCACGTGCTGTTTGTCCCGACAATTTCGACGACCCTTTTTATGAAATAGAATGATTTTTTTCATCAAAATCTTCGTGCCCAGCACGCGTCAGCTGTGTGACACACTGGACAATATGAACTGTAAAATGCATAAACGAAATTCGCCGTTGAGTCTGGTAATCTATAGGACTTTCTCGATGGAATCAATGTCCTTGCGATTCTTTCTTTTTTTCTCTCAATCGATGAAGGAATGTACAGAGATTATCATTCTCGAGGCGAATGGGTCGATGTGTTATAGCTTTTTCCGCGACCGGAGCGGCTCTCCTGAATGGATTTGAATAATTCATGAAGCGTTTCGCGGGGGAAAAAAGGTGCGGAAAACGTCGTACTGATTCAACAGGCTTCGATGGCGAACACGGAAGTTTGTAATACCTCTGCCGTATAAATCGATAAAAATAAAGTTTTACTTCGCCCGCACAGAAATGGAAGACTCCACATTCGCGTTTATTTGCGTATATACGTGAGCTTGCATGAACGAGAGGACGAAAAAACGATGAATTGTGAATCGCGTACTTCTCCTCTACGGGTAGCTCAAAGATCTTCACTGATTACCTATACAGCTAGAAATAAGTTCGTCCATTTCAGATGCGAGCTTTTCACTGATTTTGCGGTTTCTGATGGTAAAATTTGCGAGCATACAGAAGGCGATTGGAGGAGAAACTTTTCCCTCCTCTACATCGTTTTCCTCTTTTTCGTCCTGCTCTCTGAAGCGAATACGAATCCTGATAATCTCCGACTGCCACAGAAGAAACGAATCTATCAATTGTGACCAGATGCCTTGGGGATATTCCCTGATTCTTTCGCATGTTTCCTCTTACACCCAAACTCACGCAACAAGACGAGATGGCTTAGCGATCGAAGCCTTTGAACGAAAAATACTCATCTTCATTCTCATTTCCGCGCATTATAAATGCCGACTGCATCCCAGCTTTATTGCACAAAGGTTCGCTCAAATCGTCTTTCTCGGCTTTGCGATCGAGTTTTCCGAGGCGCCCGATGCGAATGAGTAATTTTCACGAAAATGAAAATTAGTCGAAGCGCGGGACGGAATAATGCATTTCAGTTTCGTGCTCTCGAGTACATATTTTATGTCCGATCTGAAATTTGAGTGTCGCATCATTAACGATTCTGTTTTATTTCGTCGTTGTGAGATACGAAAAAATAAAGTGGACCGGAAAGGGTCGTATCTTGTCATTTCCACGGATATTAAATATTGTATATATACCCACGTGTGCATGGCTAGAAAACGAATAGGTTAGAGAGGTCTGTGCGCGGCGCGTATACATTATACGGAGCTTAGAGCTAAATTCTCATTAACCCAGATATCTTGGCAAACAAAGCCCAGGGCTTTCGCTCTCGTACATTTCGCGTGCAATATGGTCATGGGGCCGAGCTTAACCGTGAAAACCCGAGCAGTGATACAAATTCATTCCCTCGAGCCAAACCGCAAAGTTGAACGAGTGAAAATTTCGGCCATTCCAAGCGGTTAGGCGGCGAGAACCGTGGCAAAAGCGCTTCCATTCATCGTCGACACATCGCGGCCACTGGACCGTCCGTCAACTCGCTGCCGTTTCATTTGAAATATACATTCGATGCTTGTATATTTTACCTTTTTTTTTCGTGTGCCAAGAATCATTTTTCATACATGCGAAAAGCTCCAAGCACGAGCTTTTGCTCCGAAGCACGAATTTATGTATATTCCACGAGTGCAAAGGCCGACTTGGGTGGTTTTTTTTTCTTCAAACAGCATCCGAATGAGCAGGAACAGAATTTCCACATTGTAGCACAGCTCGAACGCTTCTCCACTTCTCCACCAGAGTCAGCAGCTGATTCTCTCTGCGGAATCGTGTGGCAAACGGTGGTCGCGGCGGAAAATCGGCGATGAGTGAAAGAACGTGAAACAATAACGATGAATCGGTAAGAAACGAAGGAAAAAAACAGCTCGATGATTGATGGACGGTACAACGCTGATGAAAAAAGAAAAAAACAAACGGCAAAGTTACTCCGCTGAGAATAACCCCCGGAATCGTTACTCGACGCGAATCACCCTATATACGTTTGGAAAAGTTAAATATTCCGACTTTTTGGCACGATATCGCGATCTCTCCATCGTCTATTCACGATAGACTCTTGCCAGGGAGCTCATGCACCTCGTCGAAATTGTAAGATACATTTTTTAGTGCACATTAAAAAATCACGAAACGTCGCGTATACAGATGAACGAAAAAGCGAATTATCCACCGAGTTTACTGCTTCCTGCAGGTTGCCAAAATCCACGTTGCAAAAGAAGCGTCTGTATATTTCGTTTCCTGTTTTTCTTTTCTTTCCCTCGAAAGCTCTCGAATGAATATATAACGTTGCACCAGTCGAGTATAGCAGGGTTGAAAATAAGACGAGATGGTAGAACGAGGTTTCGCGGGCACATCGAAAGATTCTCGAAGGAGAGCCAGTGGCACAGCCTGACAATAATAGCTGCTGGTGGATCGTTGGACAGAGGAAAAGTGACGGGAGGATGAGGTCCCCGAGTAGGTGGAGTACCGGACGAAGAAGTTAATTTAGCAAAGAGGATTCGCGGCGGGCACAAAACGTTTGTAATCCTCGACAAAAGAAGTGAAATTTCTTTGCTACTTTTGTGTATATAGATATACATATGTATTTGTGTATCTATACATGTAAAGGGGTGTCAAGGTCCGAGGGGATAAAACGGTGAACGAAGGGCGTGGAAAAAAAACCAACTTTCGATCGGCATCTTCGCGATGCATCCGGACTACGAAAAAAGCCCCATGACGATCGCAAATCTGACATTTTTCTTGATGAGAGAACATGAGAACAGCCACCTTGAATGGCTGTCAATTCACCTCTTTTTTCGAAATTTTTTGTATGGTTTCTATGAAAAACAGTGATGCAAAACTTTTTGGGCTTCCGAGAAAATAATTCTCGAATTTTATGACAAATTTCTTTTTTTCATTCCACATCATTCATCATTTCTGGCTGGCTGGAGGTTGAAATTTTTGTTTTCTCACCAAATTAATAAAGCATAGAGGAGAATACTGATATTCTTAGGGCGTAACATGTATGGGCTAAAAACGAGAGTGAGCAAAGTGCTCACAGACAAAAATTGACACAAAGAAATCATATTTAAAGTACATATAGAAAATAATAAAACTGTCTTGGATTTATGCGAAAAATGTTCGCTGAATCTGTATTGCACCTTCTGTTCGCGATTTTTTGATGGATTTGATGTATGATTCACGTGAGAATTCCTGAAATATTTTGCGATTGATTAAATTGCTTCAGAGAGGTACGAGGTATGGTATGGTTAGGTATTTTACATGGGTATGAGTTTCCATCACGAATCTTTGCTCAGGATGAAATTACGGACTGATTCATTTCGCTGTTCAAATACATTACAATAGCGAAATTCATCCGCGGATGAAACTATGCTCTGCTAATTGTGCACAGCCAATCCTAAAACTTTTACATTAAATGTATTGAAATGTGAAGTATCGTTGCACGCAGACGTGATGTATATACTTTGCATTAAATTAGCTTGACATTAATTATTGAAGCTGAAATTTAAGCTGCGTTGAAGCTCAAATATTATCTATCACTCTACTCTCACCGAAATTGTGCAACACACACCGCGATGTAAAAAGTGTTAATACACGTAGTCCGAAAGGGAGTTTGTTCGTGTGATATTAAAATCGGCAGTATAAATTTTGGGCAAATTCCAAAGGGCCTGGGAACGCGATAACGGTTGGATAACTGATTAATTACACGAAAATTTGTTGGATAATAAATTCCACAGATACCATAAAAGTTAACAGATGCGGTAAAATACGATACACGTGATAGTTATGGCATAATAAAAAACATATTTTGATGTATTATGAAAGATCATCAGTTGGGTGATTATCGAAGAACAAAGATCGCTGTAAAAGAATGGCAAGCCCAAAAATAATTTCGCAAGGTTCATATACAGTCCGGAGGATTCTGGCCATGCGGATAATATGCGGACATAAATATGGACGAAAAACCAGATTGAGTGATAAATAAATTGCGCTTGGATGTCTAGCACAAGCGTGATAAAACTCGTTCGTGCAATCGTACATATATAGTTTATGTTTATTCGAATTGGCAAAGTCAGTAATGAGGTCAGCAAATGTCACTGGATATACGACAGTCTCGTCGCATTAATTTTTCTATTTTCGAATTATTTTAATGGAAATTTGACCTTTTTCAAAACCATTCTATCAAAAATTCATAATTGGCTGGAGCTCTTGTCGGTTACGGGAAATTTTGTTAATTATACTTTCCGCACTTTTCCGAACATTTTGAGAGCTCGGCTATACTGAATTCTTTTCGACTACTGCATTTTTTATCAAGAGTCTCTCGGTGGAGTCTGTCATCAAATCGATATCATGCACTTTGCTTTACTGTACCAATTATGTGCATACTAGATATGCTCAGGTTAACTTTAATGGAAATTTAATACGTCCAATAATTCATTGGCGAATACAATGATAAGCTTGATGAATAATTTCGCCATTGAGTATCGGTCAAATACACGTTTGAAATATACAATTGGAAGGTTTATTTGGAATTTTACACAGTTGTTAAATTTTCTTGTTACCAAAATCTGCCTTCCAAAAGGCTTTTAGCCAATGAATAATTTCGTTACATATCACCCTAGGATGAATTTTTTATCGTTCTCAAATACAGTTTTGCTCAAAATTTAATGTGTCCAATATAGTACATCGGTGAACACAGGTGCGCTGCGTGAGATGAAATTATCGATGGTTAACCTGATAAATAATTTCTCTGTCGAGTATCAGCTGGTCCTGCAAATCGTGGTGCACTGTATATTTTATTCAGAGATTCCACAGTGTACCGCGACGATTGGGTCACTCAATGAATCGAAAACACGAATTATCGGTTATTACTTCGACCCGGAAATAGCAGCTTACCTCGGTACAGAACACATCGCAGAACATAAAATGTATTCAAGTTTTATAAGAATTTTCGTCCCTTCACCTTTGAGCCATAGTTTTAGCTGAATGTTCTGCGAAATGTATCGATATATTTCGAAAATATTGAAATTGATGTTTTTGGAATAACAGAAATTTTACTAAACTAACCTATTCGTACCGATTTGTATCGTATTTTTTTTTCTTATATTCGAAGCTCCCCACATCGAATGTTGCAAACTTCAATTGCAATTGGAGATTTTATTTGCTTACACAATTTCGATGAATAAAATTCCAGGCTAGGTAGAGCCGAAAATTAAAAGTTTGAAAATTGGAAGTACATGAGAACGTCGCTCAGATCAAATAATGGTCACTGCAGAGCAAGAGGTTCCTCGTTTCGAACAAAGTCTGCTGATTCTCTCTCTGAAATCGTGTTTAACTATTGCAATTTCCGTCAAGATTCACAGTTCCCTCGGACTATTGTGAAAAAAACATCGGAAAACAATAAAAAAACTGCTCGAGGATTATTGGCTTGGCGCCTATAAAAAAAATCATCTTACCGTCACGCAACGATCTCGTGGAGTTGCAGCGTTTGAATCGCGCCACATTCCCATATTTCCAATTTCCGTATTTTGGTTTTACAGACTCGAAGCGTTATCAAATATGGCTAAATTACCCCAGTATATATATATGTAATATGCGACATGATTCGTGATTAACTGAGGAATAAGACACATTTCTTATCGACTGATTTCCAAAAAGATTTTTTAAGGGATCCCCGTCGAGACCCCTGTCGGTTTGGGGGGGAAGACACGGGGTTGAGAAACGAAGGATGCCGCAGAGACATTTCATATGCGAGACTCTCTTACAAGGAAGAATCCGAAAGAAGGAAAAAGAATGTTGGGAAAGTGAAAAGCGACGAGACCGAACGAACCGTGATTTTAGCTCAAACCTAAGGGATTCTTTTCGCTCAACATTCTCGATAGGTAGGTCCTCGATGGTACATTCTGTACAGTATGTTTATAGAAGTAGCAAAAAAGTTTCAGTGACGCAGCCCTCTTCGTCCTCCCTCAGACTTTCTCAACGTTATGTACCTATGTACATAGAAATCCAACACATACATACACTTTGGTGCACCGTCGAAAAATTCTCACACGTGTGTTACGAACGTAATACGCTTCCAGCCGCGTAGCGGAATAGAAAAATATCCCATACCGGTTATTTTCTTTTTCCAAACCTCGTTCCCATTTTTTTCTCCCTCTATCACGCGAAGTTGATGGTCTCTTCGTATACGAAAGTGTCACTGGAAGAGTAATTCGCTCCTGAAAAAAGGGAGTAATACCTCCTCCGTCTCGTGCTACCGATCATCGATAAATCGATCTCGAATCTCACGATGAGTACAGTGGTTTTTCGATAAAGCCTGCCGTCGTTTTTGTCTGTCTCTGAGCTCGCCAAATGTGCACGGTTTTTGTGCACATCTTTTTGTTGTGACGCGTAATCGGAGTATCGGATTGTCACACAATTCTTATAAGCTCGTAACTGTCGTTCTTAATGGGAATTATTTTTTTTCTGCCAAACATTTTTCGATTCGTCGTTCAATAGTTGATTTGACGAGGGGTTTTATATATGGATAAAAAAAATCGAGAGTCGCAAACGACGTCGACTAAAAAACGTTTCGATGTAATGGGCAGATGGCGAATGGCTTCGGTTGAACAATCGCGTGACTAATTGATAGAATTGCGGCGTGCTCTCGGCTTATATGTACAGTTCAGAGCAATATATGTATACCTGCTGGACTCTATATATATATCAAAAGTATCCCGATAGAGTATCTGTTTCATCAACAGAAAAATTGTCTCTTTCTCTCAGGCAAACGACCTATACACGGTCCCCGTTCGTTTATGATCGTACGATGTTACGCGATACCACTTTTTTTTTCTTCCTCGCAGCTAGAAAGCCTTTAACCCTCCGTCAATTACGCGACATGGCCTCGAATGCTCACTTTCGCCGTTTTCCACTTATCGGCAAAACCCGTTTTAACGATTACGACGTTGCAAAAAAAGTACAAGCGCACGGTTGTTTATGCTTTAAATCGTTCGAAATATTCTGCTCACGTGGACTACTGTCGAGGAAAAAACCATCGAATGTCTGGGCATAAAGAAGAAAGAACGAAGAAAATGAGTGTCAAAAAGTCTGTCGTCATCCGAGGAGTAAGATTTCGTACCGAGGTGAAAAATATTTTTTCTCATCTTGGCCTGTCGGATTTGCAAATGCTTGAATTCAGGAATACTTTTTTACTCGGTTTGTGACTCTCGATATGTTTCCCAACATGCAGCAAAAGTTTTTTGAAAAAAGTTGACAGAATTATTTTTCAAACATTTTTTAACGTTCATCGCTGTTTAAGAAAGTATACTAGAAAAGCTGTAATTACGAAATACCGAAAAGTGCTGTGTCGGTGATATACGCTCAAAACCCAAAGTGTCATTTTAGGCATGAATATCATCGAAGAAGAGCTCGAAGCCTTAGAAATTCGACAAAAAATGATACAACATACTTTTCCAACGGTTCCAAAAATATATGAAAGAGAAAAAAAGTGTTTAATGCTCGTAACTCTCCAACGAAGTTTGAAACGACTGTACAAACGAGATAATCGAGGGTGTTGGCGGTCGGTGATGGCGAAATTTGAAGTATCATTTGCCTTTACGCTCGCCCATTTTGCGCATTAATCCGCGAAGCAGTTTGGTATTAAAACAATTATATTTCTGAAGAGATGAAACGGGAGAACGAGCGAAACTGATATAACAGAGGGTGGAATTTATACCACGGGCAACAACGAGTAAAGACAATACAACTTTGCATGTAATGAACTAGCTTTGTGTGTATATATTTCCCGCAGCAACCCCTGCTCAGCACGAGGTTGTTTACAGCTCTTGGAATAAACATGAGAATTTTATAGATCGTTCAAACCAAGACTGTCCATGAGGGTATACGTATCTTTTGGTTGTAAACCTTCCCTCGATGGGATGAGCTGAGGCCTGCATAGAATTCCCTCCCTAGATACATATTTCACGGATGAATCATTGCCATAATCTGTTTACGATCATCATCAAGCAAGTTTTTAAGACAAAAGAGCTAAAGACTCTTTCCGTCTCGCCTTATTCTTAACAGAAGAATAAAAGAATATACAAACATTATCAAGACAGCCCGTTAATCATTTCGTACCGACAAGTACAGTGCAAATTTTAAACATCCATACAATAAAGTCTTTCGAAATATACTTTCAAAAATGTTCGTTACCATCTACTCCATCCTGGATATTTCCTTGTGTCATAGATAAGTCGTTTACACCAACTTCTGGAGCTTTAAGATCGATGCTGATTGTTATCGAAGCAAATGGACAATAATTATATCGAAAGTTTTATAAACTGCGCACAAAACGGATTTTTTGAGAAACAAACAATTGAACCATTTATTGGCACCCTTGCACGTATAAATATTAAGTTATTCGATATGTTTTGAGTTGAAACAGACATAAATTCATAATATCGTGAATGTTTCGTACAAAAGACGATCGTTTTAGCTGAATAAAACTTGGGGATTGAGTAAATATAACCCAATAACATGGAGCCGTATCGACGAAACAGCTCCTGCAGAAGGGTGGCTTATAATCAAGGGAGAAACAGCTTTCCTTAGATATTTCCTGCCGAAGCGTCGACGTCTCGCTTCCGAGTGTTTATAGCAGCATCCGCGTGAATCGTTGGTAAGAAAAATTAATTCTACCCTGTTTCAAGAGGGGTACGAGCTTGTCGACGATGAAAGAAGAGAATAATCGGCTTTCCCGAGAAGATTCAGAGGGAACGGAAAAATATTAGAGCGGAAAAATATATATTCATCGATCCTTGCATTACCAGCATCGTAATCACAACTTACCAATATTATTTTACGACGTAAGAGACTACTGAGAGTGTCGAATCGTCGCACTTTTTCCTTCGATCCAGCCATTTTCGTTGGAATGTCAACTCCATTATGCTACAATAACGACAAAAATTTGTAACGATATTATCGTTAATTTATTCGTTGACTTGGACAATCATATAAATCGTACGTTCACATGAGAATGTAATTTGGACATGAAAATTATGGTCGCGTCGGCATTACGTCCACGATAGTTTTTCCATGATGGAAGCTGTGTAGAGATGCAGATCTCTTATTTTCCCTTTACTAATATTGTAGTTTATTGCATTATTGTGTCTTGCACAATTGCAGAGGTCTTGCTGCTCGATTACGAGCATTTGCCTCGGTCCAGCAAACTTTTGAGTACTTTGGAAAATGATCGACGTCAGAAGACTGGTGGGTGAATGCTCCCAATTTCCATGGGTGCTGCCCAGACTCCAAAATCTTTCTCATCACTTCAAAGCGCACTCTCAATCAATTTTAAAGCACAGTGAAGTTGTTCGTAGCAATTACGATACCCTGAGATAATTAATATGAATTTTATTGCACAATGGGTAATTTGCATGCACAAGTACTGATTACAATAATGCTTGTTCCGATGCATTCAACGGAAATGAAAACTTTTAAATGGACAACAACAACAAAAAACGCTCGAGTGCTCATTTCGCGAGATATGAAAGTGCAAACATTGCTCCAACGATAATGCAAAGTGCAATGGTATTCAATGAATAATGGCGATCAAAATGAGTTTTCCACGGTAGGTGCGGCAAGTACCAGAAGCACGGTATTGTGTGCTGCTGAGAGCTTGAGAATGAGAAATATAAAAAGACCACGATAGATTCGTGAATTTTGAGCTTTTATTCCAGCTACATACACCGCAATTATATGACTGTAAACTTTTTCGCCCGCAGACTCTCGCGGTGCGCTCGCTCTTCGAGCCTCGATCAATATTGGATTTTCCCACTTTTTTTTTTCATTTCATGTTCATGATGTACTATAATTACAATGGTACACACTGCGAGCAGTTACATAACGAGCTCGTACCACTCGTTAATTTGTTTTGAAAAGTTTGCCTTCCACTTAACAATTTGAATGCTATTATAGGCGAAGCCCAAATCCTACGCGTTTACATTTAACTCCCTCATAATACACGATAATAATCAGGGAAAAATAATAAAATGGATTTTTCAGCAGATATTCAATTATAAATGAAGCCAGGAGCACGAATCGTATGGCGCGGAAATACGTAATTAAATCTCACGCTCGCGAATTTATGGACATGAATCCGAATAAAATGTAAACAAGTATTTCGATAAGTTTGCGATTTTATTCCCCAATTTTACCATCAACGAGATAAACTTGGCTCTTGGATAAACTTGGATAAACGAGAGCTCGAGAATCGAAGAAAAAAGTACTTTTAAATAACCAGCTTTACATCCACCTCTGAATATAATGCATTTTCAGTGTAATCAGTTTTTTTCAATGTAATATCGAGACGAAATACAATGACGATTTTTCGAGATCGTTTCCAATCGTCAGCGTCATAAATTATTATTCTACCGTACAAATTGATCGTCTCGGTAAATATGGAAATATCACGCTTTTTCGTAATACATTTTCGATATCGCGTGTGCGCGTTCGATTTTCTCGCATGCTTTTTCGCCATACGCACATACAGCGCTTATATTCCGCGTAGGAAAGTTTCTTGAAAACTTTGCGCCTGCAGAGGGCTCACATACCGTCGAACGGTGATCCCTTCGTACACGCCTTTCACACGAAAGTGCCTGGTGAACTTCTCGATGGAATCGAAAGAGATTATCCCCCTTGGGCTTCACACTCACGTGTTCCCATTCGATATTTCGCACCGGCAAAACCCACATATATACGCGCTCCCAAAGCTCCGTCGGAGTGCGGTACTTGAACCGTTTCTACTGCAACAACACTCCATCAGACTCGTATATACCTACGTAAAATAAATACGTGTTTCTATTTCTATTCACCCTCCCACCTGATATATTCCCTGTGTATAATCGAAAAATAAAAACTATAAATAGATAACACGCGGGGGCAAACTTTGGCCCGAGCGTACCGGTCGCGATCGACTTGGAGGTTGAAAAAGTGCTTTGGAATAAATGTTTTTCAAAAATGAAAACCTCCCGAGGATCACAAACACGTCTACGCTGTGTGCTCCACAATAATAGCGGTATTAACAAGTCGGATTCGCGAGAATATCCTGCGGGTAGTATCGCGTAAGAAATTCCAGACACCAAGCGGAGCGAACGAGAGATGAGATTAAAAAAATTAAGCGATTCTCGAAAATGTTCGTCGATGAGAAAGCCAAAAGCTCCGCAAGTTTCCCGCGGAAAAGGATAATCTATTATTCCTCTATATATCCGGAGATTCGAAGAAGAGATCGAAACTTTGTATACACACACACACACACACACATATATATATATAAACCGCACATACAGTTTTAATCTCTCTTTCGAATCTTCGGAATAATTGATCGCTCGGTGATTGAAACCCTGTGGCTTCAGTTGAAAAGTAATTAACTTTTAATCAAGAAAGTTAGATAGCTGCTCCGCTCTTTACACCATATTCTTTAGCTTCCCTCGTATCTTTCTAACTTTTTTTTATTTTCATCCCATAGTCCAAAGGTATATATGCATCTATATACAATGTGCGTTATCGTATTTCTCTGATTGCACACACAGCCTCACACACAGACACACACATACACACAGTTGTGTCCTAGGTATGGTGTTTCTCTCCTATTTTTTTTTTGTTTTTTTTTTTTGCACGGGTGCATTCCGACGCAGGCTGGTGTAGAAAGCGCCTGCCACTCAACGTGTCCAAACTGTAAACGATCGGGTGCGAAACACCTGAATTATGTCTGCGAAAGTATCAGCTATACCGACAGCACACGCATACGCAGACACAAAAGATGAACTTATGGTTTTATCATCGATCGAATTCGACTGCTCGTCTTTCGCTACGCGGATGCAAAGCGGGTCCTGAACGATTCGCAGCGGAGATGCTGTACGCCTTTTCGTCTTCAACCCTTTGTCATCGGGGAACACATTTTTGGGAAATTTAGGAAATGTATCCAAAAAAAAATGGCGATCTGAGCGAAAAATGTTGCTGCTGCAACTGCGAAAAAGAGGGAAGAGTTCATAAATTCATAATTGCGTGTGCTGTCCACGCTGTCATCCAGTGAAGTTGACAACGAATAGTTCTTTTGGTTTTCTTTCGCGAAAGAGACAACTCTACAGATTCAAGCAACCAGCTGTATCGAATCAATGCGAACGCCTCTGCGTTTGTCGTTTTGGTGAGGATTACCGCGTTCAATGAATATTTCATACTGGATAAAGGTTCGTTAAGACAAGGGCGTTTTATTGCAGATACATTGCAGAAAGGAAAAAGAAAAATGAGAAAAAAGTTTGGACGAAACGACTCTTGGCCACGTTCTAGAGGGGTAGGACACAAAAGCACGAAGCGATTTATCCGTAAGATACCGGATGTATCGCAATGATATAACTAGCAGCCTGCATCTATATGTACCTCGACTATCTTTTGTTTTTTTTTTTTGCCTTACTCTGTCCTCTCTTTATACCTGACGATCTCAGGTTGCCATCGGTTTTCGACCTTACATCCCTTTTATTTCTTTATGTATACCCTTTACCAAAGACACACGTAGTTTGCAGCCCTGGTGCAGAGCGTTTCGAGAAGTCTGATCACGGAGCCTCGAGATAATTGCAGCTTGCGATTCGAGATAGTACCCTCCGTATAACAGGGACATGTATACATATTAGGGTGTATCAAAACAATCGACGATTAACATTGAAAGGGCACTCGGTGCAATTTTTCATTTCCCGTTTGAATAACGTGGGAAAATTCGGAGTAAACTTTGGAATTTCTTACTCCATTTTGAAATTTGACGCTCCACAAACAAAATTCCCTGCGCCTAACCGATCAAATCTTCTAGCTTCTCAAGTAGATCAAAGGAGCTGTGAAAGAGTCGTTAGATTTGTTGGATATATCATTTGGAAAGAATGCTGAATGCACCAACAAATTGACTTGTTTGAAACAATTGAACAGTTTTGAAATACAATTACATTTTTAAAGTAAGTTTAGAATTTTTCCTAACGATTAGGGTCTTGTCAAATTCTGGAGAGATACAGAGTTTCCTGTCATTTAAATGGGAAATGAAAAATTGCAATGAGGGACCTCGTAATGTTAATATAAAAGGCTTATATCTGATGAAGTGGCTCAATAAGGTGGCAAGCGATTAATTTGCCATTATTTCAAGAAGAAAAAAGATTAGCCGATTATTTTGGCACACCCTAATACATATATATATCCAACACACACCACATACACTACCACCATGGACAAACCAAGTGATTTCTATCCTTCCACAAAGCGTTGAAGGGGATGAGAGAGCTGCCGAGGTATATATCTGTAAAAACACGTACATTCGGTTCGATCGATCCGCACTTCGATTCATCTTGTTTCATTCTTCAGCATTGTGAAGAGTTTCCGTGTACATCTATACCCGTACGTATGGAATACGTATATTTTCATACCGGACGGATGTGTATGAAAAGAATTTCACCATCAATAAAACCAAATCGAAATGGAAAACCGTATTCTTTGATACGAAAAACACACAGTCCATATTTCTTCTCCCACGATATTCGTATTTCAGCATCGTCATTCGCTGCTTTTCGCTTGTCTTTTTTCCTCTTACATTTACAATCAGTGTGCCTTTCGCGAATTTTGACAAATTACTCCGAGACAAGTGAGCCGTACTAATCGTCGGATCTTCCGAAAAATCCGAGTGAAAATATGGGAAAACATGTCCGGCGGTTCGTGCGGTTCTTAAGGTAGTACCACAGCGAACCGACTCGATATACCGAAAGTTTTGCAATTTTGAAGAAATGTCATCCACTAAACTCTGCCCGTGCTGCAGAAAAGAACAAATTTTATCGAGATATTGAACATTGAAATTGGCATTTTTAACACGCCTCGCATAGTCAGGGCGCATCCGTGATCACGTGTGAGGAATTTACAATGATGATAAAAAAACATTCATCCTATCTCACCACGAACTTTGGGAAATAAATGAACACCGAAAGTTCGAAAATCATCAAAAAAAACACAAGCTGTGCTGCCCATTTCTCGCCGTCTTTTTGAAAAAAAACTTCCCCCAATCTCCGATTAGTAAGGGACAGCATCTTTTTTTGTTCGCTTATGATGAGAGGCTTTTAATTACATACGTCATTTAACTTTGATCGGAAAACTTTTTCGTCCGTCAAAAAATGAGTTTCCCGTTGGTGTCGGCGATCCATGTTGAAATACAGACGATAGTAGAGACACAACCTTCTCCAAATGATTTAACGGAAAGTATCCAGACGGTAATTAAGACGAGTTTGGTCGTTATTTTTTCCCTTTTTTCGTAGGCACTTTCCCTATCGATTTTTTTTTTTCATTTTGCGTTCAAAGTTTCCAGGTACTTTAACCTGACTCCTCCTATCCCATTAGCAACGAACTTTACAATTCAATTTCCGCGCCTCTGCCTCTTTCACAAAGGCTTATTTACGAAACGTTTACCGAGTGCGGAGAACGATGGGGAGTCAGCACCCTCCGGCTAGAATACATCCTCTGCCTCTCTGTCATTCTCTCTCCCGATCTCAGCACTTTTCTTTCGGATTCTGCAGCAGATACTATCCACGTGTGCGTCGGTGTATTTATATATACATTTAAATATGTGCTTGTATATATATAGACACACATATATATACGATTATATAACGACAAAGCGATAATTGGAAAAGTTTGAATAGACTTGGGTTATTTAGATTGGGTTTCTTATATACACATTTACCTACCCCGTCTGACCCATCGCCGACCTTTACTACTTAAATCGAGCGCCACATCTCGTTCTCGGTCGAAATACATTCCATAACGATATTTCTTTTTCTCACATTGAATAACGTCATAAAACAATCATTACCGCTACATTAACGTGTAGACACGTGCAAAATTAAGACAGAAGGAAAAATGTATCAATTGGTTTGTCTCAAAAACAACAAACTTCCGGATACTCATGAAACCTTGAAATCGTGATCAATTTGCCGAAAATCGACTCGATAATTTGACGAATGACCTCCGGTCATCGATATGGACCATGTACCGTTTCTCTCGACAATGGTACTTTTGCAGCATCCCTTACAGGGGCAGCACAAGTGAAACAAGGATAATAACGCTCGTCGGCGTATATGGTCTCAAATATGTCCCGGAAGCTGTGACGCGGGTTAAAGGAGAGAGCAATATCAAATCAATTAAGTCATTGGTCGCGATCTAATGGCGCACCCAGCGCAATCATGAGAGGGTACAGTGTGTTCTATATGTATTGCCGTTGCGTTGCTATTATTGTCTATAACACGAAGCAGACCTGCTGCGATATTACAACGTGACACTAAATATGTATATATGTATATGTACATATCACTTATATATTAAATGTCGAGACTGCAGTGTTCTACCTAATTGTTACAACAGCTGGAAGACACATAGGCAGAGCGTATCGGAGAGAGGAGCTTCTGTGCGAGAGTACAGACTCTACGTATTTGATGTGGTCTTCTGGCGCAAATGGCATATCGTCGCCGAGTGTTGGCTACGTATACCGAGGGAAATCCTTTGCACGATATGTCGACGACGACGCTGACGATACCAGCAGCAGCAGCAGCTGCGTGGTCCAGAAGATACAGTGGAACAGATGGTGTGTGTTCGGTCAAATGAATTTCTCGGGTGAAAGAGGAAGGATGAGGGAAATAACACATAGCTCTCGGCGAAAAGAAAAAAGCTCACACGAAAGTTCGGGCTAAAAAGAGAGCTGACGTTTTCGTTCGAATTTTCGCCATTCGAATTCCGATGTTTCATTTTTATTTCATTGTACGAAAAAAACTCGAAGGAGCAAATTTAGTTTGCGTATTCTCGTCTAGTGGAGACGTTAAAAATAATAATGGAGACTTTGTAACGAGTATGACGTTTCGAAATAACGAGAAAATGCACGATCTTTAAGAAGAAAAAGCGTACAAAAACGTGTACAGTGGAGGGTCTGCAATTCCAAGAGCATCAAGAGCGTCGAAGGAATCGTTCGCAGGAACGATTTCCGTGATATCACGCGTACGTGCCAAGATGCGGAGGAAACTAACGATATTACAAGTGGTGTGTATATACACTTTTCGACATAACGACGAGAGGCAACGATAGGGATAAACCGGAGTTTTCGTTGCCTCGAGACACTTCGTGTGCAAGAGTGCCACGAAAGCATACTGGATATCTCGACGCCGAATACAAGAGAAAGAAAATAGGTTGAGAGAAAAAGGAATCCTCCTGTTTTATACATGTATATACACACTCGAACGTTCTTTTATACGAGAAGAAAATTGTCGTACAGGACAATCCACGTGCAGCAACAGAGAAATCCAATTCTTTTACTTGGTTAGTCCCTTTCTTGTTCTTTTGCACCTGGAGACAATGGATATAACTGGATAAGGTTTACTCTACAACCTGCGGAATACAGTTTACATACCTACGAGCATCGAGCTACTCTGTGACTTGAATAAAAATAGGAAAAAGAATAGAATACACACGTACACTCCTCTCTCGACTGCCACCCGACGCATTTATTGAATTTCAGAAAAATTCTATCACGAGGAGGTAAGCTGCTTGCATCCGAAATCATTGCTTTTATCGACATTGATCGATTGTCGGTCGACCAACGGTTTTGCACGGAGAAATACATTTTTTCATATCACCCGCGTTGGAATGTTTCGATGTCTGTGTAGCCGGTCAAAGCGATCTAATTTCCCAACCAATCCCAACATCTCGACCCGACGCTTTCAGCCGTCGTTTCATCTCTGTTGGAATCGCATTCGTTTATTGTGAGCTTCCAGATACTTATGCCATTCCAGACAGCAGCTAGTCCGATTTTTTACTGCGATATCGATTTTAAATCTCCTCATTTCGGCTGGCTCTGAACGATCAAACTTCGACGTGGAATGCAGGAGGCTGCGATACGAGAAATATGTTGTTCGAAAAAACACGATTGCTGATGCCAGCCGTCGCCTTGGGCTCGGGTCGTCAACTCGACACTCGTCCGGTTTTTGTTTAATCCGCAGCCACACCATTTTTACGATTTGCAAACGCACTTGCTGTTCTCCTTCTTTCAAAATTGTCCCGCAGCACTGTGGGTATCTTCATCAACCATCAACATCATTATTTGTCAATCATCGTTATTATCCAAGACTTATCGGACAAGGCAGTCGTCAGTTAATCGCTGCCCGTCAGTCAAGTGGTCCATACTGTTCAATTACCTGATCGCGTAATGACAGTAATCATCGTCATCGCCCGGAAGAATCATCAACCCTTCAACCACAGAGCGAAACCTACACTGTACAACCCGCAAGTGTCTGTTTTACCGCTAGACTCGAATTTTCCAAGTCGTTAATTCGACATGTGTTCTTTTATCTTGGATAAAAATGTTTCTTGTACCATGTACTATCAGTTTTTCAGCCTGGGCGAAATTAAAAAGATACATTGCCCAGTAACGAAACACCCTGAGGTTCACATACATGTACGGCCACAGTGCCCTCGAAGTTGCACTGCAAAGTTGCATTTATGAAACACTTTCAATATTAGATACACGAGTATTCAGTTGTGGATGAATTTCCGTACAACAATCCTTCCTCTCTCTCCCTCTCTCTGTCTCTCACGAACACACACACCGTTATAGATGCACGCAGATGTAAAGGGGTGCTGGTATCGTTCTGTGGCAACGATGCAACTCTCACACCTTCGTTCTCACCTACCGCACCATGTCTGAAACAAGTTCGACAATGGCCACACCACAAATTCAACACGTGCACGCGTACATCTCTTTCTCTACTCTCTTGTCCTATCCATGCGATATAATCGGTGCTCGTAGATATAAACATACATGTACATAAGTACATGGGAGAGAAAGTAGTCTTGCGCATGGTAAACTATTTCAATTCGGCAAACAATTCCCGATATTAGCGGAACACGAGCGTTAGCTCGCACATGTCTCGTTCTCGCAACCCCTACTGGCCCTTTTCCCTTTTACATGTACAGGTATATATGTATACGACAGACCATTACTACCTGGTCTCCCTTGCCATCCAATCGGTCGGAACACACCTTCCGTATCCCTCTCACCCACGAACAAACCGAGTCGACCACCGACCTATGTATATTCCGGAAATACCCGCAGACACAGGGCGAAGCTGCCGCCCTGGGACCAGCATTATGGAAATTAAGCTCCAGACTCTCGCACCTCTCTTCAACCCCACCTAAACTGCCATGACGATACGAGATGGCCTTCTGACTTCCAGCTCTGTATCCACCCATGTGTATATTCAGATGTGGGTTTACGTCCATCTACATATGTACAGAGTGTGTGGGTATATGTGTGGGTGCATTAATGTTCCACAAAGTAATCGAAAGGGAGAGGAAACGCTGAGCGATTTTGGAAGATATGCATATTGTATGTTTTATATATATATGAATATATATATATATATATATAACATTGGCTGCAAAAAGAGTCAAATCGACATATTCTCTGCATTCCATTTAGACTTTCGCATAATGAGAAAACTAACGAACTAGATGAATTACTTTTATATCGTATTTTATTATCGTGGCACAGTGAATGATGGTCCATCGAGGAGCCTGATAATTAACGTAAAAAAATCCTCTGCAAACAAACAATAGCCTCAAACAGCGGATTTTCAATTTTCTGATCGACTCATTGTCTTTACTGGCCATGCCTGCTGGTTGACAGCATAGCACCGTTAGATCAATTTATCGACGATTTCTGAAAAAGCCGCAATTCTGAAAATTCAGAAAAATGAGAGGAATAACACGAAATTAGGTATAGATTTGGGGATATCTGGTGTTTTTTGATGCTCGTAAGATCATGGTCACTTTTACTTTGACAATTCGAGATGATTCCCGATTCGCTTAGATACAACTTCGGACTGACAACGTAAGCTCGATTTTGCCGAGTATGACGCAAAGGTTTGCGGTAAGAGCGAGATGTCTGATGTAGTTTGAGATGCGAAAAAAATGATGGACAGTCAAAAGGGCCCGTGGCTGCAATTGGGTAAACACTAGGGAGCTTCTTGTTCTGGACCCTTGCAAGTTTCTCATCTGTAATTCCGACGAGATAGTTGCTGCGGTGTTACGCAAGAACTCTACGCGAAACTTCACCCAACCCCCGAACCTTTCTTGGGAGAGGCTGCGAATCTTCCGTGCGATTGTTTTTGAGCAACAAACTGGATGAGAGTTTCCTCAAAGCTGCGAAAACAAGCTGCGAGAAACAATCGAACCGGATGTCACAATCGTCATAAATGGCAGAACTGATATAATAAATATTCGCACACGATCAAAGTTGATAAAAAAAATCATCACGCGAGTGCCATAAAGTGTATTTTTATTCTTCGTTGCTTCATGGAACCTCACCGTACAACGGGGATTTTTCAATCATTCAGAAATATTCCACATCACGTGAATTCCATTCGCATTTACGAGCAAGTACATGCACATAACCAAAAACGCAAAACACGGTCGCAGTGCAGAAGTTACGAAACGGAACGGCAAGATATATCTGTACATTTGGATTTATATGTTGGGTGTATATATATTTTTTTTTCAAGCTTATAAGAAAATCTTGCTCCAACTCTGTTTGTGGTCTGTGTCAACGTGCCGTATCGCAGAGAGAAACCTGCGCACATTTGCGTCTGAGGATGTACAATTCTATTGAGAGATAACACAAATGCACCTGCGGGTGTAAGAAGGAAAGTTGACGGAAAGTTTTCCGACCGTAACGTCCGCGGAACAAGCCAACTTTTCTCTCTCTGCATCCTACAATCCCATTTATTTGCCAGCCACGTTCTTGTATACCATCGAGTCGTCGCTATTATATCGTCGCCCGTTACTTGTAATAACAAATGTGAGCATCACGAGACGCGGCAGGTTCTTGAAACAAGTATGCATTTACCAAGCTGACTTTTACGTCTGAAAATGTACGTGCGAAGCGGTAGTATAATGTAAGGCGAAAAGGTTGCAATTCATCGACCTGCGGTATAATCTCGCTGCAAACTGCAAAAGCCGAATTTCACTGCAACGAAGACCAACTTTTGCTTCTCGATATCACGAAAATTAATGTCATTTATCGTAAAATA
This sequence comes from Heteropelma amictum, assembly GCA_959613375.1. Classification (NCBI taxonomy): domain Eukaryota; kingdom Metazoa; phylum Arthropoda; class Insecta; order Hymenoptera; family Ichneumonidae; genus Heteropelma; species Heteropelma amictum. The sequence goes on from OY390721.1 coordinate 28,536,086, forward strand.
ATTATATTTCCATTCCTATTTTTTACAAAACCTTCCGAAGGCCTACCTGCGAGACTACTATTTTTTTTTAAATACTCAATTTCTAAAATTTCGGGTAACGGCTTTTCGAACGTGTACTATTTCCAATATAAAAACAGAAACTCCAAAAAAGATACTGAAAACACGGTTTTTTGAGCTACGAAACGTACCCCCTTGTTGATCAACGTTCCTGAGCACTTTGACCAAGAATCGATGTTATGTAGATTTTATTCAAATTCGACGAGCTTCGATGAATTCATAGTCGCAAATTGCGTTGATGGTGAAAAATGCAGCGAGTAAACACTCGGTGGCGTACAATAAAGTGCGAAAATTTACTCGAAACATTTGTATGTACCGTGCCGAACTGCGTGTCGAGGAATAATGATTCCATGTCACACGTGGGCAGCTGCGGAACGTCAGTGAAAATGCCGAAACGATCGGTAGATGCGGGGGAGCACGAGACTTCATTCCTCCCTCGATATGACGTACACATGGGCTTGTGGCTTTGAAAATAAAATCTGTGGAGATCTCACACGAGAAATGCGAGTTCGTGCTAATAAGAGAAACAACACCGAGCGTTTTGGTTTACCAGTCACGTCACGCTATAACCGTAGGAGCCGGGATATTCCACGTAAAATGAAATTTTTAGCAACCGAAAGAATTTTCATACGTAGCTGAATTTTCGAGGTTTCGTTATAAAACGTAAAAAAAGAAAACGAGAAAGAAAGCAGCGAAATAAAAGGATCGCACGAATCTTTTTTCGCAGTTTCTACTTTAAGCCGGCTTTCGTAAAATTGGACGGCTCAGTACAAGATTCTCTTGCTCGGAGATTATACGATTTTTCGTTTCTTATTATTTTATCTCGTATATACATTTTTATATATACATACAGATATACGCTCTAACTGGATCAGTGGGAAAATACGGTATCGTGCATAATACAACCGGAGCGAATAAAAACGTGTCTGCGCTTCTGTCGCGTTACTTTCGTCTACAACAAATTTCGATAAATGCATTAATTTCATTTTTCAACGTCGAAACGTCACAGCTGTCGTAACTGACTGATATTTCCGTCATTTTGACACTTTTCTATGATTAACCAATATCAACACGCATCCGGTTTATCATTTCTTTCGTTCACTTAAAAAAAAAATGATTCTGTAGAATTTGCAAGATTTTGTCACGATCGCTACTCTGATTCCGAGTGAGTTTATTTTCCTCCTGGCACTCTGCCAACTACACAACCATCTGGATTCGAGATGCAGTAATCTTTGCAGATGAGTGGCCTGTCAACGAATGACCGGACTGTCGTATGAGGCTCCTGTATGCATTTGAACACGAGACCACCGCTGTCAATGTATCTTGTGTAGGGCATCGAGAACACGCACTCCCAACAGAATCCTTCGGCTATTTTTGCAGCGTACCTTTTTGGACAAACCGATTTTCGGATAAATTCGAAAAAAGAGTGATTTTTCGAGCGCGTTTTTGCGAACGGATGGATAATCCGTGGGTGAAAAGTCAAATGCACTTTTTGATCGGTTGAAGCGGTTCTTGAAAGAAATTTTGAAAAAACGTTTCTTCTATTCATTGGCAAGGTTCCATGACATTGATATAGTTTCAGACTTTCCGACGGCAGACTTGGTGACAAAAAACGTTTGAGTAGGAAATTAAAATGTATGCCATTTTCGTGAATTACTTTACATGAAAACTTTTTCCTCTCGAACAGGAAATTTTCGAGTGTTAGAGTTGCAAAACCAACAGAATATTTTGTTTGAAAGAAAATGGGTTTTGACGATTTTTTGGAATTTTATTCGTTTGAGAAGATAACCGAGTACTGTTTTGGAGTTACGAAAAATGATTATCCCCTTGGGGGGAATTTCATTTAGTGATTGCATTTAATCGATCCATACGAATACGATGAAAGATGAGAGATTTAACGTCAATTCTTACTCGCTCGTGCAGTCTATGCGAAAAACTTGATATCCGCAATCCCTCGCCAAAAACCAGCTCTCCCTGACGAGTTGTTTGCCAATGCCCATCCCGTGATATTTCGGATGTACGCTCAGTGCCTCGCAATTAAAAATCTTTACGACGCAATATTTGCTCCAAAGGTCCGGCGCCTTCGCTACGTACGCGTAAAACTTGACGATGTCGCGAACGGCTCCTTTTTCGCAAAAGCATTCAGCGTATTCCATCATCTTCTCGGGATCCCAAGGACAAGATCCAGCGTTTACCGCAGCCCCGACTATGCAATTGTCTGCATCTTCGGCAATTATCGTCAGACCTTCCTTGACTTGTTGGTACAAGAACTGAAGGAGACGAGCAGGGGGTTCGCCTTCGCCGCCTAAGCCAATATTTACCAAGCTAGGCTCTGCCTTGAAGTACGTCTCGCACATAAATTCCATGATACCGTCGTAATCCCCCGGGCGTGTGAATCTCATTCTGATTTCCGCATGTTGCTGAAGCAGTTTCGCAATGCGTGATGAGTTGAGAGACGATCACGATGATACAAAAGTGATTTTTCAAGAAATCGGTTCAAGCCACGAATGGTCCCGTGAAAAATAAGAAAAAAATACAGTCCGGTCAATGTATCCTTCAATTTATCACCGAAGGTTCAACTCACCAGACACTCGGAGCTTGATTTTCGCGCAGAAACAAGATTTTCCGGTTCACGAGCTTTCGAGATGACTAAACTTCGCTTCGAACTTGAAAAGCCTCGAAATAGTCCGCCAAACGAAAATCGGTACATGCGGCTTCTCGACATAACCGTGAATCCATTCGATAACATCTCACGAGCGGTAGCGATGACAGATCCGACGATAGCGCGATCTCCGTTCATGATAAAAAAAGAAGAAAAAGGATGGAAAAAATAAAACAAATCACGGTGGTTTTCCCTTCAGAGATACAGGAGCCATCTTTCACCGAACGGCCAATACTTGCGCGATATGGCGCTGCGAAAGTTTGAAGTAAATAATTGTCGATGGAAACGGAAAAGGATTAAGGAGAGTAGGTATCCGAAGACAGATTCGAGAAAGGAAAAATCCCGCGGGCATCCCGACCCCTCCCATTGCTCCCGTTTGGCTGTCGACTAGGAGCTCTACGACAAAGACGTTCGAGGATTTACGACTTGGCCCGAAGCGCTGATTTCACCGGCTGGTCGTCGTCCTCGTTGTTCAAATTCTCCTCGTGCCTCGTCCCTTTCTATACGACCCTGTCACTGCTCTACAGCAAAGAGGAGCGAGAGGAAGAAGAGCTCGGTAAGGTCGAGGGAAGCATGCTGGTCTCTCGGTCTTAACGTTGGTAACGTTGGCTAGCTGGAAGCCGACCAGACGATAATTCAGCACCTCCATTCATTCATAGCCGGTGCGCCAAGTGATATGGGTGGCAGAATGCGGACTGACTGATTTATGTATTCGCGCCGTTGGCTAGCGCACGCGCGCCCTCTGCAAACAGCGTCCCCGTACCACAAGAGCTTCCCACACACGATAGACCCGTCTTCCTCTCACCATTCTCTCTCTCTCTCTCTCTCTCTCGCTCTGTTCACTATTCTACTTCGGCTCCTCATGGTTAGCTGCTGCGGCTTATTGTTGATGAATGCACAGAGAACCCTTAGGGCTTAACCGAAGCATACGAACAACGCCGGAGCTGTTGGAAAATAAACCAGAGAGATAAAGGGAGTTGGATATTCGTGCCAACAAGTACAAGACAAAATGGCAAGTCGAACATGGACGCGAAGCTAGGAAAGGTTTTCCTATGTGGCAGCTAGAAACCATCTCCTACATCCTTCCGGCATGTATGTACGTGTAGTGTACCATCCATCTTGTATTTCGGGTTTTTTTTAGACAGACATTGCAAAATAATTACTAAAGCCGATGGGAGATGGTTACTCGTGTAATTTTCGCTCATTCGCGTACGAGCATCGTGCGATACCCCCGAGAAAAACTGCTACAATTTTGCACATTATATTGTAGATCACGCGTCAGTGCGTACTTTATTAATAACCATTAATCAGAGGGCTATAAATTTGCCGGCTGTTCCAGCTCGCACACAACGTGCTCTGCACCTGGTTACACGGACGGGTCCCTCTATCTCGGACACCCTCGCGCATTCTCCTCCGATTTCGTAGCCTACTATCTCGCTCTCTCAGCTAATACCTACACTCTCTTCCGCATGTCTGAATCTACTCCGAGTTCCAGCCTGGCAGTTGCTGGCGTATGAAAAAAAAACGTGATAAATTGCACAAACGAGGATATTCATATATTTTTGTTCAAAGTATAGATATATTCGATGATAAAACTCCGTAGAACGTTGTACGATGAAAAAACAAAAGCGGCTGATTTTATTGCGCCTCCGCTAATTTTGATGCTGTACACGTATCTGGACCGAGCAAGAGTGACATTGCTGTACTCGAAACGTTTGCGAATTTTACTTGGAATTCATTTTTAGCACCCGTCAATGCTGTCGATATTCTTGTAGCCAAAATTACGAACATTTTCAATCTGTCAAAATCCGGTAACTGTCAAATTCAAGCAAAACCAAAACATACGCGAGCATCAGGAAGCGAGCGAAATTTCGCCACGAAATTCATTCTTTTTTCACCGACCAATCAGAGGACGAATAAAACGACAACAATCCCGCGATAGTTTTTGGATCAAGGATCAACTTCCGGACCCCATCAACTTTTTATTAAAAGGAAGATTATACCTAATGAAAAACACAGATTACAAAAATTATCATCATCAAGTAACATCATCGTACTTTTTTTTTACTTTATCTTCATTTTTTTCCAACAATCGATTCCCCACAGTTTCGCAAACTCATCGTGTTTATCGAAAAACCCGTCGTAACCGGAGGTGCTCTTTCGTCCCTTCGAGTCTCCATCGGTGAGTGACATCTACAGGTTTCCCTTCTCACCTGCTGCGACGTTCGAAGATTCCGAGGCACGATTGCCATTATTGCGAAAATCATTCTCGACAGCAGTATGTTTCTCGTCGTAATGTCCATGCTTGCGAAAACGTCCGCTCTCGTGATCGTTAACGTAAAAATCTGCGTCTTTTTTATACTCATCTTTGCGATAAACATTGTGATATCCAGCTGCGTCATCATCTTCATCACGTCGATCTTTCGTCTTGGATCCGACGTTTTTTTCGCCAGAAATTACATCTTCACTTTCGTCCAATTGTTTGTCGATTTCTGCGTGAGACTTTTTCTCGCCAGCAGCCTCGTTGTATCCGCCTTTTCGATTTTCCTTGGACGTCTCTACCGCAAGAGCCTTCTCAAAGTCATTATTGATCTGTCCCTCCGCTTCGCTCTTTGCTCCTAGGAAAGTTTTTGCAGATACACCATCTGACCCCATAACAACCTTAGCTCCGTTGGACACAGCGCTCACCCTGTTAGACCCCATACTCGAAGAGTCAAAAGCTGATATTTCCATATGATCGACACCCGGTGGTTCGACACCCGTGTAATGAGCCGGTAACATTTCCGCGTCCCGCTCAGGCACACGCGGCAAACGGAGGTAAGCGCTTTTATCGGGCTTTTTCGAAATTCGATCTTCTCCAGATGCCTCGACGGTAGCCTCATCGTCGGCCTTGAAATATTTGCTAGCCAAGAAATCTTCGAAATCATAATCCACCTTTTCTGCGCGGCTCGAATCAACCGCGTAATTTTCCGCTTTCTCGTCCCGTTTCGCTGGATGCGCGTTTATACACGCGAATAAACATGCCACCAGCCATCCTCTTGAGAATTTCTTCGCCATTACCGCCGATTCCAAGTTATCCGCTGCACTTGGACTTCTGAAGTTCTATTTAAATCTGAGATACGATCGTTGGCGATGTGTGATAATCAGACGTCTCCGTCGAATCGTACCGCCGGACACTACGATCTCTTTATCGACGATCCTTGTCTTTTATAAGAGAGTTGCGACACGAATCCCAAACGATTGCACAGAGCAGTCGGAATTATTCTTCACGTTCTCCCTGGTGTTTGGTAGCGAAATTATTCGTCGTATGCAACTGCGGAATTACCGGCTTCTTTATTATCGGTATTACAGCCTTGCTCGCTCGTGGCTACTCGTGGTTTCGACAATCTCGTGGATTTCACGAGTTTCGAATGAAGTGTCCACGGACCCGCCCCGTTGAACACTCAGGGACAAAAGTCTCGTGGAATGACGACACGTGTCGTTTGCTCGCGCATGCTTGACGATCTATCGGCAAGAATTTTTTTTTTCATAAGAAACGCTTTCACAATACCCCATTGTTCGTAAAAAAAATCATCACGATCAGCACGCGAGTGTTCTTCGATTTAGTGAATTTTGAAATTCAGTTTTTCTTTTCGTCAAACGTGAAATCTTTCATTTCAATTTTAAAAAAGAAATGCAGGGTAACGATTTTTTTCAGTCACTGGTACCTTATATCATATCGACTGACTTACACATCTTACATCTAGAAAATGACCCTCAGGAATCCAACGGCGAGTGTGCCAAGAAACCTCGACGTCACTTCAAATTTCCTATCCACGGTCGTTCGCGCTTCTACTCTCATAATTTGTATACGACGATCCGACGTAGTGAATTGCGCAAAGTTCTGTAGAGATACGACAGATATCCGTGAAACAGTGTCAATAACGCTGAACGTACTTGAATAATAACTCCCTAATGGCCATGGCCGTTATAATTATCGGCACGTCTCACGTCCATGCGTTTGGGGTGTGGATATAAAAGATCTCTCGTACGCTGCATTCGAGCACACAATTTACGAATCCAGCTACTGATCGAGACATCGTCTCAGTTCCGTTTCATTTTCGTAGCGGAGGAAGTTATGGTTTTACGCGCGACGAAGTTTTTCGCGTGGTTGGTGTTGTTTGGCTCGGTAAATTCTTTGCCAACGACAATGGAGAAGATGACGGTTTCGCGTATGCGGATGGCCGATCTGGAATCATCGGCGACCGGATACAGCTACAGCCATCAACCAGGAAGACAACCATCTTACGTTCACTACGCAAATATCGGGACCAGGAGTTACCACGATCTTCCAAAGCCCATTCGATACGTTAACTATCTCGAACCTCGAGGAATATCGCATGCTGCACCAACTGTCATCACTCCGTTATCGATTTTCAAGACTGGAGTAACCGCTTTACCACCAGGATACGCAATTCCGCTGCTTCCACCGAATGGACCACCCATTGCACCTTACTACGCTGCTGTCAAAAGATATTCGCAACCAAAGCAGATTGAAGAAAATCGTGACGATGATAGCGACAGCGAGGAAAATAGCAGGGCGGATGGATATGACGAAAAAGAAGAAGAGCTTGGAGAGGGCGAAAATTTCGCGGCCGAAGAAGACTCCTCTGATGGAGAAACTGACAATGAAGGATACAAAAGTCACCATGAGTTTGACAATGGTGAACACAGCGAGCATCGCAAGGATAAACACGAAGGTTGGCGAGCGAATAGAAATGCAAAAATTCGTAACGATTCAAGTAAAGTTTCAGGCGTCGTTTTGCCGCAAGAACATTGTTCGTTTACTTTTTACTCGAATTGTGTGCTTTTTTGATAGTATATGAAATGCAACTATCCACCAAAGGACCAACTATCTACCGAGAGAAAAATTTGCACATGTTTTATATGATACTTTTCTTTAACAGGTAATTACAGTGACGTGGGAGCTAATGAAGAATCGCACGACAAAAGCGACGGGCATTACGAGGATTATGACGAAAGTGACGCCAGCAACGAGGGTGACAGCTACAGCCAAGAGAAGTATCACAAAAAAGGCGAGAAAACAAGCGGTTTCCACAACGTTTATCACAAGGACGAATACAAAAAGAAAACCGATTTCTACGATGAAGACCACAAGAGCGGCCATTACGATAAGCATTCATCGTCCGACGGGCATCATTCTTCGGCTGATGGTGGATACGAAAAAGGTGAACAGCACGATTCCGGATACGAGCACCATGACAAGGGAAAAGATGGTCATTTTGATAAGGGTCACGAGAGCAGTCACCACGAGGGCTCCAGGAGCAAGGAAGGTGACGATTCTTACTACAAAAATAGCTCGGATTATGGGGCGACGAACGCGGCGGAGGGAAACAAAAAATATGGTTACTACAATGGTCGTTAACGATTTTCTTTTCAATATTTCCATTCCGATCTAAATATAGACTGTAATAAAATATCTTTTTTGTACCACGGCTGAAGGGAGTTGGCACGAATAAACGAAATACTACGAAGCAATTACTCTCATGTTTTTCTGATGGCATCCTCTCCTTAATAAATTTGCGATAAGAGTTGCATATTTTTTACCAATCCCGCAATTTGTTCCCCATTACGATGGACTTGCAATTTTTCATTTTATTTTCATTTTATTTTGTTAAACAATATTCATTCACTGGCAAACAGAGAGTCTTGTTTTCTCTGTGTCATCACTCGCACTGTCCGTCGATCGGTGAATCAATAATCAGGTGTAATCAAATGTTTCACATGAATCCAATTTATTTTTATCAATCGCATTTTTACAATTGGAAGTAAGCGAAATATACAGGCCATATGTGCATATATATATTTGTGAAAACGCGTGCTTGTTTATCTCAGTGCACTGCAGATTCGAGGATAATCTGAAAAATTGGAATATTAAATAATCAAATGATTATTCAAAGGTTTAATGACCTTTCTCGTAAAACCACTTGTTACGATCATTGTAATCGTCTTTCTTTTCATGAGCAGAATGGTGCTTGTGATGTTGGTCATGACCCTCGGCGTTCTTGTGACCCTTACGCTCATTATCGTGAGATCCTTCGACATGAGAGCCTTTTTCCCCATAATGATCTTCGTGATGACCGCTCTTGTGGTGCCCAATTTTATGGTGGCCTCCCTTTTTCCCAGAGTGATCGCGATGATGCCCTCCGTGCTTCTCCCGATATCCTTCGTCGTGGTGCTCGTCCCAAAATTTCTTGTTCTTCAAAAACTCGTCGAGCTTATGAATTTCGTGACGACCCTTGGTACTATGACCTTTAGCGTAATGACCTTCCTCCCCGAACTTGTGACCGATTTCGCCTTTCTCGCCTTTGTGATGTTCGGCATAATGTCCATCGTCGTGATGATGGTTCTTCTTATGACCCTCGCTGTTACTGTACTGACCTTTATGGCCTTCCGCATCGTAATGTCCCTTCTTGCCTTCCCCTTCTTCGTGATTACTTTTGTAACCCTTTGCACCCTTCTCACCCTTCTTCGAGAATTCCTCAGCTTGAAGCTTCTCTCCACCACCTTTCTCGAAATTACCACCCGAAGCAGCCGTCTCCAGATCTTGAAAACCGCGGAATGCCACGTCTGTCGCGGATGAAGCGTGAAAATCAACGCACACCACCAGAAAGACCATCACTGCCATTATACTACTCATCTTTGCTAGATTGGTCTTGATTAAATCGTTCTACAAAACAAACGACGAGGAGTTCATCAGCCCTTGAGTGGCATGCGCACAGTGTGCTGAGACACTCGAATCACAACGATTTTATATCGGTCGGCAAGATAATTCGTGCTATCACGACCTTACCGGTTTCGCTGTCTTGTTTACTGCATTTCGAAAGTGTCGCCTTAACCTGATTTTAAAATTGTACCTCGAAATATCTAAACAAACGCGAGTTGCACTAAATGAGAGAATTACGCACTTGTAGGAAAAAATAACGATCAAATTTTGAACGAAACGAGCGTTAGCAATATTTTTATTCCCATCAATCACCAATCGAATTTCGATCAACAGCATCTTTAGAAACGAAATACGTCGCGGGATCTTTTGCATGAATGGCAGGCCGTAGCAGTGGTAGGGCAATTGTGCTCTGCGAGCACAGAGCGATTGTCAAACAGGACAAGTTTGCGAAATATTTTTCTCGCGTAGAGAATAATCCGATGGCGCGAGGCAAATGAAATCGATTACGCAGTCTGCGGCTGGTGATACCGAGAGCAAGTATATAAGCAATACCATGAAATAAGCTTGATCAGTCGATTGCACTCGTCGTTTTCTCAAAGTACTCCAGGATGACCCGAAGCAGCTTTGGGCGGAGGCTCAGCCTAGGGATCGCCGTGCTCTTGGCGGTCCTGTCTTTATCTATAGCGCACGAATTCAAGGACGATAATGGTGATCTCGTAGCGGCAGCGAGTGGACATGGGCATCATTCGGAGTCCGGCGGCGGGCACAAGCATCATTCGGATCATCATGAGGAACATGGTGAGAAGGGAGATAAAGGCTATCACACTCATCACCATCATCACGAGGGTGATCACGGTAAACACGGCAAAGAGCATCACTCGGGACACCACGAGGAGCACGGTGGACACAAAAAGGGTCATCACGAGGAAGCGGACAAATACGGCGAACATCACGAAAGCGGGCACGGTCACAAGGGCCACAAGTTTGGCGAGAAGAAAGGTCACAAGAAGGGCGAAAAGACTCACGGTTATCACAAAAAGGCTCACAAGGATGATTATCACAAGGAGCACAAGTTTTACGATGATTATCACAAGGGCGGTCATCATGAGAAGCACGGACATCATCATGGACATCATGACAGCAAGGAAGGCCATCACAAGAAGGGTGGCAGTCATCATTCTGGCTATCATGATGATCATCATGGTAAAAAGGGACATGATCATAAAGGACACTACGACGAGGACCACAAGGGTTTCCATGGAAAACACGGCCACGACGATCATTACTCGCATTACGAGGACTTTGCCAAAAAAGGCGGTCATTCTGACGGCAAGAAGCACGGTTTCTCCAAGGGCCATCACTGATTGTCTTGCATCTTTTGACTCTTATTATGATGTACATTTCATACGAAGTTACATTGGAGTATTTACACTCATTCATCGTTGGCTAGTTTTAGGTGCAATCCTTATTGATAAATACAAATGTTAACAATGATGGCGGTGTTTACGTAATAAAATATACTCGAAACAAAATGAAAACCTGGAAACATATTACTTTTTCGACCTTTTTTTAATTGCCAAAACTCCACGAGCGTAGATTAATGAGCCCGATAACAATTAGTTATTAGGGTATTTGCAAAAGCTATGGCCACAGAAATAACGAGTTCTGGGGTACTTGAAGCGACTCTGTTAGAGATTTTTAATTAGTCAGCATTGCAGCAGATCAATATCAATTCTGCAATGATGGACGTTTTCGTTCACTGTTGAAGACGCTGATGCTGCAAGATACCGTAATCAACCCGTGTAGGGCGGAAATCATCACGGGCTGCACGACGCCATAATAGTTATCCATTTCACGTTTCGTATTCTTAACGAAGTTGCAGTTGAATAATATAGCTGATCTATCGTGCAAATATTTTAAACAATCGGCTCATCACAGAACGTCGCTACATGAAATCTCGTAGTATAAATAACTTACTAACAAGTAATCGAAATTTTTTAATTCATTCAACCAAATTCGGCACTAAAAGTCAATAAATAAGAAAAAAGTATATTCATCAAGTAGACATCGATGAACATTTGCGATGCCAGAAACAAATGTAGCCTTTTCTTTACGAGGTTCATATTTAATTGGATTTTTTTTTTGATAAACATTCAATTTTGCGCAACTCGTCAAAAAATGCACGATAACATCAACTCTTTTGCCAAACATTACCGGCATAACGTATAATACATTATATAAGGATATAATGTGTAATACCTAAGGAGGTATTTCGACGATTTTTAATTTTTAATAAACATTTTGTCACCTAGGAGGATTATACAATGTTTCTATCAAAATCATGTGCAAATTTTTTCGTCGCCACTCGAAACGAGAGGCGTTACAGCATCTCTGTTGCGCAATGCCACAAGCACCGAGCGTGAAAAATCTAAACAGCGTACACAATCATGAGGAACATTCGTGCCGAAAAAAGAAACTGTGGACCACCGCGAAAGGACTTTATCGCGGTTGGGAAAGTTTGTACCAATCAGAAAACCTATGGAAAAAACGATACTCTGTGAGGCAATCGTCCTGCAGACTGATTTATCATCTCCCACTTTGTCGACTCTTTTTAAGATTCCCATTACCACTCGACGATTCGGATCAAACTTCCACCAATCAATCATGTCGAATTGGCAGTATAAATAGAGGTGTCTCACAAAAGGTAGATGTCATATCAGAGCCAGCTGTTAGCTCGGCACATTCGAACACTTTATTGAACTCTAACAGCTTGACGAAATAGAAAAGAACAATGATTACACGAGCACGGATATTGCCGAAGGGATCCTTCGTGATTCTTTTCGTGGTGACGATCCTGACATTGACTTACGCCAGAGAGATACCGCAGAGTTTTGGTGATCTCGATACTGCCGCGTCTGGTCATCACTTCGAGAAGGGCGGTGGCGAAGAGCACCATTCGGATCACTTCTCAAAGCATGGAGACAAAGGCGACAAAGGATACAAGAGTCATCACGATCACGAAGAGGGAAAGAAGGGGCATTTCGACAAGGAGGATCATAGCAAGCACTACAAAGAGGGCACGGGTCACAAGAAGCATCATCATCACGATGATGGCTACTTTGGCGAGCATCATAAGGGAGAAAAAGGTGAAAAGGGCCACAAGTTCAACGAGAAAGGCAGCTACGGAAAGGGACACAGCACGAAGGGCCACCACGAGGTGAAGAAACTCGACGAGTACAAGAAGGACAAGGAATTCCATGACGAGCATCATGATTCTGGTCATCACGAGAAGCACGGAGGTCATCATCATGAGCATAAGCACAAGAAGGGAGGGCATCATAAGGCTGGACATCATAAGGGAGGTCATCACGAAGATCATTACGGAAAGAAGGGTCATCACGAGAAGGGCCATCATTATCACGATCACAAGGGTCACAAAGAAGCGGACGGCCATGACGATCACTATAAGCATCACTCTGGTTACGGCAAGAAAGGTGGCCACGAAGATGACAAAAAGTGGTCTTTCAAAAAAGGACATTAAGTGTAATAGATACCACCAGCTGATTCTTTCAGAGTATCAAATATCCGTGTTACATCGAGAGAGATTAATGACACCGCTGAGAAAATATATTTGTTTATGTTTTTATCTGTATCGTCGGTTGATTGCTCTACGGTAATTGAATAATTGTTGAATAAATGTTATAAAAATACGTTCCAATATGACGTTATTACATTTCCATATCAACACATCCGACATCCTGTATATTTATAAAATGTAGGAGCAGCTGCAGCCTCGGAGGTAGAATGAGAGGACGACGTCGATAAAAATTAGCAATGGTCGATTCATCCTTACGAAATTCCATTTGTCTTTTTTTTTCATTTTATGGGAAATCGATCGTTGATTAAAGTGACTTTGGATCCCTAACAATTCAATGCTTCCTGTTTTCGTTAAAATCATAAGAGGCTTTGGAAATGAACGATGGATAAATGCTTTGGGAATGACTTTAAATAAATTAAAAATCATATGATATGAAACAATCCACCATTATGTAACTTCTCCGCTGGTGTTTCAAAATATCTGCAGCTGGCGAGAGTATTTTTAAAGTAGAAATAAAATCAGTTCTGATCAATCATTTTATTTATTGAATAAAAAACATATTATAAACAGCTATATCGAACATCAAACTAGAAAGGAACATGTGTGATGGCACTATCGAACAACGAATCAATGCTTTCCATGGTTGAATTCCCACTTCTTGCCGTCATGATGATCACCGTTTTTCTTGTAGTCGTCATGATGAGAATGATGACTCTCGTGGCCGTGTTTGCCACGTCGTCCTTTGTGTTCCTCGTCATGATTTCCTTTCTTGTCGTGGCCTTTTTTCGCATGATGGTCATCCTCGTGACCGGAATGATGACTGTCTCCCTTCTTGTGATGACCATCGTCGCTGGCGCGATGCCCGTGATGATGTCCATGCTTGTCGTGGTGTCCACCGTTGTGATAATCATCGTAAAACTTGTGCTCCTTGTGATACTCATCCTTATGAGCCTTGTTGTGATAACCAGTAGTCTTCTGTCCCTTTTTGTGACCTTTTTTCTCACCAAACTTGTTACCCTTGTGGCCCTTCTTCCCCTCGTGATGCTTGCCATGTTTTTCAGCCTCGTCGTAATGCTTCTTTTTCTGACCACCGTGCTCCTCATGGTGTCCAGCTTGATGCTTTTTTTCGTGCTTTCCATGATCACCTTTGTCGTGATGATGATGATCCTTATAACCCTTTTCGTCCTTTTCGCCGTGTTCCTCGTGATAATCCGAGTCATGTTTTTTACCGCCACCAGATTCCGAATGATGATCTTTCTCGGTCGCCGCTGTTTCAAGGTCAGCAGTGTCCAACTCCTCATTCACCCTTCGTCGATCTCGCAGCTTCTCGATACTCGGATTTCTCCCCATTGAGATCTTGAATTCTCTAACAACATCGTGGTTCCCGTCGCTATTTTCTGTCAATCCCCCGGGAAAAATGAAAAAGCAGAAGTAGAAAAGCTTGAAAGCCAGATTAAACGAGCTCATGCTTAGACTTGCAATTTCTATGACGGAATGATCCTTCCATTACAATTTGCACTGTATTTATACTAATTCAACATAAATTTCTTGCAATCTTTCCTCTGAAGAAAGAAAAAAGCATCCACCGCGCTGTTGTCCACATTTCAATACAACTTCCTTCCTGAACTCATTCAACGGCTACGCGGAAAGTCAGTCACGTGGCACGAATCCCTCTCGATAACGCGTTATGAAGACTTTGAGAACGATCGAACTCTCTCGATCTTCTTGCAGCGTTCCAGTTCCGTTCTCATATAACGTGCAATTATCTCTTCTTATATCGACGTTGCATAAGCAAGATCGTTAATTCCGGAAAAACAAGCATGACCGAGAGGCAAGAAAAAAACAACAAAAAACATTTCTGCTGCGATTACCCATCAGCGGATGATAGCGAGAGTTGAATCGATTTCATCGCAATTTTCTGCAGGAAAACAGCTTTGAAAAAACTGGACCGATATTCGAAAATGATGATAATTCTACATGGATATTTCTTCATTTAAGGGGGACAACATTATTCTACATCCTCGTGTGATATCGATATCTGCGATAATCGATTGTCGATACTTCGATAATTAGGCGTTTGAAATACGAGAAATAAAATGATATTGCGATTTTCACTTTCATTAACAAAGTGTCGCTCTAACCTCTTTGCGGGATAATTGGCTTTTGATTGGCCTCTTCTCGATCGATTCTACATACGTGTACCGATCGTGCGGGTTGCGGAGCGAGAGCGACTGATATAGGACAATGCATGTCTATCTATGTATAGGAATAGTACACAAGCCGCAGTGTACTCTAAAATCACCAGAGACGTGTAAACATTTGTAGGCTACAGGGAAATAACAAGCTCATTGTTCGGCACGGCGAACCTGGCTCTAGTGTAATTAATGTAATTGGAGTGCGGCTCGCTAAAGAAAAGGGGTTGAAACGTGAGCACGGATACATCTTCTATCCTCCGTTGTATTCTGAAGTATTCGGAGAAAGTACATACGATACACTGCAGTGAATTGCGGTGAAATTACCAATTCCCAAGCCTGGCAGGTGGTATAAATCGACAGACAAACGAACTTGTGGAATGAATTTATCGATTGAATACCTTGCTTGTGTTGAAACATCACGCAAGTATTCGTGCAAAATGTATACAGCATGCTCTAGATGGAAAACAAAATATTTCGGCATAAAAAGCGTACCAAAATCAGAGACGAATAGATGGCGTGCATGGCAACGGTGCACTCTTCGGATAGAGTGTATCAGGTTTTTTTTAATGATATCTGGTACAACACGAAATGCTGCAAGCACGTAAGTGGACAAGGAGCCAGTTAAGACCGCAGAAAAGCGACGATAGAATTTTCGGAAAACAAAAATAACTGTCCACGTCCGTAGGGAAGAATTTTAAAGCGGGTAGATTGTATATTTCGAACTTTGATTATGAAAGTCTTGTGCACTAGGAAATATTCCGAGACGTTTATTTATTTGTGGCGAACACAAAAATTTTCAGCAAAATAGTGTTTGAAGATGGGTACTTTTGTTCGACGCGGAATTCTCGTTGCCCTTTTGACAAACCTTCTGATATCTTCCATCAGTATGGTATCGGGTCGATAATAATTTATTTAATTATTCAATATCTTCATTCATTAAATTTAACATTATAATAATTCAAGATTGATGAAAATAAATAATTCGTGACTCGGAAGGTAACTAAAATGCAGTCCATCTCTATTTTATGGCACGCTTAATTAAATACATTTTACCGAGCGTAGAATCCTCATTTGCGAAAAAATAACTATTTCTTCAATATCGCAATTAACCCACAACACGCCGCAAGCGACTAAACATCTCTTTTCAATTATTCGAGGATACTAATTAAACGGAAAACCTTCATAGTAATTTCCAGTAGTACCAATCACTAATTGATAAATAAATCGAAATAAAGCCCGTGACCCGTAAATTGCGAAATTACCATAAGGTCTATTATAGTGCTGGCATTGTGCATGCATCGAATCTTTGCTTGAATAACGTAGAAAAACCTTACACACGTTTCTATCTATTGTTTCGATGATCCGAACGTAAAAAAAATGGACACATGACGTAACGTGACAGTATATATTCTTCAATGTATCAATCTTTGTTTTCTGCTTAACATACAAAAGTGGTATATGTATAATTGAGTCTACAAATGTATGTACATGAAAAACATGGCCGGCAAGTGACGAAGAACAGTGGAAATTTTGTTAGCACGAGGCAACATCGGTTCGTCAACCCTTGTGCCCTTTGCTAAAGCCGTATTTCTTGCCATCCTTGTGATCGCCTTTCTTTCCATACGAATCATCATGCGAATGATGAGCCTCGTGACCATGTTTACCATGATGACCTTTGTGGTCCTCGTCGTGATGTCCTTTCGAGCTATGGCCCTTTTTGCCATGATGATCATCGTGATAACCGGAATGATGATTGCCGCCCTTCTTGTGGCCTCCTTCCTTCTTCTCGTGATGACCGTGAAAATCACCGTGCTTGCTGTGATGCCCACCTTTGTGATAATCGTCGTAAAACTTGTGCTCTTTGTGATACTCATCCTTGTGAAATTTGTTGTGATAGCCCTTAGTCTTGTGACCCTTCTTGTGACCTTTCTTCTCTCCGAATTTGCCACCCTTGTGACCCTTTTCCCCTTCGTGATGTTCGCCGTATTTCTCAGCCTCGTCGTGGTGCTTTTTCTTGTGACCACCGTGTTCCTCGTGATGACCAGCGTGATGCTCCTTTCCGTGCTTACCATGATCACCCTTGTCATGATGGTGCTTACTCTTGTAGCCCTTGTCGCCTTTTTCACCGTGTTCCTCGTGGTGTCCAGCGTGATGCTTGTGGCCACCACCGGATTCCGAATGATGACCGTGATGTTTGCTTTCCGCTGGTAGCAAGTCACTCGTCATTACCTCCGTCGGGTATACCTCGTCATCTCGTGGTCCGATGATGCGAACATCCTTGGAGCTTCTCGTGTCTCGCGCGAGGCATAACGACAACGAGATGCAGAGGAAAAATAAAAGCGTCAGCGAATGTTTTTTCGGCATTGCCATCTCGTTCAATCGCGATAAACAGACTGATCACGAGACCGCGCCTGCCGTCACATTTAAATATCTTTGCGTCCCGGCCGAGCAATTTCCGGGCTCAACGTCATTGCGGAGCTCGCTTTTTCCCATAAAACTTTCCAGTCGCGTGCCCCCTTTCCGTTCGATCGAGAGGGATATCTCGTTCTGTGGCGCAAGAGTAAATCCCCCACGGAGAGTGGGGATTTTCTCGAAACAATATTACTTTCACGTATACCGTGTATCCAAGGCTCATCTGCCTTGGTGAAGAGCTCACAACCGTAAAATACCGTCGTCTTATCGACCGACGATCGTCCAACATTCGCAACGAACATTGTGATAAAAACAAACGTATCCACATGATTTGAATCAACGACAAGCACGTTATTCAACTTGATGAAACACACCTTGAAACTTCCGTCCCGGCATGCAAAATGGATTGACCTCATCGTAGATGCTTGGCCATCTGCGGCCTTAAACGTGAAGCGGAACCTCTTTCGGTGTTGGTCTTTCAAAATCTGCAAGATATACTTGACGAGAAAGCAAACTCTGACTTGGGATTTAACCTTATAAAAGTTCGCCCTCAAAGTCCCCGATGTTAATGGCCTCACCGATATCCAGACGAGTCTCTGTGTACATGGGATCGTCTGTTTTCTCCATAGGTATTCCCCGGTGCAAAAGCCGAAGAAGGACGACGAGTCGACACGCAAACAGCTTCTCCTAGCGGATATCTTCGTTAAAGGAGTTGCGTCAGGCTATTCGCGGATGCGAATGCCTGAAACATTCGCCGCGTTGGCTCGAATCCTTCTGGTCTTGGCAATTTCTAGAAGCAATTCCGTCGCGTTTCCTACTGAATGGCTTTCCGGACCCGGGCTAAACTACTTATTACTACGATCGTCTTGATGCAAATCTTGGGGATCTCGTGCTAATTGGCAATCGACGTTCAACATGGTCCATTCCGCACATCCTTCCCACGTACTTTGGACACTCGATGCAATTCGATTAGTTCATGGAATATAAAATTCCGTGACAATGTAGGATTTCAGGCATAATGCGTTATCACAGACTCGATTATGGGTAATCTTCGAAGAACAAACGACTGATGATTGTTAATGAAAATGAAGATGAATGCTGCGTCAATATAAATATTTTTTATTCGTTCTCAAAAATTCTTGTCCAGTTATTCGTATATCATTCGCTGTGAAAAGAGCCAGCTACTATGATATCCTCTTTCGTTCCGTTAGGACAGTCTGAAGTTTCGAACATTTTTTTACGAAAATTCTAGGATTCCAAAGATGCTCCTTCTTTCTATCGATTATTCATGTTATAATGCCAATAATATCAAGCAGGCTGTCTGTTTTTCGTGGCAGAGCCAAAAACTTGATGGTAAAAAAAATTGGCTGAATGTGGATGATCGACGCGTTGACGCTGCATAATCAAGACAAGAAATGGTCCACAATCGAGATGGAAAACGGTTCGGGTCCATCGCCAGGACAGACTGCGGGATACTTTTTCTCGTTGACGTGATCAACTCGAACATCCCGGTAGTCTGGTTGGATGTTTGGGCCAAGAGCTTTTGCCAAGTTCGATCCCTACAGAAACCACCTAATACTCGCATCTGGAATGAAATTAGGTGTGGTATATGTGTATAAAACGAGCTTCTCAATTTTGCATCCTGCAAAAGGAGAGATTGCCTTGTAAGCGAATCCGCGCACGGATGTTCATCCATCGTCGAACAGAGATTTGAGTCTTGTAGAACTTGAGCCCCGGCGGTGTCGTGCGCTAAAGCTTGCGAGCACTTCCATTACCTTCCTCGCAATTGTACCACTCTGTAACAAACCCAAGTTAATGAAAAGTGATTCCACGTGTATATCCTAGCAATACCATTGGCTGAACTCTCGAAATTCAATCTCCCAATTATATTGATCCGTTCTGGATACACGCGACATCGCATATCCTCTATTAGAGTTTCAGGATAATCCGCGGCCCTGCTCGAGCTTCGTCGGATATTCAAAAAACAGATTAGGCACAGGCAATTATTATTCCATCCCTTTAACGATACGAGAACGGTTGCAAATTATTTCTTTATTCATTTATTTTATTTCCAATGCTGTTCATCGTTTGCTCTTTAAAAAACACGGCTAACGACGATTACCACACCGTGTTTAATCGTACGAGCTGGGAAAAGTATGGCCTTTTTGTCAACATCAGCAAACTTCTCTTGTTATAAATAATTGCTATACGTATGGTAGAGTACAAGAGCTGGCCGACTTAACGGGCGCCATGACGGTAAAACGCTTACCATCACCGTAAATTGCGACTGTTATTTTACAACAGAAGCCATGGAGACGTTAGCTGGCAGGCAAACAATGTTGCAGAAAAAAAGCTGGTAATACCAAGGTATTCGCAGATGTCGCGTGACTGAAAAAGTTTCCAAACAAATTCGTAGAAATTCCTTGCTCTTCGGTTTTAACCCAAAAAGTTGGCCGAATAACACGACTCTAGGAAGTGTGTCTGCGCTGGAAGGGTTGTGCCTGTCAAGGGTGTTATCCTCGGGTCGAATTATATCGCGGTGTATCCCCTATCTACTTTTATAATGAACAATCGCTGCATCGTAAACATGTCACCACCCTGGAAAATATCTCCAACCTCCGCTGCTCCATATTTTTGCATGAAATCACGACGATGCCGCGTGATAACGCGATGACATGCAAAACAGTATCGGAGCATCCGCGACCTCGAGGCAAAAATTCACCAATTTGCCAACGCGTGATAAACAGCGGATTATTCCAAAAGTTTGCCCGCAACGCGCGATTCTTTATCGCGAACAACTTTTTATGAGCGTTTTGAGCTCACAGCGACTGGGGAAAATGCGAGGGGGGGTGAAATTTCGATAACGAATTGGCGTATGTACATTTTTCTTTTTATTCTATTACAATACGTGTCGGACAATGAAAGCTAGAAGTATTCGCCCCCGTAGAAGCCATCTCCTCCCTCGCCCGCCGTGTAAGACCCGTGCGTTCCGTAAGACCCGTCATCGCCTCCGCTGTTCGAATAGTGCTGGTTATAACCATCGGAACTTCCATAATTCCCGAAATCCGAGCTACCCTCGGTGTGATGCGCAGCGTCGCCATCCTCGCCCGCGGTGTAATTCTCGCTGTCGCCTCCGTCCGAGTACGAAGCGGCGGATTCACCACTGGCATCCCCGTCTGCTTTAGACTCCGTGTAAGGAGCATTCTCGCCTTCATCGTCGACGAAATACGTGTCCACTATGGTGCCTGTGAGCACAAAGGCGAATGCGATTGTGACGAGAATTGGTCCGTCGAACATTGAAATTGAAATAACGAAATAATATTGAGAAGCGGAAGGAAACGCGCTCGCTAACCCGCTCCTTCGTGATCACCACCCTCCTTCATCTCCGTCTTGTAGTCGTGACTTTTGCCTGGCGCAGCACCCTTCTCTCCGCTTCGTCCCTTGCCGAAACCCGTGTGCTTTTCGAATCCGTAATTATCGCCGGCCTTCTTGTGAAAAGTGTCGAGGGTTTTGTACCCCTGATCGCCGTTGCTGTACGTCTGCTTTAAGTAACCCTTCTCACCCTCTGCGTCACTACCGTACGTCTTGTAGTATCCGCCCTCATCCGATTTTCCTGCAACAACATCGTTATAACGACGGTCCATTCCGTCCTCTTCAGAAATTCCAGCACTGTTTGCACCGTTCTTGAATGTGAATCCTTCAAGTCGACATTGTTCACTCAACTTTTCGATCATTGTATACAGAATTATTTATCTCCACGACTCAATTTCCAATAATGGCACTGATATAAAAAGCTTCGACGGGGAAAAGGACCATTTTACGCTTTCAGATTTATTTTTTCGATAATTTCACCAACGAACGATATAAATAAAAGTTCTCACGATTGTGTGGAATTGCTTTGTATGAGAGAAGGAAAATGATTCATGTGATCCATACCAGACGAATTTTTCATGCGTTTTTTGCCATCGATGGCTTTCCCCGCTGGTGAATTAGCGTTGGACGTTAAATCCCGTACTTCCGATCCAACGGCGAAATCATCTTGGCCGTAGTGGGCCGAAGGAAAACCCTCGCCGCCGTAGGGTCGAGCGACGCTGCACGAGATAATACCGATAAGAAGGAAAATAAGCTTATCGGATATACCAACAATTCGCCTCATGATAAAACGCGTTTTGGCACAACTTTGGAGCTTCAAGAACTCTTCGAGTTTCCCGCAATCGCACGACTGCGCGTTGAGGACCAACGACGCGACTAGTCTTTTATATATTCCATTTATCCGCGAATTTACACCACCTTGTACATTTCGTCGAGGAACGGTCGCACGGAGCGAATGAAATATTAACGCAATATCGACGAGACAATTTTGCAACGCAAAACGCCCCAACAACGATGAGAAAAAGTAGCTGAATTCGAACGTATCGAAAATATATCACGTATCTTTTGCTGATGACGTGAAAAACAAAGATATAGTATATATTATACGAACACGTTCGATCTTTATGTCGCAAGCGATGATCGCGAGGGGGTGTTCTTTGCAATATCGCGCGAAACGCGATCAAGTAGATCGAGATGCCTCAGTCGCGCGTCACCTGGGAAATCGGCTATTCGATATTGCTTCACGCCTCGGGGATTTACGCAAAGCCCCTCCCAGACGCTGAACCGCCGTCGCCGGCGTTCCGGAGACATCGCGCTGATCAGCAGCGCTCTTTGTAGGATTATTGCCAGACAGATTGGAACAGAATAGAAACTCGATGGTTTTGCGGTTAAAGGCAATATAACATTGCGCTCGGTCATTGAATCCAGAGGCAATTGCGAGGAGAGACGGATGAAAGTCGTATCACACAATACCGGCGTTTCTTTTTCGGATATACGTAAACATAACTAATGATATAAAGTATAGAGTCGATAAAAAATTCATCAATTCTCTCGATACCCACATAGACAGACCGTGCTACGGAAATTACTGACGAAAGTACAATCTTGTAACATGTACCCGAAGCGAATGGATTACCGATTGATTTGCGTGATCTCGACTTATCCGCGGAGGAGAGAGCCCGCGGGCTTGGCGCACGACTGATTCCTTCGTCTTTTTTTTTTCTTCGCTTCATCGCAATAGAGAAAAGCGAACAACAAAATCGTCGCTGCAGGAGCATGACGAGAAGCGAGAGATGCTGCGAGGAACGACTCTGCGCGACCATTGACGCAATCCTCGTTGCGGGAAACGTTGGTCCAGGGTGGCGAGGGATCACTCGGGTTTGTCGAAGAGTTTAGTAATCTAGTTCTATGAATATTGCGCATTAACCGTAGATTAGGTTTATTTATGAAAATTCACACGTGTGTTGGGATGTACACGTGTGAATTTGGACCACTCCGGTCGTCGTGTAATGGTGCGGACGTGGAACATCATTGAGACTATGTATCTCAGTGCTATCTCACTGTACACATGTTGCCGTCTGTGCGACACCATTCCAGACAAACCGGCGGATTATCAGGGAATATAACGTCCTCCTGCACAGCGCATACCCGCTGAGAACGTCTTGACTTGATCAACTACGAATCGCGAATTGTTTCAAACTACGATAAGATGCGATAAGGTGCGATAAGGTGCGACACCCCGGTTAGTTAGGAAGGAAGAGGATTAATTAAAAGGAAATTTGGAAAAAATAATCGAAAATAGATTGAAAATTTTCAAAAATCATACGGCGCGCTTTACTTTCGTGAAGAAAATGTTGCAGCCGTTTGTAATTAGGAACGAGAATCGTCCGAGTACGAAGGAACAAGGAGACACCGGATTTTTTTGAAAAAACGAAAAAAAACGACGCGGATCGTCAGAGTGAACGAGCTTTTTTTTCTCAATCTTTCTTTCCCGCGCTCTTCTTGTCTATTTCCCGGTTCGCTCTTCGGGATTAACTAATTCACAGCCTCCGACCCAAGCACGCGCCGACTCGGCGCCGTGTCAGGGCAAGCTGCTACTAAATCGTCGACTTTTTGTCCCCCTTTATTCCGAGGGTCAGGAATAAAGGTAAGCTACAAAACCCCTCCCTGTATATATACCACGCGATTTTCACGTTGAAGAAAAGCAGGTCGAGGAGCAGAGAGAGGCGGAAAGAAAAGAGGAAGAGGAAGAGAAAAGAAAGAACGAATGAGAATAGCTGCTGGGATGATCGTGCTAAAACCGTGTGAACCACTCCCCTATCGCGATGTCCACGGCGTTAAGCGCCTTAGATAGTTGCAATGCCAGCTAGTTTCCACCGGGATAATCCGGTAATTTGGAAATCTCGGGATAGAATGTAACACACCTTTGGGGCTCCGAGCCGAGCTAGTTAAAGTCAGAGTCCACCTCCTTCCCTCTCATCGCCTTCCTCGACGATCTTGTCTTACCGAATTGCACATACTCGCGAGATCCTTATTGCGCAGCTTTAGAAATCTCTGATCCTTTGATTTGCACGAGTCGGATAATAAAATAACGGGGTTGAAAACGAAATGAAGATAACTTTGCATTTTGAGGAGAAGGTCGTTCTAAAATGGGATCCAAAATCTTGCAGTGGATTGAGAAAAAAGCGGAGTGTATATTTGTTATTAACAATGTCGTTTGAAATATGTTTAACGAAAAAGCCGAAGAATATGTTTCGCTGGAATAAATACAGAGATGCGAGAAATAATACACGAGGTAAATGCATCTTAAGGTAATGAAAAGGATGAATTATTCTGCCTGGCGATCTAGAAGTTTTTATGATTTATTGAAAATCGATGATTGAGCAATGGAGTGAATTTTATATAACGCGATGCAGATAAATCGGATAATACATCGGAAAAGAATGATGAACGTCTATGAAGCGAAATTTAAAAAAACGAATTTCAACGCCGGGTGTTTAACTCGAAAGATAATTGAAAACGTCGTCGGTGTGTACTCTGATGTGCGTTATATCTTTATAAATACTCACTACATGTATTACGCTTTCCAATAATAACACTTGTGATTGCAAACGTATACACTCCAAACTGCAATTATGAGGAAAAGAAACACATTGGATTTGAATACTTTTAAAAAATGTATCATTTTTCGCGGTGAATCCATCGGAGGGTAACATAAGTACTGCAATACCGATAGAAAAGTGTGTTTTGGGGGGCTTTGCAGAACAAATATTATCCTCGGTAAGTAAGCACAACAAAATATATCACGTGTTTTTTTCCTCTACATGTGTTGGTAAGATCGTTTTCTGATTGATCAACAAACGTGAATAGAAACTTCTCTCCAACGACGCACGCATCCCCCTGTCGGTAAGACAGAGCTCATCGTTACCCGCTACATAAAAAGAAAGGGCATAAACTTGGCCGGCAAGGGTGGCGCTGTTCGTCTCGTTTCACGAAAGGTTTTCGGGGAGAGAAAAAGGCTCATATTGTATCAATAAAAAATCGTAAAGATCGAACAAAGCTAGCCGTCTTTCTCTCTCGCCCTCTCTTTTATTCCGTCAACACGGTGTGATGCTTGTAAAATCGTGCGGTTTCAGTTCCCGCGGTCGCAAAGTATAATAATAACACGAGCGAAAAGAATTAAAAAATACAAAACCAGTATCGCTCGGAGGAACGCCAAGTGGGGATGAGAGCAACGCGATACTATACGGGTTGATGCGACGTGTGTGTATTATGAACGTAAGCGCGTAACATTTTAGCAGTAGCGTGCCTTCGTTTTCTTACAGTACAGCACCGCCGCCGGGAAAAATTGACTGAGAAAACTCGCACGCAATTCCAACGTACGCGCAATTAAAAGACGCGAACCATCGCGCGCCGAATAATAAGATTGTTTTCCTCAGTACGAACACGAGCATCGGAATATCCGAAACCTTTGGCGATCATCGAGTATCGTCCCTGTTACTCGAAGCGCCCTTTCGCCCCACCCCTAACGATGCCTTGTCACTCTCGCGTTTCCTTGTTGATCCGGCTTCGGTGAAATAACACAAAAGTGAGAAAAAAGAGAATATCCTCAATTCATCGCTTCGTTATGCGAAACTGCGTACCTTAGTGGCGGAATTTGGCGAGAGACGACAGGTGAGGAACATCCTTTTTCCAATAACCTATTTCATCGCCGCTCGACGAATCATTTTCATTCATTTTTTCCTCGTCATAAAAATGTCAAATCCCTCGCGTACTCGCGTACGCCATGTCGAATCGTTCGTGCGTTGAATCTACGTATGAAAAATCATCGATCCAACGGGCACAATTTGACAAATTATATTTAACGAGACTTCCTCATACCGGATCACGCTGGATCGTATTATCACGATTACATATTGATACTCGACTGTTTTCTTTACTCGTTCTTTTTTTTTTTGCTCTAAATCATCCGATATCACGCTCCTTCGATTATTGATACTGATCATTCGAATCGACGTTTTATACGTGAATTGAGACTACGTGACGTGCGCGAGAAAATTAATATCTTTCGCTCGTTCCTCATTTCGATGA
This sequence comes from Heteropelma amictum, assembly GCA_959613375.1. Taxonomy (NCBI): domain Eukaryota; kingdom Metazoa; phylum Arthropoda; class Insecta; order Hymenoptera; family Ichneumonidae; genus Heteropelma; species Heteropelma amictum. Next base: position 28,562,200 of record OY390721.1, read on the forward strand.
ACGACTTTTCAGTGATCATTTTTTCGAGAGAATGGACTCATTTATACCGCTTCAAGGGCTCTCGAATTAAATCAATAATGCATTTACACACACCATGAGGCATGTGAAACAAACGTGGAAACTTTTGTTTCTAAAGCGACTCTGCAACTTTTTGTGATAAACGGTTATAATTATTTCTTACGCAAAATTCATCATTCCGCCGGTTGAAGTGTGTTTATTCATCGAATATCTGTTCATGCTCGTACAAGCTCAACTCGTCGCGTCAAATGCGAAAGACGAAACAGTTTTCAGCGTTGTTTTGACGGGAAACATCACAGAGATCGCAATCTACGTCAAAGAGTCCGCAAAGTCTCAGGAATTTGGAAAAAATACGAATTTTTTCTATTTTGCTCTCATTTTCATCCGATTTTTATTCTTGTGATCAATTCCATAGTCGAAAGAGTGAAAGCTCAAAAAAAACATCCATAGTTTCGCTATGATCGATTTGCTGGAACAGCGTATTGGATTTTGAAAAACAGCATTTTTGTACTCGGCATGACTAAAAAAGGGAAAAGTAATTGATATCGGAACTCAAATTCTCATCTTGGAAAAGTTGCGAGTTTCGTTGAAGGCGAATTCCCTGAGGTTCTTTACTGTTGTTTTTTTTTTGTTTTATCATATTCTAGAAACCTCACGATGTACGCCCTACCGATGAGAGCAGCGTGTCCCGGAAACAACACGGGTGAACCGGACGAGAGTACTCACCGTCATCAGGATGTTCCGAGGCCGATAACGCAGGATTGCAGTTCCTTCGACATCGTCAGAGCGACTCAGGTGAGGAACTGAAAAGTTTGCATCATTTTCAAAAAATAATACGTACTTTCATTTAAATTTTGCCATTTTCTCATCGTCGCAGTACGGAGCTCTGGAAAGAGTAACGGAATTGGTAGAAGCGGGCGCTGACGTGAATCAGCCGGATGCCGAGACGGTAACGTTGTTGCATTGGGCGGCGATAAACAATAGAAAAGAAATCGTGAAATATTTGATAGCAAAAGGGGCGAATGTTGACGCGATCGGTGGCGATTTGGCCTCGACGCCGCTCCACTGGGCAACAAGGTTTGAAATCGCACAATTATCTACAAAAACAACGTCGTTTTTCAAAGATTCAATCACCGACCGGCGAATTATTCGTCGAAACTTTTCAGGCAAGGTCATCTCTCGACATTCGCGATATTAATGAGAGCCGGGGCTGATCCGACTCTGAGAGATTCCGAGGGTTTCTCGTGCATTCATCTCGCTGCTCAGTTTGGACATACGGGTATCGTTGCATATCTCGTTGCCAAGGGTGTTAATCCCAATACGCCCGATCGCAGTGCCATGACACCGCTCATGTGGAGCGCTTACAAAGTAAATAGGTAAATACATCGTAAATACGACGTCGCCGCGATTTTCACGAGGAACAAGAAAAAGCAGCAAGCACGTTCGAGATTAGTCAGAACTTTCGTTATTTCTTCAGCTTGGATCCGACGCGTTTGCTGCTGATACTCGGGGCTTCGCACTCGTTGACTGACAACCTCCACGGTAATACCGCTTTACACTGGGCCATAATAGCCAAGAATAACACAGCGATAGCTACCCTCGTTCATCACGGCGCGTCTCTCGATGTACCAAACTTTCAAGATGAAACGCCGTTGAAACTTTTGGGACCCCACATCGGCGCTGCTTGGCTCGGTCATAAAGTCAGCCAAGAGATAAGAGAGAAGCAGGGAAGAACGCGAGCGTGGTGCAGGGACAAGGTAATATTCTCATGGAAAGTCGTACGGAATCGAACCAAGAAATAACATTTTGTCGCCAAGATTTTTCCTTTCTCTTTCCTTCGCTCAGGTATTAACGATTTTTTCTCGATCAGTCTTGCAGTAAAATTGAGTATCGTCAAGATGAGATACGCGGAATGTTTTGTTTCTACGAATTTTTGGATTATCAATTTTGCGACGAAATTTATTTTGAGATTTTTACAACGAATGTATTGAAAATCTGAATCAATCGTGTATTTTAATTGATGTATTTCAATGTTGCAGAGAATACGGTGGTACTGCATGACCAGTACACCTTTCATAGTATTTTACATTATTGGAATAATTTTCCAAAGCGACTTGGACTATTTGGTGAAATTAGGTGCCTTTATCACCCTCTACATCGCTATTTATCTTGCGAAGAGCGTCCTGTTCGACGAAAGGCAATCTCACGTTCTGCCAATGTCCATTTACTTAGCGACAAAGGTGAGTCGACGATAAAAATTCGCGGGTACGAAATTGCTCCTCCCGAGAACATCGTTCAGCGATTAATCGAGCGAATGCTTATCGCGCGATAACGAGATGATAGCCGCCGGTATAATGAAATAATTGAGGGGAGAAAATCTTATCGAAAATTCGCTCCGCAGATAATTCCAAGTTTATCTCTCATCGACCAAGTTTCTTTTCTTGTTTTCCTCAAATTGTGTCGTCCCATTTTCATCGTTCACAATCAGCAACGTCGACCCGCAAAAATTACAACGATGTGCGAAACTTTGAAGGATAAAAATTTCTGTTGCAGATGTGGATTTACATCACGTGGGTATTTTGGTTGGGAATTCACGCAGCCTGGTACCTCTGGCTGATGTTGGTCGGCGGTTCGGTACCTCTTTGGATATGTTTTTTGAAATCCTGGCGAGGTGATCCCGGAGTAATATCGGCGACTCACGAGGATAAGTTAAACGTACGTTTTATATCGATACAATTTTTCACGGTTCCAAAGTAGTTTTTATTCCGTGTAATTGGCTTTTCGAAAAAAATCATTTTATCATTTTTGAGTTTGTTTGTGCGCAATTCACAGTGAAACTCGGCATCATTCGAAGAAAACGAAAGTAGAATTCGACCGTATTGTAACAATCGTGATATTATTTCGAGTTTATCGTTTATGACACCGAAGAATATGAGAGCGTCGTCTCTGTGCGCGATTTTACTCGTTTTTGTCATTTTCTAGACGATAATAGAGTTAGCAGAGTCCGGTGGTTTTGAACCGCAATGGTTTTGCTGCAGTTGTCTCGTAAGAAGACCGATACGGTCGAAACATTGTTCCAGCTGCGATCGTTGCGTTGCACGCTTCGATCATCACTGTCCTTGGATCAACAACTGTATCGGTACGCGCATTGCGATATATCGAAAAGAATCGTCATTTCCGTACGATCTTGGCAAAGCTCGTGATCGGTCTAATTCGTGTTGTCGTTAAACAGGCGCTCATAATCACAAGTATTTCTTGGGTTTCCTGGCGTCCCTGCTCGGACTCTGCATCGTCGTTTTATCCGCGAGCGTCAAATACTGGCAATTCGAATGTTGGACAAACTTGACGGACGGTCGCACGGCGGACAATATATTAATTTCAACGGCAACTTGCGATCCATGGATCATGTGGATCACGGTCAATACGGCTCTTTACTCGCTGTGGGTCGGAACGCTTTTGGCTTGCCACACTTATCAGGTACGTCTTGTCGAGCAAAAGTTTGAATCTACCAAAGTCATTTTATTTTACCATTCAATTTTGCAAAAAAGAAAAATCGTGTGCAAAGTTCCATGGTATGAAATTTCTTCCGTTTATTTATTCTGAAATTCCATTTCTATAAAAGGACAATGTAACGAGTTGAAACAGGGGTAATTAAGGTCGAAGTTTGGAGGATATAAAGTCGGATAAAAAAAACATACGCGCTATTAAAGAGCGAAGCACAAACATAATATTGGAAAGAAAAATATTGGCCGAACGTTCTTTTCTATGTACATATCTCAAGTTTGTTTGGATTTTTCATCAAAGTTTGAGGGATCGAAGTTTGACGAATTTGTCATTTTTATTTTCAACGAATTATTCCTCCATCCAGATAATGGTTCTGGGGATGACGACGAACGAGCGCCTCAACGCTGGACGTTACGAGCACTTCAAACACGGCAATCCCTTTCATCGCGGCGCAGTCCAGAATTTGGCAGATTTTTGCAGTTTCAGCTTTTGCGGTGTGAAGGGGAGACCCAGCTCGGACTGGCTCCAAAGTTTCGATCTCAAGGAGAGCGTCGAAAAGCTACCTCTACTCACGTCGAAAGATAACTTTCAATACGTCTAGAATTTTCAATTGCGACATAACGAATTGCGTGTTAATTTATCGTTTAATCTAGCCACGAGATGCTGAAACACCATATCACTTTTTTTTTTGATCGACATCGTTTTACGCAAACCAAAGAATTTTCACGCGAAACATTTGTTTATCTTTAAATCGCGCATGAGACGTTAAAACCGAGACGGACGGATCTTCGAGCGGCCATGTTGCGTACTACAATGAATTTAACACGTCGAATATTCCGCGGACACTCGAAGATCCAAATCACACGACGAAGAGACTGCTAATTTTTGTGTTTTTTTTTTTCGTTTTTTTCCCCTCTCGCAAATACGCGTATCTCGAGACTCGCGAGACTGCGCCAAAGCGTAACGAGCACTTTGACGGAGAACATTCGTGAGATTGCAATGACGAGGGAAAAACCTCGTACGGAAATCAAAAACACCGCGTTTGTAATTGTTTTGGGAATCTTTTACACCGTCGGAATCAACGACTTTTTACCCCCGAATTCGTCTCTCTTTTTGTACCAAGTAGGTAGAGGATCCTAAAGTTATTAATGCGTTAATTGATTCCACGGAATTGAAATCCCCCGGAAACTATGATCCAATAATTGATCGCTCGACAAAAAGCGATAAATCGTTTGTACAATTGCGTTTGCCGTTTTATTCAACCGTTATTAACGTTATTATTATTTTTTCACGCACATAATTATACAAGATATATGTGATATATATCGTTGGTGATCGAACGATTTTTTACGTCAACCTCGACGATTATAATTATTGCGCCGATCAACGACGACGGATATTCCGTGGATTTCGTAATACGAAGATCTTTTCTTCCTTTCATTTTTCGTTTCCTCGTTCGTCTCATTCTTCATTGTGCGTTCGCGAAGCCTCTGTGATCCTCATACTTTTTGCAATACGAGATCATGAAAAAAAAACTCTCGATAAGCCCGAACAGTCTTGTACTTCGTTTAACATTCCGACTTTCCGACAATTGACGTTTGTGAAACAATTCACTGATGACCTTGCTTATCAGAGGTCAATCCAATCGCACATGAATCGCGGGCTTACGGTGAATTGACGGAAAAAAAAAATAAATAAATAAAAATCCAATGTCAACTTGTAAATTCTATACACTAGCAATACAATTTTTTCTATTTGTATATCACTTGTAAGTAAAAAAGAACAAATTCTGTCATCCTTGAGTGTCTTTTATATATATATATATATATATATGTATGTATGTGTATATATATATATATATATATAAAATGTATTATATAATGGCAATGTCTATTACATGACCACAGCTTCCGTAAATAAAGTAGACACAGCAAAAGATCTCCGTCGCTCTCTCGATATTCAGTATTAAATATTGATAGAAATTTCAATGGAAATAAATCACGACAACGTCAGTGCTGACTGCTACTATTAACGATTAAATCAAATTGTGTGGTTCGAGGATCGAGGGAGGAAGAAATTTCGTTCGCGATACCTTTTGACGAATATTGACGAAGAGATTATTTATAGTCGATGCACTTAACTCGAACGAAGGAACGAACGAACGAGCTCTCGAACCACCAGCGATAATAATGTTCGTTCAAACGTGTGTTTACACTTTCTTCTAATTTTCTAGTCTAATAATAAGCATGCAAGGAATTAGCACACGATCTCTCATCGGTATGATAACGCGTATCTGCTGACGACCGGCGGAGATATTCGTCAATTATATTTCTAACAAACGTGCAGAATTTTTGCGGGATTTCTCCTCGATTTACCTGAAAAGAAAAAAAAGGGAATAGGGAAGGAGAGAAAATCGATATTTTAATAAAAACTTGTAATCGGACGCGTAAATGAAACGCTCCTTTTTTTTCATTTCGATTCAAAAGTTAGCGCAAGTCGAATCGCGCGGTTTCGAACGACGAATTGCGACATAAAAATGGATAGGAATTTTACGAGACGCTGAATGCGGCTGTTTCATTGGGAATTATAATCGAGGTGTAATAGCGCGTTTGATTAACAATGGCTTGTACACGTTAAATAAAATACAGTCGTTCGTTGTCGCTTGGGACGTAAATAAACGTGATTTTTTAATAGAAATCGTAGAAATTGTAGTCTGATGAAATTTCGGCAGCGTCGAGAGAAAAAACAAAACGAAATCCGTAGAGCGCAGACACGATCGTCCGTATCGCCTGCGAGACTAATTAATGTACATTACGCTGGAAAGGTCGAAAAAAAAACACAAAAAATGACTAATTTGGAGGAAAAAGAACGATGTAACTCGTTCGAAGGAATGAGATTGTTGAAGGGAGGAGGAAAAAAGGTTAAATAAATAAGGTACTCGAGTCCTAATGTAAATGAAAATTAATAATCGGTCGTTTTTACAATTATTTCCACAAACGCTCGTCAAGTTCAACGACGCTGAACGATGCCTTCTTTTTTTTTGTTTTTTTTTTGAAAAACATACGAATCGAGACTTCTCTCTTCCGTCAGTCTGACAGAAGATGTTTGCGTTTGAACCAATGTTGATTTTTCTTCAGTTTTAATCAATTTCCAACGACGCGTCGTAATCTTTTTTTTATATTTATATTATTACCTTTATTATTCATAATGACGGTCGACGAGGAGGGGTGTCCGTGCTCCGAAACGTCGGAATATTCCAACGTGAATTTTACCACCGACGTTAGTTCGATAATCAACATATCGGAAGTGCCCGATGTGTCAAAGAGGCCCCATGTCAAAGAGACAAGTATCAGTATTACGCACAAAGAATGAATATCTATAAGCGATTACTTGAAAAAAAAAAAAAAAGATTGTCAATAAGAAAATGGTAAAATTTCCTCGCAATTTCCATGCAAGCTTTGCGACGGGATAACAGCTCTAGTTTTTACTTGCTCGTTCTATGCAAAAATGTCTCAAAACCATGCTATTTCTCAAAACGATAATCTCAATTTCGTAACGATCAAAAATTCAGAATGATTCGTTTCTAAAATATTACTGCATCTTGAGTCAATTATTATTCATAATATTGTAACGTAAAATAATAATGATAGATCATTTTCACATTATTAACGAAGAATAAAGATATTCCGAGATCGTGATATAAAAAATAAGAAAATAAAGAAAACAGCCATTCACGCCTCTCTGTTGAATGGCAAAAAGTTGAAATGCATTTTTTCAAGCTAGTTACCTTGACTCGTTAAGAAAAACTTGCAAAAATGAAAAAAATATTTCGAACGAACAATCAGCGCGACATGTGTTTTTTTTTTTTTCAATGTTCGCAATCATCGTTTGGCGAAATTGTCAATACGTTTTGTCAGAAGGAAACTCCGTTAATTCGCGTTTGCCCACGCAGAGAATGATTCAACGCGAAACGCCGATGGGAAACAGGCCGCATCGTCACCGACGCGAGGAGCCGCTTTACCGAGTTCCGGTCAACCGCCATCGGCGAACCACCAACCGCAAAAACGACAGGTTCAACCATACGCACAATTTGAGCCAGCCATGCAGTGTTTCTGTCACGCTTACAGAGTGTAAACATTCTCGTGTATGTAAAATTCACGAAAGAGGAGTTTCCAAATTTCACGCTTCTTCCGATTGTTGCAGAAACCAAACGGCGACACCTGACAAATGTGTGCAACGTAATACGGAAAGGTACGTTAATTAACGATGCAAAGCTTCGCGGATGAGTTTGCGAAATAAAAAGGAGCGACAAAATTGACCACCAAATGTTTTCAGATTCGGCTGGAAATGGCCGAGAAAGGAATACGCCAAAAAAAGGGACAAACTTTACGAAATTAAGGTCAAGCGGAATCATTATCGTCATTACTCGAAGGTTCGTTAAATTCTACTTTTTCCGGAAGTTAACACATGCTTTTGACATAACATACGTTTTTAACGAATTTCGTAAATTTCTCGAAAAAAAGCTCGCTTGTATCAGTCAGCTAGGATGAATTCAATTTAATTTACGGAAATTTATGGACCGTGAATAAAAAAAATCCCTCCACGCGTGAACGAAGCGCTGAAAAGTTTTCCATCAGGAATAATATTCACCAACCATTTTCGATGATTACCGCCGTTGCACGACGAACCATATACTCGATGCAATTTTTTTCGAAAAGTCGAAACGTCGATTAATTTCGCGAATGATCGTTCTTATTCAGGCCATATCCATGAATATATCCATTCACCGTGCATGAAACGATTATAAAAAAAATGCTCACTCCGCTTTATCTTCGAAATTTACTGAACATTTTTCAAACGTAACATCATAAACCCAAAAAACCGTCGACCGATCATCGAGAATATACCAAAATTTCAGCCGTACTCGGGTGAAGCTGCAACCGAAGGGATACCGAGGGAGAAAAATGACGAGTTCGACGAGGCCAACGAGGATCCGAATAAATATTCGCGAGCAAAGGGAGAGTTCGAGGAAATTTCCGAAAGAATCGACATATACTACTTCGATCATGGAAATTCAGCGTTGGTATAAATTGATATTATTATCATTACTATTATTTATCAAAATTCCGTATGGATAAAACGAACAAAAATGGTCGTTCCCCCTTTAATCGCTTCTGAATTGAATTTCATGATCTTCTTCCTCTCGTGTCTCACAACGGGAATACGCACACAGATATTATCGTACGACGGATTCGCCGCCGGTACTCGCAACGGAAAAATGCGCGGAGAAAACGGATCACGCGGCAACGAGATTTTGGGCCGAGATATTCGGAACGATACACATTGGAATAGCTTTCGTCACAGCCTTTATTCTTCAACTATTAAGATTCGTTTTATTCAGTATCGTACGACCATTGACCGTCGGTATACTACAATTATTAGCTGATTATTTCATCAAGCCGTTACTGTCGATATTCTTCAACGCGATTATCCAGCCGATATTGATACTACTCTACAACATAGCGACGTCGATACGCGATCTTTGCGAACCCATAGCGGAGGCGGTCGGTTTTTTCCTTCGTGAAATCGCCGCCCTCGTGCGAGCTTTCAGGATCGTCGAGATCAATCGCGCGAACAATCAAACAACCGGATGCACCTGAAAGCACTCGTCGCGCGCATCTTCTCGCAATTTCAATCGGCGCAAACAAGCCGCGAAAAAAAACCCACAGAGAGCCCCCCGCGTCTACGGATAATCGTCGCCGTAAAAACGGACGACGTTTGTCACTTTTTCGTTTCTTTTTTTTTCTTTTTTCTTTTCTCGCCGATAAAATTCCAACGTGCATCATACGAGCATCTATCAACACCAGGTATATATTTGGTTTTATTTCAACTTTACAATATCATTATTGTTTCATTCTTTTGTTTCTTGTTTTTCCTGCTTCCCAACTTCGCCATCATCATCAGCCTCCTCCTTCGACTCTTTTTCTTTCTTTTTTCTTTTATACAGACCACGTGATCTCTCTTACAGCGACTAACTTTGTCAATAATAATCGATAACTCGTTTCTCTCCTCTCTTTGTCTCTCTCCTCCCTCCCTCTCGCTCTTTCTTCTCGTATCTTATACCGTTTAATAAATTATGTACAATCTCACAAACAACAAACAGAGGAACCTAATTACATCATTGTAGTTGTTCACACTTTGCTATGTACAGGTACTACTTGGTTTCATCTCGTGTATCCTTTCTCCTTCGCCTTTTTCTAACCCGGTTTCTCACATCTTTTTTTCCTCTCGTTATTTTTGTTTTCCACCATCGTCTTCGAATTTCCCCCGATCGGACGACCGCCCATTGATTCTCTCGCGTACGCGCTACTCTGCCCAAATGAAACGAAAGTTCAACAAACTCCACCGCCTATCGTATCATCACCGTCTAGTCTCTCAGGAACTGCAACCTCTTGATTTATTTCGCATCGCCATCGTCTCTAGGTACTCGTCGTCGTCGGTGTCTCCTGGGCAGCTGGATTTTGCGAGGGCGCGGATGCTGAATCACCTGTAATATTATCATCGTTCGTGCAGCGATCGAGTGGTACGAGCTTTTTTTTTTTATAAAAAAAATTTATTTCCCAAAATCAATCGGCGAATTTTTTCAAAGTCTTCCGAATCGATGTAATTTCGAGAAAAAAAAATAACACGCGTCGATGCGCTCGAAGATTTGTTCGAAATTCATCGAAAAAAGGTTAACGAATGCGTTCTTTATAAAAAAATCTAAAAATCTATGTTTGCTCGCGATCGACGTACTTTTGTACTTTTGTGCGAGTGATTGAACGGTTTTTTTTGTAAAGCATCTTTCTTTTCAGAGGATGAAGATCGTCGGGAGTCTTACCCAAGAGCGCAGCCTCCAAATCACCGAGGATTTCCGTTTCCTTAGGATCGATGAGGTTGAAGCGTTGATTAAGGAGCGTGAGGTGGGCGAAGACACAGTTGAGGTGAGCGTGCAGCCCCAATAGCGCCACCTCTCTGAAGTGGCAGTGGTAAATGTGTGCCACTACGTGGTACAGTAGCCGCAGGATCTTACGGACTATCGATTCGAACGAACTTGGAAACTCGTTTGCTTCAACGATAAACGAAACGACACGAACATTAGGCGATAATCGAAGTACAGAAAAATGTTAGATCGAGCGAATTTGTAACAATTTTCATACTTTTTTTTTTCGTTTATTTCGAAGGATTTTACAATTAAAACTTTGCTGTAGATAAATAGTTTAATATAAAATTCCAATGTTTCATTGAAAGTCCAGTTTGTTGCGCTTTTATTTTGCTCATTTTTAAATATCGTGACAATTTTTTTCCTTTTCTTTTATTTTCACGATTAAAACTTTCTTGTAGATAAATGGTTTGATATATTTTTAGATTTTTTTTATGGAAAGTCAAATTTGTTTTTTTTTCATCTGGGCTTGGAACAACCTACGGAAATGTCTTTGGGATGTGAATGCCAGTGGGACGCAGATAACGGGGGTTCACTGGCGCAGAAAATTAAAAAAAAAAGGTAAATATCATGCACGAAAATTAGTATGGAACAGAGCTGTGAGAACTCACCATATTTTGTAGGAAATATGGTCTCGTCACTGACGGTACGCTGCGTAAATGTCATGACGTAGTCGATATATTGTGGCGCTGCCACTCTCGTTTTCTTTCCTTTTTCGTCGAACCACAAATACGTTCTGGAGAGGAAAACAAATTGTTAGGGTTTTACGATCCTACAATTTCCTGGACTGCCGTGGAATAATGTATTTTTTAAATTAAAAAAAGCGGTAATTTTTCTTGAAAATAATATCGAAAATGAATTGATCAGTTTGAATTTCGCCTAAAAAAAAAGCGAATGGAAAATGGTCATTTAAAAAATGCTAACAAAACATCGCGATATTCTTCATCACAAGAGCAGAATTTATAGAATAAATACGATTTTTTCGTCTCGAGCAGTTCTGTTATGAGCAAACAAATTATATTTATGAAGCAACCAGAAAAGTCATTCTTAAATCATTGATCTTCGAGAAGTCTCATTATAATCAAAGTTTTCCAAACGACTTTCTTTCATCTCTCAACTTCCAAAAATCCACGATATTTCGAAAAATGACAAAAAAAAACATCTTTTATCACCGTCGTAAAAATAATACCTTAAGCCAGGACCCGTCATATCCGGACATCCCGTCGAGGTACAAAACTCGGATATAGTGCCGTAAAATAGATTAATATGGTCGAAGAGTGCCAAAGTGTGAGAGGCTAGCCACTCGTTGTAGTCGAGACCAGGCGGAAGATCGACGAGCATTCTCAGGTCCAGCTCCGGCAGCTGCCGTTCGAGTGCCGCTTCCTCCAGATACAATTTTGGGTCTTCCGTTGCACCGGCATCTTTTTCCTTTCGTCGGGCTTTTCTGCAAGTTTGAAAAGTAGAAAGAACAAAAATCATCACCGGTGACTCGTCAATATCTTTTTTTTTCGCTTCTTTTTTCTCTTTCGATAATCGTGTGAAAGCCTCGTACCGCTCGCTGCATGACATTTTTACCGCAATTTTCCGCCACAAAAAAGCCTTCACCCGGCATTACCGAACTGCACACTGTACAGCCATTATCCTGCAGCATGATGCAACTAATTTTTTGTTTTTTTTTTGTTTTGTGCGTATATTTTATTGCAAAAAGTTTCGTCAGACGAAAAAAGTGTCGTCATGATTTTTTTCAACGTTATGAGAGTTTATCACTGGTGCAATTTTTTGATACAAGTAATACAACAGCGAAAACCATCTACGAGCTAGCATAACCAATCCACCACCAAACGGAAGCTTTCCCTGACTAGACATACCTAATTAACAATTCGCTAATAAAAGCAGGCATAATAAAAATTCTATTAAAGTACGAAAAGCCATTAGCTGATAAGCCACGATGTTTCGGGTTAATTAAACGCATTTTCTCTGTCCCTCTTTATTCTCATAATTACACGTGTTATTTGCTCGCATATGCTAGATTTTAAATAATCGAGTACAATAATCACCGGAAATGAAGATCTCTCAATAAACATATTAAAACTAACAATTGCCTAACTTTTCGCAAAAGAAACTACTGATACAAAAAACTTGATTCAAAAATCGATTACTCCATGGGAAAACATATTTCAAATTTGTCGACCGAATGCAAAATGAAACAATAAAAACTATATCACATCGAATCATATTTAAATCCATATTTATCGAATTTTTAGCAAAACAGCCGCTACAATTTAATGAAAAAACTGAATGGCCTTTCAATGCACATGAAAAGCGACTCGATAAATCATGATGTGTATAAAACATCAAATTTTGAAAATCGAGTTTGAAACAAATCGCGGGACATATTTTGATGACAAGTGATTGCAGCCATTGCCATTGTTGCAACATTTTTCAACGCGCTGCACTTGACACAGTGAACGTTAAATGTTGCGCATAAGATTGCAACTGGTTGAGCATCAAAAGCTCGAGCAGAGAGCCTTGAATGAATATTGTCGTCATGTATATAACCAGGAATGATTTTCTACATGAAAGAGTGCGTGGTGAGTGCACGTCATATTTTATAATCGACGAACGGCTGGCTCGTGTCTGCTGCACGATTATTTTTTTTCTCTTCTCTCTCCCTCCCTTTTTTTTCATCTTTTTTCCAGCCTTAAACCCTCTCGTCCGTAATGTCCCCCTTCTCCCGCTCCTCTTTTACCTATTCGCGACGAGCATGACTATATTGGCGCTGATTGCGAAGAGACACACTGTGTATTAGTCGAACCCAGGCGTTGTGCTGCGTCCGCGATTAAAAATTTCCAGTCGACAGACTTGCTCCGCAATGAAGCGTAACGAGTGGAGTGCACGCTTCGAACGGTGCACCCTCTTTCGAACTGGCTACGGAAACGGCCCTAGAGACGCGCAACTATCGATGAAGGAAAAAGAAGAAAGAAAAAAAAAAGGCCGAAACAGACGCGTCCAAAATGCGAACGAGAATGAATAACATTGAAAAAAGAGAGACAGGAGAGAATAAAGGAGAAGAAATGTACGAATGAAGAACATAATGCACCGTCGATTAATCGACAAACGTACTTTTAACGTCGCGCGATCGAGACACGCCGAATTACCTCCGTGTTTGATTCGAATTGAAAAAAGAACTTAAGCGACAAATTGTGGGCATTATTCCAGCGAAAATAAAATAAAACGAGAATTTCCGGTACTTAACGAAGCTGCGAAAATTTAAAAAACGAACAATCATGCGCGAGATGCTAAGCGCGATGATTTCGAATATGAACGAATTTGAAAAGTTCATAAATTTGTTGGAAAAATCACGAAAAGTCGATTGAATATATTGCACAAGATTGTCAAATTTCCTGTCGGTATTTTATGTCAATCAGTGGAGAAAAATTTGTCTGAATGTTGATAAAAATATAGCACGAATTTGCCCAAGAATAAAACTGAGTCTGCGGCGATAAAACTGAGAGACTAACGCTAAGGTTGATCCGGATGATTAATTAATCCCGCTTTGACATCCCGTCAAATTAAAAAAAACATCGACGGGAGCCTCTCTTTTTCATAATTTAATTTCATCTCATCCCTCTCGCGTGATCGATTGATTCGATGGTTGACTCGTACCCGAAGATAGTACTGTGAGATATGATGCTTATCTGCATAAAACGAAAAAAGTGCCGCCCCGTTCTGTCGATAGCACGTAAAACGGTGCAATGCAGCGGGAGACCCCCAACCTACGATACCGCTTGATGGATTCTATCGAACGCGCGGAGAATAACAACGAGACTGCGCCCTACGACTTTTGAATCGATCGAAAAGTTGTTTACCGCCCAAACACACTCGAATTCGCTCCTGGATCCAGTTCTATTCTTCATTAACTCGAGAATTACGCAATCAAAGTTTTCGTTCTTCTCCACTATAGGAGAGTCGAAGGGTCCCACATACACCTTCGTTCGGACAAAAAAAAAAGCACGTTCTAAAATATATTCAACGTACATATAGCATTCTCACGACACGGGATTGTTTCCCTCATTATTCGACCCGCCGTTTCGTCGTTTTTTTTCAAAGATTTTTTTTCAACCGTAGAGCGACTTTGCGCGAGAAAAAAATTGTCGAATCTCATGTCCTGCGAACAGAACAATTTTCTTCAAGCTGGAAAAATCTCCAACGAGCTCCCAAATAATTCCATTAGCGATTTCTCGACAGATTCCTTTCTTTCCAACTGTTTTAAGCACGCCTAATTATTCTCCGAACCGTGAAGCAATTTTTAATCCGTCGAATAATTCGTCCTGCAGACGGAACAATTTTTTTTCAAGTTGGAATAACACCGAACGAGCTCGGTGAATAATTCCATCGATATACATCGAATTTTGCTTTGCAGAATATTTTACGCAGAATTGACTATCATCAAAATTAATTTGCGCAATGTGTCGCAGTGCATTTCGCGTCATTGAATAGCCACGTTGTTGAGAATTCGATAAATAACGAACGAAATACGCGAGATCGAAGGAATTCCTCAATTTCTCGTCGCTGTTTTTCACCGCCAGACTTTTCAGTGAAGCAATTTTTAAATCCGTCGAATAATTCGTCCTGCAAACGGAACAATTTTTTTTCAAGTTGGAATAACACCGAACGAGCTCGATGAATAATTCCATCGATATACATCGAATTTTGCTTTACAGAATATTTTACGCAAAATTGAATATCATCAAAATTAATTTGCGCAACGTGTCGTAATGCATTTTCGCGTCATTGAATAGCCACGTTGTTGAGAATGCGATAAATAACGAACGAAATACGCGAGATCGAAGGAATTCCTCAATTTCTCGTCGCTGTTTTTTACCGTCAGACTTTTCAGTGAAGCAATTTTTAAATCCGTCGAATAATTCGTCCTGCAGACGAAACAATTTTTTTTCAAGTTGGAATAACACCGAATGATCTCGATGAATAATTCCATCGATATACATCGAATTTTGCTTTACAGAATATTTTACGCAAAATTGAATATTATCAAAATTAATTTGCGCAATGTGTCGCAGTGCATTTTCGCGTCATTGAATAGCCACGTTGTTGAGAATTCGATAAATAACGAACGAAATACGCGAGATCGAAGGAATTCCTCAATTTCTCGTCGCTGTTTTTCACCGTCAGACTTTTCAGTGAAGCAATTTTTAAATCCGTCGAATAATTCGTCCTGCAGACGGAACAATTTTTTTTCAAGTTGGAATAACACCGAACGAGCTCGGTGAATAATTCCATCGATATACATCGAATTTTGCTTTACAGAATATTTTACGCAGAATTGACTATCATCAAAATTAATTTGCGCAATGTGTCGCAGTGCATTTTCGCGTCATTGAATAGCCACGTTGTTGAGAATTCGATAAATAACGAACGAAATACGCGAGATCGAAGGAATTCCTCAATTTCTCGTCGCTGTTTTTCACCGCCAGACTTTTCAGTGAAGCAATTTTTAAATCCGTCGAATAATTCGTCCTGCAAACGGAACAATTTTTTTTCAAGTTGGAATAACACCGAACGAGCTCGATGAATAATTCCATCGATATACATGGAATTTTGCTTTACAGAATATTTTACGCAGAATTGAATATCATCAAAATTAATTTGCGCAATGTGTCGCAGTGCATTTTCGCGTCATTGAATAGCCGCGGTGTTGAGAATTCGATAAATAACGAACGAAATACGCGAGATCGAAGGAATTCCTCAATTTCTCGTCGCTGTTTTTCACCGTCAGACTTTTCACGAAAAGTCACGATTTCATCGACCGTTTCTCCCGTTTTTCTCGCCGTTGGACTCGCTGACCGACGCACTCCGAGTATCGCTTTGTATCGAAAAAGCCGGATCTCGATGTTTAAATTGTTATTTTTCCGCCTTGCGGACGTATCGCGCGCTCGTTATCGCTCACCTTCCGGTGGTGTTGATTCCCAGCGCACCGCAATTGCATCGCACGATCGCTTCGATATAATCGCGATATAACGAAACGAGGGAAGGAAAATGGAACGAACGAAATAAAAGATAGCAAGGGCAGGAAGCGAAGAAAGCCGCAGCTTGGCGAATTTCATGCATATTCCGGCGGCTAAGAAAAGCAAATCAGTGGCGATAATGAAGAAAATACAGAAAAATATATATATACATATACCAGCGATAAAAAATGAAAAAAAAAAAAACAAGAAAATTCTTCCTTTCCGGACAATTGCGCAATGAGCACGAAACACTAGGAAACTCGAGTTGACGAAAGACATGAAAGAGATGCGGGGAAAGTTTTAAAAATTCCAAGTGGAATCTTCGGGGCCGAGGACAGCACGCGCGATAACTCCACACCGGGACACACTCAACCGCCTACAATACTCGCCCACTCGGGCTTTCGGCTCTTTCTTAATTAGTTCGCAAGTTTAGCCTTGGTAATAGAGATACGTATACACAAATATATATATATATATACATATACATATATACATGTAAATGTATACACAAACGTATAATGTAATTTACGCACGAGACGGTTCACCAGGGATTTTCAGAGGCGACACGATGAACAAATAAATTCATAAATATCACGGCATACACGTGTTATTATAATTTTTTCGAGCCTCCAAAACATCGTCGTTTCAGCACGTACTTTGACGCACGAATCTCCCGAATTTGAAACTAACAACCCGTGAAAAGTTCGAGAGATTGAGATTGAGAGAGAGAGAGAGAGAGAGGTGAAGAAGGTTTTTGAAAAAATTTCGGATTTTATCACGGTTATTTGACGAAGCGGCAAACGTGCATTAGCGCAAAGTACGAAAAGCCTGGAGGGGATAAAAAAAAATTGCTCTCGCAAGACACGTCTATTTGGCGAAGCTGCATGTTCTACGCTATATAACGTTTATGTATACTTTGAAATAACGTCGGGATGTATAATAATTCTCTTGGAAAGTATTACGAAACTGTTAGTTTCAGTGGAGCGTCCACTGACGCACTTCCGGCTCGTTAAACGCAAGCGCGGTGTACAACCACGGGTAAATATACCAGTTTTTACCAGAATATTATAATCGTTAATAAGATTAAGTGTTTGTGAGATATCGAGAGAATGAAAAAAAAAAACAAGTACATTCACCATTTCTATTTTTACTCTCGTTGAATTGCCCAAAAACCACGTTAGACCGTTGAAACCTTCCGTTAAATACAATACCGATAATATTAATCGTATGTAAGAAAAATCGTACAATACATGTCATTTAAAATATATCATCATCCGTTGTCGATCTCGATCGAGCGTCGATCAATAATAAGACAACCTATTCGTTGAATGCACGAAGAATGTAATATCATCGATAAATTTCCACAAGATCGAGTTTATCAAACATTGAATTGTGATTAAAAATTCAAACTGAAAATTATAATCGTGCTTACGGCATTTTCATTCGATATAAAATGAGAGAATTTATGAAAATAATTATTTCCGGATGTGGGATATTCTTCAAGGAATATTTCAGTCTTTTCGACTTTGACTACCGACACATTGAGTACAAATATTTTTTTGACAATAGTCCTTTGTTTTATTCCGTAAACGAACACGGGGATTATCACGTACGCGGCAAACTGTAACAATTTCATTTTCCTCCGGACAGGCATTTATGGAAATGCGTCCGACGAATTGGAAGAACGGTGATGTTGAAGTTTGCATCGTTGAGATGCAACGAGCGAACGATAATTATTCATTTATTTTTACGTCGCATATTGCAGTAAATATATTTGCTTTAAAAGCGAACAAAGGTACAGTAGAAGTGGAGAAAAACAAATTCACTTCAAATTCAACGAAAATTGGGACATTTTCTTTTTTCGTCGAGTTTCAACGACGCGAACGTCAACATCGTGAAAAACGAAATTTCGACGAAAGATATCCGACAGGCGTATGCGATGAAATGTATCATGTGACGAAGAGAAAAAACGTTGGAAAAAAAGATGGAATTTTCACGAGCTGTCGCGTATTACCTTTGTGCAAGCAACGAACAAGTGTATGTACACATGGATATATTTGTATAAAAAATAGTACTACATTCAGTATGCGCGATACAATGCAAAGCTTTGTACAGTTTTCGATTGCTCCTTGTCCCTCGCGGTTTTTCTTTTTTTTCTACAAAGCGTGTGGCGTTTGTGTGTGGGTCTGTATTTTTTTTCTCTTTTTTTTAGTCACAAACTACCGTACACAGGAGCCTCGATTTAGCGATCATGGAAACACTTTGTGTTAGATAAACGCGTGGAGATCTGCGCACGCGAGTCCGCGCAGATCGCAAGGTGACGCGCATCGTCGCGATAGGTTCGGCGCTTCCCCCACCATTCGTCGGGCGAATCAGCGTCGTGCGGACGGAGTGGGGGTCGCTGCTCGGATCTCGGATCGCTCAATCGAGGTCCTCGCGTAGTTTACATTAATATTCCCATAGCGATATCGCGATTATCATCATCATTATCATATGTACATCATCGTCATCAACGTCATCATTATAATCGTCTTCACCATCGTTATTATTATCATTATGCGCGTTTCTTTGTGCCAAATTAATGCATGATCTCACATCTAGTGCTCACGAAACGTTTCATTGCAGTTTTGTTGTCTGTTTTTTCTATGTTTTTGCTTTTATGGTTGAAAACTCACGCGACCAGCTCTCCGAAGAAGCGTATCTTCCTGTGGCAGGTGTCGAGGAGGGAAAGTCGCGATGACGCCGAGCCGCCGCTCGAGTTTCCCGACGACGAATGATGAACGGGCGTCGTTGGCGCCGATGTCGTTGTCGACGACGAAGAATCGTGCAAAAGTGCTACCGCGCCTCTGGCCGGTGAGCGCAACATCGCGCTGATGCTCGTCGCCGTCGTGATTGCGCTCGTCGTCGTGTTTTTCGTGATACTCGCGGAGGAGGGCGCCGTAGTTGCGTTTATCGTCGACGACGATGAATTTCGGCAGGATAACGCAGTAACGATCGTCGAAGTCGTCGTCGTCGTCGTCGTCGTCGTCGTCGCGGCCTCCGAGGATTCTTCGCCCGTGCGGCCGCCGACGATTTTTTCACGGGCACTCGGTATGCACCAAATCTTGCAGGCTTGTCATCGAACGTTTCACAAAGAATAAAAAAATGAAAAAATTAACAAAAAAAAAAGCAGAACGATCTCAACTCGGTATTGGCCAGCGATTGATCATCGTTGTCACGTTGTTTGTCTTTTTCGTTGAACGTTCGTGCATCTCCCTCTGATCACTCCATGTTGAACCGTTTAACGCACTCGCGGTGAGGAGTGACGAGAAAAATCTCCGCTGACGCGGGAGACAAAGCGTTGTCCGCGCAACTGCGCTGTGCTGCGCTGTTTATCGGGATTTTTTCTACGCGTGAGCGATCGATCGATGTTTCATTGAGACTGACGACAATCGTCGCTTATCATTGTCGTCGATATACGATTGTTATCATTCTTCTCCGATATCCATATTTGGATTGTAACACATTAACACACACACACATACACACACACACATATATATATATATATACATGTATATAAAGACAACTTGTGCGTACTCCCAGACGGCAATATATTATTTTTCGTTGTTTCGTAAATTCATCATCGCCGATATACCTAAAACGAGTCGTTTCATTGTACCATTTCGTCGACGAGTGCGGTTTATCGTTGATCGATTTTTTTTATCACGCGTTTGAGTTTCCAGTCGTAAATTTAGGCACTGCGTTTCGGGGCTTTTCTCACACGTGTGTAAACGTCACTTTCATCGATCTTTCAGTAAAATCTCTCGGCGGTTAAGTGATATTCATATTCCGTTGCTTCCGTGGACGGAGCGAAATCTCTGTTCGCGTAGCACTGTTGGCTTTTTGTTCTTCTCGCTGGCACTCGATAATTAGCACTGGAAGAATATTCATGGCGCAATCATTTACCGAAATTTCACACCATGTATAACTAATTTCTCGCGATCTCGACGTCGCTCGTATCAGCTCGAACGTTCGACCGTCTGTGAGCAGAGAACGCTTACGTTACGTATCGGATTTTATACACTGCTGACGCGATTAATCTCACGATTTATATACATCTACATATGTGATACGCATGCCGGGATTGCCGGGGCCATATGCATGTATATCGGTGTGTACTTTTGTGTGTATAATGTACGATATTGTGTATAAAATTTGTGTTGTGAAAGACGACTCGAAGCGATTTCACAACTCCTCGAATCTTTTGATGTTTCGTCCGGAGTCTTGATTATATAAATACGCGAATTCGCCCAAACAGATCCGACGAACGGGTATCGATCGTTATTGGGACTCTGCGAAATTGAGCAATGAAAAATTCACGGTATTCTCGATGATCAAATCGAGCAAGACAAATTACGAAAATTCATTTTTTTCAAATCCTGACAAACTTTTCTCTTCAATCCGGTGTCTTGAAAATTTAACAAGCTACAAATTTTGCTGCAACAAGATCGTCATTTTTTGTCTTTTTTTCATATTTCAGCATGTCAAAATTGCAAAATAATGCGACAAAAAGTATCGTACATCACCGACGATCGAAAAAAAAAACAGTTTTAACGTTTTCCGTTGAGATTCAGAGGGCGAAAAAAAGATTTGTGAAACGACGGAAACATTCGATTTATTCATGAAAAATGTATGTAAAACGAGGAGAAAAACGGGGTATGGTTCGTCGATCGACGGCCGGTCGAACTGGACTTTTTTCCTATCGCGTTGAAACGAAATTCTCTCTCTCTCTCTCTCTCTTTACTGCTCTCCGTGCTGATGTCACGATGCAGATGCGATCAATCAACACCACGGTGGACGTTTACGTATAAACACATACGTACAACGTTGACGCATACGTAAATAACGAAAAAAAGTGAATCGAGTACGAGGCTTGAAACGAACCAAACGGACATTCGTGAAAAAAAAAAAATGCCTACATCCCATGAAGAAAAAAGGAGAAGAAAATTTGACAAGACGATCCTTCGATCGGAAATGCAACGAGAGATGCGGGAGGAGATGAATTCGGCAAAATACGAGCGATTTCACTTGCGATTCGGATTTCCTCGCAGAGAGAGAATAACGAGTTCACGTATTTTGACAAAACGCACGCCGAATGTACTTTGGTCCATTCGGCACGATACCAATGTGTTTCACTTTCCTCGGTGTATACACACACACATATATATATATATATATGTATGCTATATTGACGTGCACAATAGGTGGTGAAATTGCCTTATATATATATATTTTTTTTTGTGCATTTGTGTGTACGTATATACCCAGGGGGATACTTTTTTTTATCGTCGTATCGATTTTCCGCTTGATTACATTTGAGGAGGTAAACCCATTTTTCACGATTCAAAAGAGAGAGAGAGAGAGAGAGAGAGAGAACGACAAAAATGAAGGATGTACATGCATTTTTTCAGAAAACGATGGAGAAAAGAGCCGCGAAATGATCGAACGTTGACCCATCACGGTTCGGGGGATAAACGAGATAGATGAAAAGCTTTTTAAAAGAGATCTTTTCTGTGCGAGAGGCTCCAACGTGACAAATTGCTCGGGTCGTTGCTCGCTTCGAGAATTCTCATTTTTGTCGACTCCTTGACTAATACTGATACTGAATAATCGATATAAAAATGCGATTTGTGATTTTGAATTGTCAAAAATACGAATATTGCCCTTGACTGATTTTCTTTTAATATTTTCGTCATCGATCGATTCGCACTCATTGACACGCGCCTCTATTATTATCCTACCCTGGAATTGCTTTTTTTCCGTCCGTCCGTTATTTATAACGTTCTTTTTTGTTCATAATCGTGAATTTACGATAAAATGTGTAATTGCCATTGACAAATTTTCTTTTAATATTTGCGACAGAGATCGACTTTTGCTCACAAGTTTATTTTTCTATCGTGGAATTATTTCTTTTTCATCCAAAAAAAAACTCCCTTCAAGCTTAAGGTTCAAGCCCATTTTTGACTCGCAATATTGTCGAAAAATTGGGGGAAAAAAAAATATACAGGAAAACGTAAAATAAAAATGCGATGATTAAAGGAGCGGAAAAATGCCTTGAGAACTGTGAATTTCAAGTGGAAGAGGGCATCTTGGAAGTTATTGAAAAAAGGGCAGATAAACGTCCCCGAAAAAAGCACTTTCGTCTTGTGAATGAAAGAAAAGGGTGAATGGAAATATTTTCCCGCAGTTTGGCATATTTCCGCCAAAAGATATACAAATATGTATATATATACATATATAATGTATGTAAATACATATACGATTGAAAATAAAGAAATATCAATACATGTTATGTATATAATTCGTAATTCGCAGCAAAATCATCGGCTCGCCCGGCAATGCGTTTGAAACGCGACTGACCTCTTCTCCTTCTCTCTCCTTCTCTAGCGTGTACTCCGAGAGACCCTCCCCCCCCCCCCCTGCCGCTCTACCGCGTGTGTTCAATGTTTCTATATTACACGCCAAGCCGTGCGCGCCGCGTGTGCCCTCTATCTCCTGTCTTTTTATTTTGTATTTTTTTCTTTCTGGGTTTGTTATTATTTCGTTCTCTGCCGGCAGCGCGAACGGCGGCGTTGGAACACACCATCGATCTCGCCAACACACCGCAACGTACTGACGCCACCCCCACAGCGAACTGCCGCTCGCTTTTGGCGTAGGCGCCACGCGAGTGAGCTTGGAACTACAGCGGGAGGGGAAAAAGTCGGAGGAAGAGTGGGAGTGAGCGCGAGAGAGAGAGAGAAAGAGGAGAGAACGACGGCGGCAATGCGGCGGTGGTTGCGCTCTCCCCCACTCCTCGCAGGATCAGCTGTGACGGTCGACTCTGTAGTCAGCTGACTTGGCGGCCAGCCCCTCTGGCATCGCTGCGACAATCGATACAATTCCGCGGCTCTTCTTCCTTCTTCCTCGTTTATATTGAGCATTCACATATTGTTCTTTTTTTCTTTCATTCTTTCTGCGTTTTTAATTAAAGAAAAATCGCCACAAAAATCTATGCATCTCTCGTATATTTCGTTTAAATTTTTAAATAATCATCGTTCCTTTGAATTAGGGCATTTTTTCATAATACGGATGCCAATCGTCCATTGGCGATTCTTTCATTTATTTACTCGATGCATTGGTAATCAAAGGTTGATTTAAATCCGAGAAAAATTCGCCAATTCCTCGCACCGAAAAACTACGAAATTGAGGGATTTTTTGTTATCGCAAATATTCGCAGATTCGTTAGGAAGGGGATGAGACTTTACGCAATCGAGAATTTCATTCGTTGGGACGACGATGGGTTTTCAGTTATTGAACTATCGAACGAAATATTCCAAAGATACAAAGTTCTGATTTTGCCCAAAGAGAAGTACACTTGATACTCGGAGGCTGGAGACATAAATCTTTAAAGTACAACCTACCCCTACAAAGGCAAGTGCGGCACGGAGAAATGGGTCAGTCGGGAGAGCCAAAGAAATTGGCTGCTGTTGCCAACTAAACCGCATTACGGTATTCTGAAATACAAACCCGATTTTTTGTAGGAATTCATCGATATTGATCGATCACAGGGGCATTAAAAAATCTCACTGACTACTAGGAAACTTTTAATTACGAATCCAACACTTTAAACAAATAAATCAATTTAAAAAATCCCACAATATGTGATTCATTGCATTTTCCCCAATTTTCGCCATGTTTTTGATAATTCAATAATTCTTAATTATTTTTAATAGATAAAATGAAAATTGTCTTACGGCCTTTGGATGCCAACGACGCAAACTTCGGATATAAATAATTGTAACGTTTTGTGCATTAATTTGTGATATACATATCGAGCGAATTGTCAAAAATATTTCAGAATAATTGCGAATATTGCTGACGCTCGTACGATTCTTCCATCCATGATAGTTGATGCAAAAAATTGCAAGAAATATGCCTAGAATGATTAATGATTTTTCTCATAAATGCTTCGTCTTGCTGCCTGAGCTTCTCTCAGTTGGCTCAACGTTTGTTTGCACCGTGTCTCCTGTCGTATATATACATAATACTCGCTGTACAAGGTGCAGTGCCTGTGTACATGTCTTAATAAGTACGGTAAAGCTGCAGTTACTAACGCAATTAATTTCAACGACTATAATCCGTTTCGCGAGCTTACAATGAAAGTATACTTTGCAAAATGGGACACTTCCCGTGAGACTCCTGTGAAGAATTCAAGGAAATTGGTGGCATCTCTCTACCGGAAAAAAATATCAAACTCGACGGTAAATCGTGTCCCATGAGACGATTTTATTGAAGATTCGATTAAAAAAAACATTTCTTCATCTATACTGGAATATTTATAATAAAATGCGACTTTTCGCGCACTTGACCGTTAAAAAAATCTGAAAAATCACTCGTACAGAAAGTAGCAAGTATACATTAAATTCAGGTAATAACACTAAGAGTTATTAACGAAATTGATACAAAAAATTGGGATTAAACGAATTCACTAAGAGAAAGAAAATCAAACTCTGCATCCTTCGAATTCGCAGAGTTTCTTTCTCGTTCGTTATGACAAGATTGCAATTTTGTTTGTTTTCATCCCGAGAAAGGCCAACCTTTGAGGAAACGAGAAACGAAGAAGGCAAGATTGACCGAAGTAAAATGGCAAATGAGATTTGTCCAAGAGTGTACGAGAGACAAAGTTGGAAACTCGGAGTCTGTGCGAGATTGCAACGGCATTCGGATCGATGTCTGATGGCGCCTGTGAGACGCGCGGCTTTGGCGTCTGAGGCGCCAAGGACCATCCTCTCCTTTCCAGCAGTATCTCTCTCTCGCTCTCTCTCTCTCTTTCTCTCTCTCTCTCTTTCTCTCTCTCTCTCTCGCTCTCTCTCTCTACATCTTTCTGGTCCATGGTGTATACGGTTTGTTTACCGACTTGCTCCAAGATCCATATGTATTAAATCCCTCATCGAGGGTGAAGTCTCAGTGAAAGGAGGGAAGAACGAGGGTTGTTTCACCCTCGCTCCCATTATTTTCATTTCGTTGGAGTAAAAAAAAACGAGATACACTTCCTGTTACCAAGAATAATACAGCGAATGGGTGAATTTTCTTTTACGATATTAAGCGACGTTCACGCGGAACTTGTTTTACCCAATAAAATAGATGAATTTTTTGCTTCCTCGATCGTCAAAAACAATTTGGAAATGTATTATTTTTGTCATTGAAATCATGTGCCGATTGTTCGATGATTATCCAGAATTGTAGTGGATAAATATATTGAAAAAACTTGCACGATACGCGAGGAATTTTCGATTTCCATAACGCTCGCGTGGACCCCCTTAAAAAAGCTACATGTTGTTGTGTTCAACCGCGATTCGTACGAACGTTAAATTCCAACCATAGGTCGAACATAGTGAGATCATTCATTCCGGAAATGTCGTGAAGAGAAACCGACAAACGCAATAAGATATTTCGAATCCAATGGAACTGCGATCTAATTTTATTCTGCGTCACGCTATGCAGAATTTTTACTCCGATAATTCATAAATTGCAAGATTCTATTCGCTACATTTAAGCGTATATGTTTTTATGAACTCGTGCCGTAAAATTTCGCGAAGAGAGTGCATACCTTGAAGAGGGTGGTGACGAACACGAGCCCGCTGAAAATTAAATTCGAAACGACGCTAGTACCGGTCGTTCAATTACGTTAAGTATCCCTCGCTCGAGAAATTATGGGAAGGAATCCCATTTACCACCTCCTTTTCCACCCTGTAGGGTTACTTTTCCCCATATAATGTGTCTATACAGAAGAGGGAAGAGGAGGTAATGCAAAAAGAGGAGGACGCGACAGCGGCGACTGGCAGGCGACGTATCGATATATACATACGTATTGACGTCATGTAATACATGCCTTAAATATCCAAATTACGGAGTTAATCAGTATTGATCGCACTTGTAGGATATGGCGTGGAAAATGAGGTAAATAAAAATAAATCCTCGAATTTAAATGTACGACGAGTCATAATGGAAGTGTCGGGATTTTTTTGAAGACTTCGATGATTTACAAAAGTGTCATGATGATTTGGACAACAAATTGATGAAATTTCATCGTAGTTCGAGTCCTCAGAGTCAGACAGACGACGTATCGATATATACATACGTTTTAACGTCATGTAATACATGCCTTAAATATCCAAATTACGGAGTTAATCAGTATTGATCGCACTTGTAGGATATGGCGTGGAAAATGAGGTAAATAAAAATAAATCCGCGAATTTAAATGTACGACGAGTCATAATGGAAGTGTCGGGATTTTTTTGAAGACTTCGATGATTTACAAAAGTGTCATGATGATTTGGACAACAAATTGATGAAATTTCATCGTAGTTCGAGTCCTCAGAGTCAGACAGACGACGTATCGATATATGCATACGTTTTAACGTCATGAAATACATGCTTTAAATGTCCAAACTGCGGAGTTAATCAGTATTGATCCCACTTGTAGGATATGGCGTGGAAAATGAGGTAAATAAAAATAAATCCTCGAATTTAAATGTACGACGAGTCATAATGGGGGTATCAGGATTTTTTTGAAGACTTCGATGTTTTACAAAAGTGTCATGATGATTTGGACAACAAATTTATGAAATTTCATCGTAGTTCGAGTCCTCAGTTTTAACGTCATGAAATACATGCTTTAAATGTCCAAACTGCGGAGTTAATCCGTATTGATCCCACTTGTAGGATATGGCGTGGAAAATGAGGTAAATAAAAATAAATCCTCGAATTTAAATGTACGACGAGTCATAATGGGGGTATCGGGATTTTTTTGAAGACTTCGATGTTTTACAAAAGTGTCAAGATGATTGGGACAAAAATTTATGAAAATTCATGGACACTTTTATAAAAATATCGATGAAGTTTTAATGCTTTATAAAGTGACGATGGCATCCAGGTCGATAAAAAAGATTGGTGAACAAATGTGAAAAAAATCAAAGTCCAGAATTGATGAAATACTCGATAAAAATTTCACGAAACGTTACGCGAGTTATTGCGTTTTCAAGGTCGAAGAGACAGAGGCAGGAAGAGTTATTTGATGACCGATCGATCCGTGTGTTATTTTGGTGTCGTCGCTGGAATAGTACGCGGTTTCTTCGTTGGAATTATCAGCATAACTATAGTCATATTCGGACATGTTTCACGCATATACGGACGTTTATGTATGAATATTGAACATATGGATGCTGTCGTCAAGCAAAAAAAAAAAGGCGATTGAACGCAAAGACAAACATTGGCTTGACCTTAATCGCGCTTCCGAATGAATACCGAAAATGTGAGGGGGATATTCACCGAGAAACTATAAATGTATATTCATGGATTTAGCCGGAAGTCGAGCTTGCGACAGATTGCCAAACAAAAATAACAGCTGACCGATAAAGCGGACCGAAAAATATGGTTTTTTATTGCCGATTAATCATCGAGGTACTCGTTTGAGCCGCAAGAGGGACGAAAATTACGTTTTAATGCAAATTACGTTTTTTACACCCACAACCGACAATTTTCCCAAGGTACAATGCCAACAAAATGGAATCCGAAATTCAAGTCGTTAGGCCTGGTAGGAAAAATCTTTTTCGATTGATTTTCGATAACAGAAACATTGAAAAATTGTTGGAAAAGTTGCAAGAAAAATATTCCCCGCGATTTGGCATTTCATCCCCTATCCACCCCTGTATCATCAAAATTCAATTTCGGATCATATTTTCGGAAATTCATAGCGACCAATCGCGAAATCATCAAAAATCATTTGTTTCAGTGACCCCCGAGCCCGACCTCGAAAAAACGTTACCCATACGCGAGACTCGCGCGCCACTCGTTTGCCGAGCGAAGGTGTATACTCGTCCATGGAAGAGTTACGTAATGACCAATCGCGAAATCATCAAAAATCATTTGTTTCAGTGACTCCCGAGTCCGACCTCGAAAACGCGTTACCCATACGCGAGACTCGCGCGCCACTCGTTTGCCGAGCGAAGGTGTACACTCGTCCATGGAAGAGTTACGTAATGAGCTCTGTTCACTGAATTACGCAAGACTCCGAAGGCGGTTTATACTTTGGCGAGGGGGTGCAAGATCGTCGCACGTGACGAAGGAGTTTTTACGTCGCTGTACGGTCGACCGACGTGTCGTCATTTGCGACAGCACGAAATAAGAAGCGAACAAAGAGAGCAAAAGAAAAAAAACACCGAGATAAGGAGACGAAAAAGGAAAAAAAAACGATGTAGAAAAAGTGCCACAATTTCGTGGCGCTTCCGATTGATCGTCGAGACGGCGGGCCTACAAAGAGAACTGTGCCAGTGAGTGTATATGTCATCAGCGTAAAAAAGCGTTATCGAACGAACCTCTCGAACTGTAACGAAAATCTTAAGTCCCGTAGGATGAAAAACCCTTGAAACGTCCGGCGCATGAACGTAAGCAAAGAAGGAATTGTGTATTTAAAAAAAAAACGTTCATCAAAGAAGCGATCTCGGGAGAAAGTCAAAGGGACGAAAGAAAAGAGGAGGAAGGAAATCCTCGCTAAAACTGACCTGCAGAAGCACGTTATGGTATCCTCGGCTGCGAGAGCCATCGAGGCGTCAATCACCGAATATTTGGGAACTTTTTTGCCGAGTCCGAACATCGCTTGGAAAAAAATTGACCTCGAGCGCAAAGGGATACCACGCGCTTGAGAGAAAAATAAATAAAAATCGTCCGAGACCGAAAAGACCGATATTTGAAAATGGCCGGAATGCTCAGCAGATTTTGCACCACGTTTACGCGGATTTAAGACCGTCGGAGATGAAAAAAGGTACGACCACGTCGAACACGAAGAACGCACTGATTCTTCCCGGTTTTTCCTCGCGACTCGTTCCTCTTTCTTCTCTCGATGTACAGACGCGATCGTTGTATAATTGTATGGCTACACGGACGGGCGAGTATTGAGAGTTCAAGGCGTATGAGAGATATGAATTTACAAATACACGCGCGCAAGAATTACAGCGGGTTATTACCGAGGAAAACACCGACGGGCTCTAATCACTCTTCGCGTATTAATTCGTTTATAAACAGCGATTGAGAGAAAAAAAAGAGCCTTGCCGAACAGCGCGGTATAACGATTTCAAACCCGCGTGCAATTTCGAGAGAAGATTCACGAGTCGGCCTCCAAATTTGCCGAATCAGCCGCACGAGGAAAATCATTTTTTTCCGTCAATATTTTTCAATAAGTAAAATAAAAAAAAAAATTATTGCACCTTCCGTAATAAAAAATATTCCATCAGGATATTTTTTGTTCCGCGATCTTATGAATTTTCCACAGGCACGGTTTGAAAATTGTTAAATCGCAACTGTACGGTTTTTCACGCGATATACGTTAGTGCATACAGTACTCGTTAAAAAATGACGCAAGATGATGACGAATATTCCGCGTGTTGTGGTACACAGGAAGTCGTTGGCGAAGAGAACGAGAAGCAAAGTACGTATATCGTACATCAGCGTAAAAGCGGCGCGATAAAAAAAATTATACGCGCATGTATATCACGTTGTGGGGAATTGATAGGCCGTTAGTGCTGAAAGTACCAGACGGATCGGGGCTTCTTCTTTGCCCAGGATATTCGAAGCCCACACCTATTTTTCTGCACGTCTGCTCTGCCGTGGGTTGAAAATACAAAGACACGAGAATCGTTAATGCAATTACCGATGATACTGCGTACGTCGATATTATTTCTTCACCGAGAAACCGAACAAGTTTTTTTACCCATGCTTGCCAGCTTCGCGCGGATGTAAAGGCGAGGAGGGAAAAGAACGCTTTGACGCACACTCGTTATCTTGAAAAAAAAAAACAAAATTAAAGAGTCGTGAAAAAAATCGATTTTCAGGGACTGCGAGATGTCAACGTTTTTATCCGAATATTCCTCAAACCTTGTATATTTATGATGAACGAAGAACAAAAAATGATATCGATAACACTGGTTATTTTCAAAATAAAATAAATGTACTTCGAGTATCTGACACGGGATAATTACGATTTTTTTTTTTTCGAAACATGATCTCGATTTTTTTGGTCATGACTTTTAAAATTGGAATATAATTCGGAAAAATATCGTGCAACAGTGGCTATATTTTTTTCGTGTTTCAACGATGTTGACTGCAGCACTGTTACATTCTGGTTTGCAGCTTTATCGTTTCGAAGAGAAAATAACTTTGACAAATAGGAGATTACATGGTTGTACAGCTCTGAATAATTATTTACCTTGCATACGAGCCTGATAACGGAGTTGTAAAGACGCGAACGTTATCTTGAGAAAATGGAAGAAAAAACGGTTGAGGATTCGTGAAAATGGTGGCCATTGCGTAATCAACGAGTCAATTACGAATTGTCAATTTGAAATTCACTTTGATATTTTTCTTCCTCATGAATTCTACAGCTGGAATACAATGCTCTCAAAAATATCGTCCAACAGTGCCAAGAAATACAATGAAATCGTGCGATATTTTAGCCTTTTAACGATGCCACCTTCGGTCTGCACCTTTATCGTTGAATGAAAACAAATATTTCATCGAATACCGCAGAGAACATAGCCGTATATTCGCTTCGAGTGTTTTTCAATATTCTTGTCTCATTTTTGTCGCGAAACGGAAATTATATTATTAATCAAATAAAGTTCTCAAGCTCTGGTATCGTGCTTTTATGGTGGAGTAAAAAAATACTTTAAGAAAAATATACGAAGGTGCATCGTCGTAGCTGTGAGGCTCTGAAATAAGGAGAACGCAGCGAGCTTCCAAAGTCGTTATCATAAATTTAAATAACGCTATCAAACGTATAAAAAAAATAAGTAGTTCGCGTTTACTTGGCACTTTAAATCGTGCTATTTTGACTCGACTCGCTGTACTACGCGACGTGTAATAATTTTATTCAGGTATTTGCTTATTTTGTGTTTCACGTGTTCGTGTTCGTTCCCACGAACAATAACTATACACACTCCGGAGAGATAATTGTCGACGCGAAGCCCGCGACACGATGAATTCTCTCCGCTCCTGTCGTGGAAATTATCTCCGCGCCACCACATTCGCATAAACAATATATACACGCGTACATTTATGTGTATATCGATGTTTTGTTATCATTCTTATGTATACCGTACATGCACAGTCGTACACATACATTATCATGAATATGTACATAATAAGTGTGGATTAGGGTGTCAGATATTTCCCAAGTGAATTTTTGCCACTCGGGAATTCCCCAAAGAATTAGCTCATAGCCCAAAAGCAATATCGAGCAAAAAAAACAAAATTACCGATGTCTGTAAAATCCCCTCCTAAAATACGATACTTTCCTCATTCGATTAAAATGGGATTTCCGTACTTTTTCTATTCAAATTTTGTTTTTCTCCCTCTCGTATACATTATTTTTTTTAACTCTCGATTTCGCTACGACTATGATCAGATGGACAATGTTTCTTGGATTGGCGAGGAAATAAAAATTCTGATGGAAAAAGCGCACTTTGAAAAAAAAAAAACACGATCGAAGCAGAATCGACGGATTTTTCAAATTTCACGAATACAGTGAGGGAGGGAGAAAAATTCAAGTCTATAATGTGCGAAACGAAAATGTCACGTTAATTAACCGGAAAAAGTATCGTCATGTTGGTCGGAAATTTCTGTTTTTTAGGCTTTAGGACCATGATTCGGTCCATTTTCGAGAGAAAAAAGTCAACTTTGGGAAAAACGAACACCCTAATGTACACGTTCGTGTGTGTTCGAAGAGTATGTTGCCGCACACATCGGCGTGTTATCCCGGGACGTGCAAGAACGAACAATGCCTGTCCAAGGCTCAGAAAAAGACTGGGGGACCAGCAGATTACAAAAGAAAAAACTCTAGCCCTTGCTCTAGGCCAGAGATAAAAATTTTCAGGACATGTGTACATATACACATGTATAAACACACGTATATGTACTACATGTGTACAAGAGTCTGGAATTATCTCGAAAAAAGTGTGACTTTTCGTCCGCATTTTTCGTTGCATTGTTCCACGGAGGAGTAATTATTTCTCGCGGTTATAAAATTACGTTCGGTCCGACTCGTCGTATCACGAAGAAGACAACGAAAGTCACGGTTCGATATCTCACTTTTTTACGAATCGATAAATTAATGTTTCTCGAGTTGAAATTTCTTGTTTGCGCAAAGTCGCGAAGGTTCGAAAAAACTTAAGCTTTGATTGTTTTTTTTTTTTTTCATGTTCAAAGGTTGGAACGGATGATGAAAATACAACAGCGGAGAGGTGGCTTTTAATCATGTCAGAGAATCATTGATATTTACAGAATTTTGTGGTGGAATTAAAATGAAAATTAGATGTTTTTGATGTATGACATTTTTTTCCTACAATACGAAAATAAAAACGAGTAGACGATTGTCGTTGCTTGGCACAGAATCGTGTATGTGCAAGTTGCCACTCGTTGCCGAGTAAATAATAAGATTACCAACGTTTACGACCGAAACGAGGACACAAAGCCAAGTCTGATCTCGTTATTGCCAAATCTTGTTACACTTTGACCGTACTCACGGCGACCATGCATGAAATACTTTTTTTTTTCACCTACATCGGGATACGTGGGATTATCGATTTTTCCCACTTTATTTAACGATGTTATAAATAACTGAGGAAATATTGCAACGTACAAAGACTGTACGATCTTTGAGGCCAGATTTGTACCGATAATTATCGATTTCTCCGATAATCGATCGACGAACGATGAAATAGAAAGGGAAATGAGATCAATGATGTTATATATACAGTGACGACAATTACGTGAAAGACCGAGTGAGAAAATAGTTGTAACATTCGTATACAAAATACACACTAGATCGTTAAAAAAACGAATCTACTCTTTTTCGTCTTTGAAAATAGAATTTTTATATTTCCTCTGTCGAAAAATCAGTGTGGGCAATATCGAATTTTCGATATATATTTATCGACGTCGATTTACTCGTTTTGCGATTGGCTGTCGAGAGAGCTACCTTATTAGCTATGTCCTGTGTAAAATTTCAGGGTTCCAAAGATGCTTTCTTTTTCTCCATCGTATATAAACGAAAACTGCTTATAGAATAAACCATTGGATAAAAATCTACCGCAATGAAGAAAATTATGACCGCTTGGAGCTTTGAAAGATTTTTATTTTTGAAAATTTTGGGATTCCATAGTGCTGATTTTTTTTCTATTGATTGTGCGAATCATGATTTTAACGTGTGATTTTATCCATCAGGGTACGTAAAATTATCAACTTCTTTTCTCTTTGTTTAACGATATTACCACTGTGCCATCGGCGAGGTTCAATTTGTATCGATAATTATCGATGTTTCCCATAACCGATTGACGAACGGCGAAACAGGAGGTAGAAAGGCAAATGAGATCAATGACGTTACATACACAGTGACAGCAATTGCACGAAAGACCGAGTATACTAACGTAATTCTAACGTCGCACAGAGCACACACGTTGCCCCACGTGAATTCCGATTTTCACTCACGGTCCCCCGGAAATCGATATACCGAGAATCGGTAATTGGCACTTGCCAATTATCGCGAGGAAAACCAGCATACATCGGAGATTGTACCCACACACGAGTGATGAACACCGCACGAGAGGCTGCGTGAATTCTCCCCTGCATCAAATGTCACTGATTCGCGCCACGTGTCTGGCCTTGCATATAAATTGCTTTTGCGGTGAATCGGAACTCTTAATGAAGTATAGAAGAGCGAAAAACAAGAGACAAATATATATCTAGAGATCTAGCGTCTCGACGCAAAGTAACATGTAATATACAACTACCGCTGCGCGATAAAACTAAAGATCAAATTTTGAGTTCTACTTTTTCCGAAACGAAACGACTAATCCGGATGAAATTTTCTCTAGGCGGTGTGGAATTTCGTTGAAAAGTGGCTGATTGTCGTACTTTTTGGAAAATTTTCGTCGCTTTGACGGAAATACAAATCTTGGTCTGTATTTCCGTCTTTGAAAAATTTTCTTTTCATTTTTCGTCCTTTTTCACACGTATCATGATTTCAAAAAATTGCTTCGAAATATTTAACAATATTCGTGGAATATTGACGATAAAAAAAAATTTTATCGTAAATTTCGTTGGACTTGAACGATGCAAATTTTTTGATCATTCGAGGATTTGAACAGGTGCCATGTGATGCGAGTATAACGGATGTGTCATGCGACAGAAGATGCTGGGAATTTCTCCTCTCATCGTTGGGAAAACGCACGAAACGAGCACGTACTCTTTCGGGTCTGGGAGGAAATTGATCTTGGAACGGAAGCCGCTTCTATTTCAGTGTTTTTCATCGATGCGCGAAAACCACACGACACGACGACGAATCACTAAAGGAAGAGTACACACACGATCTTCCGGTTCATTCGAGTATTTTCACCTGGGCTCTGCGTTTGGATAACCCCCTCGCGACTCGATTTCAACGAAAGAGCTTCGAATCAAGATTTTCAGGCAGAAATGAACAAACGAAATATTGGTTTTATTTTATCTCCTATTAATAATTGTCTCGAGAAACTTTCAATGAACTTCACCGAAATTAAGTTGCCTATGAAATACAGCATAATTTGATATTAAAAAAAATTGAACATATTCATCTGTCAGTTAGTGCTGAAAAGTTCAGTCGAGCAAAGTGGAAAAGATGGAAAATGGTCTCGTTTTATCGCGCTCTGTTTGTCCCCGCCAGTCGTCCCGCAATCGGATGGCAAAGAGACCCTCGATATTTAGTGCCCCGTGTCATGCAAAAATCAAGACGATGTACAGTCGAACGTCGTCGTTCTATTTTTGGCAAGATCGAAGTCTATTTCTGGGTCGGAAAATCTTCGATATTTCTCTCGATGGAATTCGTTTCGCGAAACCTATTTATGCAAGGAAGGCGTTTTTCCTTTGACAAATGATGTTTCTTATTTCTCCCCCCATTATATCCCAACCCAGATTGACGCGGTTTATACACACAACGACGCTCAAGAATTTCACAATGCCTTCTGCGATCGTACGATTATAAATCGTACATCATCGTGTTTCGCCGATATACAACTGCCTCGAACGGAGCCTCGCGTGTCAAACGACATTACGAACCTTCGCGCAACAATGTAAATCAGCTGTTGGCCTGCTTTTTTACATCATATTCCTAATTAATAATAAAAAAGCGTCCGGTGGTTGAACAGGGCCGTTAAATTCGATAATAAAATTCGTAACGATTGAAAAATATGAAATTCGAAGGGCACTTTTCTTTTAAATGTGTTTTCATACCGAATTTCGTGTTTTCCTTCTCTGCCAACGATGCGAATCTTTTCGCTTTATTTCGAGAAAACTTTTCCATTTCGTTCGACGTTCTTGCGATATCGAAACTTTTTAATACTTTTTTTTGCTCTTTTTACCTTGGCTGACGATCGCGAGAGCGCGTGTGAGGTCTCTGTACGTACGAAAACTTCGCTCGGCGCTCTCGCTCTGCGGAACCTCTCAAAATAGTGTTATGCAACGATAACTCCTGATGCTATACGTATAAATCGTCAACCACTCTCGCGTCTACGGTTTGCGATAACATTTTGATAAAGCGTTCTATCCTCCGTGAGTTTTTACCTCTGTGTTTGATCGACACGCTTTCGTGGTACGTTTTACGTGCTCTTCTCGTATTTGTATATTGTATGATCTATACGTAGATGTATATGAAATGTAAAAACGTGAAGGGAACACAGGATGGATGCATAATTGTCCGACCGAATAGCAACAAAGACAGGCTGACGGAAAAAAAAATCTAGTCACGGGTTCTCTCGATTCCACCGTGAAAAATAATAAAATGTTATCTGCAAAAAAAAATTCATATTCAGAGCGCTAAATTTGTGTTTTTTACAACGAAACGGAGAATATTTTCTACCTTTTGAGGTCTCGTGAAATCCACAATTGCATGAGTGTGTGTGGAGAAAAAGGGAGATTTGTAAGTGGGGCAATGAAAAATATAGGGCAACTGGCAAAATTTCGTGTTTTATTGGCAAATATGGACCGATCTTGTTTGTTTTTTTTTTTTCAAATACGAGAATGATAAAAAAAACGTAAAACTTCGTGACGCGCGTGAAATACGACGATTTGCTCGTTTCGAAGAGTCTGACCTCGGATCAATCGCGAGTGCACTTCGGAGAGTGATTTCCCAAGCTGTTTTTCCGCACCTTCGAGCTCGCGAGACCGAGACATTAAAAATAAATCATCGAGGTAACGCAAACGGCCGGGCAACACCTGCCTTTATCTCACGATTGTCCGACACCTGGATTTCTTTCGACTATTTCTTTATTTCTCCTTATCGAAATCGTGCGAGACTCGGAGTCAAAATAAATATCGATTACGATACGATATCTCACGGATTTACACAGTGTAAAACAGGGAAAAAGAAAAAAGTGAACAAAGCGATCGTGTTATTGCCTACGTTAGAATTTCAAGGATCTTCGAGGCGTAACTTTGCGATAAAAGTTGGGAAAAAAGAGGGGAAAAGGTACATCAACGTTATCGCAGCTTGTAAAATTGGCACTCGGATGACCGTGACGAAGAGAAAAGAAAAGAAAAGGAAAGAGATAAAAGAACGAGCGGGAGAGATTAGATGGAACGTGAATCATCGAATCGTCGTGTGGAGCAAGAATTGGTCGCGAATGTAAGACCTCTGTGACTCATTTTACGACATCGTGTGGAAATACACAGGCAGGGACACGTTACACATTACGAGATCGCTCCTCTCCGATCTCGCCAATAATAATAACGTCGAATTGACAAGCTCGCGTGACTTTTGTTCTCGATGGATTCTAATTATATTTTTCATCGCGATTTGTAGCATTGCGTTAATAAAACGACTTTGAGAGAGGGAACGAGATTGAACGCGAGATTAATTACCAACGAAAAATTATTTTCGTTAATAACTGGTAATTAAAAAGCATCAACGCACCGAGTAGCGTCCGACGAGTCTGAAATATGCTTGGAACCTTGATAAAAAACGAATCACGAGGCATTTCGATTTAAAATACGATAAATGAAACGTAGGAAAAGGATTGATCGACAGTTTTCATTTTGAGAAGAAATATTCGCAAACCTTGCTCGATAAATCATCGTGTGAATTTTTTTCGCAATTTCGTATCTGACGGCAAAATCTTTGATCATTTTTCGGAAATTCCGTCTCGAAAGGTGCTCTTTTCGTATATATTTTTTTCAGGCCTCTCTGCAGTAACGAGTGATTGTAAAGACATTGTGGATTTAAGAAACTCGAGGACAATCTTTCGCTCGACGGAATATTTCCATGAAAAATAGGATCCTTGCCAATTTTCAAAATATCCTTTTTACGTCCCGCTGATTGAACAAACGTGACAAAACAACGCGTGGGCGACGTCACTTTGTTGTCGTGATCGTTTCTGTATGACGCGTAATGTCGATGTATACATATTTGAAAAATTATTTTCGTTAATAATTGGTAATTAAGAAGCCTCAACGCACAAAGTACCACCACGATTTAAAATACGATAAATGAAACGTAGAAAAAAGATTGATCGATAGTTTTCATTTTGAGAAGAAATATTCGCAAACCTTGCTCGATAAATCATCGTGTGAATTTTTTTCGCAATTTCGTATCTGACGGCAAAATCTTTGATCATTTTTCGGAAATTCCGTCTCGAAAGGTGCTCTTTTCGTATATATTTTTTTCAGGCCTCTCTGCAGTAACGAGTGATTGTAAAGAGATTGTGGATTTAAGAATATTTCCATGAAAAATAAGGTCTTCGCCAATTTTCAAAATATCCTTTTTACGTCCCGCTGATTGAACAAACGTGACAAAACAACGCGTGGGCGACGTCACTTTGTTGTCGTGATCGTTTCTGTATGACGCGTAATGTCGATGTATACATATTTTTGACGATTAATAAACGAGTTACGCATTCATGGGCGGCGTACTGTTTAAACGAGCCTGTATTTAAGTGGGTGCGTTTCTTACGCGTGGTAGTACGAACACGAGGGCGTCACAAAGATAATCGAAGGTGTATATGGGCGGCTCTTCGTCGTCAGCCAAATCCCTCGTATTCTCAATCGTACAAAAGCCTTTGGAACACAACGTGAGTACAATTTTTTCACCATTTTCGAACTTCCTTTAATTGCGGAAAAACACGACGATTACGCAATATCCTTCATTTTCAAAAAATTGACTGTCTCAGAAACGTTCAATCTCGTGAAAAATTGTCATTAAAAATTGTTTTGGCAAAAAAATATTATCGTTATCGGCGAATTTAAGGTAGCGGATGGAACATCCTAATTTCGAAATTTCGTTGAATCTTTCTTCGGATTTATCGTACGATAAAAATGCCGTCTCGACGAATTCGAATGTACTCGTGACCCAATTTGCGAAGGTACGATTCCGGCACATCGTTTTTTTTTTCTCCAAAGAGTTTTTCTTTTGTGTCCCCTTTTTACTCGGCTATATGGCTGTGAGATATAGCCACAAATGGTTACCTCGATGGTACACGGACCGTCGAGAATTCTTTCATGCAACCTTCTCAAACGTCTTTTTTCCCTCAAAGATCTTACATCCTGTGCTGGTTACTACCTTTTTTCTTCACTTCTCTTTAAGTAACCGGAACAAAGGGCCTGTACTTCACCGTTACATTCTGGCTAAAGAACCACGAGAGCAGCTTAGGTGAATCTCTACGTATATACAAAAAATCGATACACGAATTTATACACATGGTAATATAAATGTATATGTACATTAGGGTGTTTGAAAAACAGTCGATATTTCATTTTTGAAGCTTCAACCCCAAAAAAGTTGCGTTTTTTTTTTGGAAAACAATCCTCTCCAAGGTCTGAGGCGTTTTACCTGTACAGACATCTCGCAGCTGGCGCATACAGATATGAACATATACGGGGTGTTCCAAAACTTGGCGTTGAAAATT
The DNA here is from genome assembly GCA_959613375.1 of Heteropelma amictum. NCBI lineage: Eukaryota > Metazoa > Arthropoda > Insecta > Hymenoptera > Ichneumonidae > Heteropelma > Heteropelma amictum. The sequence continues at coordinate 28,601,733 of OY390721.1, forward strand.
TAATGTTAAATAGTAAGGTATTTTAGTATTTTTTTTAAGCAAAATTCTTTCCACGGTCGAGTGTCTTCGATCAATCGCTTGGAAAATACAAGTTTGTTCAAGATTCACCTATCCACGAGGAAACTTTGGCACAAAATTCCATTACCTCAATAATTTTATTATTATTAATACTAATTTCTTCTTTGCAATTCGAGACATTTAAACCTTTCCCATTTCGATGTAAAAGCACGAAAATGCACATACAAGATCGAACATTTACCGTCGTGTTTCGGTGAACTTGGCTCTGAGAAGATTTTTTTTTTGTGTATTCAATATGCCACACGGCAGATTTTTTCCTGATGCGAATAAAGCTCGAAAATCAAGTAAGAATTGTGCATTTCTCGCACGTAATGGGTTTGAATATAGGAATTTCCGCTATGGAAATTTTTCATTTTTTTCAACCACCCTAATATATATATATATAAATCCATAAATAGGTAGACGTATACTTGTGTCTGTATCCCCAGAATCCCTAGCATTGGTGCCCATTCGCTGCGATACCTTTCCTAACAGAAGATAAAATGTTTGTACGAAAATTCAGAATTTTTTCCGATTTTTCTCGCAAAAAAAAAATTGGTGTTTCCAAAGTACATAGTATGTAATATTCAATGTATGGGTCATTCCGTGTGAATTCGACAAAAAACCTGACCACGTATTTCCATATAATACGTCAATTACAGGCAATTATCGCGTTTTCGAAAATAATAAAAATAATAAAACGAAGGACAAATCAGGATGAAAAACCAATCGGTATTTCATCGTAAATGCGCATCGTTAATGTGCAAAAATAGTCGAGTAATTTATCGCTGAGGAGCGCGCAGGCTGATCGCCGCGGTAATGACTTCCGCAATCTTTGTCGGGCGAAAATATAACCGAGGCGACAAGGGGGCGACCGCAGCGATCGCCGCGGATGTTTTGGGACACTCGCGCGCGCGCCTCTTTACCCCGCTTGGAACGCCGCGCATAGCACGAGACCACTCTCTTCAAGATCCGAAAATAGATAAGCAACGATTTTGACTCGCTAGCACCGTCGGTGTGTACATGCAGGTTTTATGCGTTCGTTCGTATATACGTATGTATTTCCCTATGTATAATATACATTACATATGTAGGTGAAAGCGTACCGAGGAATTTTCTCGTGACGATGTTTGAAAATAAGCCGGCGAATTAGCGACACTCCTCGCTAAATAATTTTCCGACGATCCAATTATCGCTTCGACGCTAATAAAACATTTCATAACACGATGTCGGCTATGAAATTGGCCGGTAAGCGCGGATTCTTCGTTCGAAATAACGGAAATGTGAGAAACCGGAAACGGAGAGGTCAAATGTGAGGTGCAAGCGGTTCAAAAGTAAAAATCTGTTGAGAAATTGATGACACCGACCGGAAACGAGCGAATGAAACCGAGGGAACGTTTTTTTTTTCACCTTTGTGCGAATTTTTTTTTTGTACCGCGATTTGAACAAGTTTTGTTCCCCACGTTTTCGTCCAATGTGGCACTCGGCCGATCGAAATAACCCACCTGAGAAGTCTTTGCTCTCGCGTAATGCATACGTTCGAAGGCGATCGATAGACTCGAGTTGAGGAAAAACGGAACGAAGAACCCGAACCCGACGTAATTTCCTGTAAATTCTATGCCGCGTTTGATATCGACAAAAAGCTCTGACGATTGTCGTATATTCGCTCAGGCACACTTGAATTGAATATCGTTCGAAAAAACAACTTTATTTCTTCGATTAATAACCGGTGGTTTAATATTCATTCATCGACCGTTTTCCCTTCCCAATTTTCATGCCTTTTCTTTAAAATTTTTGAATACTGTGTGAAAAGTTTCTTCTAATAATAAATGCCGAATATTTGAAGTTTCACTACGAATTAAAACAGAATAAATGAAATGATTCAAAAAAACTTTATTTGCTTTGTAAACAACCAGTAGCCGAAAAGTTTTTTGTCGGGTTTTTTCCATCCTCAGTTTCTATATTTTTTGACAAAATTTTTCGTTCTCCGACAATAAATAATAGCTGATTGATCGATCCTGCGAGTCTCAGCCTTTGATCGATCGTTTTACACGGTTGTTTTTAAACTCGCGTTTTCAACAGCAGCAAACGCGCGTGTTTGTTTTTACGTTGCTGCGAACATTCATAAAACTCTATTGTCGGGATATTATTTTTCGTGAATATTCACTGACTGTGAACTCTCCGTTGGCTTGGACAAAAATTGCCTTCGAAGCAGGTTTTATCACTGAAAAAAAAACGCTAATCAACGGGCGTACTCGATCTAAAGTTTTCAAAGATAATATACGCGTATCTGTGTGCGTCCTTGTATTTGCGCGTTAATACGATGTTTTTATCGTTGCTCGAGCAATAAAAAAACTGCGGAAGAAAAACAGTCTCTGACGTAACCATATATAAACGTATATCTATAACGCGTGACTGGGAGCGTTATATACGCTGTTTTTCTCGCCACAAAATAACGTGCTTTCCAGCAAGTTTCATCAGAAACTTCATTTATCCTAAGGGACACAAAGAATTCTTATCAATTTTTCAAAACCGATCAAATATCTGATTGAATCCATACTAATGTACTAAAATGGGTGCGACCAGAAAATTGAAAATTTTCCCAAATATCAAAAAGTCACGATATTTCGTCACGAATGTCTGACGGGCCATCAATTAATCAAGTTCGATCAAGATAACACGTAAAACGTCGATTTGCGACGAGGACCCTCCGATCGGCTCATGTTTATCGAATTATAAAAATCAATGACTTATCGAGGTTCGTCAGATCGACAGAGTGCCGATATACTTTTTCACTCTCAATGTCGTGTTTCATCGGGACTAAGATTACCGAAATCGTGTTCCGAAACGCCTCATAAGCGTGGAATAAACAGGCGTCGTCGATCGAGTCACCGACGAGAGAGGAAAAGCGTAGTATCACTGTGTGTTTACGATTGACACTCGGGGAGGTCAAATAACGATCCATAAACATGTAAAAACCGATTTTTTTGTCACACCGTGCGCCGCCGATTTACATCCGCGCGCTTCAATCAAGAACAAAGTGCAACCCTCCGTCAGGAATTTCCATAATAATAATTCGTAATTCGGTAATTCGTCGCGGGAACGAAAAATACAAAAGGCGAAAACGCACGCCCGTTTGGTTGAAACTTGAACGATTAAGAAATCGTTAGGTTTAGATCGCGCAAAGAAGTACCAAAATACATTTCGACTCGAAATTCGATCCCGCGTCGAGCTTCACGGTTTCAACATCGACTTTTGGGGCACCTCGTATAGGATATACACCTATCGATTTTTATAAAATATTTTCATAAGATAAAAAAAGAAAATTCTAATTACACGCCGTAATAGTGTACGAAAAACGGAAAATTGCACGAAAAAAAAAATAAAAATAAACGAAAACGATAGTCGATGGCTCTTGGAAGCGGTAGTTCCAGTCAATCGTCTCGGATAACTCTGGTGAATATGATCTTGACGTTGTCGTTGTAAAAAAAAAAAGTCTCAAGCCAGAAATTGTAGAAAATCGTTATGACGACGGTAATGACACAATGGTGAAAAGTGCGTAATGGAGAAAAAATGTTCTCCCGTTCGGTTTTACAGAAATATCTCGGAAGAAAAGAAGGAAGAAAGCGAAACGATTCGCCGAGCGAATTTTCGGTAAATTTAGGTGCCGAGAAATTGCGGTCTTCGCCAGCCGCACGACGATTATCGAACAACGGCAGCAAAAGTGTACGGTACGAGGGCACGACGAGGATAGCTCTCGACCACGTCTCTGCAAAACTTTCTCTCAGAAAAACGTTGAGAGATCTTTTTTTCAACTCTGCATAGCTTGTTGCTGAGTGTGGTGTGTGTGAGAGAGAGAGAGAGAGAGAGAAAGACGCGAGAGAGGATCGACGAATGTTGATACGAATTTATACAAGGATGAAGAGGTCGTTCTCGACTTCTTTGTCGTTTTTTTATTTCCTCTTTCCTGCCTCGCGAAACACAACATCTCTCTCGTTCTTTCTAGCATTCTTGTTGAGCGCTGGAGCAAGTAGCGCGTTTCAATCGTACTCTCGGAGGATAGACTCTTCACGACGAACAACCTGTGGCTAGTAGCGTTGTTGTTGTTTTTTTAGCTCGAATCGGGTCGGTAATTGCAGGGAGAATTATCGGCCGAGGGAAAACTCGGCGCAAAAAAAAACAAACAATCTTGTTTTTTCATCCCGAACGTTTCGCGATTTTCATCGCCGGTATTTCGCGTCGCTCTTCGTTCACATTTCTGCAAACGTCGAATAGACGTGTAAGGAAAAAAGAAACGAAAAATAACAATTTCTCGTCGTAAAAAATGGTCAATTTGCATCGATTTTTTTGTTCTTTTTTTCCGATTGCGATTATTTCGTTTGTTTTAAGTTGACGAAAGAGTCGAGATCTTCGGGATACTACGAAAATACGAGATTTTTTTTCACTTTTCGCGGCTCCGAGTGGGTATCGTAAATTCCGCGATTGCGAACATATCGCGGAATATTGATTTTGTAGAAACCTTGATGCTGTTTTTGTTGCGAAACAACGGGGCGAACTTTGAAATTCAATTTGAAGAGAGTATCTTGATTATTCATTTTGGTCGGCTGCGAAATCGCGAGAGAAATAATTCGAGACGCTGTACTGTACAGCAACGGCGTTGAAATAACGCAAAGCTCATTTTATGTAACGACGAATAAGAATCTCGCGTTTTTATCGCCTGCAAACTTTCGTGAAATCCCGCCGACATGTTCCGGAGGTAAAATCTCGACGCAACGGAGATGATATCAAATGCGAATTTGACCTACTCGGCGACGATGTAAAATCCGGAAAAAAATTGTCGAAAAAGAAGAGAATTTACTTTCTCTTCGTGCTGAATCATTTTTCTTTTCCGATAAGATTCAACTTTTTCGACTAATTTTCGGTCCTTCAAATTTCGATTTTTTTCAAATTTGTGTTCACGGTCTCTCCCATACAGGACTTTGGTGTTCTTTTCAGATTTACGTAACATCGCTATAATTAAAATTCGCCCTCCGCTGCGGTACCATTTTCTTGCATTTTTTTCTCTTACGGTCAAACTCGCGTTGGTTAAAAGTTATTTTTCGCTGAAAGGAACGGTTTTTTTTCGATCGAACAGTAAATTGTCCCTGATCGTGCGATACGAGACAAAAGTTTGTTTTCTTTCGCCAAAGAAACGTACGAGCGGAATAAAAGCGACGAGGAAAAACACATACGGGCGTTTGAGAAATAAAAAAAAACGATAATTCATCGTCAATCGGGTGCATTACGCAGGATCCGAATTCGCGCAATGTTCATCTCGGGCGAATAAAAAAAAGTCACATCAAACACGCGTCTCAACGAAAATCGGCGACGCAAATCACGTCCTCCCCTCGTCGATGTAATCTACGTTCGGCGAGTTGTTTTTGTTTCATATTTTTTCCGTCCGTTCTCTCTCTTTTTTTCCCCTCCGCAAGAATAAAAACGTCGAAACTTACCCCATAAACCAATCCACGGTATCGCGGAGATACTCGGGTAACCTATCCAGCTTGGATGATTTTCGTGTAGATCACTGCCCCGTGAAAGTCGCGCGCTCCCTCTTCTTCTCTTTAAGCCGATTATCAAAAAGGCAATTAAACAACGGGAGAAGAGAAACGAAACGTACGGAAGGAAGGGAGAGGGGCGGAGGGAGGGCGGGAGGGTTAAAAAAAATAAATTAAAAAAACTCCGCGACTAACGCACGTACGGAGATCTCGTGAAATCTAACATGGCGAGGCTCTATTGTCACCTGTTCCCGTCATGCCTCGCTCGCGCGTTTCGGGAATATACAAAGGGTTTTTCCGTCTGTTTTCTTTTCTCGATGTTTCTTTTTTTTCGCTTTTTTCTCGTCGTTTCGATCGTTTCTTCTCTCCTGATTTTTCGCCCCTCTCGCAATCCTCCTCGTGGACTCGTCCTCTTGCTTCTCTCGGGATTTTTTAATTCTTTTTTCACCTGTCAGTAAAGACGTTTCGTCGCGAGACAAGGCACCTGGCCGTTCGTGCTTCGGAGACTGAATGAGAGAGAGAGAAAGAGAGAAAATCCTCTTTCTCTCTGTATTGGCGCACTGACGAGTACCGCACGGTTTTCACTCGCGAGGCATAATAATACACGGTTAATAATCTTTGCGAAAAACACAGGCGCGCACACGGTATGATGTATACATGTATATATGCGGGGATATATGTAGATATATACGCACGAGACACGCACGCACACGCGCGCAGGCAATAAATACAAGAGGCTTTTTAAATGAAGCGAGTTGCCTCTCGCGCTATCGTCATTAACGTCCGACGTTTGTCGTTCCTCGCGCACATATACACACAGAGAGAGGAGCACACTCTCGGCTTGTGGGCTGCCCAGTGAAAAACCTTTCAACGACCACACACAGCTGATTCGACGTTTCCTCGTTGGGGAGAACGCGCGTAGCGTCGTTGGCGGACTGACGCTGCAGAGGGCAGCACTTGACTATCGTATTCCTGCTTGAAACGGCCTTTATTTTTGCTCCGAAGGCCCTCTTTTGATTGAAAAGCGAAACACCTTGCGGCGAATATGTGAACTCGTCGTCGTCACGTGACGGCTGTCGGTTGACGGGAGAGCGCTCACATATCTCACGTACAAAAATTATACACGTTATATTTTCGACGGATGGTCGATCGATGGTATGGTAGCTTGGCGCGCCGATGGCGGCAGCACTCTCGCGCTGATAGCGCCGATATCCCGCGTTGTCTCTCATCGCGGCAAATTTGAAAACAATTTCAGTACTGACTTGACACCATAATTAATACATTTGTACGAACGGGCGGTAACTTTGAAATCGATGCCGATTTTTTTCAGTGTCCATAAACTTTTATCGTACGTATAATTTTAAAAAAATAGGAAAGTCCAAGTGCTTCGAGCTATATGGAAAGTTCGATATAGCTCACATGGAGGATTGTTTTTTGAGAAAGGATGACGATGATATAGCGTTTTTTCTTTTGTTCTAAACTATTCTGTAAACGACTTTTCGTACTTCTTTTTTGCTAACCTCAATAGCGTAAAAGCTTCGGAAAAGTCCTGAAGATAAAGGAGCAGAGATGGATATACGAGAAGATGAAAAGCCGAGAACACCGAAGCGCGGTTATTACTCGGAAATAGTGACGGGTGTGAGATACCGCATATGTTATAATCGAGTAAATCTATGACAATATTTTTTGTTATCGACTGATGGACTTGATTTTATTCGTTTGGCTTGGGGGACGCGCAAAAACATAAAGGTACTACGCAATATCCGGTCAAAGCAAAACCCGTTGCGCCCAGAAGGACAAAGCTCGTTTGGCAAATATTTACGGAGCAGAATACCGTGGCGGTGCCGGATGACCTTGCGAACAATGAGAGCGCCGGTCTACTCGGCGCTGCGGAACGATGGATGACCTTTCCCAATGACAAATCGATCGCAAGTTACTTACTTTACCACGAAATATCGTACAAAACAGCAACGAAGCGCGGAGAGTATACAAATAATTTTGGACCATGGAAGATTGTTTATTTTCCGGAAGTTTCGACCCTTTTTGAGAAAAAAATCGTTTATTCAGTCATTTCCAGCGGAAACTTTTGCGCCAAAAGTTCAAATGGAGATATACGTTGAGCCAAAACGCTTGCCACGAAACGTCGAGATGGAACGCCGCCGCAGGTTGTACAGAAATCTGCAAATTCAGGATATCCTGAGTCGGGCTGGGGTTTCGTTGCTCGATCTTTTGCCACCAGATGTCGTACGACCATTCGCCAGTTACGAGGAAAAGTACGGTCTCTACGCTACCATCAATTATCTACCTCTCGAAATATTCGACGATGAGGAATTCGATTGCAGGTCCGTTTGTTAAAGTTATCTTCGATCAATCATACAGGGTGTCGTATAAGCGCTGATTTGTTAATCCTAATAATAATTCAACTGACTAAAAAATAATTCTGTTTTTAAATTCGGTATAAATACGAATTAAAAAGCGATAAAGTTACAAAGTTTTTTATATAAAAATCGAAATTTTCACAAATTTTGGGCTCGTTAATTTATTGTTTTTAATCATAAAAAAATGCATAGGACCGTCGAAGACTGGTTAAAACTGGGTCTGATCGATGGTACCAGATATCCGTTACCAGCGACTGTATTTGTCAAAAAACCGGTCGAAGAGATTTCGTCGTTACCGAGAAACCTCAAAGAACTGACGAATTCTTACGACTGGCATTACGCTGCTGTTACGGATCACGATTACGAAAAAAAATTGTGGTCCGTTCGAACGCTCGACGGTCATGCGAGAATATTCCATCTTCCTCGTATTTATATAAGATTCTTCGCTGAGGATCCTCGTCTTTTTGTCGAAAGACTCGTTGCCGCTATCAAAGCCCGAAATAGCGCCGAAGCGTGCATCAGGTCAGACGAAAATACCGTAAAGCAAAGACAAACAATCGAAAATTTATATATACTCGTTCTACGTTTATTTCAATTCGTTGATTTCTCTCTATATGCTCGATGCTGTGAAATCAATTTCTATCCGACACTTTTAGAAACGATTTCCAATTTCGTCTGTTGACGAAGCTAAAAGGAGCTCTCGACATCGATGTATCAGTCATTGATTTCTTATTTGCTCTTAAAATCTTCGTCCCGGAAAGAACATTTTCAAATCGATCGCAAAACAAATTTCGAATGAGAATTGTTTTTTATTCTTCATGGAAAGATTACTTTCAAGATGATTTTAGAGACGAAAATGAGACGTTGTTAGTTAAAAATAAGTAATGAGCAATTATTCAATTAAATGAATAAAAATCAGATTAAATAACAAAATTTTAATACTCGAAATTTTATTCATACTCGTTTCACGTTCGTGGCAATTCAAATCGCTGTTTACGAGGCTGCGAAAAATTTTATCCAAGAGTTTTGGATACGTTTAGTAATTTCATTCGTTGACGAAGTTAAAATGAGCTCTTGGCAACTATATATTAGCTGTTGACTCTTTTTTGCGAGTAAAACTTTCGTCCAGGGAGAATTTAAAAGCGATGTGAAGATAAAATACGATTCGATTTTTTTTTACGTGAAAAGAATAATTACGTACGTACATAATTATACTTTTATTGCGTTTTAGATACAACCTCTATCTTGACTGCATGCAGGTCGGAGATTTGGCGTGTTTCAGCGAGCAACAGAAAAATAATATTATTCATTCGGCGTTGAGGCAGGGCAAATTAAAATTTCCCTCGAAAAATGTCACTAGTGTGAGTACTATCGATTAATCCCGAATAAAATTGCCCCATCTTGGAATATAAATAACGAGCAGCGTGCGAATGAAAAATCTAAAACAAGGGAATTAAATTCGTTGGAGTAAACATAAAAAAAATTCATCAAGTATTTTCGTGTGAAATAAATTAACGACGACACAGATTTACGAAGAAATCGAATTGGATTACAAGCGTTCGACGTGCGATTTGATGTGGCGTCAAATAATGCGAACGTGTCCCGATGCTTTTGAGTTCATCACGTGGACGCCGGATGAGATTTCGATGAAAACAATGAGCGTGGGAAAAGTGCCAACGGAAATGGAAAATTTTCAAGTAGATTGAAAGCCTTGATCGACGAAACGAATGATCGATCTCGATGAAAAAAAAACAACGTTTTTCCACACAGAAAACGAGAGATTTTTTTCACTGGAATACATTGTACGTTCGACCGGAAGTGTTCGAGGCGAGTGTCTGCATTGTCGATGCTTGCTTCGAGGTCTCCACGATGAATCTTTTCACGACGGGTTATGGGAAGTCTGTAACACTCGACGAGTTCGAGGATCAACAGAATCAGACGACCAACACGGTCATTAAGTACCTGAGAGAACAGTGGCTTGAAAAAATTATTCGCTCCATAAGAATGTGGTTCAGGGACATTGGCAAAGGGTCATTCAACATGGAACTCAAAAATCCCAAGATATACGACGTTATGAAACTCAAGAGATTCAACGGGTTGACAGTTTTACTGATGCAGGCGAGTGATCTTTGGTCAGGGGATAATTAGCGAGATAAACAGAATTGATCAAATCTCTCAATCGAGTCTCATCTTTGCGAGAAATTTTCGATGCAATTTTCGTTGAAACCGTACCTTATTTTCATGAGGCAGCGACTTCCGGTGTATTTTTTGTCCATTTTCGAATTCTCTCGACATCATCTTTTCTCGTAATTAACTTTAACCTCCATACGACCTTCCGGGTCAATTTTGACCCTTGTCAAGAAAAAGTTACTGGCTCGAAATTCATGCCAAAAAAATCACCACCAAAGGCACCACCACACTACATAATTGTACAGAATTTACTTTATAAACGTCAAATATATACTAAATAATGACTGCCGAATCTTTTTACGTTCCATTAGAAAATATTTTTTGTCTAATTTTGTTTATTTAACGCATGGGGTCAAATTTTACCTGGGTACCGTTAATATTAGTCGCGTTGAGGATCGTATAAAGATTGAAAGAAGACAAAAATTCCATATGAATATTTAGAATCTGCGAAATTAAATTTTTAATAGAATTTCTGAATTTTAAAACAAACACGGAACTTTAAACGTTTTTTTTTGCACTCTTGTCGTTGATGAAAACCTCGTTGTCATACATTCTCGTGCTTGAAACGAAAAATGGAGGGAAGAGTTACGCTCGTCGCGATTTTTCAGAATGCCCTGAGAAACTTGGTGGGCAATTCCGTGGAGCTTTACGTAACGATGCTCGAGACTCCCGCACTGTCCGTCCTCGAAGTGGACGAACATTTTTCATGGGGTGACGATCTGGTGAATTCCCAATTTTCGCCCTCCGTAAATCCAATATTTCTCGTCGAGCTAAAGATGAAAGAGGATGCTGCGTATTTCTCGAAGAATCTCGAAACGTTCGAGGTACGAAGAGCCGATTTTGATGAAATTTTAGAAGCACACGTGCTGCGACACACATCGCATATTTGTTCTCGTTGAAGCACGTCATCGTCGCGATATTTGACAACGCCCTCACCCAGTGTCATCGCATAAGGCAGATACATCCGTTCCTTCTGACGGGTCTCAAGTTCCCCCTTGACCTTTACCTCAGTTCCGTCGGCCTGCTGGAGGATTTCGTTCGCGATATTCGCGATCGACTCCTTAAAGCTTATAAAAAATCCATCATACCCCTCGCTGCATACGCGAAGGAATACAACAAGTTTTTGGATCTTCACGAATTGAACATAGCCGAGTACATCCGGTGAGTGAGAGATTTCGTCAATTTTACGCGATGCTTTTGAACACTCCGATTTTGCCCGAATGAGCTTTCGATTTGCATCGAATTTATTTCCAATCGTGCACGAATTTGTTGTGGAAATGAATTGTCACCCACTCTGAGAGAGTTTCCGGATATTTTCGACGACGGATTGACGAATTAATTCGATTAGAATAATCGATTTTTGCGCATACTGTTTGTACGATTGAAGGACGACGAGAATTTCAATCGCTGCGATAAAATTCCATCCCCTATTTTCCCTTATCTTCGAGTTATCTCAGGGTCGATTATCGAAAAAAATTGGCGAGAAACGTCACGCGATGCTGAACGATTCCAGACGAGATTCCAACGTTGGAAATTTCGGCAAATTTTCATACAGAATTTACACACGCAGAGATAAACTTTGAATTAATATGTCTGGACCAGTTCTCCATGATTGTAACAAATTGAACAATTTTGAGAAAATTCTATCAGAAACGAAACAAACGATTTTTCCTACATTTTGCAACTCAACGATTTTAACATTTTTTAATAACAACCGAAGCGCCACAAAGAAATAAAGAAGGTAATTAATCTCGTGCTTTGGGATATTTTTAAATTAACATAATTGTCCATTTTTTTTTACTAAAAAACATGAAAAAGTTGAGGTCCCTCGCGAAATTCTAAAGTTCGATAAAATCGGCGAGTCGCAGCGTAAACATTTAAGGAAAAAATGTCGCAGAGGAGAGGACATGAAGGCATTGGAAAACGTCGAATAAATTAATCGTCACTTTTATGAAACATCAGTGCGAAGCAAACTTCTCAGACTCACCGTACGTTTGGCAGAAACTTTAGGAAAGCGAAACACCCGGCTGCCGAGGTGAAGGAGGAGATATCGTTTCAGTTCCAAATTCAGCGAAATCTCGAATTGACGATACCAAAATTCATATGGATCGGACCGTTCAACGTTAACATCGAACCATTGAGAAGATTTCTGATCGAAAAACGCAAAAATCTTGCCAATGAATTGCTCCTGATGTTCACGGATACTCTGCGCGAGGAGGTCAACGAATCGTTGAGATCTTATGGTGAAATACGGCAGAAATTGAGGGAAGAACCTCGGAGTATCGAGGAACTATTCGATATTCGCGAATGGATGGAAACTGTGCCGTTAACCGTGAAAAATCTCGACGACACGATGCAGAGGATCAAACTCGAGTTTGACATACTCGAGTCGTTCAGGTGGAATCTCTCGGACGAGGATTTTCAAGCGAAATGGGAAGCCATTGGTTTTCCTCGCGAAATTGAGTTCGAGGTAGGTTTACCGGTCGACGTCGCGCCATCTTTTTCTCGTGTGTAAATAAGTTCAAAGCTCGATAACGAAATATCACAAATTAAAAAATTACTTTCGCCGCGGTGTTTAATTTTTTTATCAAGAAAAATCTTTTTCCCTTTCACGACTCTTTTTCGATACTGTTTTCATTGTTAAACTCGTGGATTTTTGTCCTGGTAACGATCAATGTGAAAATATGAGGCAATATTTCTCAGAGGCACGAAAAATTTGGAAACTTTACTTTGAAAAATCTTCACCGTCGGCCATATTTTTCGTACAGAAGCGATATTGGAGATTGTTCATAAATTAGTGTGAAAAATAGTCGTACAATTTTGTCGTTTGGATGCAGAAAACAGCTAGTTGGTCGTTGAAATCAATCCTCGATTGGGAGATTCTATTTCAGTGATTTTTTTTACCCCAGACTCAAGAGACGGTTGCACGTCATATAGACGAAGTTGACAAATTTTTCAAGCAACAGATAATCAACGAGGTGAATCTTCTCGATAGAATAGACACGCTCGTTGGTAACGTGAAGAATATCGCTCAACAGAGCGATATTGAAAAGATTCATGAGACGGCGATAGACGCGAAGAGGGTTTGGAAATCGATGAACGAGAGCCAGGAGTACGGTCTTTTGTTGAACGAACGACAAAAGCTCTTTGGTGTTCCGATAACGCCCTTCGATGACCTAACGAAATTGATGAAAGAATTCGAGCCCTACAAGACTCTGTGGATCACAGCTTCCGGTAGATACATTTTATTACTCAACGATTACGAGTCAACGTTTTGGAGTACTTTGAATTCTTGGTTCATCGTATTTTTCCTACGATTTCCTGCAGTCGGATATTCTTTACGAATTTTCCGACGGTACAATCCCAAAAGAGTCGAAATAAAATGCGAATTCCACGAAATTAGAGATGCTATGAAAAAAGCGCCTTCGAAACATGAAAAAGTTAAAGAAAACGCGTCCGCCAGATTTTATCCGATTTTATTTACATCTATCATAGCGGATTATTATTATTACTTTATTATTATTCGTTATACAATATATTACAATTCTCTGAATGTGTAATTCAGAGCTAGCGGGAAATTTTTTTTGAAAAAGTTGCGATATTAGAGGCAAAAATGTTCAAGCTACCGTCGTTCCACGTGCGAAACCGGTATCAGGCTCGGATTGTACGATAAAAGATAGCTTCCGGAATTAGGAATTTTTCACGATTTTTTAAGCTTTTTACGTTACTGATCCGAATGGGAATTCTTTGTATTTTATCGATAAATGAAGACTGGCTTCATTGGTACGAAATATGGATGGAGAATCCTCTGATGAACATAGATGCTCAGCAGATAGAGACAACGATAAACGACATGCACAAATCCATGTCGCGTTGCGTCAAAATCTTTGAGGAACAGCCCAGTACGTTAGTCAAACGTCAATTGAAACATTTGCTCTTTATTTATCAGACGCGATATTGAAGAATCGTGATGATTAATTTTTGTAGAAATTGCCGAGATTGCGCTCGATATAAGAGACAGAATAGAATCGTTCAAACCCTACATCGGACTCATTCAGGCTCTGAGAAATCCTGGCATGAAGCCTCGACATTTTGAAACGCTCAGCACTCGTACGGGCATTCAAATGTCGCTGACGCCCGCTCTCACGCTCAAAGGTCTTCTTTTTTTGGGCATCGAAAATTTTCAAAACATCATCGAGGAAGTTGCCGAAAGCGCCGCCAAAGAATACAACATCGAAGGGACTTTGGACAAAATGACGAAAGAGTGGGAAACGATTACCATGGACGTGATGCCCTACAAAGAAACTGGTTAGCCAATTTGAGAAATTTCCAAAAAAAGGAAAATCGAATAATCCATTTTTCACAATAAAAAAAAAACTCAAATCGAGCCCAAGACCGTCGACAAAAAACGATGAAAAATGACGAAACCGAACGTTGGAATTCTAATTATATATTTTAGTGCGAGTATACGAAAAAAAAGGGAAAAGTTTTTCCGCAATATTACAGCTCACAATTACGATTTTTAGGGACGTTCATAATGAAGATTCCCGACGAAATTCTCATACTTCTGGACGATCATATTTTAAACACCCAACAGATAGGTTTCAGCCCTTTGAAAGATGCCTTCGATGACAGGATCACTCATTGGGAGAACAAACTAAAGCTCACGCAGGAAGTCATAGGTCATTGGGTGGAAGTTCAAAGGTGAATAAAAAGAACAAGTTGCAATTAAATCCCAACGATTATTCTTTAAAAACGAATAAATAAAATAAAAATCGTCATTGGCAAAATGACGCAGAACCTGGATGTACCTCGAACCGATATTCACCTCGGAGGACATAAGTCGTCAGTTACCGGTCGAGGCAAAAAAATACAAAACGATGGAACGAAATTGGCGACGAATAATGAAAAATGCCCATGAATGTCCAGTCGTAAGATTTAAATTTGCTTTTTTTTCCTCCATCATCAAACAAACTTTTGCGAAAAGTTTTTTCCGTCAACGTACCTTTCGTTTCTTTTCCTTCCAAAGTTTCAAAAAAAAACTCGAGTGTCTCAAAAAAACAAATCTACCGAATATATTTTCCAAAATTCCGTGCTTTGATCTTTTTGAAATTCTCACAGCTTTGCTAAGTGCTCGAAAATCTAAATTACGTTACATTACCCTTAATCGCTGACTCCGACTCTCGATAATAAGTTTGAAAACAGGAACTTCATCGGCAAAGAAAATTGCCGTTCAATATTTATCGAAACGAACAGATAATCGACGTTTGTCCGGACAAGAGTCTGCTCGAGAGCTTGAAAGAGTGCGCAAGTTTATTGGAATTGGTGCAAAAGGGTCTCTCGGATTATTTGGAAACCAAGAGAATGATATTCCCGAGATTTTTCTTTTTGAGCGACGACGAGCTCCTCGAGATTCTCGCCCAGACGAAAAACGTTCGTGCCGTTCAACCGCACTTGAAGAAATGTTTCGAAAACATGAAAGAATTGAAGTTCGAGGACGACTCGACGATCACGATGATGTACTCGGCGGAAAACGAACAAGTCGCCCTGAGCCGACCGATTGATCCCGAGGGCAACGTCGAGGATTGGTTGGGCAAAGTCGAAGAAGAAATGCGCAATACGATCAGAGAAATAATCGGCAGGGCTTTGGCGGTCGTTGAAACGACACCGCGGAAAACGTGGGTCTACATGTGGCCTGGACAAGTCGTTATTTGCGCCGGCCAGACGTATTGGACGGCGCACGTCGAGAATGGCATTTTAAACAACAATCTCAACGATTATCATCACCTTATGCTCAATCACGTATGTACAAAATAAAGTAATTCAAAAAAATGTATACATCGATAACAACGTTTCGTTCGAAGATTGACATTTTTTTCGACATATTCATTTTTATTCAATCCCGAAATTTGAATGACGAAACTGGAATCTCCTCCAAGAGGCTTTTTCGAAAGTCGCTCTTCTGTTCTTTATCTTAAAATGTCATTTTGATTGAGATAATATTGGTAATTGATAATTTGATAATTTCTTGTAATCGAGTGTCTCTTGATGAATCTTTGAACGCAAAAACAGCTGAATGATCTTCGAGAGCTCGTAAGAGGAGATCAGACTGAGATTCAGCGAATGATGCTGGAAGCTGCGATCACGATCGAGGTACACGCGAGAGACGTTCTCGCGAAATTGGTAGAGGAACGCGTAACGAGTATCAACGATTTCGATTGGATATCACAGCTTCGATATTACTGGATCGAAGATGAAAGTGATCTCAGAGTACGAGCGGTTAATGCAGAATTTCCTTACGGGTATGACATTTTTGATCATCGATCAATTTTTTATCACAAAAGTATATAATTCTCGATAATTAAAAAATTCACAAATATTCGGAGAAATTATTGCCAACGAGTCCATTCAATTTTCCACCAAATGTCCATATCAAACAACCAAAACGACAAATTTCTGGTGAAACAATGTTTTTCCCTTCAATCTACATCGATCGTTGAAAAAAAAAACACCTACCCTTTGCACATTGTTTGGAAATGCATCGGTAATAAATTTACAAAATATTCAATTCACACATGTACGAAATTTTATTGGATTTACATTTAAATACCAACGGAGGACTGGTAATAATGGCTCTTACCGTAAAAATTTCTTTGACGTGACAATTTTTATTATCAATCACAATTTATACGTAAAAGATCTTGAATATTGTATAATCGTGTAGTTTTCGGTTCTAAATGGATTTAATTATCAGATTATACGTAAAATGGCCGTGAATTTATTGATGATAATGAAAGATAAATCAATGAATGCAGATACGAATACCTGGGCAACAACGGAAGACTGGTAATAACGCCTCTCACCGACAGATGCTACTTGACACTGACGGGGGCTTTGCATTTAAAATTCGGGGGTGCTCCTTCCGGTCCAGCGGGAACTGGCAAAACCGAGACCACCAAGGATCTCGCCAAAGCTTTTGCCATTCAATGTGTTGTTTTCAATTGTTCGGATCAGTTGGATTTTCTGTCAATGGGAAAGTTCTTCAAAGGATTAGCCAGGTGTGTGTCTGTGTGTGTGTGTGTGTGTGTGTGTGTGTGATGTCGAATGATGATCAATATTTTAGGCGATGTATTTCACTGCTTCGCACCCTCTCGTATTTCAGCGCTGGTGCATGGGCGTGTTTCGATGAATTCAATCGTATTGACATTGAAGTACTCTCGGTAATAGCACAGCAAATAATGACGATACAGAAAGCACAGCAGATACGAGCAGACAGGTGAGACGGATGCTGCAACATTTTTTTGGGTAGAAAATATTCGTACAAAAAATATGAATAATAAATGAAATTTATAAAAAATTGTAAATACGTATGAACGTTGAAAAATTCCATGGTAAAACTATTGAAAATGTTCACATTTTGGGGAGAAAAAAAATGATTACCGTAATGAAGGCCAAAGATGTTGGAATTTTTTTCTTTTTGGTAGATTTTATTTCGAGGGTCTCGATATCGTTCTGAAGCCTTCGTGCGCTGTTTTCATCACCATGAATCCCGGCTACGCCGGTAGAACCGAATTACCGGACAATCTCAAAGCTTTGTTTCGTCCGGTTGCGATGATGGTCCCGAATTACTCGTTGATCGCCGAAATTTCTTTATTCTCGTACGGATTTGTGGACGCGAAAAATCTCGCTGAGAAAATAACGACGACGTTCAAACTGAGCTCGGAACAACTGAGCAGTCAGGTTGGTTGCCATTTTTTTTTCAAAAAGTTTACGTCACCGTCATCGTCATTGTTGATGACTTTTTTTCTGTTGATTATTTATGCCTTGTGTACCGTAGGCGAACATTTTTGCTCTTCAATAAAGTCACTTTGAAAAATGCGAATTTTAACCGAGACGGTTTGAAAAAAAAACGTCAATTAATTTACGGTTTGTTTAATGGAAAATATTTTGCTGAAGAAACAAAGAGGACTTTTGAATCGAGCTCGAAAAAAAATTGAGCGAAGATTTTTTCAATTATTCGACAAGTTCACGTCGCGATCGTTAGTATTTTGGATAAATCGTCAGTGAATGATCTTTCTTTTCTCGATGATTAATTATAACGTTTCGCCTTGAACGTGACGAAACTAACGTGGGATGAAAAGATGAAATTTGAAAGTTTGTGTATTATTCGATGCAGGATCATTACGACTTCGGCATGAGGGCGGTGAAGACCGTGATCGCCGTTGCTGGAAATTTGAAACGCGAGCAAAAAGATCTCGACGAGGCTCAAATATGCCTGCGGGCACTGCGCGACGTTAATGTACCAAAATTTCTCAAGGAGGATCTGATACTCTTTAACGGTAAATACAATCATCGTGCTTTCTCCAACTTTCGTTCAATGAAATTCGAGATAAGATAAAACTTTAACGATAAATTTAACGCCCCATCGAAAGTAACGAAAAGAAAATACAGCCACGGATTGTGGACAAAAAAATCCACAAAAATTTAATGGAGAAAAAGACGAATTTTCAAATTCTTCGCTTCCCCATAGAGAAAAAAATGACTCGCCGAGTATTTCCGTCGTCAGATTCGCGGGCTACGAAACCTCGTTTTTTTTTAATTTTCTTAAACAAATCAACGTCAGGACGAAAATATTTCGATGAATAATTTGCAGCGAGATTGGCTTTAATAATGTGCAGAAAATAATTCATAGGATGTTCGGTCAATCCGCCCTGTGAGGGAAAAAGTCGCCTTGTTGCGTTTGAATTTTTCATCGTGGGAATTACTTTGATGGTCAAAAGCTTCGCGAACTTAATTTCCGTGCGGGATAAAAAGATACGAGCAAGGGCTGCACTCGAGGATTATGCGAACTTGTGTGGATTAATTTGTGCTACAGCTTTGCGGTGGAAAAAATTGTGCATGGCAATATGAGCTTTCACAAGGCTGTATTAAATTCATGTTACCATACAGCAACGTAGAAACAATTCGATTGTTATTAATCATACAACAGGGTAAACAACAATGTGTAAAACTTGTAATGGAGCCATTGAAAATTCAATCCGGTAGCCCGTACGTGCCAGGAATTGTACAAGTCGCGATCAATAATGTTCCTGAATTAATATTGCGTGGTATTTCAATGACTTCCATGGGCAAATTTGCTCTGCGGTTGTTGCGTCACTGCCAATGGATTCGGTATCCATTTCAAAGGCGGCTAACGCAGAATCACCAACATCGCTCAAGCTAGTTTTCGGTGAAACTGCCCGCTGAGCTGGATCGAATAGAATGACTTGTCGCTTTTCGAGTTTCGTTTCGTGCTTTTTGTATCAAAAAGAGAGATAGATATACATCGACGTGGGAATAATTTAGAACCAAACTGTCGTAAATGTTTTTTTTTTCGTCACAGAAATTGAGATAACCGGATTTCCAAAATCAGACTCGATTGAGATTAACACTTTACGGCCCGAATGAGTTTTTATTTTGATTCTTCGTACGTCATACATCGAATCCACCGTTTTGAATTTTCAAAACCGGGGACGGATTCGAAAGTGCTGTTTGTTTCGAAAATCTTTCATTTATACAAATAATTTGACCATTCGAGGCTGAACTGTTCGAGATATCCGCTGATTTTCATTTTACGGTTCATCGAAATTTCCGCTCATTTTCTCGCAGGCATTGTTTCGGATTTGTTTCCGAAACTCATTGAAGTTCCGGTGGATCATGGGATTTTGGAGGCCGGTACAAGACAATCCATCATTGAAATGGGTCTTCAGGACGTAGACGGTGAGAATTTTTCACTGAAAGCGAACGCCTGCTTGTTTTCATTCAATCAATTTGACAATTGTTTCATTGGCTATTTCCGACTCGCGAATTTCGTCGAATCTTCGCCTTTCGACTCCCCTTTTTTACTCTCATTATTCCAGAATACGTCAAGAAAGTGATACAGTTGTACGAGACGACGATTGTGAGGCACGGACTTATGCTGGTTGGACCGACGGGTGCGGGGAAAACAAAGGTAGGATTTCGTGGTTTTTCATTTTTTGACAATTTCAGTGTCATCATTTTGATGAAAAAAAAGCACGAATATCTGCGCGAATCAAAAATCCATTTTACCCTGAATTCTCGGTGATGTTTCGAACTTTGTCAGCAAAAACAAAGTTCCATTCACGTGTTTGTTCGTTGTATATCGTTCGTTGTTTGCAAGTAGTTATTGAACGCACGTTATAATAATAAATCGTACAACAACTTACTCGCAGCCTGGATCGAATCAACTTCCCATGGAAGGCACTAGTTTTCGACTAATCTCATGCACGAAATCCCACACAGAGTTGTGTGCATGTTTGATTTGCGCGGTAAATGTACATAACGATATTCAAGCTCGCATAATATATCGTACGTTTGCGTGGTTAAGCCGTAAAGCGAGTTGCCGAGTAATTATCGTACATGAATATTTAATCACTTTTTTCCCATGAAAATATAACATTCGAGTTCAATTTATCTGAATAGTTGATAACCGCGCTTGGCGTACCGCAATATGTTCAAAGGAGCCAGGGGAAAATCCGAGAGAGCGGGAAAAGTTTGTTTTCCACTCGGATGAAATGGTCACAACTTCCGTCCAGGATTTTCGTAGATTCAGCCATTCCTCGTGCATTAATCTCCACGTCCAAAGTCGCGTTTATTTGTTCGCCGGTGAACTTTTCTTAATTAACAACAATTATCAGCGTTGGATCTCCAAACTTTCGTATGAAAAAATATTTTTCATTGACACTGCGTTTCGTGAAACTGACCGTTGTTGATGACCCCTCTGCATACGTGTTATTGGATACTGGGGCGGTGTACAAAGGGGATTAATTTAGGGGATTTGGTTCGAAGAGCCGAAACGACGTAGAACGGTGCTGCAACATTTTCGAAAAGATTGTAGCAAATGCGAGGGAAAAGGGAAACGGTGTATAATCACCGGGGATGAAATTGTTGAAACTTTCGTCCAAGATTTGTGTCGGCATAAGCCGGCATTCCACCGTGAGCTGATCCTCATAACTGAGGACGTGTTTGAATGTATAATTAAGGGACTTTGCCACTTTTTCGATACTTTGTCGAAAACTCAAGGCCACAAATATTGGATTATCGCATTTTCCAACGTCCACCGGGATGTAACGTCGTTGAGTCGTTGGTGGGAATGAGCAAAGAGATCAGCTCCTGCGAAAACGTATTTTTATACAATTTTTTTCAAAAGACGATCTTGGCGGAATTAAAGCGGAATTTCAGAATGAATTTTGACACGTTTATTTTTCGACGTCCTGTCGCGAAGTTCAGCACATTTGTCGGAGGAATAAACGGGGGTGTGTCCTTCGTGGAGTTTTTGAATTTTTCGTCGGAAGCTTTTTTTATTATAAGCCTTCGATCGTAGAATGACAGAAACTTGTACGTTTGACTTTTATACAATTTTATAATCACATGGAAACTTGGAGTATACGCACACACTAATAAAATATCGTGAAAATGTAATCGTCGGAGGTACATAGTGTATTTCGTGCATTTCATCAAGGCATTTCCGTCTTGGTCAGTCTCTTCTCTGGGTTTACGAATCTTCGGAAAGTCCTCTGATCTTTCCTCCGAGGTATCTGCAACGGATCCCACAAAATCACGTTTCAAGAGCTCTCGAAATGAAAATCGCTCCTAAGGCTAACCGGTTGTTCGTGCTTCACTGATCAATTCTTTACAACATCAATTTAACAAGACCAATTCCCATCCTCCCCTTTTTTTATCCGCCAGAGATTCTTACAAATCAAACAGCTACTTTATTTATTGACGCTTTTCGTTTTTTTCACATAATTCGCAATGCAGTCTACGCATGAATGCTTCATCATACGTTTTTAAATGCCGATACTCTGGAATTTTTGTTTTTCATTTCACAAATGCACTTTGCCCGAAGTTTTGATGGAAAAAAATCATTATTTATCGAAATAAATTCGGTAAAAGTAACGAATTCGTTCTCGACCGTACTTTCTCACTTGATGATACAATTGCAACGATTTTCGTTATTAATTCGCGCTGAAAAGTTATCGGACAGTACGCGCAATTTACGTATAACCCTGAGGATTGCAGTGATACCTGGTGATGCTCTTGAATGCTTTGCGCAACAGTTGTTCCAAGCATCGTCGAAACGTTATTCCGCACATTGCGTAGAGCAAAAAGTTTATGCTGAAATTCGTGTAATAAAGCAGCATGAAAAATTGCTGCAAACACCAGAGCAACGCTGGAGTTTCTTTCCGCGCCAATGTGAAGAAAAATATGCACAGACGTATCACGTAACTGAAAAATAAAGAAAAGCAAATTGGCGACATTAGCGTCACTGAAAAATTCTCGAATTTTGCGCATTGCATTGTCAATTGGTCCAAAAGGTGCGGGACATTCGTGCATCGTCGAGACACAAAAATCCGATGAAAAAATTACGACCCAATTTGTCTTCAACTTTGATAATGACATTGCCGTTTGATCGAGATCGTTTTTCACTATTTTGATTGTACGAAATTTCGGATATACTCGATGATTTCTGAATTTACATTCCGAATAGTTTGCACGAAAGGTACAGCGGCTTTTTGTGTTTATTGAGGATTAATGAACGGGGAAGCAATGATTTCTTCTCACTTTTTTCGTAATGAGAGGTTGTAATTACATTTTTCATAAGTTTGGCAAAGATTCGCGGGGTAATTACATGATGTAAATAATTGCGTCGATGTACCTGGGTAAGTTGAGCAGTATGAAAACCGTGCTAATGAGAAGTAGCATTTTTGTAATGCTCTGCTGGTTCCTCGTCGAGACGAGATTCTTCGACGAAGATCTCACATCTGCGAATAGCAATAAAATAATAAATTTGATTATTCGTTAAAAAAAAAAAATCAGAAAAGCCGAATGGTATCTTTCGTCCATTGTGTCTTTCAATGACAATCTCGTCAGATTCTTTTTTCGTGGATCTTGAAAAAACTATGTAAACATTTATTCGACGATTGTTCACGTGACATTCGCACGAAAAGTTGTCATCGGGCGAGGGATTACGTTTGGTTGGAAACGAACATGAGGGAGAATCGTTCCTTTTGGGTGTCTTATAAAATGTTGGGTCTTATGACATCGGTAGGAGGGTCTCGAAATTGATGAAATAGCAATCCAATTAGCCCGATTCGTGACACTCACGTATACATTTCATGGATGTTTCTGGTATTTGTTGAGCATTTCTGGGTGTCGAAGGAACCGGTGTTATCGATGACGGCTGATTTCGCGAATGACTGTTCTTCGATGATTGGAATGATTGCTGAGATAGCTGTCTCCGACCTCCGAGGATACCCATCGGTATGTTTGCAACGCCATTGTTGCTGCTGCTTCCACTCTGGAATCATAAAATCGTGTCGATAATTATTGTAAACATTGGAATGCTTTGGAACAGAGCTTTGAAAAAAAGTAACCCAAATTTTTCCCCCATCCGCTTGTGCAACAAAAATCGTTTCGAGGCGGTTCCCGAGGTTCCATTCAAAATGAATAAATTCCTTTTTCCGAATGTAAAAATTGAAATTCATGCGCGAAAAATGTGAAAGGATGAAAAAATTCTGAAAAAAGTTCACCGTGTATTCAAATTTGGCCATAAAGAGAAATAAAGTTTTGCCCGATTTCTGTATCGATATTCCCGAGAAATAGTACGAAATTCTGTAATGTTTTCAATTTATACGACATTTTTTGTCAAAACTAATGAAAATTAAAGTCAATGGTTCTTTGGAAAATATAATAGAAAACACTGAGAAGCGGATGATCCCCCGAGTTGGTGACTTGAACTTTTACGATACTATAAAAATGTAAGCACAAGTGTGTGTTCCCTGCCGAGGCTGGGGAAAATTAATTGATCAATCAATCGAAAAAGAGATTATGTGACATCACAGAATTTCGATCACTCACGATTGAAACTGGCTGGTTCGGAAATTCTGACGTCGAATTATCGTATAGCCCCTGCTCGCATACCTATCATTATCATCAATCTTGTTCCAATACGCGAGTAATAGAATTTATCGATTTTCTCATCGCAACAATTCGTTGCTTCTCATATTCAAAGACACGAAGATGATGTATAATATTTTCCCCTGCCTCGTCGGTCCAAGAAAACTTGTGGAAAAACATGCGCGAGTTCTTACTCAAGCATAAATTTTGCATCGGCAATTGGCTCGGAGATTACGTCAATATTGTGGGGATCCTTGAACGATGAAAAAAAAATCTCAATTCGAAGGAAATTCTCGCAAAGTTTATATTGTACATCTTGAATATTGTGCAAAAAGCAACAAACTGCATTGCCTTCAAACTTTTCATCAACAGTTGATTATCGCCTTGATTTCAAAATTATCTTCTCTTCGGATGTTCATAGCGTTTAATGCATTATTTGTGCCTTTTTTCGCTGTCATTCTGCGGCAGTTATAAAAAAAATACTCCACCGCAATCCTAACGCAAAAAATTCATAATCCTTTTGGAAATGTTTGCTTTTGTTGCGAAACATCGTTAAAGTATCGTTTCTGCATGATTAATTCCCTGATCCAAACGTTCATCAAAACGTAAGCTCTCGTATTCTCGCCTATAAGCTCGCCAATGGTGCGCTAGAGGTAAACTTTATTATCCACTATCGTGATTAACGCAAATCACCCATAGTCTACTCAATCCGGTTACGGTATAATTAACGACGTCACCTCGAGTTAAAAGGGTGAAATTACACTCTCGGGTTGTCGCATAGATGCATCATTGTCCACGAGCAAAGGATCAATACAAATATTTACATGTAATTACATCGTTACGCCCTTATGGACGATTCGGTGATACAGTCGCAACAAAACCGAAATGTGACGCGAATTTTGAGCACTTTGTGATAAAAATCTGAGAAAAAAAAACGAGTAGTGTAAAGTGGAGAAAATTCTGAACAAAGCTTGGACAACTTATTTTCCATCCGCATGCAACGAATCCACGCAGTTTTCCGAATACACGTGAATTTTTCAACTTTAGAATATTTCTTCAGCCTTTTAAAAATCTTTTTTTTCCAAAGTTTGAAAAGTTTATAAAAAATGATGAATTATCAACAATTCTCGTATATCAAGGTATCGAAAAAACGGTTTGATTCGCACGGTCTTTGAAAAATGCACACAAACGGAATTTCAAAACGATGGAAGGCTTGGGAAAAAATGCAGGGGTACGGGGAAAAATGGATTAATTCATTTTACCTGAAAAGAAAATGGGTAGATTTTTTATGCATTTTTTTTTATTGTCCCAGTACCGAGGACAACATATCTAGTATAGTATACGACTGATTATTTTCAGAATTTGGTTTCATTGGCATCGTACCTCTACATCGTTCTTAAAAATTAATTTACCTCTGCAGTACGAACATAAAGTTTTTCAAATTCGAATTTTTCCGAAAAGCGATAAAACAGCCCGTCAGGACAGAAAAAAAAAATGACAGACCCTGTATGTATGTGGTTTTGGGTTTTTTTTAATACCTGAAAACGTGATGGGATTTCGTGCTTTTGACGATCGACAAAAATGTACGAAAGAAGAGTCATTTTATTCAGATTGAAAAACATGAGGGCGTTGCGATCGTTGTATCGTTGATTGATCGATGATCGGCGAGGAATCTTCTTGATCGTACATATAAAAAGCAGAAAGACGCGTTACAGCCACGTGTGTACACATCGCACGAGTGTCAATACCACTCCCTTCCAGACTCTCATTCGACCATTCGAGTATGAAAAATGTTGTTGGATTAAGAAAAAACCTAAACTTTCCATACCGCACCTTGTTCTCGATATTTCCGAAGGCAGAAGGCTCATTTTGTTCGTTTTTCAATTTGGCAAAAGAAAACAAAAACGATCCACAAGCACGCACGCGAGTATCTACGTACTCTCGTGTGATTACACGAACAGTCGCGTTTCGGTGAACATTGATATAATTATGGAAAAAGATTTAATTTACGAATACCGAAAAAAATGATCCGCGTACTATTTAATTTTTGCAAACGTTCCATCGTATTGTATTTATTTCCATTATACGACAAGATCGTAAAAGACGATTTCCCTCGGAATCTCTCGTTATTATCCAAACATTAGAAATTTTTTCAAAAAATTCAAGTCTTTCGAATAAAGAAAATAAACATGGACGTAACAGAAATTTTTAATAACATACGTCGCCCGAAGATTATTGTTATTATCGTTATTAATCTGAATTCCGGAATCGTTATTAATCTGAATTAATATATTCCGGAATTTATATTCCAAAAACCATGCAATTCTCGAAATTCCAAATTTCTCAACTTTTGTCCATCCCTTGTCCGTATATTTTTCATTTGATCCACGTCTCCTGCCAGCTCCTGTCAAGTTCCCCTCAGCCCAAGTCCAATTTCTAAACCCTCCTAATTTCGTTCCCTCCAAAGCCTTCTTCATTCCCGTGCCCCACTTTTTGGTCTTGACATTGGTCTTGACAATATTGCCATTGTTATAACGTTGTATTTAGGGCGGCGTTGTATGTAAGGCGGTTTTTAATTTTCCAAAATCAACCAAGAAAAGTTGGGTTTATGCAAGCATGATAATAATAACAGGATGAAAATTTTCATCGCTAAGATTTATACGAACAGTCTCAAAGCCTGCTCTTAAACGTTATTGCTACAAAATCGGTCTTTCCAAACTCTTCGCTTTAATAATCTCCTTCGGTGTGAGGTTTGTCATTTTTTTTTCGTACCTGTACGATCATTTCGGAATTTTTTTTTTTTCGGAAAAAAGAAAGCAATATCAAAATTGTTCAACCCGATAAAAAGCTTTAAGAAAAAATGAGGGCTCACAAATTGGGAAGATTCTTTTTTAGCGAAAGCATGGTAATCAATGAATTATTTATGTTCGAGCTGAGATCGAGCCCCACAATCATGGCAACTTTCAATTTTAAATTGAAACGTTCCAAACTGTTGATTTCGTAAAACAAAAACTGAAAATGAGTCGCAGGCTTTTTTTCATGAAGTTCTGACCCTGTAAAACTTATTTTCAAGATTACAAAGCAATTTGCAAACTTCCTCATACGAGTGTATTTCATTAATGCAAATTTATGCGTAAATAATATTTTCGCCCTAATAAAATTCTTCATAAAGCTTCCCTGCTTTGGTGCGTTGCACTCCCTCATATCCACGTGCCAAAAATCATCCATTATGGAGCACCATAAGCACGCCCAGCTTCTGAATCGACTAACAACAAGGGGTGCATAAGACATTAACTTGTCAAGACAAATTTATTCCGAGAGTATTCATGGAACGCACATTCTCTCACATATTGCTATTCCGGAAGCGAATGATCATTCGAATATATCGAAAAACGAATAAATCGATATTCCAGCGATTACAAAAAAAATTGATAATGACAACGACAGCCATTTTCTCACCAAAGTGAAATTCTCTTCGAGCATAGATGCCAAAAAAGAAGGTGCAAAGTTTTCAATTAAATTAAATTCGTATACATATTGCGGCGATTTTTTTTTTCGAAAGATCCCGCTCCAGTTACTCTATGAAAAAGTCTTGATTATCGTATTATTGTCAAGGTATTTTCGATGGGTGAGAAACAGTCCGACCGTATAGAATCGCGAGTAATTACCGCGAATCACGAATTTATAAATAATACGGACAGCTCGGAGGTCAGTGACCTCGTGCTATTGGCTTTTTGTCAGTGTATACGTGTATGTATCCGTATACATTTATGTAGAGAGGTTGAACCTAATTCAAAGTACGAAAATTGGATCGAAGCCGAGCGTATGACATTGCTCTCCCGAGATCTATTCTCGATTCGTCTTTTCTTTCCCTGCTTTCGCTCTCTTCTGCTCCCTCACTTTCAGCCTCTCCTCTCTCGCTGTTTCTCTTTTATAATCCTCATCGAAATACCTCGTTGCATAAATAATTCTTACGAGATAAATATTCCACTCTTTCGTACAAGGATTTAACGTACGCGAATCCAGAGGTAACCGAAAATTCCAACTTTGTTGAAATCGCCGAGTCTCAAACCGATAGGAAAAAAAAAATCGTACAACTACCCCCGGAATGATTGATGACTTCACCGCCCAGTTATCAAGAGGGAAATTGCTAAAAATTTCATGTCCATTTTTGACGGTGCACGCATGCATACTTTTGTTACAAAAGTCGTATCGAGGGTCGGTTATTAAGAAAATAAAGCGTTTGATCCCTGCGAAAACAAAAGTCTTTAGAACCTCTAAATTTCACCGTATTTCTTTTCGGAAAGACATTGATAAACGATGGTGAAAAGCTCTATTCATTTATTACGTAATCCCCGTACGCGGGACCATTCGGCATTTATTCCTACTCTTAAATTCCCACCCCGAATATGTAAATAACGATAATAAAGGGAGAATAAAAGAAACATGTATGTGTGTGTGTGTGCGAAACACATTATGGAAAATCAAGTAACTCGGAAGCGGTCTGACAAAAGAGAGTCCCATCTTTGCGTAGTTTAAATGTTTCACACGTGCTTCTTATGAATGGACTCAACTTGCGTAAGCTACTACGTTCACAAGCTATCCAAAAATACATATTCGAGATCAGCGGATCAACAATTTGGAGCACCGACGAAATATTTCTTCCGGAAAAACGACCATTAAGCGAGGCGTCCGTGTACGTGTGTGCCTGGGTATTTCCGAACGCTAGAGGGATACAAAATCAATCGAACGTGTGCGAACACGACCGCATAACAAATTAAATGGAGTATTCCAAGAAAACTTTTTCAAAAAGACACTTTAACCAAATTTTTGCATTAATCTGTTTTTTTCTTTCGAGTATTGTATCGAATGATTTGTCCCAGCTCTGATCTATTTTTGTCCCTCAATATCCGGTCCGTGGACGCGCTATTTTTCACCGAACAGAATTCATTAAGACTTTTCTGTCCTCCGTGATATTTGCTCAGAGCAAGGCTGAAAAGAGTTGCGTAATACTGCTGTCACGCAGAACTGACAGTAGTGTTTCCTTCTCTCCGTTTTGACTTTAAAATTTTGAAAAAAAATACAGCACCAGAATCGAAAGACGAACTCGTGCGGCAGATTCAACGATCATTCCCTTTCGAAACCGTCTTGAAAAAATCGATTTATCAATAAAAAAAGGCCCAAAGTTTCAGGATAAAAAATAATGCTCCGTTTTCATGTTTTTTTTCTGGAAATTCGCGATTTTCACAAATATTCAGAGACGTAAGATTCTCACCGGCATTTGATGGAGATTGACGTCGGATCGGTCCTGACTTTGACTGTGATTCGACACTTCGGACGCGTGTCTGAATTTCCTGCTGAAGTTCAACAAGTTTCTCGTAATCATGGTGTTCATCGCGACGATAAGTACGAGAGGAACAATGAGACTGGCAAAACTGTCGATTGTACTGATTATTCTCATGGCCTCCCACCATTCGGGTTTGAGATCGCAAATGTATTGGTTGTCTTTGTGCACGACGCCGGCTGTGAAAAAAGCGTACGAGTGCAGCGTAAACGCCACGACAACGAGGGCAAAAACGATGGTTTTCGCACGGGCAATCGTACACATGTGTGGCCTGTGCAGTGGATACTGGACGGCGATGAATCTTTCAACGGTAAATGCAACGATCAGCCATACGCTCAGCGAGCTGCAAACGGCGCTCAGGTAAACGAGAATTTCGCACCAGCCGTCCTTGTTGAAGATGCGCCAGCCGATCGCGTTGTTCAGCCATACGCACGACAACGCTACCAAAAATCCAAAGTCCGCGGTCGCCAATGCCGCGAGATAATAACTGGAACTGCGCATCTTCAAGTGCGTATTGAGAAACACAACGCAGGACAGTAAATTGCCGACGAAACCGAGTAATATTATAAAAGGAATGTAATAATCGTGAAAGAAATCGAGCAGAAAAAGTACGGCATTGCAGCCGTAGTCTTCCTCGATGTCCATGTATTCGTAGCTCGCATTCGCGAAATCCATCGACGACGAATTCGACGTCGCCTCGAGGAACGTTGATCTTTTGTTCCTGATTACAAAATTAGCCATCACCGATGAACGCGAGCGATCCAGGGCGCATCGCCGTTCGAACGTCATCGAACTTACATCCATTTTTTCCCACGATAATAATGTTCTTTCTCCTTTGGAATCCACAATGGGCGTCAATGTCGACGAAAAACCCGCGTTTTTTTTTCACCCCGAAATGGGACTCTCGTGGAAACGAGCGAGATTCCAAAAGCTTCCGGTTGCCGATATTTCACCCACGAGATAAATCTGCTATTGGCGAGACGATATTTTCGTACGCTTCGAATATTCAAACACCATCTCGCTCCTCCCTCGTTTCTCTACTTTGCGTTCATCCTCCCGGCGAGCACGGATGCTGACGCATCGCGCGAATCTCGCAGAAATATTGAAAAACAAATATGTCAATCCTTCCGGAGCCTGTGATCCCTCAAGACTCGGAGGAATAAAAAAAATGCAGAAACGACGGGAATTTATGCGATAAATTGAAAATTCTACTCCGCTGGAATTCCGTCGGGTTTATCGGGCGTCCTGATGTCCGAGTTTTCGACATCTCCATCGATGGTAAAAATTGTTTCTATTTTGGCCAAATTTTCGTTCTCGATTGACGTTTTTTCACGTACGACGATCGTCGCGTTTAATCTCCCCTCCGAGGACGTCTCAAGCTGCGATATATCTCGCCTGCTCTCAGACTGAAGTTGTTTTAACGCATGTTTTTCGTGGAGTTTCGAACAATGCGCCGAGTTTGAGCGAATCAGTACCCCGCTAAATGGAAACTTTGTCGCAACGAGTTAAGCTTGGAGCAACGAGCAACGAGCTTTAATTCAATGTGGAGATTTCGTTTAACGCTTCAACTGCACAAACAACCTGTTGGTGACGTCGAGCGAGAGGATTTTCTCAACTTTTACGCACACCACGCGAATTCTAACGTCCCGGACGAAAACCTCGTAGACTGGACGTTTTTTTCTTCATTGGTGCACTTTGAACGATGGCCAGTCCGAAAAAATCGAAACCTTGCGGTGTTTGCGAAAGATCGATTACAAAAATTCCATGAGATTTCTATATCCGATGAAAATTAACGTTTTCCATTACAAATACGATAGAATTACAATGGCAATTTCACCACACTGTTTTTCATGAGAGTCTCTATTCCCGATCGTTGGTTCTTTAATGGTCCACGTTCGAAGGATCAAAGTTTTGCAAATGCATCGTTTTTGCCGGATTACAAACTTCGATATCGCCGGATTAAAAGCGCGACTGCATTTTCAAAATTTCGTACATCCGGCGGCAACGAAAAAAAATTGCGAGCAATTTATTATTCGTTGGATTTATACATTTTTTCGCGTACTTTGAACCGTCACATGGGGTCTCGATGGTTTGATAATTAACGTTTCATTATCTCGTGAAATTTGCTTTAAAACTCAAAAATTCATCAGCACCGCGGAATCGAGGGTAGTTTAAAGGCGAAAAGAAATCGCGATGTTTTTCACCATTTCATTTTATTTCAATCTGCCCTGGAGGGGTCTTTGCGAACGTCAACGAGTGCCTCTGTCATGCGAAATGCAGTTTGGAGTACGTTGCGTGATAAGAACGAGCGCGGAATGAACTGGCCATCGTCATGTTCGGATGTTCTTACCTCCCGTCATGAAAAGTTTCATCCGCATGCGCCCTCTCGGCAGTCGTATAGATATGGTCGATTATTCCCACTCCGCCTCGTTCAACGCGTTGCCAAAACGTTAAAACTCACCGTGGAGAACTTTCCGAAACGGCTTTCCCATGTGCATTTACGAATCCAGAAATAATATCTTATATCAGTGATCCCTGGTCATCAGTAAAACAATGCCGTTTGTCTATTACGCTGAGAAAAAAGAAAAAAATAGTTTTTCAACCGACGGATGCTGCATACGTCAGACGTTTAAAGATCTTTTGGTTGTTGAGAAATGGTCAACGGGACTGCGATAAAATGCGAATTTTAAATGCTCGTCAAGGGTATGAAAATCTTTGGAAAAAATTATCAAGAAATTGTTGACGAAAAATCCGGTAAAAATTTAGAGAATCCATTTTATTTTCTCAGCAATTTTATTTTCATTCGCAGATATGATAACATCGTTTTTTTTAGTATTCATTTTTGTCATTTGGATGTAATTACCGAGAGAAAATTCAATGTCCATCTCGGGTGGAAATAATGATTGTGTCTTTTTATTAGCGTTTTCATTGAAGTGTGGTTGGTTTATAAAAAGAATATGAACCACGGATTGCCGCTGATGATATTGGTGCATTTTTCTCTAACAAGGTATTGAACGATATGATTGCCTTGGCAATGCCGGTTACGCCTCCCAAGATAGCAAACGATAGTGCGATTTGAACAGTCCTGCGGAAAAACATGTGGCTTCGCCAGTAATTTGTCCCACATGAGATATCACTGCGTTTATAATGACGAGATGTTCTGGCAATTTCATGAAACTGCATGTATGGAAATTCTCACAATAAAATCTATTTATACGAGTGCAGAAATTGCTGCAATTTCGTGCGAAGAAAATTCGCCGTACTTTTCATTACTTCGCTCTGTGTTTCGCAATTTGACCAGATTTTACTTTATTACATTGATGAAGCGTTCCAGAAGCATTAAATGCGGCAAAAAATAAATCTCAATAATCTCGCTATTTTGAGGTCGAAAGGCTATTCATTACGGTTATTATTTAACAACGTTTAAATTACATGTGATTCATAATACTATCGTTACGTTAACGTTTCAATGTTTACGGACGTGATTTTTAAAAAATCTTCCTCAACGTGGCTCGTGAAACATCGCACACTGTGTTAACATATTGCGAAATCGGATTCGCCCGACTGCACGTTGAGCTCATCTCCTTCAGCCGCGTAAGGAAATTTGATGGTGAACTTTGAATGGAATGAAAGACCTAATGTACCAGAACGAGGAATATTTTTTAAGTATGCTGAGTAGTCGATAGCGATAAATAGTAACTATTATTATTATTATTTATTTTTTTTCTTTCGCTAATTTGTGTTCGCCGTCATTAGTTTAAACATATTCGTAATAATTCTATTAATTCTCATGATAATTTTAAATACACGATTATTCTTCGTTCAAATGATTTTGCAGTGTTATCAGGTGCTGAAAAACACTTGCACAAAATTGAAAGGCCAGCCACAACCAAACGGAAAGCCATTCACCCAAGTGCACACGTTCGTACTCAATCCAAAATCCATAACAATGGGACAACTCTATGGCGAATACGATTTGGACACTCACGAATGGTTAGCGATAATCTAATTTTTATTCGCGATAATTGCAAAGTCTTTCGACGAATTGACATGAAAATTTTGTTATTAAATTTCAATTTCGCTACCAAATTTCGTTATTAAACTGCCATTCTACCTACGCACGCCTGACGATTGACGAAAAAATGTTCGCTCTCCTCGAACAATCAATCATTCGTCAGCAAATGTTTCGGAGATTCAACAAGCGAGATGAGGAGGAAGACGAGTCTTTTTTCATCTCAATAATTGGTTACCTCCTGTATGAAGGACCGACGGAATTCTCTCGACCCTCATACGAGCTGGTGCGTCTGCAACGGACGACGACAAACGCTGGTACATCTTTGACGGTCCAGTGGATGCTGTGTGGATTGAAAATATGAATACCGTGCTCGACGATAATAAAAAGCTTTGTCTCACATCCGGTGAGATAATGAAGCTCCTGCCGACGCAAACGATGATGTTCGAAGTCGCCGATTTGAAAGTCGCATCTCCCGCCACAGTTTCCAGGTACATTAAATCACGGCTGATAAATCGAATCCCATAACTTGATACCTAAAAATCACGGTAAATCTTGCGCTTCCGCCGTGCGAATCCCGTGAGATTTCGCGACCGACCATCGACCGAGCTCTTTGCTCCTTTTTCTTCGCTGTTTTATCTCCGACTCGATTAGCGTGTTCATCCACTCTGGGTTAATATTCACGACGATCAATCTTCCTCGCCGCGAACGCACGCATCGGCGCGAGATTCTTCCCCCATTTGGTTAATGGTCGTTGAATAAAATCGGAAAAAAATTTGGGGTAAAAAAAATGAAACGTATCCATCATTGATAAAAAAAAAATGGAAACGTATTTTTTCGCCTCTTTTTCTGTATAATATCTTTTTGTCTGAATTCATAACCGCAGATGCGGCATGGTGTACATGGAACCCGAGGGACTGGGACTTAACCCCGTGATAGATTGTTGGCTGAACACCATACCGGAGGTAAAGCCCGTTTGACTGAAAACGTAATTTTCGCAGACAAGAATAAAAATTTCGAACAATCGGAAAATCAATCAATCCCATTGATTTTAGATACTAACAACATCGAAGAGGTTACAGGAACTGGCAACTCGTTAAAAAAAATGCAAACTTATTTCCCTTCCGCCTAAATAAATTCGTCCATTTTTCCAAACAGACGTGTACTTTTCCCAAGCTCTTTTGTCGTTTTGAAAATTCATTTGCGTTCGAGAAAACGTTCGTTCGATGGAACACAAATGTTTTTTTCACTTTTTTTTTCACAAGCGAGTTTTTTTTACCGGAAGAAGATTCGTATTTTCTTCGGGCAACATCCTCGCACGTTCGTGATGATAATAAGCGATACACCGGGTATATCGTATATGCTGTCTCAAAAAATTCAAAAGACTCGAAGCTTTCAATTTTCTAGTCAATCGCCTCGCATCATCCATGCTTTTCCGGCATATTCAAAAAACATTTGCCCCCCCCCCGCCCACTTTTCTAAAAATGTATTTATAGTTTCCTTTTTTTCTTCGCGTGACGGCAGTTAATTATTCCTTGTGCAGAACATGGCGGAATACAAGGGAGAGATCAGCAGACTGACTTATGAGTTGATTCCCGAAGGGATCAGATTCCTGCGGAAAAATTTGCGCGAGATCGTCGATACCGTTGATACGTCGATTGTAAGAGCTTACATAAATTTAATGGACTTTCGTATTCTACCCATGTCGGGAAGAGATGGAAAATCTCCGCCGAGCTTTGCCATTCAAAGACTCATACGTATGAACATTTTATCAAAGAGATACCAAATTTCCATTTATATACGATAAATTCCAATAGCAAATATGTGCTCGTATCGAATAACTCTGCGTAAGAGAATCGTTGCGTTTCACTTCCTCGTTCCTTGTTTATCGGCGCGTTAAGAAGGATAGCTTCGACGGGCCGGAAAACGTCTTGCGATTAATTCGATCATCAGCGACTCGAAGCATATTATTTTTCTTCTCATTTTCGTATCGCGAAAATATTAGAGTGCTTGGGAAAGAAAATTTCTCTTTTTGGCAACAACAACGATCGACAATTTTTCAATTGCTCGTCTTTTTATCCGCGATTTTTATTAAATCTTTTCGAATTCACGAGAATGATCGTCAAAAACGTCGTCAATTTTCAGTGCTGAATACGACACGACTTTGAACAATCATGATTCGTTTATAGATTGATTATTTGATAATAATAATTATTTTAATAGCAGTAGCGAGCTGTTGTTGTTTTTGTGTCTTTTAGCATTCTTTTTTACTCTTGTTATAAAAATAGCCGACTTATTGGCACCGTGGACATCCTTCGCGATTGTCTGGAGCCTCGGGGGAAGCTGCGATTACGAGGGGCGTCGAATGTTCGACACGTGGTTGCGAAACAAACATAAAAGTATGAAACACCCCATGCCATTCCCCGAGGAAGGTTCGGTTTACGATTACAGGTCATTCGCGAGGATATTTTATGATTTGTTTCATTTTGCATTACTTTTTCTTCAACGATCGTACAAAATTTCGTACGCTCTGATGCAGATTGCACGACGGTGGTTTTACCGATATCGTCGAGGAGACGGAAACCGCGAAGCCCAGTTGGCGCAAATGGCACGTCGACGCCTCGATCGTTAAGATAACGCCGGATACAAAATTCGCAGGTTCGCCATCTTTTTTTGTCACTGCAAAGGTTTCTTGTAAACAAAATACACATTTTCCAGTTATTTTCGATTATCACCGCACATTTTATCGACTGAATTATGGTACATTATCGCGGTGAATCGAAAAAAAACTTGATACTTTTCGGAAACCATGAGGTTTCGATTTTATTATTATTTTACGATTTTATAATCGTTATTCCGAGTGTTGCAACTGTTCGCTATTTCATTTTCAATTTTTTATGGATTCGAAAAGAAAAAAACAACGATTTCTCTTTACGTAAATATCATACGAATAGTTTATCCGAATACGAATAAAAAATCTGTGAAAATTCAGACATCGAAGTACCGACTATGGACAACGTGAGGAATTCCGAGCTCATCGGTAATTTGCTTCTGAACGAGAGTAACGTTTTGTGCGTCGGTCCAACCGGAAGTGGAAAGACTTTAACGGTCACCGGGAAATTGTCGAGGAACATGACGAAAAAGTACGTCTGCGATTTCATCACCTTCTCCGCTCGTACCACGGCGAATCAGACACAGGTGTGTCCTTGGCGAAACGAATTTAATGATTTTCCTCAGAAAGAAAAAATGCTACAGATGCAAGCATTTATTTTTACGATTTTCCCTGTTTGACCCTTGAATTCAGGATTTGATCGACTCGAAACTCGAAAAGAGACGAAAAGAAATTTATGGTCCACCGATTCTCAAGAAGCAGATCTTCTTCGTCGACGACTTTAACATGCCGGCCCTTGAGATCTTTGGCGCCCAGCCACCGATCGAATTGATCCGCCAATTCATGGATTTCAAAGGTCATTAAACGTTCAATGATTTCTTTCGGAATCTGAATTTCTGTCTCGAATAAACCTGGCAGGTATTATTTATAAATAAAACAAGCTTTTCTCGACGCACCCGAAGTCTCCATATTTTTATTAAAGACGTAAGGAAAATGAGTTATCGAATGCTATATATTGTTCTGCCGATTAATCCGTTCATCGATCGTATAAAATGTCGATCATGGACGAATTTCACCGTCATGATGATTTTTTACGAATAATTCACGGTAAATAAGTTTCGTTGTTTCCTATCGCAGGATAATGGTATTTGTTGCTCACATCGTTGCAGGATGGTACGACAGGAAGGAAATCGGAGCTTACAGAAACATCGAAGACGTAAACTTTGTTTGCGCCATGGGTCCACCAGGAGGCGGAAGGAATCCCGTTACGGCGAGGCTTCTACGACACTTTCACTTTATTTCATTTCCGGATATGGAGAACGAGGCAAAAGTAAGGCCAAACTTTGCACTGAAATTCGCAATAAAAAAAATACATAATATCGCGTTTCGAGAGTGTCGATATTTCCCAGTTACGTAACACGCGAGAACCCATTATTTTTTCCATGTGAAACACGAGAATATTCCGTTTTGCTTCGATATTCCGCGATATATATATTTTCCTTAATTTACTTTGTCTTTTTTCTCCCCTTTCGTTATATAATATTTTCTCAGTGTCACGCCATGGCATCGAAGTTTTTTACAGGATCTCTACTCGTTCGATATAATTATATATCGATGAAAAATAATGGTTCTTTTTTGCTATTATTTTTTGTAGCACAATTTCAACGCGATGAAGAAATTCTTATTAATGACGTACCAATGTTCGACCTTGGCTCATTATCCCCTATAACTCTCGTGCGATACGACGGTCTAAGATTCTTTTTTTTCACTTCCATTTCATCCCCTACAACTCGGAGCCTCTCAGCGATTCTTTCTTTCTGTGGCGCTATTATTATACGAGATAAAAAGTACACTCTTTATTTTTTTTTTAACGAGAGACAGACACGAATACGTTCCATTATACGCGCAAATTCGTTGAAGTCCAGGATGTATATGTAACGTAACACAAAAAGAAAGGTTTGCCGAGATATTTTATGCTCAGAAACTTCCGAAGGGAGAGAGCGTATAAAAACAGTTTTATGTTCTTCCGCCCTGATTTCTTCGAGTGAAATAACGGTTTGCATGCTCGTCCGTTTTGCTGCTTTATCTCAGGCGTATGCCATCTGTAACACGAGTAAACCATGCGTGGTTCTCCATTTTTCGAATCTCCATTACATTTCTCGTATTATTACTTCCGGGTACTCTATAAATTATGCTCCAAATGGTGAAGGCAAATTCTCACTGAAACGATTCGATTTCTTTCAAATTTCGATTCCAACCTTTTCGCAATAATATTATTAAACGACGAATCGTGTCTATTGGACGAAATAACGAATTCATTTTTCACCAAGAGAACCAAAAGTTCCTGTGGTATTATTTATCATTGATTTTTTTGGTTTTAAAAAAAATACAAATTGACACACCCTACTTATTATACAGAAAACAAATGTGAAAATGTACGTTAGCTTCAGTTACGTTTCGCACCGTCATGAAATTTACAGAAAAGTATCTTTGGGACGATTTTCGTCTCCTGGATATCGCGAACTCCGCAATTTGACCGTCTCACGAGCGACAAATTCGTCGACGCGACACTCGACGTGTTTTCCACAATTTGCCGAGATTTGCTGCCTACTCCGGACAAGTCCCATTACACGTTCAATCTTCGAGATCTGAGCAAAGTTTTTCAGGGGATGTTGATGGCAGATCCCACGAAAATTGACGTGAGTCCCAATGCAAAAGCGCGTTAAAACGAACGCGAAACGTTCGATCCGAAAAATGCCGAAAAACGTTTGAATTTATCGCCAAAGCGCGGTGATTTTATTCACGCAATTGCAGTTACCGGAGAAATTATTTTCTCTGTGGTACCACGAGAATCTGAGAGTGTTCAGCGATCGTCTGGTAAACGATACCGATCGCGAGTGGTTCGACGAATTATCGCGCAAGATTCTCGAGGAAAAATTTGACAAGCGGTCGATAAAAATCGACGAGGGAACTCTGTTCTACGGAAGTTTTTGCGGTCCAAGCGGAGAGTACGAGCGAATCGCTGATCTCCGAAGGGTCCGACGTTCCGCATCGGCATTTTTGCTTACGCCGCATTCGCCTCTTTCTCTCCTCTCCTTTTGTTATTCCATGGACCTAAACTTTAATGCGGTTTGCTTTGAACGCAGATGGAGCAAGTTTTAATGGAATATCTCGAGGATTACAACACTTCGACGACGTCACCGATGAAACTCGTTCTGTTTGAAGATGCGATGAGCCACGTCTGCAGAATCGCACGAATCTTGCGCCAGCCTCGTGGCAATGCTCTTCTACTGGGAATGGGAGGATCCGGTAAGCATTTTCGGCAGGATTTTCTCCATTTTGTCCATTCGGTTTTCACACGAGACTTCATTGAAAAAACAATAAATTGCAAAATGTTTATTTCCTACTTCGCTGCACGATAAAATTCTTCCTGCAGCGAAATTAAGCGGAAATTCCAACTTGTTCTTCAAATTGTTCTTCAATGACAAGATAAAAAAGAATCTTATTATCAATTGTACAACGTAAAAAAAAAAAAAACCTAAAGACGCGAGGGAATTTTTTCTTCCACCGGAAATGATGATGAATCGTATTTTTTCGATGTAATATTTATCGAAATAGCTGTCAAATCTGTATAACGTACGAGAAATATTCGTTCAGCCTTTATTTTCGCGTAATTCTTCTGTGCTCCACCGATGAATTACTGATTTTATTGAATGGCAGATCGGATGAAAATGCATGATATACATTGAATGAAAAAATGGTGTATTTATTCAAGGACGTCGGAGCTTAACAAAGCTCTCCAGTTACATGGAGGAGTTCAACTGCTTCCAGGTGGAACTCAGCAAAGCTTACACGAATCACGACTGGCGAGATGACATCAAGGGGGTGATGCTGCAAGCGGGCTTGCAAAATCTTCAGATCGTATTTCTTTTCTCAGACACGCAGGTACGAATGCGATTTAACAATAACAATCTTCCCGTTATTTATTCATGTTAATTCTCAACGACTTTGGACCTTGACACCGAATTTATTCACGCGTTCAGCTTTTCGCGCTCCAACCGCGCCTCTTCAGCGATCCTTTCGCAAAGTCTCGTGATACACGTGTTTTCGCAGGCTAGCATATTTTTTTCGATATTTTTTTATTTTTTCATTTTTTTATTAAATGCACACTATTGCAGATAAAAAACGACTCGTTCCTGGAGGATTTAAATAACATTCTCAACAGCGGGGACGTGCCGAATATTTATCAAATCGACGAGCTCGACAGAATATATCAACAAATGAGGCCTTTCGTTCAAGAAGCCGGATTAACGATCAATCGCAGCAATTTATTCGCGGCGTATCAGAAATTCGTGCGAAACAATCTTCACGTCGTCATTACCATGAGGTTATCCATTTTTATCTACTTTCCTCCTCGTTTCAATCCTCATTATCCTCACATATTAATCCTCGCTGATATTTGCGAGTCGATGAGACGGTTTTCGAATGAAAAAAAAATTCTTTTTTATTATTTTTTTCAAAGCTTTTTTTTCACACAGTTACAGGCTTTAGTGGCATTGAAATATTGCCCACAGAACGTGTTTTAACCAAAGTATCCTCGCATCTGAGTTGAGACACGTTCTGTCGACAATGAATTTAATCCTCCATTCTGTTAAGAACGTTTTAGAGAGCGGAAAAGTTCCAACGAAAGCAAAGTGGAATACGAATTTCGAGTACTTTGCGATATTCATAAAAATCAGATTTTTTTTTATATCAGATAGATGCGATCTCGAAATTCGCACTTTCTTTCGGTCTTAACGTC
The DNA here is from genome assembly GCA_959613375.1 of Heteropelma amictum. NCBI lineage: Eukaryota > Metazoa > Arthropoda > Insecta > Hymenoptera > Ichneumonidae > Heteropelma > Heteropelma amictum. The sequence continues at coordinate 28,642,622 of OY390721.1, forward strand.
TTAATATCTTCGTTTTACTCGGATAGCCCCATAGGCGAAGTGTTTCGAGCTCGCATAAGACAATTTCCGGCTCTGGTGAACTGCTCCACAATAGATTGGTTCAGTCCATGGCCTGACAGTGCACTTCAGGTATTTAACTCTTATGTGAATGTGTCTGAAAACTCGATGTGCCAAAATTCGATCCAATTGTATTAATTCATAACTCAAAAATTAATTAATCCGCCAGATTAAAAAGTGCTTGAAGACTTTTCAACGTGACATTTTTAGTTTTGAGACACCCTGTACGTGTTCCATATATTTTTGTACCGATCGATATTTTAATATGATTTATTCGAATTCTATTCGGAATGCAAACCGCGATCTGATAACTACAATTTATTCGATCCTCGTATCGGACGCAGAGTGTCGCGTCTCAATTTCTGTCGGAGATAGAAGACCCAACGATCGTCGGCGATGTACTCAAATCGATCGTCGTAACTTGTCAATTTATGCACTCGAGTGTCATCAAAACGAGCGAAGAATTCCTCGCGGTGAGGACTTGTTTCTTTCTTTGCATTTACATAATAATTGTGCCTGATGATTAAAAAACACCGCAACAGCAAAATACGTCGAAATTCGAGACCCGTCAATATCGATAAACGACCATTTTCAAATTTCCTCAGGCTCTTGATCGTCACAATTACGTGACTCCCACGTCGTACCTCGAGCTGCTGTCGAGTTACGGCAATCTTCTGGCGAAGAAAAAAGAGGAGCTTTCCTTTGGAATAAATCGCCTGTCCATGGGTAAATGTTCGAATTGAAACAATAAGAAATTAAGCTTCTTTTCTCTCGCCACTTTGAAAATGATGAACGCGCAGAGTCGAATCTATGGAGAGTATTTTTTACGCGACTGCCGACTCACCCCCAGTTTCTTGTACGGGATAAATCTCTTAATACCTTGGGTCCAGAATAAAGATACAAAAAATTCCTTTCATGCGTGGGAAAAATAGCAATTTTTTTTTAGCAAACACACCCTACGAGCCTCGTGTGATTCGACGATTCGCTCGTTTTTGAAAGCGTTAAAATTGATAAATTCAATTAAAACACAAGATACATCTCGTTTTTCCTTCGATATAATATTAATTGACGAAAAATACACGGATTTTGCACTCACGAGCTCAAACCCATGGACGAATTCCATTTAAATATCGTTGGATAAAAAAACAACAAAAAACAGCGAAAATGTCTTAATCCTCCGGATCCGGGATGGAGATGCGGAAAAATCCTTTTAGGAGGATTTTTCGTCGTGCTGGAAGAGCTGCGATGTTTTTTCGACACACCCTGTGTGCGTTATATTTCCTTCGAATGTCTCCTTCCGGTGATGAGTGTAAAAATATCCGATTATCTGTTGATAAATAGACACACTCACACACAGTTACACACACACATACATATATATATATATATAATAAATAGAAAAGGACAATTGAACGAAACAACACCAATCAGCCAATTTTATTTTGTCCCACGACATCGGGCGAGTACGGCGGAATTTCTCCATTCGAGCGGAGTCTTACCGCCGTTTATCATCCCAAAAACTCTCTAGAGAGTTTTTTTTGGTCCACGACAAAGTCCACGCTGAGCGACTTTCAGCGTCCACTCTCACGTAAAAACTGACAATAACTGACAATAAATATATTACAATACGAACGTTGCAAGCGAAAATGATCAACTCACGTCCCGCCGAAAAGCCCCGAGACATTATTTCATTTTTGAAAAATCTTGAATGTTCCTCGCAAAAAATCGTTGACGGAGATATTAATTACGTCGCAAAAACTGGCTGTAATTGACTTTTAATCGGAATATTCCTTCGTAATTCTCTTTCGGTGTTTCTTTTTTTCGCCCTCGTATTTCTTTACGCGTGATCGCTACGGTTGCTGTGCTAACCACGTACGTTCTCCGTCTTCGGCGTCGACTAATTAACGAAAAAACTTTGATTTTTTTTGTGGCTCATCGGCCGCGTAATTAGGGTCGTTCGAATGAACCTTCGTTAAGTCAGCAGGTCGCAGACATTGAATTACCAAGTCAAATAGTATTTACGTACGAAAATTTCGATTTTACGTCTTTCTTTCGTGCCCACAGTCTTGGATTACACTTTTTTTTCTCATGCAATGGAACATTCACCCTGCTGTATACGAGTTTCGAGTAAATTGGTCCACTAATTTTTTTTCTTCTCCGTGAAAAATCTTGCCGTCACTCGTTGCTGCGTAATTTACATCGTAACGCAATTTCCATTGTACGAAATAATCTCGTGGTAATTATAAATTACGTTGGTACGTTGATCGATTTTTCGCAGGTTTGAATAAACTTGCCGGGACCGAGGTCGAAGTCAAGGACATGCAGGTTGTTCTGACGAACATGAAACCGGAATTGGAGAAGGCGGCTGTTGCGACTGCCGCCATGATTGATCGTATAACAAAGGACACCGTGAGTAGTCGTCAATTTTTCGATGTTTTTCGATCGAAAATGAGCGAACGAGTGCTTCGGAGATTTTCACCAGTCTCGGAATCCCAAAAAGCTCAACCGCGAAATAATCGACGGAACACAATGTGCGCTTTTGTTTTCCACGCAGACGGAAGCTGAAAAGGCAAAAGCACAGGCGGTGCTTCAGGAGAACGAAGCTGCGAAACTGAAGCGCGAAAATCAAGCGATCAAAGACGAGGCTGAATCCGATCTGAGTACACGATCGATCTTGTTTCCGTTTCGATATTATTTTAATCGATGAAATAAATAGACCTCAATGGCTCCTCGCGCTTCGAAACCATTCAAGGACGTTCCGATAACGCAATCCCCACAAAACCGAAAAAGAACACGAAAATCGAAAAAAAAAGCAGTCGTACGGAAGATTTTGAGCACACTGATTTTGGTCAATAACTGAAATTCCGTTTATTCGAACTTTTTGAATATCGAATGGATGAGAAACTTCGCGTACGGCAATTATTCGTGATTTTTTCAAAATTTTGCAAAATTCCCAAACCAAGATATTCTAAGCGATGAAAAAATTGGAAAAAATCGGCGTTTTTTTCGTTTTGTCGGGATTACACCGCTCGTACATCGTCAAATCGGGAAATAACGTATTCGGACGGAACTTGGGATGAAAAACAATTGACTGTTTGAGTGTTCGACAGGCGAGGTAAAACCGATATTGGATGCCGCGGAAGCGAGCTTAAAATCGCTGAACAAAAACGACTTGACCGAGGTGAAGGCGATGAAGAGGCCACCGGTCGGTGTTACGTTGGTCATCGAAGCGATGTGTATCGTGAAAGACGTTAAACCCCTTAAAGTGAGAGAAACACGAAAGAAAAAAAACCGCGACGCGTCCTTAATGGGCGAAAAAGAGCGTCCGGCGCTCGATTCTCAAAATCGATCTCAAAATCGAATTTCCCTTGTTCCGCAGCTTCCTGGCAAACTGCCCGGCGAGAAGATTCTCGATTACTGGACGCCCGGCAGTCAGATGCTCGCCGATCCCGGCCACTTCCTCTACGAGGTTGAAAACTTTGACAAAAAAAGTATAACGGAAGAAATGACGAACAGACTCAAGCCTTACATCGAAAACCCTGATTTTGAACCGAGCAAAGTAAGTCCGAACGCGAAAAACTCATGAAAAATTTCATGAAAATCGTAGAATGACGCATCTTTGTGTGAAAATTCATCGAAAGGTCGCGCACGTATCGAAAGCTTGCCACTCGCTTTGCCTTTGGATACACGCGATGTACAATTACTACTTCGTGAATCTGAAAGTCGCGCCGAAAATGGCCGCGCTCGCCAAAGCCGAGAACGCCCTCGCCGAGACCGAGAAGACGTTGGCAAAAGCTATCGAGGGCCTCCGCGAGGTCGAGGAGGGTATCGAAAAGTTGCAGCTGCTTCTGCAAGCTGAGGAGAGTAACAAAGCCGAGCTCGAGAGACAGAGGCAACTCTGCGAGGACAGAATGTTCAGAGCCGTTAGATTGATCGCCGGTCTCGCCGAGGAAGAAAAAAGGTGGAATCTCACGGTGAGCGACATGAGAGTGTCGCTCAAAAACGTCATCGGCGACATACTTTTGTCGGCCGGTAAGATCATTCGTACCTCCTTGAAATCTTGATGTTATAAATGCTACAAATTTTTTTACGCGCTTTTTTTCTTCGATATTCAAGAACGTACGGCGACATTTTCAAAACCAAAACTTTGAATTTCAATGAAAATTTCGAGTACCAATCGATCGCATATTGATCGATAACTCTCGAGATAATTTTCCAAATTTTTATCGATTTTTATTCCATTTTGAATTTGTCGGTATCCTGGCGACACTGCTGATATCCGGAATCGATTATAATTATTCCTTTTATGGAATAGGACCGATTTTCATTTGAAATTTTCGTGCTCGAGATCGATCGAAACGCACGTCCTTGAAAATTTGATTTTTTTTTTCAAGCAAAACACATGGCTGACTTTGAAACGAAAAGAAATGATGATTAAAACGTCACTATCGCGATACAATTTTTCATGACGCGTCTTTTCAAGGAGCGCTGGCTTATTTAACTCCGTTCACCGACACTTATCGCGAGAGCCTTTTAACATCGTGGCGAACGGTCCTCGGTACCGGAGTGCCGCACACGAAAGGCTGCAACCCGGTCGCGATACTCGGCGATCCCGTTCAAATCAGAAAATGGCAAATTGATGGCTTACCACGTGACACGCTGTCCGTGGAAAATGCAGTATTGGTGAAACATTCCGCCAGATGGCCGTTGTTTATCGATCCTCAGGGGCAGGCCAACAAGTGGATCAAAAATATGGTACGTGCGTTACATTCCCGGGCGAAAAAGTCAACAATAAAACCGACGATTTCTCCTGAAGGGAGAATAAATTAAAAATCGTACGTGAAATTATTCGCAAAAATGTCATCCCCTTGGAAATTTCTCTTTGTAGCCAAGAGTTGCGCGATGAAAAAAAATGGTCTCTGAAATTTTTATCCAAAACGCATTTAGAGGCCGTGTGATGCATTATTTTTTCAATTTTGCTGACGTAAATGAGGAAATAAATGTAATTACGCGTGAAACGCGAGAGTTTCCGGTGAATTACGACGAATGCCGATTTTTCCACCGCAGGGTAAAGCCAGCGGGTTGTCGGTCGCCAAGATAATCGACAGAGATCTCTTGCGCGTTGTCGAAAATTGCGTGAGATTTGGAAAAGCGTGTTTGATCGAGAATGCGGGTCTCGAACTGGAGCCCTCTCTCGATGGAGTACTCATGAGAGCTCTGTTCAAGCACGCAGGTCAAATGAGCGTGAAAATTGGTGAAAATATCGTACCGTACAATCAAGATTTTCGTCTGTACATCACGACGAAACTCTCAAATCCGCATTACAATCCAGAGACCGCTGCGAGAGTTTTACTCGTCAATTTTACCCTGACTGTCAGGTGAGGACGAAAAATAACATGTGTATTTTCCACGTGTCGTATTCCGCCAAATTTTTACAACATTTTTTCGCTTCTCGTGGATTTTATTTCGAATATCAAAACAAAAGGTTGAATAATAAAAACAATTGCAATTGCGCAGCCGGAAATCGTTAGTTTTACCCTGCTAGTCGGGTTAAAATGAAGAAAATTAAATGAAAAACTTTCCTCAAAAAAATTTTTCCATGGGAAAGCGATCGAAATTCGCTTTCCATCGATTAAATTCTTTCTCAACCGCGGAATGAATATGTACAGCCTTCTCAAAAGCTCTAAAAAGCTCGCAGAAAAAAAATCGTGATTGAAGTTGAACGATATTTATTTTCCTCTTTCGTCAAAGTGGACTTCTCGATCAGATGTTATCGTTAGTCGTGATGCAAGAAAGGCAGGATCTGGAAGAGACGCGAAGCGCACTGATTGTGTCAAACGCTCGTATGAAAGAAGAACTGAAAGACATCGAGGATCGAATTTTGCAGAGACTTTCGTCGTCCGAAGGATCGGCAGTGGACGACATTGACTTGATTCTCACGCTCGAAGCTTCGAAAGTCAAAAGCGAGGAGATCAAGGTAAAGATCGAGCCTTTCGTTCACTTCCCACAAACGTTTTATCGATTTTTCTCAATTTTCAAAGATTCTCAATTAACATGAAAAACTTTTCTATTAAAAAAAAAAATAAACAGAAATTTATTCGAAAAAAAAGCACTTCCGGTGATCGGTGTAGTAAGGAAAAATCTGAAAAAGAAGCACATAGAGCACATGGCGAAAAAAATAATTGAAAAAAAAATTATTTAAATGCATGTATTATGTTTTTCGAAAGATTAAAGTAGCTTCGGAGGAAACAACGCAGGCGGATATAGATTCGGCGAGAAGCCTTTACGTCCCGGTTGCCAACATTTCGTTCACTTCCCACAAACGTTTTATCGATTTTTCTCAATTTTCAAAGATTCTCAATTAACATGAAAAACTTTTCTATTAAAAAAAAAAATAAACAGAAATTTATTCGAAAAAAAGCACTTCCGGTGATCCGTGTAGTAAGGAAAAATCTGAAAAAGAAGCACATAGAGCACATGGCGAAAAAAATAATTGAAAAAAAAATTATTTAAATGCATGTATTATATTTTTCGAATGATTAAAGTAGCTTCGGAGGAAACAACGCAGGCGGATATAGATTCGGCGAGAAGCCTTTACGTCCCGGTTGCCAACATTTCGTTCACTTCCCACAAACGTTTTATCGATTTTTCTCAATTTTCAAAGATTCTCAATTAACATGAAAAACTTTTCTATTAAAAAAAAAAATAAACAGAAATTGATTCGAAAAAAAAGCACTTCCGGTGATCGGTGTAGTAAGGAAAAATCTGAAAAAGAAGCACATAGAGCACATGGCGAAAAAAATCATTGAAAAAAAAATTATTTAAATGCATGTATTATATTTTTCGAAAGATTAAAGTAGCTTCGGAGGAAACAACGCAGGCGGATATAGATTCGGCGAGAAGCCTTTACGTCCCGGTTGCCAACATTTCGTTCACTTCCCACAAACGTTTTATCGATTTTTCTCAATTTTCAAAGATTCTCAATTAACATGAAAAACTTTTCTATTAAAAAAAAAAGTAAACAGAAATTTATTCGAAAAAAAAGCACTTCCGGTGATCGGTGTAGTAAGGAAAAATCTGAAAAAGAAGCACATAGAGCACGTGGCGAAAAAATAATTGAAAACAAATTATTTAAATGCATGTATTATATTTTTCGAAAGATTAAAGTAGCTTCGGAGGAAACAACGCAGGCGGATATAGATTCGGCGAGAAGCCTTTACGTCCCGGTTGCCAACAGGGCGCAGATCTTGTTCTTCTGCCTCTCGGACTTGCAATTGGTCGATACCATGTATCAGTACTCTCTCGAATGGTTCATCAATATTTTCATATCGAGCATAGCAAGTTCCGAAAAAACTCGTGAGTCTGTGATTACGAAAATACGTGAAACTCTTTTGTCTTTCGTTGCTTTGTTCAATCGAGCCAGGGGTCGATAATTTATTTATAAACGGGTTGAAAAACAACTTTGACAACCTCTCCAAAATGAAACACTGCCTGGAAGAAATTAATGTCCATTTTCAAAGCTCGTTACGCTTTTATAATCCACGCAAGCTCCAGTATGTTTCTTATATTTTATTCTACAGAGATTAATGTTGATATTTAAAAAATGATTTATTTTTCAAATACCCTTTTTAACAAATTCATTTATAAGTGACGAAAAAAAATTCAAAATTTCGTATTTATTTATGGTGCCTTGTTTATTTTGCTGTAGAATCGGAGTGTTTGAAAAATGTCAATAATTGAAAAATAATCCGAAAAAATACGATTGTCAACAGCCGACACGAAGAAACGAGTTCGGAATATAAACGATTATTTCACGTTCTCCCTTTTCTCAAACGTCTGCCGGAGTCTCTTCGAGAGACACAAGTTGCACTTTGCGTTTCTCGTTTGCGCTCGTATAAGAATCGACGAGGGTCTTATAAATTCGGTGGAATGGCGCCATTTGCTATCCGCTTCCGTACCGACACAGGTGAATTTTGTTTAATTAAGATTTTTGTTTAAAAAACGTTGAATCGCGAAGCAACTTTCAAAAATAATGCCCGCTACAGAGAATGAATGAAAAATTTCGTATTAACGAGAAAAACGGCGATGGCAGCGACCAAAAATAGCAATCCAAAAAAAACCCCCGAACGATAGATTTTCTCTTGTTTTTCACCATGAAAATCAAACTTTTTCGATAATTCGGTACAAAAAAAGAAATTAAACGTTAACGTTTTTTATCGAAAAAGGATCTGCCGAATCCTGCCTCCGATTGGATATCACCGAGATGCTGGAAGGAAATTCAGGCACTGGAAGCACTTCCCAAATTCGATGGGTTTGTCAAATCATTCACAAGCAATCTCCGCGATTTCAAGAAATTGTTCGATTCCCAGCAACCGGAAACGTGAGAGTTTTATTATTCAAGGGATCGAGGGTAGCCCGGAGGGACGTAATTGAACATTTTTTCCATTCAACATGATCATTGCGCACGTTTTAAACTTAAGAATTTTCCTTTCCCGAGCTATGACGTTTTTCCATCCACACAGCTGACGAGCCAACGACGAATTTTACGTTGGGCGTTCGCTCCACTAAAAACACATCCCTTTAAATCGATTAAAATACACCAGAACTCGGTCAATTTTTTGAAATTTCAATTTCACCAAAAAAAAAACCAATCACGTCCTAATAACATAAATAAATTTCAAAAAAAACGTGTTTTCGGTAAATTCTACGAGAGGCAAATCGAAAAAATAAAAAACATTTCTTTCGATAAATATTTTTGACCGACTTCGGAGAAGAGTGTGACACCTTAATGAATAACCGCGATAATTCGAGTTTGACGAAATTTATGACGTGATAATTGTGGGAAACGTGCGTTGAAACAGAGAGGAATATCCGGCGCCTTGGAAAAAGAGTCTGAACGGCTTTCAGCGGATGATCGTACTCAAGTGCCTTCGGCCTGACAAAGTGACGAACGCGATGCAACTTTATCTCGCTAATAATCTGGGGCAAAGATTCGTCGAGCCACAGACAACGGAACTGACGTCTATTTACAAAGAATCATCCCCCACGACACCCCTCGTGTTTGTTTTATCGACCGGCACGGATCCCGCCGCGGAGCTTTACAAGTTTGCCGAAAAATTGAAAATGTCGAAAAAACTTTACACCATATCACTCGGACAGGGTCAAGGACCGCGTGCTGAGGCCATGATGAAAACCTCCGTTGAATCCGGCAATTGGATTTTTTTTCAGGTATATTTCGAAATTTACATCCATCCTCCTTTTCTTTTTCCTCTCAAGCTGATGCAACGAGAAAAAAGAAGCACACAAAGAAAAGCGAGAGGGCGAGAGGCTGATTTGTTTCCGTCGATAAATCTCAATGGACCATCGCGCCTCGAGACGTGCCTCGAAAATGAATCCGGTGCAGAAATCTTTCTCAAGGACTCGTCCAAATCTTTCGCCCTCTGCCGCAAAGCTCGAGAAGCCGCAGCTTCACTTTTTTCTTTCCCAAATTCTTCACTCTGATCTCGATCAATCCGTCTTCTCGAAGAAACTTTCGTTGTACGTTCGCAAATTTAATTACGCGTTTGCCGAACCTCGACGAATCGAAAAATCGGATTTAAAATTTTTAACCTTCTTTTTCCAACGCCAAACTACGATTTTTGATAAATCCATTTCTTCTTCAAGGCACCTAAAAAGATCATTATTCTTTGACTCGAAAGTACGAATAATTTTCAGGAGCTCGTTCGATTGGGAATTTCGATTCATGTTTTCAACGAGTTTTAATTAAATTTGGAAAAATTCGATACAATCAAATCGGTATTCTGAGCCAATTTGTTTATCGAATGCGGACGAATCCACGGGCGGATACACGTATATTTATGAACGTTTGAACAGCAGGTGCAGCGATTAGAACGATGCAATTTTGGTAATTGAAAGGCGAAGAAAAAACAATTTCACATCCGTTTTGAAAGCCTCTGGGGGTGTTTTTTCCTCGAACTAAAGAATAAAAATTCGCCTCAACGTGATACCGCTCGAAGGACAGGGAGATATTTCGTGTATCCCTTCATTTATTTTATTGCGTCCGTTTCTTTTCCATCGATCTTTTACCGTCGTCGCTTTACGGAGAAAACATCCCATGCGTCTTAATTTACGTTGTTGGTTCGGTATATTCGGACAAAAGGACCCCTCCGCCGTATTATCTGTCATCCGCAAAGGCGCATTAGGCTTCACGAACGCAAGGAGGATAAAGTTACTCCGCAACAGGCAATAATCGTTTGAATTACGAATATCATCGGGTCCCTCGGCGAATTATTATTTAACCGACGATCAAAAGACGATAAACCGTTTGACGATGCTGAAAGCGACCCAAGATCGCCAAAATCGATCGGTGCTCTCCTCTTCTCGCATTTTAATAAAAATGTTATTAATTTTTGTCGAAGAATTGTCACTTGGCCCCGAGTTGGATGCCGAAACTGGAATCACTCGTCGAGAGTCTTCCACCCGAGACCGTGCATCGAGAATTTCGTCTCTGGCTAACGTCGACACCTTCGCCGGATTTTCCATCGAGCATCTTGCAAAACGGATGCAAAATGACGGTGGAGCCGCCGCGCGGAGTAAAGGTAATGGGAAAGTTTGTCGGTGACAGGTTAATTGTCGGACGATTAAACGTAATATAATAGCCAGTGAATTGAATGGAGAAAAACCATGTGACCTCAAATTACTTGTCACACGCAGGCGAATATGCTCAGAGCGTACCTGAATCAGGTCGCCGAGATGCGGGATTTCCTGCAGTCCGAAAATTCCAAAGTGGGAACGTTCAAACATTTGCTGTTCTCCCTGTGCATTTTTCACTCGACCTTGCTCGAAAGACGAAAGTTTGGACCCTTGGGCTTTAACATACCCTACGATTTCACGGATGGTGACCTGACCATATGCATATCCCAGCTCCACATGTTCCTCATGGAATACACGATTATTCCACTGAAGGTGAGGCGAAATTTCGCCTTTAAACGAGAAAAAAAACAACAAAGTTTCACGCTCGAAAAAACTGATCGAAACGGAGCATGAGTCTCGTATCTCGTTCGTTCGTTAAAAATGTTTTATTTTGGAGTTTTTTTGATCCTCGAAGCCTCATAGGATTTTTATTTTTCGAGAAGAAACTCTCGAGACCCTCGGCAGCAATTTTAATCGAGTATTTTATTCGTGATTCGTCAAGGTTCTTATTTATACGGCTGGCCACATTAATTACGGTGGGAGAATAACCGACGATTGGGATCGTCGAAGTGTACTTACCATTTTGCAGGATTATTACAAAGCCGAGGCGGCGAATTCGGCGTACAAATTCGACTCCGAAGGTCTTTATCATCAAGTAAGCTTTTTTCTTGCAAAAATCGAACTGATCGATGTTCCAAAAAAGAATTATTTACTCACAAACGATTATCACAATTGTAATTGTATCGTGTTTCAGAAAAAACTTTTTTTGTCACTTTGCTTGTGTTTTTTTTATTTTCACGACGTTAATTTAGTTGCCAGAGTCAACGACCTTCGATGATTACATTTCTTACATAAAAACGCTTCCATTGAACGATCATCCAAATTTGTTTGGTCTCCATGCGAACGCCGATATCAGCTGTGCCCAGGCTGAAACTTACGCCTGTCTCGATACACTGTTGGCTCTGCAGCCAAGAGAAATCGGCGGTGCTGCAGTTAGCGTCAACGAGGTTGTCGCCCAACTTGCCAAGGAAATTCTCGAAAATCTTCCAGAGATGTTTGATCTCGCAGCCGTTCAGGAACGGTGAGTAATGTTCAGGAATGCTCCGGAGGTAGAGTGCCAACGAAGCCAAAAGAAAATGCAAAGTTCGCAGGGATGGTATTCAAATCGGAAAAAAAAAATCAGTCATACGGAAGGTACGAAAGAGATCGATTTCGGATACCAAAATAATGTCAAAGAGTCGTCAACGAATCGTCACTCGACTTCGAACTCATTGGGCTTTCCGTTTCGAAAGAATTCGGCCTTTTTTCCGGATACATTTTTTCCAAAGTTTTTCATCGATTTCAGCACGAAATCAACGTGCTTGTTACCCTCTGTATTGTTGACTTTTCTCCGGATTTTTAACACTATCAATATTTGCTCAATCTTTTATTGATTCGTTGGGAAAAAATATTTTTAATAAACTAAAATGTTGATGTACGTTGTAAAAAAAAATCAGTCATACGAAAGATACGAAAGAGATCGATTTCGGATACCAAAACAGTGTCAAAGAGTCGTCAACGAATCGTCACTCGACTTCGATCTCATTGGGCTTTCCGTTTCGAAAGAATTCGGCCTTTTTTCCGGATACATTTTTTCCAAAGTTTTTCATCGATTTCAGCACGAAATCAACGCGCTTGTTACCCTCTGTATTGTTGACTTTTCTCCGGATTTTTAACGCTTTCAATATTTGCTCAATCTTTTATTGATTCGTTGGGAAAAAATATTTTTAATAAACCAAAATGTTGATGTACGTTATAAAATAAAATCAGTCATACGAAAGATACGAAAGAGATCGATTTCGGATACCAAAACAGTGTCAAAGAGTCGTCAACGAATCGTCACTCGACTTCGATCTCATTGGGCTTTCCGTTTCGAAAGAATTCGGCCTTTTTTCCGGATACATTTTTTCCAAAGTTTTTCATCGATTTCAGCACGAAATCAACGCGCTTGTTACCCTCTGTATTGTTGACTTTTCTCCGGATTTTTAACGCTTTCAATATTTGCTCAATCTTTTATTGATTCGTTGGGAAAAAATATTTTTATTGAGCCAAAATGTTGATGTACGTTGTGAAAAAAAAAAACAAGTAAGACGATGACTTTGTACAGATATCCGGTTCTCTACGAGGAATCCCTCAATACCGTTTTACATCAAGAAGCAAAACGTTACAACGGCCTGCTGCGTGAGATAGAATCGACTCTGAAGGAATTGCTGAAAGCACTCAAAGGCCTAGCGGTTATGTCCGACAAGTTGGAAATTATGACGGATAATCTTTTTACCAATAAAGTACCGAAAATCTGGCAAGATAAAGCTTACGCATCGTTGAAACCTCTCGGTCAGTTTCAAAGTACAAAAACGAAATAATATCGGCTCGATTCGATAAGTCAGTTTAATTAATTAATTCGAAGAAAAATGTTCCTTTCCATCTTATACTCAAAATACTCAAAATCGATGTTACATCCGATTTTTCGTAAATACGAACGGATGAGTGCCAAAATTTCTCATTTTTCAACGAAAAAATTCAAAAGTTGATCGACGAACGTAAATGACTCTTGATTCACACAGGAGCATGGGTGATTGATCTCAGAGAGAGAATAAGTTTTATCGACAAATGGCGAAACGAGGGAATCCCCCCGGCATTTTGGATATCGGGATTTTATTTTCCCCAGGCTTTTCTCACCGGTACACTGCAGAATTTTTCACGAAAGCACGTTGTATCGATAGATACGATAGACTTCAGCTTTCGCGTGAGTCAGATTATGAATTTTATGAAAAAAAAGAGAAGCGAAAAAAAATCCTGTTTTTCCTCTCGTTATTTTTATCGAAGGTCCTCGACGAGAAGCCACGGTCGAGGCCGAAAGACGGTTGCGTCGTGTACGGACTTTTCCTCGAGGGTTGTCGTTGGGGTGGAAGAATTCTCGCAGAGTCTTATCCCAAAGAGCTTTACAGAGGTATAATTCACAATAAAAAGTAAAGACTCGCTTGATTCTGAGCGATGTGTGCCCCAAAAAAACCGTAAATTTGCATCGAGTATCCTCGCTCGTACCTTTTTGTCTTCTCCATCGTAATGATCGATTTTCCCTCAGAAATGCCTTCGATACTTTTGCTACCGGAAGTCCATCACAAAATCCCCGTGGCGGGAATGTACGATTGTCCCGTTTACAAAACAATCAAACGCGCCGGAACTCTTAGCACAACCGGCCATTCGACAAATTTCGTTCTGAGCATGGAAATTCCCAGTGACAAGTTACAGTCTCACTGGATTAAAAGAGGAGTGGCGCTATTATGCGCTCTTGATTATTGAATCTACTCTCCCTTGTACGTAATAAAGTATGCCGAAAAGCATGAGACGGAGGGTTTACTTTCGCTCGATCCTCGACTCGGCTAATTTGTTTTCACGTTAAAGTTTCCTTCGATGGTTTTTTGCACGTCCGTAAAGCCTGCCGAAACGATGGAAATTACGCGTTGAAAAAAAATCGTCTTTGCGTACGATTGTTCGCCAGGAGCCTGAAAGGTGTTTTAAACTCATGGAATCTCTTACGGGGAAGCTTAATATTTCATTGGAAAAAATTATGCAAGTTCGCAAAAGTTCGCTTTTCAGACTGCTTTTTCTTTTCGTATCAAGTAAATTGAGCCATTTCTTCATACGTAATTATTTGATTACTTGATTCTTTATCTATTTCAAAACTTTCAAAAAAATTCATGCGTTTTCAAAAAGTTATAACAAGTTGAAATGAGTTCTGCATATTTTTTTAAATTCAACAACTCGAAAAGAAGGGATATGATTATCAAAATTTCGTTGATTAATAAATTACCGCACAGGCGGTGTTTTTTCGCACGGACGGATCGAGGAGAATTGTTGAATTTTTTTTTAAATGCACCATAAACGATTTTACGACATTTTCCGTTTTTTCTATCCATCTCGCAAAATCTTGCGTCGATAGAAGAGATGACGCGATGCTGAATGTGGATTTAAATGCGTCTAGAGATCGATAGTCTTGTTGAGTAAAAAATAAGACTTCTACAACTGTCCTGTTGTGTGTATACGTCGCTCGGTGTGCGCAAAGAATTGTTAGGTTTATAAAACGAACGATAAAGACGACGATTCGTTTAATAGATCGGCCGCGCCCCCTGGAGGTAAACGATTGACCTCATATTCAACAATGGACACTGTGAAAACATGCGTTACGAGACGTAAGACGGAACGAACGATGATAGGGGTGAAATAACCATCATAATACACATTTTTATACATATTAGGGTGTTTTATTTTTGGACGACGTTTTCTGTGTCATTTTTCGACTGCGATGACGTTTTGTGGGAAAAATGTCACGCTCCACAAAGCCGCCAAGTTGATTTTTCATAAAGGCACCTTTTGAGCGAAGAAAAACGATGTTGAGTGCGAAAAAAAAATATTCCGATGTTATTTTAATTGGAAATTCGATATCCCGATGAACCGAGTCTGTAATTGACCTAAAATGTTTTTACTCGCGCAAGAAATTTTCTTTCAATATACATTAGCAGTCTCGTCGCGCGGACAAGACGAAAGAAACGTTGCCTGAAGAACGAAACACCCTTGTGTATATTTATTCTATATAAAAGTACTTATGTACGTATTTATAGTGAAAGAGGGACGGAAAAGAGTCAATTGAAATGAATTTTGAAGAATTTTTATTTATATCTACACGTGTCAACACGTATATAGGGCATTCTAGTGCAATCCGACAAAGCTCTGACTCTCACAACCCTCGATTTTTATTGTAATTTAAAAATGTCTACTTATGTACGTATTTACAGTGAAAGAGGGACGGAAAAGCGTCAATTGAAATGAATTTTTAAGAATTTTTATTTATATCTACACGTGTCAACACGTATATAGGGCATTCCAGTGCAATCCGACAAAGCTCTGACTCTCACAACCCTCGATTTTTATTGTAATTTAAAAATGTCTACTTATGTACGTATTTACAGTGAAAGAGGGACGGAAAAGAGTGAATTGAAATGAATTTTGAAGAATTTTTATTTATATCTACACGTGTCAACACGTATATAGGGCATTCCAGTGCAATCCGACAAAGCTCTGACTCTCACAACCCTCGATTTTTATTGTAATTTAAAAATGTCTACTTATGTACGTATTTACAGTGAAAGAGGGACGGAAAAGCGTCAATTGAAATGAATTTTGAAGAATTTTTATTTATATCTACACGTGTCAACACGTATATAGGGCATTCCAGTGCAATCCGACAAAGCTCTGACTCTCACAACCCTCGATTTTTATTGTAATTTAAAAATGTCTACTTATGTACGTATTTACAGTGAAAGAGGGACGGAAAAGAGTGAATTGAAATGAATTTTGAAGAATTTTTATTTATATCTACACGTGTCAACACGTATATAGGGCATTCCAGTGCAATCTGACAAAGCTCTGACTCTCACAACCCTCGATTTTTATTGTAATTTAAAAATGTCTACTTATGTACGTATTTACAGTGAAAGAGGGACGGAAAAGAGTCAATTGAAATGAATTTTTAAGAATTTTTATTTATATCTACACGTGTCAACACGTATATAGGGCATTCCAGTGCAATCCGACAAAGCTCTGACTCTCACAACCCTCGATTTTTATTGTAATTTAAAAATGTCTACTTATGTACGTATTTACAGTGAAAGAGGGACGGAAAAGCGTCAATTGAAATGAATTTTGAAGAATTTTTATTTATATCTACACGTGTCAACACGTATATAGGGCATTCCAGTGCAATCCGACAAAGCTCTGACTCTCACAACCCTCGATTTTTATTGTAATTTAAAAATGTCTACTTATGTACGTATTTACAGTGAAAGAGGGACGGAAAAGAGTGAATTGAAATGAATTTTGAAGAATTTTTATTTATATCTACACGTGTCAACACGTATATAGGGCATTCCAGTGCAATCTGACAAAGCTCTGACTCTCACAACCCTCGATTTTTATTGTAATTTAAAAATGTCTACTTATGTACGTATTTACAGTGAAAGAGGGACGGAAAAGAGTCAATTGAAATGAATTTTTAAGAATTTTTATTTATATCTACACGTGTCAACACGTATATAGGGCATTCCAGTGCAATCCGACAAAGCTCTGACTCTCACAACCCTCGATTTTTATTGTAATTTAAAAATGTCTACTTATGTACGTATTTACAGTGAAAGAGGGACGGAAAAGCGTCAATTGAAATGAATTTTTAAGAATTTTTATTTATATCTACACGTGTCAACACGTATATAGGGCATTCCAGTGCAATCCGACAAAGCTCTGACTCTCACAACCCTCGATTTTTATTGTAATTTAAAAATGTCTACTTATGTACGTATTTACAGTGAAAGAGGGACGGAAAAGCGTCAATTGAAATGAATTTTGAAGAATTTTTATTTATATCTACACGTGTCAACACGTATATAGGGCATTCCAGTGCAATCTGACAAAGCTCTGACTCTCACAACCCTCGATTTTTATTGTAATTTAAAAATGTCTACTTATGTACGTATTTACAGTGAAAGAGGGACGGAAAAGCGTCAATTGAAATGAATTTTGAAGAATTTTTATTTATATCTACACGTGTCAACACGTATATAGGGCATTCCAGTGCAATCTGACAAAGCTCTGACTCTCACAACCCTCGATTTTTATTGTAATTTAAAAATGTCTACTTATGTACGTATTTACAGTGAAAGAGGGACGGAAAAGAGTCAATTGAAATGAATTTTTAAGAATTTTTATTTATATCTACACGTGTCAACACGTATATAGGGCATTCCAGTGCAATCCGACAAAGCTCTGACTCTCACAACCCTCGATTTTTATTGTAATTTAAAAATGTCTACTTATGTACGTATTTACAGTGAAAGAGGGACGGAAAAGCGTCAATTGAAATGAATTTTGAAGAATTTTTATTTATATCTACACGTGTCAACACGTATATAGGGCATTCCAGTGCAATCCGACAAAGCTCTGACTCTCACAACCCTCGATTTTTATTGTAATTTAAAAATGTCTACTTATGTACGTATTTACAGTGAAAGAGGGACGGAAAAGAGTGAATTGAAATGAATTTTGAAGAATTTTTATTTATATCTACACGTGTCAACACGTATATAGGGCATTCCAGTGCAATCTGACAAAGCTCTGACTCTCACAACCCTCGATTTTTATTGTAATTTAAAAATGTCTACTTATGTACGTATTTACAGTGAAAGAGGGACGGAAAAGAGTCAATTGAAATGAATTTTTAAGAATTTTTATTTATATCTACACGTGTCAACACGTATATAGGGCATTCCAGTGCAATCCGACAAAGCTCTGACTCTCACAACCCTCGATTTTTATTGTAATTTAAAAATGTCTACTTATGTACGTATTTACAGTGAAAGAGGGACGGAAAAGCGTCAATTGAAATGAATTTTGAAGAATTTTTATTTATATCTACACGTGTCAACACGTATATAGGGCATTCCAGTGCAATCCGACAAAGCTCTGACTCTCACAACCCTCGATTTTTATTGTAATTTAAAAATGTCTACTTATGTACGTATTTACAGTGAAAGAGGGACGGAAAAGAGTGAATTGAAATGAATTTTGAAGAATTTTTATTTATATCTACACGTGTCAACACGTATATAGGGCATTCCAGTGCAATCTGACAAAGCTCTGACTCTCACAACCCTCGATTTTTATTGTAATTTAAAAATGTCTACTTATGTACGTATTTACAGTGAAAGAGGGACGGAAAAGAGTCAATTGAAATGAATTTTTAAGAATTTTTATTTATATCTACACGTGTCAACACGTATATAGGGCATTCCAGTGCAATCCGACAAAGCTCTGACTCTCACAACCCTCGATTTTTATTGTAATTTAAAAATGTCTACTTATGTACGTATTTACAGTGAAAGAGGGACGGAAAAGCGTCAATTGAAATGAATTTTTAAGAATTTTTATTTATATCTACACGTGTCAACACGTATATAGGGCATTCCAGTGCAATCCGACAAAGCTCTGACTCTCACAACCCTCGATTTTTATTGTAATTTAAAAATGTCTACTTATGTACGTATTTACAGTGAAAGAGGGACGGAAAAGCGTCAATTGAAATGAATTTTGAAGAATTTTTATTTATATCTACACGTGTCAACACGTATATAGGGCATTCCAGTGCAATCTGACAAAGCTCTGACTCTCACAACCCTCGATTTTTATTGTAATTTAAAAATGTCTACTTATGTACGTATTTACAGTGAAAGAGGGACGGAAAAGCGTCAATTGAAATGAATTTTGAAGAATTTTTATTTATATCTACACGTGTCAACACGTATATAGGGCATTCCAGTGCAATCTGACAAAGCTCTGACTCTCACAACCCTCGATTTTTATTGTAATTTAAAAATGTCTACTTATGTACGTATTTACAGTGAAAGAGGGACGGAAAAGAGTCAATTGAAATGAATTTTTAAGAATTTTTATTTATATCTACACGTGTCAACACGTATATAGGGCATTCCAGTGCAATCCGACAAAGCTCTGACTCTCACAACCCTCGATTTTTATTGTAATTTAAAGACGTCTACTTTTTCGGTTTCAATAACACGTCGTATAATTTTTTTCCACGACTTTCACCCGTACTCCAACCCCTAAAAGCTCCGAATCGACGATTTGAGAAAAAACACTTTTGATATTTGTAAAAATATTGAAAAAAGCAACACGGATTCTGAAACACAAAAATTAGTATTTTCTTTAAAGTTTTTCAGTAAATAAAATCATTCTTCCGGTCAATTAGAAGAATCAATTCTTTTATAAGATGCATCCCCAAGTTTTTTTTCACATGACTATTCTCAAAAATCGTGATTATTGAGAAAAAAAATGAAAATAAGCGTTTTTTTTTTAAGAAAGCTTGTTCGAAAATCAAGCTGCTTGTTTGCGGAGGAAATCATGGAAATTCAGAAATCAATCCAGAAAAATTCAGAATCGAATTCGGAGATCGGATTATTCGAAATAATGACCAAGTCACTCTGATGAATGGCACGTTTGAAAAATAAGATTCAAATAAATCGCAAAATTCTTATTTTTCCAATCTCCGTCGCAAAATTATCGGGGCTTAAAACCGTTGATAGAAAAAAGACTGTCTCATGGCTAGATCGATCGAGAGAAAAAGCCATTATTGTCCTTTTTATCGTTGAAGGTTGCTCAGTTGCAATCACTCATCCGGTATCTCTGCCAGTCGTGTCAATATGTATCGAATGAAAAGCTTTTAATATCAAAGCCCCTCTCGCTTACCAAAATCACCGGACTTATCGCACGAGAATCTGTCTTTTTTTTTTCCACGACTTTATTCGCACGTTGTATATACATCGTTATTCCATCAATTTAATCGCATAATTTGTTACTCGGGAATTAATTTTTTTTGCCATTTTAGCACAAAAAATATGATCACCGATGAAAATTTTGTCCAATTTTCCAAAGACTTTTTTCCTTCTATAACTCATTCGTCATTCTCGTAGTCCTTTGGATTTTTTCGCGACAGCTCCTTGTGTTTCGTGACGGCCCACTGATAAGTTCCTGCTCCGAAGATAAAACCTGTGAAGCGTTTCGAGGTGTTTTTTTTTCGTCATTTTTTCCGAAACGGCGTAGGGAATTTTCGTGAAATTTCGATTTGTCGAAAAATCGAGGAGAAAATTGGACGAATCAGGGATTTACGTAACCTGGTGCCACGGTGGGAACAGCTCGCAAAAAACGTCTCGTCAAATTTGGCAGCCCGCGCGAGATTGTGTTAATCCAGGCGTTTTGCTCGAACGGTGAAATAGTGTAGTAGACAACACGCCGGATATGCACACCTAATGTACCGAATTCACGACCCATTATCGTTAATGCGAAACACACCGTTCTTACAATCGAAAATTTCTTGACGTTATTGAGAAATTTTCCAATTCGCAGGATCGACCTTCCTCTGTCTTTGTGCGACTGATTAATGATTCAATGATTTACGAGGAATATCTTTTTTTTCCTTTTTCCTCCATTTGATTTGATGGAAAAGACTTGGAAATAAGAAAATTATGAAAAAATTTGTATATATTCGGAAAAATCAATGAATTTATTTGATGGAAGGACATTCGTTCGTGCTCATTCGGTCGATCTCTCAAAAACTGAAAAGAAAACTGCGGATAAAAAAATGTGTTACCCAACAGAGAGGATGTGAAAGACAGAAAAGTTGGTCAATATCAAAATTCGGAGGCAATAATTACAATAATGAAAATATTTCAACTTTTATCAACAATTTGCTTTCAATATACATATACACTAGTTCATTTCCGTTTTATTATCGACGCAAAGTGATTTTCACCGACGAATTTTCAATTCGATTTAGTACAGAGCTCGCATGTGCTCGGCTATTTTCCCAGGTATGCGAAATTTTTGTGGATCCTCCTCGAGCAAGCACGCGAGTAATCGCGGTACGGAGATGGCAGTGCCGCTAATTATCGCTGGGAAGTCTCTGCCGGTTGGCGTTTGATACGCGATGAGCAAACGTTTGCTCATGTAACGTCCGCAGAGCGAAACGTGACCGACCTCGACGTACTCGCGAAGATACGGGGACCACATCTCGTAGGATACCCTCAGAGTCTCCCAAGGTTTTAGCTCGCTCGCTGATCTCATCACCGTACGATAATGGACATCGAGATCGTTGTAAAGTGAGGTTATGTTCGACAAAAGTTTCTCAAACTCGTCGTTGTACTCGACGCCGAGGGGATCTTTAACCATGACAAAAGTATGAACGACGGAGGATTGACAAAGGCTCAAGAGTCCCATGTGGTTCTCGGCGTTGTTGACCCGCGGGGTATACTCCCGTCCAGCGGAAAAGTATCTCAGAGGAAAGTGATTTGGGTTTACGAGCTGTTTCGCGTGCATAGCGAGAAACGAGAGGAGGGTGGCGCCACCTACTAGATGAAGACGATTGCAAGTTTCACGATCGATGCCCTCGTTGTTGTCGAGCACAAAGACCTCGTCGGGATCACAGTGATCGAGACCGGCGGCTTCGACAACGAGACTACGACTGAAATCCGTGCCGGCCACCCTCATCATGTTCACGGCGTCGAAGCATCTTCCAGCGTAGCTCGTGACGGCGAGCTCGAAGAGGGCAGCGTCGTCGCAAAAAAAGCAATTCAATGGACTTTTGTAATCGATCAAACCGAGCGCAGCGCCGATGTCCAAATGACTCCGGATTTCTTTCGACGGAGGCTCGCGTATCTCACCGACGCTGCTCAAAACTTTTGTCTCGTCCGTCGGAGTCTTTTCGTCTATGACGTTTGGCAATTTCAACGCTCCGACCACTACGCTCTCTTCCATTTCCCACATGGCTTCTTTCACCATTCTCATCTCCTGTTTCAAGACTTTTCCTTGCGTCGTCAGGCGTATTATCTCTCCTTCCTCCTCGGAGCTCAAATTTTTTTTCTTCGACAGGACTTTCATGCGACTCGCGATTTCGCTTCTCTTGTGCTCGAGCGCCCACTTGTTGGCGTCCATGTATTTGTAATATCGCCAGCTTTTCGCGAGCTCTTCGACGTTCGTTTTTATTCCGCGCAGCTCGAGCTCTCTGCGCAATTTTGACGGGTCGTCAAAACGCTCGTCAAAATCCAGATGAGGCGACAGCAGAGAAAACGTCTCAGTGGCTCTATTGCCGGGTATGAAAAGCGCAGAGCTGAACGATCTCGCGACGCTTCTCTCCGCGCGACGCGTACTACGACCGGCTATGGCGCAGGAGAGTCTCAGAAATATGCTCGTCATGACTGTTTTTTTTCTTTTTTTCCTCTTTTACGCTCGATTCTCCGGACTCGATTCTCTCCGACCGCGCGTATACTATTGTTCGACCCGTGCAATTTTTGTTTCGCCGGAGCAGTTTTCATCGGTGGCCATTCCGTCGATACTCGCGGCGGTCAGCGTTTCGATCTTTCGTTTCTTGGCGATTTGCCAATTTCCGTGTCCAGCGGCGCGTTCGGATTCCTCGATGGTGTAGGGTTCGAGTTCGAGAGCTTTGAGCCTACGCTTGTGGACCTTGGTGCGAAAATGATCCTCCAGAGCGTGCTCGTTTATGAAGTATCGCCTGAGATGTGGAAGAGAATTTCGTGAGAATCGATAATTTGGTTATGTTGCCTTGGCGAGACGGGAAAAGTAAAACGGAAAGGACGCAATCGAGAGATGCGTACTTACGCGCAGTGTACGCAGTAATGTTGAGCCGCGCCGGGTCGGTCGAGATCGATTTCCTGATTCAAAAGTTTCGTCGCATTTTCCTCTTTGATATCCTCGTCGATCTGAGCGTTGTTGATCGAGAAAGATTGAGCGAGGGAGACAGAGAAAAAAAGAGTTAAGAAGTCGCCAAACGTTGCTGATGTAGAGAAATGGTGTTCTTACGACCACGTGGACGCACGCGCACGTGCATCGTTCTTCTGTTTGAGAAACGAAGGTTATAACGCAACGATATCAACCAACCTCGTCAAGATCCTTCGTACGTCTTTTCGTTCGCCAACTCTTCTTCAGATGCCCGTCACCTCTCACATTTTTTCGTCGCTTATAAACCATTTCACGTTTCAAACGGCGATGTGACAATTGCGAGTGATAATAATGTATTAAACGTAAAAAATAAAAAAATGCGTGTGCAAGACTGCGCAACTGGATGCAAAAACGATATCAACGCTGCGCACGTTCGATACTGCCATCTGACGCCAGTCCCCGTCAACTAGAGGCGACGCACGAACGTGGGAAGGGGCAACAGATATCGAACGCACGGCGTAGCTCAGGAAGTAACGCGCGCTCGGGATCGAGCGTGTGATCCGCAAGATTATAGATCGCGGGGGTTGCCGCGTTTATCAAAATCAAACCTTATTGGTAATAACGGAAAAAAACCCTCCGACAAACCTACCGGCGCTTATAAAATAGTTGAAAAAAATGTCTCGTGTTTTTTGTTTTTATACACGAAGAGCTATATAGGAAGCGGTGTCGCTAGTTGGCCAGACTGTCCAAGCACGACGTACCGTTCCGGTTCGTCAGTAAATCGTACGATAGTACCGCGAGCGGAGCGCGTCTGCTGGTACTCGCTCCGCCATATTTCACACCGCTACTGCGAGAGTTTTCAAGGAGTGATACGATACGGAGATCGGGCGCGCGGTGAAGCAGAGTCGTGTGCTCGTCGTCGCGTCGGTAGATCGAGAGTATCCTATCTGAGGGAGCATGAGAGACGTGACTGCGACGCTTGAAGCCACCCCCACCACCCGCGCTCACACTCTCGCTCGCTCTCTCTCTCTCTTTTTACTCGCTCGATTCGAGTCGCGTGTACGTTCGTCGAATTCGCGTAAAAGCGTGCATATCTCCGAGGGTAACTCGTCTCTCAACCGTGTACAGTGAAAATCGTCTAAAACGTTGCAGTTTCGCGTTTGCCGTAACAATTAAGCTTCGAGCTTGGCGAAAGCCTTCTATGAGCCCGAAAATTGACGAGAAGGAGCGTTTAATGTAAAGACAATGCGACATTGTTGAGATTCGGCAAATAAAGAGTAAGCCGGAGAAAGAGAGAGAGAGAGATAAATAGAGGAGCCGCGAACGTGGTGTAATTACTCGTGTGCTCACTCAACGAATACTCACGGGAGAATCTTCTCATCGTCGCGAAAGCTCGCTCTCTCCCGCGGGCGGGGGTGGGAGTGAGTAAACCATTCGTTGGTACAGTGTGCCTGGTCCACCGAGCATACTCTTTCTCTCTCTCTCTTGCTTTGCGCGCTCTCTCTCTCGCTCTCTTGTTGTAAAGTTTGAGCGTGTGTATATGTGCGTTTCCAACTGGAGTATAATTTCCGTGCTACAAGCTGCAGGGAGCGCACGCATCGTTGAAAAGAACAGAAATACCCGAAAGCGGAGAAGAAGAAATTTGTGAAAAGGCCGCGAGATGGTGCTGCAGTGCCACGAGCGCAAGTAACGCCTCTGGTGGCGATAAACGCGGAAATTCAAACGTCCGCCGCTCTGTCGGGAGGAACATCCATTTTGAAAGTAAAAATACTACTACCGTGGTGACCCGGGAGTTTTTCGTGCTCGATGCGGGTGTACAAGTAAAAATCTACATACAGATAAAAGTGGAGGAGGGAACAAAACTTGGTTCGACAAGTTCGTTTCCTCAGTGTAGTGTCTGACGAGAAGCCGGCATTCTTTGTCGGGACGCCGGTCCGCTGATAATGACGTGAGTCTCTTGGAACAAGAATAAATAATAATAATAAGAAAGAAAAAGAAACAGCTATACAGAGCAAAGTCAGGAGCGTGTGCATGCGTGAAAAACGAGAACAGTGAATCCAAAGATCCAACCGAGTTGTGGAGCAAAAAGTGCAATGCGGTAAAATGTGTACGACAAGTGTTGACGGTATGTGATAGTGCGTCATTATCGTTTGCGCGTAGTCGTCCGCGGTAGCTCTGTGCTTGTGCTTCAGCATTTCATTTGAGAATCGCTTCGCGCTCTCTCTCTCTCTCTCTGTCTCATTCTCGGTAAGCGTGTCGCGCGCCACCACCGCCTAATTCAACCCGCGCCTCTGGCGGAAACACTGGGATGCCGAGTGTGAGTGCTGTGTACATGTTGCGATGGTGAAAATATTGTTCAAGGGGTGGGGAGCGTTGAAACGGGCAATGGATGCCAGAGAGCGGCGAGATACGACGCCATTTTGATATACGCTCGCACGTCAAGGAACGCGAACGGAAAATCGCGCGCTCGCGCGTGCTCTTTTAGCGAAATTCGACGTACAGTCGAACGGGCGCCCTCTCTCCCACCCTCGGGATAATAAAAAAATACACACACACACACAGATACACACCTCACTATTCCGTAACTTCAAAGACGACAAACAAACAAAAAGGGAACCGCCGTGCAATAATATTCTTTCGAAAAATTCGCTTCATGTTTCTTTCAACATGTTCTCATTGTATTTTATTATATATTTTTTGAACGTTTAACCCTCGGGTGGGGTCACGTTTGAATTTTCGTAGTCTCTGGGGGGCGCGTCGCGGTACGCCGGCTCCACCGGGAATGGAATTTTCGAGAACAGTGCGGCCAAACGTAATAAAGCGGCGTCAAATGCAGAGGGAGCTTGTGAATTCGTGTGTTGCTCGAGGTATTTGAGAAGAAAGAAAAAAAAGAGAGTATTTGAGCGAGCGTTAAAATTGCCCAGCGTACGTTCAACGTTGCCTGGTGCCACACGCTGTGACAAGTGACAGGTGAATCGATCCGCGGGGCTTAATACGGTGACTCGTTGGTGTATGTGTCGCTCGCACGCCGTTCCGCGTGTCTGTCCGTCCATGTATGCATGTATAGCGTTCGATTCCGAGCGTATGTGTCCGTGTGCGTGCGTGAGCGCCATCTCGCGTGTATGCGCGCGAGATAGAACGCGCGCAGAACTCACCCGAGTATCTTCTGGTCGTCGCGTCCGCGGATATCTTCTCTCCTAGTCGTGTTTTCTCGTACGTGTGTGCATTGCGTATGCGTGTGTGTACCCTTCGCGTGTGTACAACGCATTCGGCGAGCGATCGCGCTCTCCTGGTGGCAAATTCGCGAGTGTTTCACGCTCCAAGGGTTTTCCCTTCTTATTTTCTTTTTCGTAATTCTTTTTACTTCGATCGCGCTGAGAAACATCATCCCCTCTCCGAGTCCGTTAACCCTCCTCGGTTATGGCAACTTCGCCACGAAAAAACGTATCGCGTTCACGTCGTTTCGTTCCACAATATTTCGTCATGTGTGTGCATGTGCTTTTTTTTTCTTATTCATTCGCGTTACTCTCGGAGGGGCGGCTCACTTGGCTGGCGGAGTAATCGACACCAAAGAACACAAATCGAGCGGGTATCTTTCGGGGAAACCGCCTTTTTTCCGCTTATCGAACAAATCCCGCAGCCCTTTATCCCATTTCCCCCCCGCCCCCTGCCCGTCCTTGCGGTATCAGAACTATCCCGAAACGATATTCGTTACAACGTTTTCGGTCGAACGCGTGCGATATTTACGAATCTCTCCCGTAAATCCCCGTGCATGTGCTATGGGCGCGCGCGGTCTCAGCTCGTGTGTGAATTTGTAAATGCAGCTATTACGTGCGTACATGCATGGGCACACACAGACGCACACGCACACACAGAGATATGCACACACGCACACACACGTATGTGTAAAAATTAAGTGTAAACGAACGAAGACTCGACGCCGCTTCGCGGGTGCTCGTAACGTTTACGAGCATTTTTTTCAATCGAGGAAAAAATAGAGATAAGAAGGAATCGGGAATCGAAGCCGCGAGAGGGAAAAAGAGCGTGCGTGCGGAGAGAGCGAGAGAAAGGGAGAGAAAAGTGCGCGAAAGTGAAAAAAATTCATCCGAACGAGATATTTTCTCCGAATTTTTTTCCTCATTGTCGTTTTTCTTTCTTTTTTTTTCATAAAGCTCCGCGTTCGAAGATAAAAGTGAAACAGTGAAAAAGTGAAGGAATCGAGAATCGCCGGAAAAAAAAGGGAAAAACTGTCGAAAAACAGCGAGGCGGTTGTCGCGCTGAACTTTTTATTCGTTTCTCGCTTTGGTCCTTCTTTCCGTTTTCGTTGAAATTTTCGATAATTTTTTTTGCCCGCGCCGATGTCGGAATTCGATCGCGTCGCGTCGTCAAGACTCGATCCTCGATGTAATAATCTCGCAGGCACGGGCGAATGTGCCGCTCTGAGATTCAATGTTGAAAGCAGCGACATGTCACCGCGTTGTCGTAAACTGTAGACGAGCAGCGACGATTTTTTAAGGAACGCGCGGGCGGCCCTCGTCGACGAGAAAACGGGCCGCGATCCAAGGAGGAACGAAAATGGCAAAAATCCTCAACAAGGACCCCGTGACTTACGAGCGGGAACGCGACGGCTTCCTCCGGGAGCTTCATCATTTCCATGAAACACGAGGGTAAGTGCCGCGAAAAAAAAACGAAAGTTTCGTCCTTTTTTCTTCATCCGAATTTCGCCACTTTCGCACTGTCCCCATCGCGCTTTTCACTCTTTTTTTTCCGAGGCTACCGTCGTTACGTATGTACGTCGATTGTTTTTTTTTTTTCATCGAATCCCGAACGTTAATTAAACTCGAAAAGAACTCGAGTCGCGCGAAATGTGCGTCATCAAAAAAAGAAAAATTTACACGAGCTCGTTATACTTCGAGTTTCCGAGATTCGGTAATTCACAATATTTTCTTCTTCGTCGTTAAATCGCGAGGGTTATATAGGTACGTTTGGAAGGAGGATATGACGATTGTCATAATTGTTTCGGGAACATTGGCAAATTATTTTTTCACACTCACACTTTCACACATTTTTCAGTTTTCTTTAAATTCGTCTGTTTTTCAAGATCCTTTAGTTGCTTTTTTACAATTCCAAAAATATTTTGCGTCAATAAACTGTAAAGTTTCGTGATACGAAAGCAGACAATGGCGTTTTATTTTGTACGTTACGTACGTTTGGAAGGAGGATATGACGATAGTCATAATTGTTTCGGGAACATTGGCAAATTATTTTTTCACACTCCCAAGCGGGCCTTTTTTCTCGCCTGCGTAAGAATCGAACGGCTTCATCTCCGACTTTCTTTAACAACGATATTACGATATTGTTCAGGAAACAAAATTGCAGTTTTTTTTATCCAATCTTTTCGTGCTCGTGACCGCGATTTTTCAGTTTTCTTTAAATTCGTCTGTTTTTCAAGATCCTTCAGTTGCTTTTTTACAATTCCAAATATATTTTGCGTCAATAAACTATAAAGTTTCGTGATACGAAAGCAGACAATGGCGTTTTATTTTGTACGTTACGTACGTTTGGAAGGAGGATATGACGATAGTCATAATTGTTTCGGGAACATTGGCAAAAATTATTTTTTCACACTACCAAGCGGGCTTTTTTTCTCGCCTGCGTAAGAATCGAACGGCTTCATCTCCGACTTTCTTTAACAACGATATTACGATATTGTTCAGGAAAAAAAATTGCAATCTTTTTATCCAAGCTTTTCGTGCTCGTGACCGCGATTTTTCAGTTTTCTTTAAATTCGTCTGTTTTTCAAGATCCTTTAGTTGTTTTGTTACAATTCCAAAAATATTTTGCGTCAATAAACTTTAAAGTTTAATCCGCCAACTTTCGAAATGAAAATTTCTTGAGAATTTTACGAAATTACGTTTTTTTTTCCTCATTTTTCTGCACACTCTGATGAGGGTATTTCGGTGGTGAATACATTTTTTTGAAATATTCGAAATTTCCATATCATCAGAAAGATTCGAGTCACTTTTTGACAAAATTCCGTGTTGCCCAAAAGCAATGTCAGCCAGATCGCATTCTCAAAATAATCCAAGATGAATAATACCGAATAAAATAAAAATGTCACCTACGTAATAATTCCTTTTTTATTTCCGTCAGAATAAAACGGTCGTCGAAACGTCGGTTCTCGCAGAGAAAACGTTTATTCGTTATTGAACAGTTATTGTAACCTTTGTATCATTATTATTATTATTATCATTATTATATTATTATTGCGGTATTTATAACACCGACGGTCAGCCTCGGAATATTGATTATCAATTAAAGTGAAATCAATGCTGGAAAGGCAGATGAAAAAGCAGATTGATGTACGGAACATCATGATTTTTTTTTTATCTTCGCGAACTGGATCGTTCCCCGCAGAGTTCGATGTTATGCCTATAGATGGTGAAAGACGTCCCGGCAGTGCGAGCTGTTGGCGTTCACATGTTAATATTTCAGTCGTTTCTTGCGATGCAGTTTTGTCTTCTCTCTCTTTCTCCCTCCTCGTCTTTCTAAACGATCGTATGCAGAAAAACATCGAAGGAAAAAAAAAGAGGAAAAGTCGAATATCGGTAATCCGATTACACGAAGAGTCGAAAGAAAATATGAAGAAAAAAAAAAAGAAATATAACTTTTCGACTTTTCGGTCCTTTTTTTCCGCGGTTTTTTCCATAAGGAATTTTCCGCCGTAAGGAAAATGACAAAAAATGTTGCCGTCATTTTTGAATTATTTCTGAGGAAAACTTTGTACATTTCCGGTTTTGTTTTTTTTTTCTTCTTTTAGAACGGCTTTCAAAAAATCACCGAAAATCAGCGGGAAGGACATCGATCTCTACCTGCTGTATGTTCTCGTCACAGCTCATGGGGGATGGATGAAAGTAAGTCGTCACGTGATTTTTTTTATGTTTCATCAGATTTTATCGATTATTCAATAACGTCAACTAATTACCAAAATCGAAATTGTCATTGAAAAATAATCGATGAAAATCGATTTGACGAGTCGAGTTTTCCCGAGTTTCCCTCGGTTCTTGGGATTTTCTCGGTTTTCTCCTCTCACTGTCGCAAACCGATCGACAAAAAAACCTTCAGGAAAATTGAGAAAATACAAACCGAAACACGATTGTTTTCCACCATTTTCGTATTTCCAATTTTGTTTCGTTCTCGTTTTTCTTTTTTCGTGATTTTTGGGACGAAATGTGTAAATGTAGAATATAAATGCGTAAAACTGTACACATTCGCGTAAATAGTGTAAAAACGAGCTTACAAAAGCGAAAATATCGCACGGCGTTGTTAATTTTGGAAGATTCAGTCGTATTTTTCGTCATTGTCCAGCGACGTGAACTTCAACGTCGTCGAACGAAAATGTTGTCGCGAAAAGAAAAAAAGAATAACGAGTACGACGAACTAAAATTGCGAAGCAATTATCGTCGCTCACACGGGTGGAATTTGAAAAAAAAGAAAAAAATAGATAAATGAAAGTTTCGCCGGGGTGTTTTACGACAAGTTCGCCGTCGTCCTGGTGCCTCTTTTGCACCGGAATTATACGAACGCTCGTGATATTAACGAGCCAAGAGTGCCGCCCAGTTTTAACGAACTCGACGATAATACGTACGTTTGAGAATAGCCTCTTTTTTTCCATGTTTTTTTTTCCTCATTCTTATCCTCCATTTCGCATTCACGAAAAATCCTCGTCGCGAACGAGGTATCACAGCGACGGCGGCGGCGGCGGCGGAAAGAAAGAAAAAAATAAATTCGCGATTGCTCTTGTCATGCAAGACGCGCGCGCCTCGGAGGAGTCTCGTTTTTTCCGCCAACGCCATCAGCGCCCCGATGATCAATTTTCTCATGCGAAATTGTACTCAAGGCCGTCGGAAACGACGAGCACGGAATAACTTCATTTTCGTCCGATTTTCTTTGTTTCCATTTGGAAAAATTGTTTTTTATCCGAGGCCAATCCATTTCCCGTGATTTTCGCACGCCACGAGGTCGAAAAGATGCCAAAAGACACAGTGGATGGCCGATAACGAGGGTCAGTGTTTAGCAGAGAATTTTGGAAAATTTTATCGTCGATAATGATTTTTTTTTGGTGTTTTGAGTTTAAATAAAAACTTTATTCACGTCCGATGGATTTTTCCTCCCTTTTTCTGGAATAATCTTCATTCAAGACTCGAAGAATCGTTGAAGCATCATTTTCGAAAGAACGAACGCGAATTTTTGACGCAACGTTCGAGCTTGTGTTCCTCGAGCGCAAACACGAATTTTTACATCTTCATTTTCTCGTACGTCCATCCGTCGCTTCGACGGCAAAAAACGTCTCCAAAACTGACGGTCGCGTGGAATTTCGCATCGTTGAAATTCAACGAAAATACGAATTTTTCTCAATTTTTCGTGATATCTTTTTTTTAAACTCTCTAAAAATAGCAAAAATCGTTGCTGCAA
Source organism: Heteropelma amictum (assembly GCA_959613375.1). NCBI lineage: Eukaryota > Metazoa > Arthropoda > Insecta > Hymenoptera > Ichneumonidae > Heteropelma > Heteropelma amictum. Next base: position 28,674,182 of record OY390721.1, read on the forward strand.
CATCGAGCAGTGCCGACGGTGAAAACGAGAAACTTCTCTACGTTCGTTGCGTTCCAACGATGCAAAGTTCGACGTCATGACGATAATCGAATCTAAATCACTTATTTTTTTTACGACATTTTTTCGTTATATTTTTCAAAACCAGCGTGATACATGACATGTTGGGGGTAATTGCAATATTTAACGAAATTTGACGCAAGGAGGGGGGAAAACGTAGTCACGACGAGGGCTCGTTCGATGTTCGAGTTTTCGCTGTGTACGCACGTAAACATGTACATAAGTGAATATATCGATCGAGTGTGGCTACGGCGGCCACTCATCTCGATTACTTTCTAGAGCGACGACAGTCTGACCGACCGTGATTTATTACCAGCGAAAATAGGGAGAAAGGCAAAAGAGATTGACACATGTGAGAGCTTTTCAACACTTTTCGTGGTTTTTTTTGTTTTTTTTTTTTTTCATTTCAATTATTCTCGTTGAATCCAAGTCGATTCTGGTTTTTTTTTCAACGACGATACGGCGATAGACCGAAACGAGAATTTTGTTCGATCCATTTCTCACTCAAAATAGCTTTATCGGAATACGAAATTTTTCAATTCAGGCGAATAAAAAAATATAACAATCGTAAAGTTCATTTTATTTCCCGTCTTCTTCTTTTTCTTTCTTTATTCAATATTATTTTTTACATTCGAGTTATTATCGGTATTGCCCCTAGGGTCTCTAAAGCACTGTTTATTACTTAGAATAGTTTTTTTCCTTTGGGTTTCAGCCGTTCCTGAGTTTATTTGCTTTTCAACTTATTTGCGTTATTTTACTGTTATGTTCTAATCTTTATTTCCCGTCGAAAATCGGATATCACTGAATCGGATTTCCAGCTTGCAATTACCGAAAAAACTGGATCAAAATCTGCAGTCCGTTTTTTTTTATTCAAAACGAACCAACGCGATGAAAAAAAAACGGCGAGAAAATCCAAAAACGTGAATTCTGCAAATTTCGAAGAAAAACCGTGCGATTGAGAAAAAAACTGAATCCAAACCGATTTTGCATTCAACGAAAAAAGATTGAGAAAAAAAACAATATACGACGTTCCGCGAGTTTTCGCGAAAAATCCGTTCGTCGCTCGACGAAATCATCGTGGATCGAAATATTTTCGTCTTTCCGATGAAATTCGACGACGGCGAGAAGGATTTTCGAGTTTCCGCGGCCGAGCGTCAAAGAAACGCACGAAATATCGAACGACATCCGTGGATGCTCGAGCTCAAACGCATTTACGATTATTTCGCGCGAGCTTCGACCCAATGAAAGAGCAGCACAGTGAATTCAGAGATGAAACGAGAAGAGGCCATTCGCGACACGTGTGTTTCATCTCGTTCCTCGGGCAATCTTCTCCGAGCAATGTGTGTGCGCTGCGTTGTGAAAGACGCCTGCGCCACGTGTTTCGCAATTTCGAGTCGCGATCGAAATTTTATTCTCCGCGTTCCATCCAACCTCGAGGAAGACGAAAAAAAAATAAAAGGAAGAAAAATCCGCCTCCCGGGCTCGTCGATTCGTTTCTCGATTCTTTTTTTCTTTTTGCACCGATCTGGGTCGGTTCTCCGCGTACGGTACGTGCGGGTTTTTCGCGTCTTTTATATATGCATAATGCATATTTCCTCAAAATCTCATTACCCTCGTTTACTTTGTATGCAAAACTTTTTGCCGGTGCAGCGTGTGGGCTCGAAGAAAAAGAAAAACGACAAACAACCAATACACTTCGAAAAAGTATTTTCGCAGCCTCTGTATTTCACCGCGAAAAGCGCGGGTTCGTTAAATTCATTAGCTAAATCACAAGATGGTCCGTTTTTTTTTCACTCAAAGTTCGCGCAAATCTCAATTTTTTTTCGATTTTTCACATCGAAGTAGCTTGAATCACCGTTGAATTTTCCTTGTCCCCTTCGCGAGCGTCGTAATTTCGAAAAATTCTTGAAAAATATTTGACGAAACGTCGAATTTTGTCGATAAAACAGAACTTTATCTTCACCGTCTTTTTTTTTTTACATCACTCGAGATCATTGAATATATTCGTGGGTAAATATCTCAGCAGAGCGTGAACAGAGAGTGCATATTTGCGTGATTTTATTTCGAGTACACGAGCATATTTTTTCGAGTACACGAGTGGTACAGCCGAGCATGTCCAAGCCGCTCTCGCCAAATTTTCCTCCACCAGCTAAAAACCTTACCGAATTCGTATTACGCACGTACTACCTCCGCGGTCATGTTTTTTTTTCTGTACAAACGCGTATAAATTTCGCGCTTGAAAAAAGAACGCACGTACCAAATTTATCGAATCATGTATTTACAGAATTATCATATCCACCATCGGTACACACAGAAAAAGTCCCTTGCATCTTCCCCACGCGTGCGATTTCGTGCGTCAAAAAAAAAAAAAAAAAAGAAGGAACTTTATTCAATTTGCCGAATAACGAGAAAACTCGGCAAGAGACTCTGATTATCCCGATAATCATGACGCAATGAGCCTTTTGCTTTATTGTCGTGCGAAATGAACGCCGGAAGTAGCTACATAATTTCCAATAATGGCGACAGCAATAACAGTAACGATAAAAGCAAAATCTTCCTCACCGCACTGGCAGAGTAATGAAATAAACGTTGGAGAGAAGAGCCGTGAAGCGCGTATATCTCGGTTGTCTCCAACTTGTACCGGCAGAGCTGTCGTCAAAAACTCAATTACCAAATACATACCACGCTGCACAGGCTCGCGTGCAGAATTAATTGGATAATCCAATGATTTCGACATGAAAACTCGTGGCAGAGTCGTACGTGTGTGTGCGTGTGTGTGTGTGTGTGTCGCTCGTCGAGTACACGAGTGGTACGAAACACACCGCGCGGGAGAGATAAAAAGTTTTCCGCTCTCGTGCGGTTACAGAACAGTAGCGGGGAATCCCGTGTTTCCGCACTATACATGTATGTACGCGGACGATTCAGTCAGAAAAGTTGAATGAAGTGGAAGCGAGCGTCAAACGCGGTAGTGGGGGCAAACAGTGAGAGAAAGACCTCTCTCTCTCTCTCTCTGTCTTTCTTTTTACGTTCCGACTTTGAGATTACCACATAGCGCTTTACGCAAGATTCTCCGATGTTCGTTACAATGCGTGAGAGCGGGGAGTAAGTTCCCCGTAGATTCGGTTGCAGGACGGTAGCGATAGAGAGACAGCGAAAGAGAGAGAGAGAGAGAGAGAGTCATCGACACCAGCGGGTACTCGCGGAGCGTCGCGTATGCACATCTTCTCTCTCCCCACTCTCGAAATCTCGATAGTCGAAAATGGAACGTGCGCGCGCCCGGTGCCCTCTCTCTCTCTCTCTCTCTCTCTCTCCTGCCTCTCCACGTCCGTGTACTTTGATTCCGAGCGCAGCAATCGCGCACAGAGACGCGAGAGAAAAGAGAGAGAGAGAGAGAACGTTTAATGGAGTACGGAGACAAGGCGGAAGTACCGTCAAGGTCAGGGTCAATCGGTCGAGAAGGTAGAGAGAGAGAGAGCGGACCTGAAGGCGCGAGAACGGACTTTTTTCTTTTTTTTTTCAGAGGAGGGGGTAGTCCCTAACGTTTGTACGGAAAACGAATTGCGTGAGACGAGGAACAGTGTGCTCATTGCCGCGTGCGGTTAAACTGGACCGAGAATCAAACGTAGGTTTGCGTATACACGCACGATTCTGCCGCGGATCGTCGTTGTAACGTTCGCAAGAGAGAAAAGGCACAACAAAACGGTACAATCGGTGGTTAACCCGCTGAATTCCCCTCGTTTTGAAATTCGTGCGTGGAGGGTGGGTGAAAAACGCGACACTCGTCTCTTTTCATCCTCTTCCGCAACTTCCGCTTCCGGTATCGCGACAACCGGGAAAAACACACTTTTACCATTTTTCAAATGTCGATTTTCATCCCGTTCTTCTGTTTTTTGTGCCACTAGCGCCACAACTGCGGAAACGTACGCAGGAGAAGCTTGGAACCAGGCTTTTTCCGAACGGAAAAAGCAATTTTTCGTTTTATCGAAACGCTCGGCTCTCCCTCGATTTTCCCTTATTTTTTCGCTCTGCGTGTTCCGCAGTTGCAGAAATTCACGCGCCAGCTGCTTGGAGCGATGTTTTCGAAGGCAAAAAGCATTTTTTTTCAGCGCTACGACTGGTTTTGTTTGATAAATATCAACGGTGATACGTAATGAATGGTAACTCGAGAACACACACATACACACGTGAAAATCGCGTGCCACGATCAATAAACTCCGACACATCTTTTATACGTTTTTTTTATGGCGTGGAATACTCTTCTTATCTGTATCAGGGTACTTCAATAGTGTATACAAGATTGGATATCTGTGTGTGCGTTTATATATACATATATTCTTTGTGGAACAGTAAGTCGTCGGCGACAGAATTTTTTTTTTTTTCATACCCTCTGCGGAAATTCAAAACCTCATCGCTTCAAAGTTTCCATTTCCCAGCGGCTCGCCGAGCTTTCTCTCTCGTTCTCTCGCGGCACGTTGGGTCGTCTCTCCGCGAAATTTCGCATCCATCGGTGTGTTTTACCCGTTAAACTATAGTCCGACGAAACGGAAGGACAAAACTTGATCAACGTCTTCGAACCGAGAGAACTCGTTGCTTTTCTTTTTTCTACTCCTTTTCTCTGCTTTTGTCTCTCGTTCTTCATATTTCTCGGCTTCTCCTTGCTCGGGTTTACACCCCACGCTCTCGAACCACCGTACATGCATATACATCGACGACGTTGCCAGGGTGACACGACGAAATATCTTCGGAGGACCATTTTCTCAGCCTCACTTGCACGAGAGCAAGATAAAGAGAGAGAAAATTCTGCGCGAATTCACACTCTGGCTGCAGAGGGAAACGGGAACTTTCGTTGAACCTCTGGAATTTCGAAACGTCGATCCGAGTGGAAATTGTGAAAAAAAAAATCCTCCGAATTTCGCGGGGGAACAAGATTGTACGAGGGCATTTTTCTTCTTTGATTCCCGAACGTCGATCAAAGTTGATGAATATTTTTTTCAAAAATGTTTCCATTGCCATGAAAAAAAAAATCGAGTACGAGGAACCCGCGGGAAAAATGTTTTTTCTCTTTGCGTGAAAAAAAAAGAAATGGAAAGAAACGACCTCGATTTTTCTTCAAATCGTTTTCGATAGAATCGGAGTGCACTCGCAACTGAAACATAATTGATGCAGTTCTGTGCAGGTCTCGATAAAATAATATGAGACTTTGTATTTACATATATATATATATATATATATATATATATATATATATATGTCTGTACCACGGAACAGAACGCAATGGATAAACACGTTTATCGATTTTTAGAACGACGTTATTTTCTCGCGAGTCCTCCTCGTATCGCAAAGCGTTCGATGTACGTACTTTGAATTTAATAAATTTTCTAAACGACTTTCCATAAAACTTTTTTGTGACACAAGGAAGGTACGAATTCCTTCAATTTCTCATCTCGATTTTCGTTCTTCGATATTTCGAGGTACTTTTACAATCGTAAAATTCCGCGGTTAACGTCGATGTTTTTTTTTTTTTTATGAAAAGAGAGTCCCCGAGGGAGGGATAAAAGGAAAAAAAACGCACAAATTTATTCGCCATCTCGTTTTGGTATCGTGGCCCAAGGGCCAGGGAACACGTTCCGTGGTCCATGGTCATCTTGAAATATGTTGGGCGTCCGAATGACTTTTGTCTCTAGGAGTCTGCTGCTTCTATTCTCTCTCCAGCTCGAAGTTTCTTTTTTTCAAATCAGACCTTGTATACAGAGGTGTATTTATTTATTTGTTCATTCTTCGAAAACTGGAATATAGTTTCAGCGATCGTGCGTCCACACGTAAATTTTGCTTCTCCGTTCTTTCGAAGATTCTTCTTTCTTCACAATCCGAAATGACGATTTTTCATCAATTTCCAAAGTACAACTTTCCTATTTTGCTTTTAATTCGATGAAATTTGTCTATTTTTCAAAATCGATCTCTCCAATCTCAATGATACACCCGATATATTCACTCGGTCGAGCCTCACTTTTCGATTTATTCGCGAAAAAATTCTAAAAAAATGTGCGAGTTCTTTTTGCAATAAAATCGCATGGATCTCTTCAGCACCGTTGCAGTTATTGCGACGCAATTTCAGATGAATTAAAATTCTCAAAATGTCGAATCTCACGTTGATGTTCGGTCTGCCTATTGTTATTTTCTTTTCCCGTGTTTTCTCTTCGTTTTACATGCGTCGTGCTTTTCGTATGCGTATTGAAATCTATTTGCACGTAGCACGAAAATTGCGCCATGAAAAATGTCGAAAGCTTTAAAGTAGGTGGACAGAAAAAGAGAGAGAGAGAGCGTGGAACAGGAATAAAAATGAAAAAAGGCCCTCGGAGGGCTTTTTTGTAACTTTTTGTTGAGAAATCAGCATTCGGAGAGATGAGATAGAATTCAAAGTGGCCTGAATCGTCCAGGCGCCGGCGGCAATCAGGACTCAAAGGGCGAAAGAGTGGGGGGGGCGGAGGGAAACGAGGCAAAGGATTTCGCGTGTGAGTCAGCAGGTGCCGTTTGCTGCTCGCATTGCTCGGCTCTGCTCAAACTCCAACGTTTTCTCCTCGATTTTTTCATCTCTGTAACTGTAATTTTTTTTCTTCACGTGCCATAATCCTCGATAAAACGTACGAGCAGTGACGCACTCTGAATGCGTGTTCATTCAATTTCTCTCGTTGCACAGACGAGCCGACGAAAACAGTCGAAACGATCGTCTGATTTTGTCTCGGTAAATCTCGATCTTCGATATTTTTCACCTCGCGGAAGATTGCTGCGAAATATCGCGCGATAACAACGAATAAGGAAAACTGCGCGAACTGAAAGCTGCGACACGAGAAAAGGGAGGAAAATATCATCATCGCAAGATTCTGATAATTATCATCGAAAATCCGCACGAGGATATTCCAGACGTAAAATTGCTCATTTCCTTCGAGATTCACGCTGCACCGACGAACGATGTAAAATCCATCGAGATTCCATCAATCCGAATCGACAAAGTATAAAGCTCATCGATCAGGCAGCTTCGCGAGAGAAATGACGAACGTATCATTGTATTATTTTTCGACGCGAATCGCACGACGAGAAATTTTCATAAACGAGGTTAAACACGTCGCCGAAGAGAGAAAAAGACATTTTATTAAAATTTAACGAGTTTCGTGTGTGATACGCACGTTGGTATTGCAGCGTTTCCTTTTTTAGTTCATTTATACGTAGATATACATACGCGTGTGCGTATATATATTTATACATAAATCTATATATATATATCTATATTCGTATGCGCTATCGCTACTGATGGGACGCCGCTATTGCAAACGGTACTGCGGTCCGGGAATACACAGAGGCAGGAACGCGTATGTGTACACACGGATGTGTACAACGAGACGCGAGTGGGAAACGAGGCGCGAGCGATCGTCCTAGGAGAGCCTGGTGGTGACTCTCCGGTCTCTCGTAGCGTTCGTGCACGGTCGATACGGCAACACCGCGCCCAGCCTGCTCCGCGCATACCGGCATCGTCGCAGAAGCGTCAGCGCGCACCCAGGCCATCCGCCGAGTCGGGAGGAAAGAGCGAGTGGGAAAGAGAGACGGAGACGGGCGAGGGAGCGCGACGGAACGACGACCGACGCTCTACCGAGAAGCAAGCGCCTACGACCCGACGCAACAACGCGAGCATATATATATATGTATATACATATATATACACAGCTATTAAACTCAACATTGAGGCGGAAAAGGCCAGAGAGGGAGAGAGAGAGAGAGAGAGAGAGACAAAAAGAGACGGAGCTAAAGATCTGGCAACGCTGTGTTGAATATGAGAACCGGAGCTCGATGAGGCTCGTCGGCGCGTAGCCTACAGCGCAAGAACAAGAGCGACAGAGACAATGAAACGAAACGAAAGCAACAAAGAGAGAGAAAGAAAAAGAGAGCGAGAGAAGTCGTTCGCGCGCAGCTCGAGAGAGCAGTTCGCGACCTCGTGCTGCACACACGTGCATCGGAGAGACTGTACCAGACGAGAAAGAACGAAAGAAAGAAAGAGAGAGAGAGAGAGCGCGCGAGTTGGCTGCAACGACGAACGAGCCGAAAAGTTGGAATTGCCCTCTTCCGCGGGAGACCACATATGACACCATTTTCAAAGCTCTTTCTTCGTAAATTTATTCGTATTTCTCGTCATTTTTCTCTCTCTTTAAATCTCTTTACTGATCCTCTGGTTAATCCCCCCCCCCCCCTTCGTCCCACCTTCTCACTTCCACCTCGTTGGAGCTCGTTAACTGCCCTTCCACCAGGGACGAAATATACGAGTTCTCGCTCGTCTCCCTTCGGTTTTTCCACATTTTACCATTTCTCACCGTACACGAGGTTCTCGAACGTTCCTGTTACGGTTTCGCGCTGCGAGCGGTCTTAAATTTACACGCGCAATTGCGTCTCGTACACGCGCGAATATACGTGTACACAATGCTCTTATATACGTACGCAATATGCGGGTACCTGGAGTTATATCAGCGGACGGCTTGAGAGACGATCGAGAGAAGGGGACATGAGATTGCGGGGTTGCCACGTTGCCGTTGAACGCGCAGCTTCAAAGACTCGATAATAATACGGGACACGGCAACGGCGCTACTTTCGCATCGACGCTGCTCTTCCATGACTCTTCTCGACGCTTTACACACATGTTTATGGGGCTCTGTACATACATACATGTACATACAAAATACATAAATATACTTGGATAAATCCGTGTGTGTGTGTGTGTAAACGTTCGCAGCATGAAATTGACCCTCCCAGTACAGTTTTAGATACGTTGTCACTTGAAAACCTACCATCGTGATGTTCCGCCTTGTCGCAGGGCGCCGGATACACATCGGTCTTGCATATAGAAAAAAATCACGTCACATGCGCGACCGTGAGGGAGAGAGAAAGAGGGGCGGGGGGCGCGCCGGTGAGCGACGAACGGAGGAAAGTTCACGGTGCACGCGCAAGTGCACTCTCTCGTCTCTCTGTCGGTAGTCTTCTTACGAGTCTATTCGCGCTGCCGACGTCAAGGTGATGCGTAATACCACGACCGGTAATGATAACCGTAAGCAACATCGCTTTTAAAGACGTTCAAGACGAAAAAGAACAAAGAAAACCTGTTACGTGCCTTTCGCATTTTTATCCCACCTTTTTGCAATGCGATATCGAGCTTTTCCATCCTCTGCTAAATTTCACAGTTATTCCAAAGTCCGCTATAGCGAGATCGTTGAGATTCAAGATCGATCGCCAGTCGATCAAAAGTAACAAAGGAAAATTCAAGGAAAGTAGCGAAGCATTGATTTAAAAAAATCGCGGAATTTCGAAATTTCGTCTCTCTGTCGGTAGTCTTCTTACGAGTCTATTCGCGCTGCCGACGTCAAGGTGATGCGTAATACCACGACCGGTAATGATAACCGTAAGCAACATCGCTTTTAAAGACGTTCAAGACGAAAAAGAACAAAGAAAACCTGTTACGTGCCTTTCGCATTTTTATCCCACCTTTTTGCAATGCGATATCGAGCTTTTCCGTCCTCTGCTAAATTTCACAGTTATTCCAAAGTCCGCTATAGCGAGATCGTTGAGATTCAAGATCGATCGCCAGTCGATCAAAAGTAACAAAGGAAAATTCAAGGAAAGTAGCGAAGCATTGATTTAAAAAAATCGCGGAATTTCGAAATTTCGTCTCTCTGTCGGTAGTCTTCTTACGAGTCTATTCGCGCTGCCGACGTCAAGGTGATGCGTAATACCACGACCGGTAATGATAACCGTAAGCAATATCGCTTTTAAAGACGTTCAAGACGAAAAAGAACAAAGAAAACCTGTTACGTGCCTTTCGCATTTTTATCCCACCTTTTTGCAATGCGATATCGAGCTTTTCCGTCCTCTGCTAAATTTCACAGTTATTCCAAAGTCCGCTATAGCGAGATCGTTGAGATTCAAGATCGATCGCCAGTCGATCAAAAGTAACAAAGGAAAATTCAAGGAAAGTAGCGAAGCATTGATTTAAAAAAATCGCGGAATTTCGAAATTTCGTCTCTCTGTCGGTAGTCTTCTTACGAGTCTATTCGCGCTGCCGACGTCAAGGTGATGCGTAATACCACGACCGGTAATGATAACCGTAAGCAATATCGCTTTTAAAGACGTTCAAGACGAAAAAGAACAAAGAAAACCTGTTACGTGCCTTTCGCATTTTTATCCCACCTTTTTGCAATGCGATATCGAGCTTTTCCGTCCTCTGCTAAATTTCACAGTTATTCCAAAGTCCGCTATAGCGAGATCGTTGAGATTCAAGATCGATCGCCAGTCGATCAAAAGTAACAAAGGAAAATTCAAGGAAAGTAGCGAAGCATTGATTTAAAAAAATCGCGGAATTTCGAAATTTCGTCTCTCTGTCGGTAGTCTTCTTACGAGTCTATTCGCGCTGCCGACGTCAAGGTGATGCGTAATACCACGACCGGTAATGATAACCGTAAGCAACATCGCTTTTAAAGACGTTCAAGACGAAAAAGAACAAAGAAAACCTGTTACGTGCCTTTCGCATTTTTATCCCACCTTTTTGCAATGCGATATCGAGCTTTTCCGTCCTCTGCTAAATTTCACAGTTATTCCAAAGTCCGCTATAGCGAGATCGTTGAGATTCAAGATCGATCGCCAGTCGATCAAAAGTAACAAAGGAAAATTCAAGGAAAGTAGCGAAGCATTGATTTAAAAAAATCGCGGAATTTCGAAATTTCGTCTCTCTGTCGGTAGTCTTCTTACGAGTCTATTCGCGCTGCCGACGTCAAGGTGATGCGTAATACCACGACCGGTAATGATAACCGTAAGCAATATCGCTTTTAAAGACGTTCAAGACGAAAAAGAACAAAGAAAACCTGTTACGTGCCTTTCGCATTTTTATCCCACCTTTTTGCAATGCGATATCGAGCTTTTCCGTCCTCTGCTAAATTTCACAGTTATTCCAAAGTCCGCTATAGCGAGATCGTTGAGATTCAAGATCGATCGCCAGTCGATCAAAAGTAACAAAGGAAAATTCAAGGAAAGTAGCGAAGCATTGATTTAAAAAAATCGCGGAATTTCGAAATTTCGTCTCTCTGTCGGTAGTCTTCTTACGAGTCTATTCGCGCTGCCGACGTCAAGGTGATGCGTAATACCACGACCGGTAATGATAACCGTAAGCAACATCGCTTTTAAAGACGTTCAAGACGAAAAAGAACAAAGAAAACCTGTTACGTGCCTTTCGCATTTTTATCCCACCTTTTTGCAATGCGATATCGAGCTTTTCCGTCCTCTGCTAAATTTCACAGTTATTCCAAAGTCCGCTATAGCGAGATCGTTGAGATTCAAGATCGATCGCCAGTCGATCAAAAGTAACAAAGGAAAATTCAAGGAAAGTAGCGAAGCATTGATTTAAAAAAATCGCGGAATTTCGAAATTTCGTCTCTCTGTCGGTAGTCTTCTTACGAGTCTATTCGCGCTGCCGACGTCAAGGTGATGCGTAATACCACGACCGGTAATGATAACCGTAAGCAATATCGCTTTTAAAGACGTTCAAGACGAAAAAGAACAAAGAAAACCTGTTACGTGCCTTTCGCATTTTTATCCCACCTTTTTGCAATGCGATATCGAGCTTTTCCGTCCTCTGCTAAATTTCACAGTTATTCCAAAGTCCGCTATAGCGAGATCGTTGAGATTCAAGATCGATCGCCAGTCGATCAAAAGTAACAAAGGAAAATTCAAGGAAAGTAGCGAAGCATTGATTTAAAAAAATCGCGGAATTTCGAAATTTCGTCTCTCTGTCGGTAGTCTTCTTACGAGTCTATTCGCGCTGCCGACGTCAAGGTGATGCGTAATACCACGACCGGTAATGATAACCGTAAGCAACATCGCTTTTAAAGACGTTCAAGACGAAAAAGAACAAAGAAAACCTGTTACGTGCCTTTCGCATTTTTATCCCACCTTTTTGCAATGCGATATCGAGCTTTTCCGTCCTCTGCTAAATTTCACAGTTATTCCAAAGTCCGCTATAGCGAGATCGTTGAGATTCAAGATCGATCGCCAGTCGATCAAAAGTAACAAAGGAAAATTCAAGGAAAGTAGCGAAGCATTGATTTAAAAAAATCGCGGAATTTCGAAATTTCGTCTCTCTGTCGGTAGTCTTCTTACGAGTCTATTCGCGCTGCCGACGTCAAGGTGATGCGTAATACCACGACCGGTAATGATAACCGTAAGCAACATCGCTTTTAAAGACGTTCAAGACGAAAAAGAACAAAGAAAACCTGTTACGTGCCTTTCGCATTTTTATCCCACCTTTTTGCAATGCGATATCGAGCTTTTCCGTCCTCTGCTAAATTTCACAGTTATTCCAAAGTCCGCTATAGCGAGATCGTTGAGATTCAAGATCGATCGCCAGTCGATCAAAAGTAACAAAGGAAAATTCAAGGAAAGTAGCGAAGCATTGATTTAAAAAAATCGCGGAATTTCGAAATTTCGTCTCTCTGTCGGTAGTCTTCTTACGAGTCTATTCGCGCTGCCGACGTCAAGGTGATGCGTAATACCACGACCGGTAATGATAACCGTAAGCAATATCGCTTTTAAAGACGTTCAAGACGAAAAAGAACAAAGAAAACCTGTTACGTGCCTTTCGCATTTTTATCCCACCTTTTTGCAATGCGATATCGAGCTTTTCCGTCCTCTGCTAAATTTCACAGTTATTCCAAAGTCCGCTATAGCGAGATCGTTGAGATTCAAGATCGATCGCCAGTCGATCAAAAGTAACAAAGGAAAATTCAAGGAAAGTAGCGAAGCATTGATTTAAAAAAATCGCGGAATTTCGAAATTTCGTCTCTCTGTCGGTAGTCTTCTTACGAGTCTATTCGCGCTGCCGACGTCAAGGTGATGCGTAATACCACGACCGGTAATGATAACCGTAAGCAATATCGCTTTTAAAGACGTTCAAGACGAAAAAGAACAAAGAAAACCTGTTACGTGCCTTTCGCATTTTTATCCCACCTTTTTGCAATGCGATATCGAGCTTTTCCGTCCTCTGCTAAATTTCACAGTTATTCCAAAGTCCGCTATAGCGAGATCGTTGAGATTCAAGATCGATCGCCAGTCGATCAAAAGTAACAAAGGAAAATTCAAGGAAAGTAGCGAAGCATTGATTTAAAAAAATCGCGGAATTTCGAAATTTCGTCTCTCTGTCGGTAGTCTTCTTACGAGTCTATTCGCGCTGCCGACGTCAAGGTGATGCGTAATACCACGACCGGTAATGATAACCGTAAGCAACATCGCTTTTAAAGACGTTCAAGACGAAAAAGAACAAAGAAAACCTGTTACGTGCCTTTCGCATTTTTATCCCACCTTTTTGCAATGCGATATCGAGCTTTTCCGTCCTCTGCTAAATTTCACAGTTATTCCAAAGTCCGCTATAGCGAGATCGTTGAGATTCAAGATCGATCGCCAGTCGATCAAAAGTAACAAAGGAAAATTCAAGGAAAGTAGCGAAGCATTGATTTAAAAAAATCGCGGAATTTCGAAATTTCGTCTCTCTGTCGGTAGTCTTCTTACGAGTCTATTCGCGCTGCCGACGTCAAGGTGATGCGTAATACCACGACCGGTAATGATAACCGTAAGCAATATCGCTTTTAAAGACGTTCAAGACGAAAAAGAACAAAGAAAACCTGTTACGTGCCTTTCGCATTTTTATCCCACCTTTTTGCAATGCGATATCGAGCTTTTCCGTCCTCTGCTAAATTTCACAGTTATTCCAAAGTCCGCTATAGCGAGATCGTTGAGATTCAAGATCGATCGCCAGTCGATCAAAAGTAACAAAGGAAAATTCAAGGAAAGTAGCGAAGCATTGATTTAAAAAAATCGCGGAATTTCGAAATTTCGTCTCTCTGTCGGTAGTCTTCTTACGAGTCTATTCGCGCTGCCGACGTCAAGGTGATGCGTAATACCACGACCGGTAATGATAACCGTAAGCAACATCGCTTTTAAAGACGTTCAAGACGAAAAAGAACAAAGAAAACCTGTTACGTGCCTTTCGCATTTTTATCCCACCTTTTTGCAATGCGATATCGAGCTTTTCCGTCCTCTGCTAAATTTCACAGTTATTCCAAAGTCCGCTATAGCGAGATCGTTGAGATTCAAGATCGATCGCCAGTCGATCAAAAGTAACAAAGGAAAATTCAAGGAAAGTAGCGAAGCATTGATTTAAAAAAATCGCGGAATTTCGAAATTTCGTCTCTCTGTCGGTAGTCTTCTTACGAGTCTATTCGCGCTGCCGACGTCAAGGTGATGCGTAATACCACGACCGGTAATGATAACCGTAAGCAATATCGCTTTTAAAGACGTTCAAGACGAAAAAGAACAAAGAAAACCTGTTACGTGCCTTTCGCATTTTTATCCCACCTTTTTGCAATGCGATATCGAGCTTTTCCGTCCTCTGCTAAATTTCACAGTTATTCCAAAGTCCGCTATAGCGAGATCGTTGAGATTCAAGATCGATCGCCAGTCGATCAAAAGTAACAAAGGAAAATTCAAGGAAAGTAGCGAAGCATTGATTTAAAAAAATCGCGGAATTTCGAAATTTCGTCTCTCTGTCGGTAGTCTTCTTACGAGTCTATTCGCGCTGCCGACGTCAAGGTGATGCGTAATACCACGACCGGTAATGATAACCGTAAGCAACATCGCTTTTAAAGACGTTCAAGACGAAAAAGAACAAAGAAAACCTGTTACGTGCCTTTCGCATTTTTATCCCACCTTTTTGCAATGCGATATCGAGCTTTTCCGTCCTCTGCTAAATTTCACAGTTATTCCAAAGTCCGCTATAGCGAGATCGTTGAGATTCAAGATCGATCGCCAGTCGATCAAAAGTAACAAAGGAAAATTCAAGGAAAGTAGCGAAGCATTGATTTAAAAAAATCGCGGAATTTCGAAATTTCGTCTCTCTGTCGGTAGTCTTCTTACGAGTCTATTCGCGCTGCCGACGTCAAGGTGATGCGTAATACCACGACCGGTAATGATAACCGTAAGCAACATCGCTTTTAAAGACGTTCAAGACGAAAAAGAACAAAGAAAACCTGTTACGTGCCTTTCGCATTTTTATCCCACCTTTTTGCAATGCGATATCGAGCTTTTCCGTCCTCTGCTAAATTTCACAGTTATTCCAAAGTCCGCTATAGCGAGATCGTTGAGATTCAAGATCGATCGCCAGTCGATCAAAAGTAACAAAGGAAAATTCAAGGAAAGTAGCGAAGCATTGATTTAAAAAAATCGCGGAATTTCGAAATTTCGTCTCTCTGTCGGTAGTCTTCTTACGAGTCTATTCGCGCTGCCGACGTCAAGGTGATGCGTAATACCACGACCGGTAATGATAACCGTAAGCAATATCGCTTTTAAAGACGTTCAAGACGAAAAAGAACAAAGAAAACCTGTTACGTGCCTTTCGCATTTTTATCCCACCTTTTTGCAATGCGATATCGAGCTTTTCCGTCCTCTGCTAAATTTCACAGTTATTCCAAAGTCCGCTATAGCGAGATCGTTGAGATTCAAGATCGATCGCCAGTCGATCAAAAGTAACAAAGGAAAATTCAAGGAAAGTAGCGAAGCATTGATTTAAAAAAATCGCGGAATTTCGAAATTTCGTCTCTCTGTCGGTAGTCTTCTTACGAGTCTATTCGCGCTGCCGACGTCAAGGTGATGCGTAATACCACGACCGGTAATGATAACCGTAAGCAACATCGCTTTTAAAGACGTTCAAGACGAAAAAGAACAAAGAAAACCTGTTACGTGCCTTTCGCATTTTTATCCCACCTTTTTGCAATGCGATATCGAACTTTTCCATCCTCTGCTAAATTTCACAGTTATTCCAAAGTCCGCTATAGCGAGATCGTTGAGATTCAAGATCGATCGCCAGTCGATCAAAAGTAACAAAGGAAAATTCAAGGAAAGTAGCGAAGCATTGATTTAAAAAAATCGCGGAGTTTCGAAATTTCGTTTTCCACATCGAAATTCAGTGCGTTCTCGATGTTTCAGTCTTTGTACGTAATCGCCGATGGAAACGTCCGGTGTTATTCCTGATCTATGAAGTTTTCAGCGTAACTCATCTCCTGCAAACATTGCGAACGTTCTCGAGGTCTTCATTCTGATCTCTCTCTCTCTCTCTCTCTCTCTCTCTTTCGTTGTAACACAAAAAAACTCTGGATAATTCTCGCGCCCGCGCACCTTACCAACATAATGATGGCCTTGGCCGCCACAAAACCGATATATACATACATACATACATACATACATACATACATACATACATACATACATACATACATATATATACATATGTGTTTTGCCGATCGCAGACCCTCCGCGCTAACCCATTACTCTCTCAAAGCTGCGCGCACGCCACTCGGTTCTCTTTCTTTCTCTCTCGTTCTCTCTCGCTCGGTCCGTCCTCGTCAGACGGGACCAGCACGAGTCAGGGGGGTCACTGCACTTTTAAACACACCGGCACGTTCGCCAACCTCGCGTGTATGAGTTTCGGGGCCAATGACGCGAGCGTCGATCACGGAGTTACCGCGAGACCCCCTCCCCCCCCTCTCCCCCTTCCGATACCTCTACAGGCGGCCCCACGTGGTCAGCACCGACAAATCGAATCTCGCTTTTTTTTTTTTTCATTTCTTCTTCATTTTTTCATTATCCCAATTTTCTCAGCGCGCTTCTAGAAATCCTAAAGAATCTTGATCGATCAGAGATATTTCAGAGTGCCGAGAATGTGGGCTGTGAGAATTGTTCGTGAAAAACGTATTCGAAAAGTGTCGTGATTTATTTTGAGATTGAAATTAAATTCGAAACGCGAGCTTCGCATGGAAAGAGTATTTTGCAATCGCGGTGACACGAGTAAGCGCGAATCGTCGATCGAATCGGAGTAGAGCATAAGAGAAATCGGCGACGCTTCGGCGTACGAAACAAGAGGGAAAAGAGAAAATGCATATTAAAAAGTGTGTTGGATGAACTTTGTCATTTTTCGAATGTCACGGTACACCCAGAAAAAAATCTATTATCTTCAAATAAAACCTATTTAATTTGAATAGATTTTTTGCTTGGCTCCTGGCAGAATAGACTTTTATTCAAATTCAACATATAAATTTGTTTGATTCAACCAGTGTTATTAGTGTTATTTAAAAAGTATTGGAATGAGCCTGGAGTTAGTATTGGAAGTAGTTGTATAGGATGTGATAACCCGAACGGTCTTGCAGTGGTGGGGACGGTCCAGTGACGATGAGTGAACGGAATGGTGGCCCCGCCGCTGGATGGTCTCGAACCCGGGTCCTCCCGATGAGAGCGATGAGCGCTAATCACTGCGCTACGGCTACTTATGATTTTTTTCACTCGAATCGTCTATACCTCAGTAATGCTGGACCGTCACAAGGAATTGTAGCCAGCATCGTAACTACCACCGCCATAGCCTTTCGGTTATTAATAACGATGCTTGATATCAGCATTCATGCACTATACGAAAAATATTTCTTATAGTATCATTTATATTCGTGTAATTCAGTGATTAAGTATATCTCAATGTTAAATAAATATATATGTTGGAAGCGAATACATAGGCAAATCAAATCAAATAAAAATTTATTTGATCCAACAAAAAATTTATTTAATTGTAATAAATGAAGATTGAATAGACGAATCTATTCAATCATAATGGATCTTTTCTCTGGGTGTAGAAATTATCGTTAGACAGTGATGTTGACGCGGTAATGAGAAAAATCGTGCAACGTGTTACGTGTCGCGAGATTTAGGAGCCTGTTGCACCGAATCAAGGGCCACAGGCGTTGTTCCGGCATCGATAAAACAAAGACAATTTCGCGTACTTTTCCGACAAGCAATTCGCGCAGTAATTTCGAACAGAAACGAATTTTTCTGACGATTTTAAGATTTTTTTTATCACAGAAATTTGTCGGCATTTTTTTCGATATTGTAATTCTTGAGAATTTTCGTGCTCGGGGTATTTTTCGTACATCGACGATTTCTCCTTTCGAATTTTCATTGGGCACTTTGTTACAATTTCCGGTATTTCTGTCGTCGAGCCTCGGGTTCTTTTTCCGAATAACAGGCTCGATGCGAGAATAATTGCGGATCAACGTCAATGTTTGCAAAACTTTCGTCAGCAGCGGAGAGACTCGGAGAGTGCACTTTCACACGCGGCGTTTAGCGAGAGAGGGAAAATACGCAACGCACGCGCGGCGGAAATAGATTCGCAGTGTTTGACGAGTGCAGAGAGCGCGTTGAATTGTAACAAACGCTTTTCCGCATCGGAGATCTCGAAGCGCGCGAATGCATCTCTGTTTTGCAGTTCGACACTCGACGCGTGCGCGTGGAATGGACAGTGCAGTGCCAGTGTACAGTGCCTGCATTTTGCTTTCACGTTTTTTCATTTCCTTCTTAAGGTAGTTCTATCGTTAGATTCAAATCGAGAAATTGTTTTGCAGTTTTTCTCACATACAAAATGGTTCGCGGGCTTCGGTTAAATAAGAAAAGTTGTTGCAAATCGACTAAAGAACAGCATACTCCAAATTCACGGTCATCCCAAGTGATATGTGCTTGCTCTATAATTACAAAAATTGCGAAAAAAATTTTCTCAAGATTTTTTTGGAAAACTCAAGAAATCTTCTTTGATGTTGCATAAAAATGTATGCAAAGTTTTAGAAGGCTTCACCACGTAGAAGCCGAGATATTCATTGATGAAAATGCAACTTTTAACGCGCGCTCTTACGAGAGACTACCGAAAATTGTGATTTTTACCAATAAATATCTCAACTTCCACGTGGTAAAACCTTCCAAAATTTATTACACACGTATATATGACATCAAAGAATACGTATTCAAATTTTCAACAAAATCTTCAGAAAACGATAAAACGATAGAACTACCTTAAATCTCCGCAAGGGCGGAGCGACCGTATTTCGCTTCGAGAAGACAAAGAAAACCGGTCACGTTGATCCTAAAGAACACCATCATCCGATCATAAAGAGATTTTTCCCATAATGCTGACGTGTCGATCGTAGAAAAACAAGGAAAATCATCTCTGTTTACATCGCTTCTCCGGTACCCTCAATTTTCCTCTGTGCGCAGCATCAATTACGCGGTAATAATTATCAGCCCAGGTGTTTCGATAATCCATCAGGCATCCATCGCCGTACGATATAAATCCTCGAGCGACGTACAGATCGTGCCCTTGAGTTTATCAGCGTCGGAGATAAAAGCTCCGCGAGAGAAAAAGAGAGAGAGAGAGAGAGAGAGAGAGAATCCACGCTCGCTAAAACTCGTTCGTTCGTGCACACGTTCCGTGTGAATTCGCCGGGTCCGTATGCGAGTAGTCAGCGAAAACGCTGCGGTAAGTCAGTCAGTCAGTCAACACGCGTGCGTAGAATGGACAGTGCCTGCATTTTGCTTTCACGTTTTTTCATTTCCTTCTTAAACCTCCGCAAGGGCGAAGCGACCGTATTTTGCTTCGAGAAGACAAAGAAAACCGATCACGTTGATCCTAAGGAACACCATCATCCGATCATAAAGAGATTTTTCCCACAATGCTGACGTGTCGATCGTAGAAAAACAAGGAAAATCATCTCTGTTTACATCGCTTCTCCGGTACCCTCAATTTTCCTCAATTCCCTCAATTTTCCAAGTGTTTCGATAATCCATCAGGCATCCATCGCCGTACGAAACTCGTCGCCCTCACACGTACGATATAAATCCTCGAGCGACGTACAGATCGTGCCCTTGAGTTTATCAGCGTCGGAGATAAAAGCTCCGCGAGAGAAAAAAAGAGAGAGAGAGAGAGAGAGAATCCACGCTCGCTAAAACTCGTTCATTCGTGCACACGTTCCGTGTGAATTCGCCGGGTCCGTATGCGAGTAGTCAGCGAAAACGCTGCGGTAAGTCAGTCAGTCAGTCAGTCACACCGATTTGCACTACTATGCGGAGCAGCGATGTTGAAAGTATAGCGGAGAGGCACAGCGATACGCGTGGACGACGACGACGACGACGATGGTGACGACGACGACGACGACGACGACGAACCTCGGCGACGTCGACGACGACCGTTGATCAGCTGATCACAACGACCAGACGGCAGACCGCGCGTCGCCGAAACCCATCTCCCCCTCCCCTCTGCACCCGCGAGGTCCACCCTAACACACCTCCCCCCCCTTCTCTTCTCAACACTCCGGTATTTCCCTCCCGTGATCTCTCTCGATCCGCTTCCCACCCCTTTGTGCCTCTCGAATTTTCTCCGCCACCTCTACTGACCTCTCCTTCGCGTAACTTTTCACCCCCCACCCCCTCTTCCCGCCCCTTCGTAATCAGTATCTTTTTCTCTCTCTCTCTCTCGATCTCGCGAGTCTGCAATCTCCACCGACGCCTCGTCCTCCTCCTCCTCCTTCTTCTTCTTCTCTTCAACGCTCTCCCCCCTCAGCCCCGCGAGAACCTCGCACGATCAGCTGTTGGCCGCCTCGGGAGAGAGAGAACTGTCAGTCGCGCGTTGTACTCTGGGCCTGCTGGTTTGTACCACGTGGTACTCTCCTGTTGTGCTCTCTTTCTCCCCCCCCCCCCCCCCCCCGCCCTTCAGCATACCGCTCTCTCCCTCTCTCTCTAAATATCGCTTTGATTCTTCTTCCTCCTCTTCTCTCAAACGCCTTTGAATAAACGGACCTCGCCTGTGGAACCGGATTATCGAAATTTTTTCGCCGCCGAGTAATATAGACGGCATGGCGATTCATCGATCGAGATAATGCTTTGGTCAAAGTTTTAACGAGACATGTAGCGTCCGCGACGGGATCGGTGATGTGGTACAGCTTCGGTCAATGTTCTACAGACTTTTCGAATGAAACTGTTGGATGTACCGCGCGTACACTTTGAATGTATTGCATTTTCGTATTTTTTTTCGCGAGGTTGAGAGTACAAGTTGAATTATCCACATCGGATCGCTATTGAGGCTGTTGAGGGGGATAGGAATCGGGTTCGGACGCAACGAAATTAAATGACGCGAAATTTTTCTCGAAATGTAGTTTATATCTTCAAACGGTCGATGGCGATTCATCGATCGAGATAATGCCTTGATCAGAGTTTTAACGAGACATGTAGAGCGTCCGTGACGGGATCGGTGATGTGGTACAGCTTCGGTCGATGTTCTACAGACTTTTCGAATGAAACTGTTGGATGTATCGCGCGTACACTTTGAATGTATTGCATTTTCGTATTTTTTTTCGCGAGGTTGAGAGTACAAGTTGAATTATTCATATCGGATCGCTATTGAGGCTGTTGAGGAGGATAGGAATCGGGTTCGGACGCAACGAAATTAAATGACGCGAAATTTTTCTCGAAATGTAGTTTATATCTTCAAACGGTCGATGGCGATTCATCGATCGAGATAATGCCTTGATCAGAGTTTTAACGAGACATGTAGAGCGTCCGTGACGGGATCGGTGATGTGGTACAGCTTCGGTCGATGTTCTACAGACTTTTCGAATGAAACTGTTGGATGTATCGCGCGTACACTTTGAATGTATTGCATTTTCGTATTTTTTTTCGCGAGGTTGAGAGTACAAGTTGAATTATTCATATCGGATCGCTATTGAGGCTGTTGAGGAGGATAGGAATCGGGTTCGGACGCAACGAAATTAAATGACGCGAAATTTTTCTCGAAATGTAGTTTATATCTTCAAACGGTCGATGGCGATTCATCGATCGAGATAATGCCTTGATCAGAGTTTTAACGAGACATGTAGAGCGTCCGTGACGGGATCGGTGATGTGGTACAGCTTCGGTCGATGTT
Source organism: Heteropelma amictum (assembly GCA_959613375.1). NCBI lineage: Eukaryota > Metazoa > Arthropoda > Insecta > Hymenoptera > Ichneumonidae > Heteropelma > Heteropelma amictum. The sequence goes on from OY390721.1 coordinate 28,696,101, forward strand.
CTACAGACTTTTCGAATGAAACTGTTGGATGTATCGCGCGTACACTTTGAATGTATTGCATTTTCGTATTTTTTTTCGCGAGGTTGAGAGTACAAGTTGAATTATTCATATCGGATCGCTATTGAGGCTGTTGAGGAGGATAGGAATCGGGTTCGGACGCAACGAAATTAAATGACGCGAAATTTTTCTCGAAATGTAGTTTATATCTTCAAACGGTCGATGGCGATTCATCGATCGAGATAATGCCTTGATCAGAGTTTTAACGAGACATGTAGAGCGTCCGTGACGGGATCGGTGATGTGGTACAGCTTCGGTCGATGTTCTACAGACTTTTCGGATGAAACTGTTGGATGTACCGCGCGTACACTTTGAATGTATTGCATTTTCGTATTTTTTTTCGCGAGGTTGAGAGTACAAGTTGAATTATCCACATCGGATCGCTATTGAGGCTGTTGAGGAGGATATGAATCGGGTTCGGACGCAACGAAATTAAATGATTTTTGTCGAAATGTAGTTTATATCTTCAAACGTTCGGAATTACAGAACGAAGGCGGAATAAAAAACAAAAATCTAACAATAGCGACGTGGAAAAGATCTGAAAAATTAATCACCCTCGAATTTTCGGGCGTGGGATTTTGGAAATTATTCTTCCAAAATGCAACGAGGACAACTTGGGGGCAAATTATTTTTCGATTATTTTAATCCAGCCGTCCGTCCCGTATGCGGAAAAATATGCGGATCCGAAAAATTCATTTACAAAAAGTTGCTTGTTTCAATTTTTTTTCTCTTAAACCGTTTGTTCTCGATTCATTTCCGTCTCGTCGTTCGATTCATGCCTCCGAAGTCCTTGAAATCGAAGAGTATTTTTTCATCCCTGCTAATTACAACGAAACACACGGACGAAAATTCGAAAACGAATTTCGAATTGGTACTTTTAAATTAAAAAAATAAATCCCTCAACGAAAGACTAAAAACGAGCGTAAAGATCGTTCGTCGATCGTCCGACGTATTTCGCGACACACCGAAACACGGAAGTTCGCATTGAAAAGAGAAAAAAGAAGAAAAAGACCGCGCGGTTGAACGGTGATTCCACGAGTAAGCGTTTGCTTCGAATTCGTTATCGAAGGTCGGCGCGGACGATTATCCTCTGACGAAGGTCACCTCAAGGTCATCGATGCAAGGCCGGTAAAAACGAAACGCGCCAAACGCTACCAAAGTGCGCGTGAAGAAGTTCGTTCGCGGCGTTCGCCGCACCAGCGTGACAGCAGCGCAGTTGGGGTGGGAGGAAGTTGAATATCGAAACGTGCTAGAAGAAATGAGCGAGCGAGAGAGGGAGACGGAGAGTCCATGTCCTACCCCACGAGACAGCACGTGGTGATCGCACTTACACACAAACACACACACATACACACACAAAAACAGCAAGCAAGATACACCGGCTCGCGGGCGTTCGCTCATTCGAGTTCCACTCGCGGGACTACGCTGAAGACAGCGACCGACCACGTGGACTCGCGACACGTTTTACTCTCTTCGCCCAAAGAAGTTTCCCGCGCTTGCGCTCTTTCGTTACGTACAACGCGGTTTGCGCTCCGGCGAGCCCGTTCGTGCTCCTCTTGCTCCTCTCGATTCGCGCATAAATACACTCATCTTTGTACGTCTTTATATACGTGACCGTTTGTCGGTAATATATATATATATATATATATATATGTTTATGTAAATATATAGTATAGTGGTAGCGATAGTAGACAATGTAGTACTATGAAGGTCAAGCAAAGTCGCCCGATTTACCATCCGATCGTCGAGTCTCGCAATCGAAAACGACGCTTTCGTCTAGGTCAGGATTTCGATCGGTTGCTTCTCTTCTCGGTTCTCACAACGGCTTCGGACCTGAGGCGGGTTTTTCCTTTGGAGCACACGTGTCAAAAATCGTAACTTTTTGATTAGATTGGCTTTTTTTGGAATTTCGCATTGAATTATTGAGTTTTCGATGAAATATCGGTGATTTTCGGGAGGGGGGGGGGGGGTATACATTGATATACGTAATTAGAAATAACTTTTGGAATCGAAAATTTTTCGCCATTTTTTGCCGGATTGAGTTGGTTCACTAAAATCTTTGCCATTTTCTTTTCGTTCGAGATAGGCCGCTCACCTTGTGCTTGTTCTCTTCGCAATTGTCGAGGCTTCAAAATGCCGTTTGGTTTGTGCAGATATCTTCGTTTTTCGATTTTTGGCAGATTTTTTAAGACGGACCATCGATTTTTGCCAATTTTCCCATACGTACCCCTTTGCGCTTTTTTTCGCTGATTTTCAACGTCGATTTTGAAGGAGAAGGAATTTAGCTATCGACAATTAACTTTCACCATGTCCTAAGTCTACTCGAGGGCTATTCAAAACACCCCCAAAAAATCTCTGTAGCACAATTAGAAACGTAGTTATGGCCGCGTGAAATTTCGGCTTTCCGAAGATTCTGAAAAAGAGGTCAAAACGGCGAAAATTTGTTTTTTCCAAATTTTCGATACTTCAACAGCCAGTTCCGTCGCAAATTTTTCGCCGATTACAAAACTCATCAAGTTTTTCCTGAAAACTCAAAATTTCAGTGAGAAAACGCAAAAAAACAGCTGTTGCTCAAATCAGATCAGTTTTTTTGAGATTTTCTAAATTACATAGCGAGTTTTCGATGAAATATCAAGGCCCAAGGCTCAGGGCCCATTTTTCTCTACGTGGAGACGAAAGAAGACTTCCGGTGACATTCCGACGCCATTTCGACCTCAAGGAGTCCCCTTGACCCTCAGCTTCCGGACCCCATCAACTGTTGATCAGAAGCATTCCGACAGATCTGACTTTGCGAGATTGTTCCGTCAATATTATCAATCCCGACAATAAAGAAATTTCAGTCGTACTTTCTCAACGTTTAAATCTCAAAAACACGCCGCGAAAATTCCCGCACCTTCGTAAATATCACATTCGCTATTAAATTTACGTACGAAATACGCTTAAGGTAGTTCTATCGTTTTATCGTTTTCTTAAGATTTTGTTGAAAATTTGAATACGTATTCTTTGATGTCATATATACGTGTGTAATAAATTTTGGAAGGTTTTACCACGTGGAAGTTGAGATATTTATTGGTAAAAATCACAATTTTCGGTAGTCTCTCGTAAGAGCGCGTGTTAAAAGTTGCATTTTCATCAATGAATATCTCGGCTTCTACGTGGTGAAGCCTTCTAAAACTTTGCATACATTTTTATGCAACATCAAAGAAGATTTCTTGAGTTTTCCAAAAAAATCTCAAGAAAATTTTTTTCGCAATTTTTGTAATTATAGAGCAAGCACATATCACTTGGGATGACCGTGAATTTGGAGTATGCTGTTCTTTAGTTGATTTGCAACAACTTTTCTTATTTAACCGAAGCCCGCGAACCATTTTGTATGTGAGAAAAACTGCAAAACAATTTCTCGATTTGAATCTAACGATAGAACTACCTTAATAAATACACGAAAAAAAAAGAAAAATACTCGGAACTTGGTGTCACGACTTTTTATTTCGTTTTATCGCGGATTTTTTGTCCCTCGAGTCTTTTCTCATTCTATTGTTTCGGGGTTACCGCAAGACATTAGCATAGAGGTTGTAAAGCCGCGAAGCGAGGTCGTCCACCGGACGCGACGCGAGCGCGCGACGTCCTCGTCGCGACGACGACGAGAATAGACGCTGTTCTTCGGGCTTGGATCCAATAAAAGAGCGAGAGAGAGAGAGGGAGACAGCACTGTCCTACTGATCCCTCCTCGTACGATTTCTCTGGTGAATCTTCATTTTTTATAAGCTATAAAAAAAAGATTACAAAGCTATAAAAAAAACATCGAGTCACTTGCGTATCCAGTTTTACAAACGCGCACATTTTTCGCGTAGATTTTCATCGTTCTCGCAAATTCCTCGTCGCGCGTCGTATTTCCATATTCCCGAATAATTCCGACGTCGTTGACGCTTTATTCCGCAAAGAGGTTGAAAATAATCCGCGAAGAATCTCACGGAAAGCGCGAAATACGAGTCTGATTTTTCTTCCGATATTCCGTTCGCGTCTGATGAAATGATTAAAAAAATAAAGAGAAGAAAGAATATCCCGATTTTTCGCCTCCGCCCGTCTTGTTCTCGCTGAACTTTCGAGCTTCGCGTCTCATCTTTTTACGTCTATTTTCTGTTAAAGGTTAACACGAGAAACGAATGGTCGACATTGTGCGAACAATTTCACCTGCCAAACGGCTGCGTAAACAGCGGCGTCGGCCTCAAACAAATTTATCTCCGGTAAGTTGGTGCACACGTTACTTTCTCGCTGATAAGATTCAGTGTTTTTTCCTTCGCTTTTACCGACCGTACGTCTTTATCGAAGAATAATAAAATCGCGATTTTTACAATCATTCGTCTACAAAAAAAAAATTAACGCAAAAATTCATATCTGTGAACGATAAATAGATGGAAAAATTGAATAAAAAATGAACTTTTTCGTAATAAAAAATCTGAACTCCCATCGAAAGTACCAGTCGAAAGTTGTTTACGGATTGTTTTTAAAAAAATTCCAAATTTCTTTCGACTTTTTTTTTGACAACTCTTTAATGACTTTTTCATATCGTTATCAAGCACTCGAAATTCTTCACGTACTAATATTTCGTTAGGATTTTACCTACGGAATCCCCAAGACTCCTCAAAAGGCAAAAAAATTCTCAAAATGTCGCCAATTTCTTTTCCCTCGATCTCGTCACAATTCCAAACGAATTTCGTACCTTCCGTACGGCTGTTTTATTTTTTAGTATTTCCTTCCACCGTACATACCCCTCTGTACACACCTCTGAAGTTTGCATCGATGAAACACAACGATACAATTAATTCAATTGCAATTTCAATTAAAAAAATTACGCGAAAAAAATGGAACCGTTATTTTCGTCGCTTTCCAACCGCGGAAACTTCAGCACCGTCTAAATGCCTCAAATTTGTTACCAAATTTTTTAGGATTTTACCTCCGGAATCCCCAAGACTCCTCAAAAGGCAAAAAAATTCTCAAAATGTCGCCAATTTCTTTTCCCTCGATCTCGTCACAATTCCAAACGAATTTCGTACCTTCCGTACGGCTGTTTTATTTTTTAGTATTTCGTACCACCGTACATACCCCTCTATACACACCTCTGGACAGTCCTCCTCCCAATACCTTCTATCCAATAATTGCATCGTCAGAGACACAACGATACAATTTGTTCAATTGCAATTTCAATTAAAAAAATTACGCGAAAAAAATGGAACCGTTATTTTCGTCGCTTTCCAACCGCGGAAACTTCAGCATCTTCCAAATGCCTCAAATTTTTTACCAAATTTTTTAGGATTTTACCTCCGGAATCCCCAAGACTCCTCAAAAGGCAAAAAAATTCTCAAAATGTCGCCAATTTCTGTTCCCTCGATCTCGTCACAATTCCAAACGAATTTCGTACCTTCCGTACGGCTGTTTTATTTTTTAGTATTTCCTTCCACCGTACATACCCCTCTATACACACCTCTGAAGTTTGCATCAAAGAAACACAATGATACAATTCATTCAATTGCAATTTCAATTAAAAAAATTACGCGAAAAAAATGGAACCGTTATTTTCGTCGCTTTCCAACCGCGGAAACTTCAGCATCGTCCAAACGCCTCAAATTCGCGTACGATTCGGTTTTTGCTGCAATTGTATGCCAAGATCGTTCTCCAGCTGCCCTGCGTCATTTACAGAGACGAGAAAACAGTAATAACAATAAATAATATTGAAAAAAACGACCCAAACGCCAGAGAGCCTCCCGTTCCCGGGTGGCGAGGGTCCTGGAGCTCGTCAACTTCATTCATATGCCAGCGAGACGAGCGAGATGGTCACGTGGTCGCTAGACGATTGAACGGGTGGTCAACACCAATCTCTCGTCGTTTCTCTCTCTCTCTCTCTCTCTCTGTTGCTGCACCCTGTACGAACAGCAGAAGGCTGTGTGAGCACTCGACGCACTTTGCCGGTCTCGCACAGTCTCGTACACGTGGTCTCGCCACGTTGCTCGAGAGGAGAAGCGAGAGACCCAAGTCCATCCGCTTTCCACCGCTGTTGCCTACACACCTAAACACGGTCTTCGCTCCGACGATGTCGAGCACCTACTGAAACGACGTCGAGCTCTACTGTCTCTCGTTGCATGAATGGGGCTGCCCTACAACCATTTCTTCCTCCTCCTCCTCCTCCTCATCCTCCTTCTCGCCCCCCCTCCTCCTCCCTATAAAATCTCTGCTGTACCGACCTGACTCTTCTTCCCCTATCCACCCACGGTCTCGCTCCTCTTTTTCTCTCGCGTTCGCCGTCTATTTTCGCTCTCCTTACTCGCCATCGTACCGATAAACGTCTCGTTGATCGTCACGCTCGTTGATTGAAATTAAAAAAAATATATTCACCATTTATTCACTCTCGATCCTCGTCCGCTGGCTTAGGACGCCTCTGGGTACAGACTTTACGCGAGAATCTCGAAACTCTTCTCGACGTTTCGAATATTCTAATGAGTCTCGATTTTTCTTATTTTTCTCGGTGTCTCCAGGCTTTTCCCTCCTCGACTCTGACTCTCGAAAGCCTTCGTCGAAAGCGATGATCGAAAAAAATCGCTGTTTATCCTTTCTTTTTTCTGTCCGCGCTTTGTTGACTCAAATCTGATAACGCGAAACTCCTCTCTAATGGCTTTTCTTCTCTTATTTTTCCAATTATATATAACCACGACCCTTTGCCTTCTTTTCCCAACAAGATCCGCAAATTTCGAGACAATCTCCATTGCCGCGAATTGGATTTCCTCCGATCGTCGTTTTGTCCCTTTTAATTCGTTTCCTCATCCGTGTACCTCCTGCGATTAAGGATACGTAGCAGGAGCAATCCCAACAGGAATCTAAATTGCTCGGGAAGCCTCATTTATTGGCTTCCATGCTCGTGGTCATTTTTTTTTCATTAATATCCCCCACAAAGATTCATCGTCTGATCTTGAAAAGACGATGAGAAAAAGTGGAAAATTATTTAAACTTTGTGCTGAAAAAATTCGCCCACGAATGACGACGTGATCGAGTAATTGTGTATGTTTTTTTTTTCGTCTGGTCGATTGACTGTTTTCCCACCTGTTTGCAGATATCTCGACAGGTACGAGAAGGTTCATTTTCTCGGCGAGGATGGACAGCAGGCTGACGACGAGGATGAGGACTCTAGGCACCGGAAGTGGTCAGCAAGGGCGCTACACTCCGTTCCTCTCACCTACAACTATCATCAGCACAATGTCGCAGGTTTGTTCTTCGATTATGCGCCTTCGATGAAAACGTCGAATCATCCTCCTTCGGCTCAGATCCTTCACAACATGCTTTTCATTACCGACATCCAAAATTCGTATAAATTCATAATTATCCAAGTTCGTCCTCGACCTCTGCTCGCTCGTTCGCTCTCGATCGCAATTTCCGGTTCGCCAGCGTCCCCAATTATACTCGGCGCGAATTAAGCTCTCGAGCTCCAACGAACAAAGCCTTATTACACATCGCGAATATTTTTTCACGATCGCGCGCAAGCCTGCCACTTTCTTTTATTATTTCTGCGTTTATTCGCAGCGTACGAAACATCACGAAATAAATTTCGCACATCTGCAGAAGGTTTTTTTTGCAATAATTATTCACACTCGTGCGATTTCACGTAATTTCATCCAATCCCAAATCATCGGTGTGAATTTTGACAAAAAAAATATATTTTGACAAAAAAATATTTCTTTCGAAGATATAGAAATTTTTTTCTAAAATCAGCAACAACGAAACAAGTTACGATTCGTTAGAGTTGCGAGTTAAAATTCGATCGAATCCTACCGTGATGAAGGAAAAGCGATATTGCGATTGTTTACATTTTTCTGAAAAATTTTTCATTCCGAAAGCGATCAGCGTTGTTGATTTTGACGAAAAGGGGGGAGGGGTGTGAAAAAACATCCGTTGAACGAGTTTCGGAGTACCGTGGGAACGGGAATCGATTATTTTTACACGTTGCCCATTTAATTGCTCGTAATTGCGAACACTCGCCTCTCTGGAAACTCCGATGCTTCCATGGTTGCAAACGCCACCACAATTGGACAAGTCGTATTTGCGACTGTTTAGTCTGCGACACACGGAAACATGCACGGTTCATCAACCATTTACGTCTTATCCAACGGTGGTTGGACAAAGTTTGAACGTACATATTGGGGTGGAAAAAAAAATCGATTTTTGTCATGTTCCAAGCTCCCACAGCGAAAAATCGTACTTTCCGAGAGGAAAAACATCCTCAATTGGACAAGTCGTATTTACGACTATTTATTCTGCGACACACGGAAACATGCACGGTTCATCAACCGTTTACGTCTTATCCAACGGTGGTTGGACAAAGTTTGAACGTACATATTAGGGTGGTCAAAAAAAGTCGATTTTTATCATGCTCCAAGCTCCCACAGCGAAAAATCGTACTTTCCGAGAGGAAAAACATCCTCAATTGGACAAGTCGTATTTGCGACTATTTATTCTGCGACACACGGAAACATGCACGGTTCATCAACCGTTTACGTCTTATCCAACGGTGGTTGGACAAAGTTTGAACATACATATTGGGGTGGAAAAAAAAGTCGATTTTTGTCATGTTCCAAGCTCCCACAGCGAAAAATCGTACTTTCCGAGAGGAAAAACATCCTCAATTGGACAAGTCGTATTCGCGACTGTTTATTCTGCGACACACGGAAACATGCACGGTTCATCAACCGTTTACGTCTTATCCAACGGTGGTTGGACAAAGTTTGAACGTACATATTGGGGTGGAAAAAAAAATCGATTTTTGTCATGTTCCAAGCTCCCACAGCGAAAAATCGTACTTTCCGAGAGGAAAAACATCCTCAATTGGACAAGTCGTATTTACGACTATTTATTCTGCGACACACGGAAACATGCACGGTTCATCAACCATTTACGTCTTATCCAACGGTGGTTGGACAAAGTTTGAACGTACATATTGGGGTGGAAAAAAAAATCGATTTTTGTCATGTTCCAAGCTCCCACAGCGAAAAATCGTACTTTCCGAGAGGAAAAACATCCTCAATTGGACAAGTCGTATTTACGACTATTTATTCTGCGACACACGGAAACATGCACGGTTCATCAACCGTTTACGTCTTATCCAACGGTGGTTGGACAAAGTTTGAACATACATATTGGGGTGGAAAAAAAAATCGATTTTTGTCATGTTCCAAGCTCCCACAGCGAAAAATCGTACTTTCCGAGAGGAAAAACATCCTCAATTGGACAAGTCGTATTTACGACTATTTATTCTGCGACACACGGAAACATGCACGGTTCATCAACCGTTTACGTCTTATCCAACGGTGGTTGGACAAAGTTTGAACGTACATATTAGGGTGGTCAAAAAAAGTCGATTTTTATCATGCTCCAAGCTCCCACAGCGAAAAATCGTACTTTCCGAGAGGAAAAACATCCTCAATTGGACAAGTCGTATTTGCGACTATTTATTCTGCGACACACGGAAACATGCACGGTTCATCAACCGTTTACGTCTTATCCAACGGTGGTTGGACAAAGTTTGAACATACATATTGGGGTGGAAAAAAAAGTCGATTTTTGTCATGTTCCAAGCTCCCACAGCGAAAAATCGTACTTTCCGAGAGGAAAAACATCCTCAATTGGACAAGTCGTATTCGCGACTGTTTATTCTGCGACACACGGAAACATGCACGGTTCATCAACCGTTTACGTCTTATCCAACGGTGGTTGGACAAAGTTTGAACGTACATATTGGGGTGGAAAAAAAAATCGATTTTTGTCATGTTCCAAGCTCCCACAGCGAAAAATCGTACTTTCCGAGAGGAAAAACATCCTCAATTGGACAAGTCGTATTTACGACTATTTATTCTGCGACACACGGAAACATGCACGGTTCATCAACCGTTTACGTCTTATCCAACGGTGGTTGGACAAAGTTTGAACATACATATTGGGGTGGAAAAAAAAATCGATTTTTGTCATGTTCCAAGCTCCCACAGCGAAAAATCGTACTTTCCGAGAGGAAAAACATCCTCAATTGGACAAGTCGTATTTACGACTATTTATTCTGCGACACACGGAAACATGCACGGTTCATCAACCGTTTACGTCTTATCCAACGGTGGTTGGACAAAGTTTGAACGTACATATTAGGGTGGTCAAAAAAAGTCGATTTTTATCATGCTCCAAGCTCCCACAGCGAAAAATCGTACTTTCCGAGAGGAAAAACATCCTCAATTGGACAAGTCGTATTTGCGACTATTTATTCTGCGACACACGGAAACATGCACGGTTCATCAACCGTTTACGTCTTATCCAACGGTGGTTGGACAAAGTTTGAACATACATATTGGGGTGGAAAAAAAAATCGATTTTTGTCATGTTCCAAGCTCCCACAGCGAAAAATCGTACTTTCCGAGAGGAAAAACATCCTCAATTGGACAAGTCGTATTTACGACTATTTATTCTGCGACACACGGAAACATGCACGGTTCATCAACCGTTTACGTCTTATCCAACGGTGGTTGGACAAAGTTTGAACATACATATTGGGGTGGAAAAAAAAATCGATTTTTGTCATGTTCCAAGCTCCCACAGCGAAAAATCGTACTTTCCGAGAGGAAAAACATCCTCAATTGGACAAGTCGTATTTACGACTATTTATTCTGCGACACACGGAAACATGCACGGTTCATCAACCATTTACGTCTTATCCAACGGTGGTTGGACAAAGTTTGAACGTACATATTGGGGTGGAAAAAAAAATCGATTTTTGTCATGTTCCAAGCTCCCACAGCGAAAAATCGTACTTTCCGAGAGGAAAAACATCCTCAATTGGACAAGTCGTATTTACGACTATTTATTCTGCGACACACGGAAACATGCACGGTTCATCAACCGTTTACGTCTTATCCAACGGTGGTTGGACAAAGTTTGAACATACATATTGGGGTGGAAAAAAAAATCGATTTTTGTCATGTTCCAAGCTCCCACAGCGAAAAATCGTACTTTCCGAGAGGAAAAACATCCTCAATTGGACAAGTCGTATTTACGACTATTTATTCTGCGACACACGGAAACATGCACGGTTCATCAACCGTTTACGTCTTATCCAACGGTGGTTGGACAAAGTTTGAACGTACATATTAGGGTGGTCAAAAAAAGTCGATTTTTATCATGCTCCAAGCTCCCACAGCGAAAAATCGTACTTTCCGAGAGGAAAAACATCCTCAATTGGACAAGTCGTATTTGCGACTATTTATTCTGCGACACACGGAAACATGCACGGTTCATCAACCGTTTACGTCTTATCCAACGGTGGTTGGACAAAGTTTGAACATACATATTGGGGTGGAAAAAAAAATCGATTTTTGTCATGTTCCAAGCTCCCACAGCGAAAAATCGTACTTTCCGAGAGGAAAAACATCCTCAATTGGACAAGTCGTATTTGCGACTATTTATTCTGCGACACACGGAAACATGCACGGTTCATCAACCATTTACGTCTTATCCAACGGTGGTTGGACAAAGTTTGAACGTACATATTGGGGTGGAAAAAAAAAGTCGATTTTTGTCATGTTCCAAGCTCCCACAGCGAAAAATCGTACTTTCCGAGAGAAAAAACATCCTCAATTGGACAAGTCGTATTTACGACTATTTATTCTGCGACACACGGAAACATGCACGGTTCATCAACCGTTTACGTCTTATCCAACGGTGGTTGGACAAAGTTTGAACGTACATATTGGGGTGGAAAAAAAAATCGATTTTTGTCATGTTCCAAGCTCCCACAGCGAAAAATCGTACTTTCCGAGAGGAAAAACATCCTCAATTGGACAAGTCGTATTTACGACTATTTATTCTGCGACACACGGAAACATGCACGGTTCATCAACCGTTTACGTCTTATCCAACGGTGGTTGGACAAAGTTTGAACATACATATTGGGGTGGAAAAAAAAATCGATTTTTGTCATGTTCCAAGCTCCCACAGCGAAAAATCGTACTTTCCGAGAGGAAAAACATCCTCAATTGGACAAGTCGTATTTACGACTATTTATTCTGCGACACACGGAAACATGCACGGTTCATCAACCATTTACGTCTTATCCAACGGTGGTTGGACAAAGTTTGAACGTACATATTGGGGTGGAAAAAAAAATCGATTTTTGTCATGTTCCAAGCTCCCACAGCGAAAAATCGTACTTTCCGAGAGGAAAAACATCCTCAATTGGACAAGTCGTATTTACGACTATTTATTCTGCGACACACGGAAACATGCACGGTTCATCAACCGTTTACGTCTTATCCAACGGTGGTTGGACAAAGTTTGAACATACATATTGGGGTGGAAAAAAAAATCGATTTTTGTCATGTTCCAAGCTCCCACAGCGAAAAATCGTACTTTCCGAGAGGAAAAACATCCTCAATTGGACAAGTCGTATTTACGACTATTTATTCTGCGACACACGGAAACATGCACGGTTCATCAACCGTTTACGTCTTATCCAACGGTGGTTGGACAAAGTTTGAACGTACATATTAGGGTGGTCAAAAAAAGTCGATTTTTATCATGCTCCAAGCTCCCACAGCGAAAAATCGTACTTTCCGAGAGGAAAAACATCCTCAATTGGACAAGTCGTATTTGCGACTATTTATTCTGCGACACACGGAAACATGCACGGTTCATCAACCGTTTACGTCTTATCCAACGGTGGTTGGACAAAGTTTGAACATACATATTGGGGTGGAAAAAAAAGTCGATTTTTGTCATGTTCCAAGCTCCCACAGCGAAAAATCGTACTTTCCGAGAGGAAAAACATCCTCAATTGGACAAGTCGTATTCGCGACTGTTTATTCTGCGACACACGGAAACATGCACGGTTCATCAACCGTTTACGTCTTATCCAACGGTGGTTGGACAAAGTTTGAACGTACATATTGGGGTGGAAAAAAAAATCGATTTTTGTCATGTTCCAAGCTCCCACAGCGAAAAATCGTACTTTCCGAGAGGAAAAACATCCTCAATTGGACAAGTCGTATTTACGACTATTTATTCTGCGACACACGGAAACATGCACGGTTCATCAACCGTTTACGTCTTATCCAACGGTGGTTGGACAAAGTTTGAACATACATATTGGGGTGGAAAAAAAAATCGATTTTTGTCATGTTCCAAGCTCCCACAGCGAAAAATCGTACTTTCCGAGAGGAAAAACATCCTCAATTGGACAAGTCGTATTTACGACTATTTATTCTGCGACACACGGAAACATGCACGGTTCATCAACCGTTTACGTCTTATCCAACGGTGGTTGGACAAAGTTTGAACGTACATATTAGGGTGGTCAAAAAAAGTCGATTTTTATCATGCTCCAAGCTCCCACAGCGAAAAATCGTACTTTCCGAGAGGAAAAACATCCTCAATTGGACAAGTCGTATTTGCGACTATTTATTCTGCGACACACGGAAACATGCACGGTTCATCAACCGTTTACGTCTTATCCAACGGTGGTTGGACAAAGTTTGAACATACATATTGGGGTGGAAAAAAAAGTCGATTTTTGTCATGTTCCAAGCTCCCACAGCGAAAAATCGTACTTTCCGAGAGGAAAAACATCCTCAATTGGACAAGTCGTATTCGCGACTGTTTATTCTGCGACACACGGAAACATGCACGGTTCATCAACCGTTTACGTCTTATCCAACGGTGGTTGGACAAAGTTTGAACGTACATATTGGGGTGGAAAAAAAAATCGATTTTTGTCATGTTCCAAGCTCCCACAGCGAAAAATCGTACTTTCCGAGAGGAAAAACATCCTCAATTGGACAAGTCGTATTTACGACTATTTATTCTGCGACACACGGAAACATGCACGGTTCATCAACCGTTTACGTCTTATCCAACGGTGGTTGGACAAAGTTTGAACATACATATTGGGGTGGAAAAAAAAATCGATTTTTGTCATGTTCCAAGCTCCCACAGCGAAAAATCGTACTTTCCGAGAGGAAAAACATCCTCAATTGGACAAGTCGTATTTACGACTATTTATTCTGCGACACACGGAAACATGCACGGTTCATCAACCGTTTACGTCTTATCCAACGGTGGTTGGACAAAGTTTGAACATACATATTGGGGTGGAAAAAAAAATCGATTTTTGTCATGTTCCAAGCTCCCACAGCGAAAAATCGTACTTTCCGAGAGGAAAAACATCCTCAATTGGACAAGTCGTATTTGCGACTATTTATTCTGCGACACACGGAAACATGCACGGTTCATCAACCATTTACGTCTTATCCAACGGTGGTTGGACAAAGTTTGAACGTACATATTGGGGTGGAAAAAAAAAGTCGATTTTTGTCATGTTCCAAGCTCCCACAGCGAAAAATCGTACTTTCCGAGAGAAAAAACATCCTCAATTGGACAAGTCGTATTTACGACTATTTATTCTGCGACACACGGAAACATGCACGGTTCATCAACCGTTTACGTCTTATCCAACGGTGGTTGGACAAAGTTTGAACGTACATATTGGGGTGGAAAAAAAAATCGATTTTTGTCATGTTCCAAGCTCCCACAGCGAAAAATCGTACTTTCCGAGAGGAAAAACATCCTCAATTGGACAAGTCGTATTTACGACTATTTATTCTGCGACACACGGAAACATGCACGGTTCATCAACCGTTTACGTCTTATCCAACGGTGGTTGGACAAAGTTTGAACATACATATTGGGGTGGAAAAAAAAATCGATTTTTGTCATGTTCCAAGCTCCCACAGCGAAAAATCGTACTTTCCGAGAGGAAAAACATCCTCAATTGGACAAGTCGTATTCGCGACTGTTTATTCTGCGACACACGGAAACATGCACGGTTCATCAACCGTTTACGTCTTATCCAACGGTGGTTGGACAAAGTTTGAACGTACATATTGGGGTGGAAAAAAAAATCGATTTTTGTCATGTTCCAAGCTCCCACAGCGAAAAATCGTACTTTCCGAGAGGAAAAACATCCTCAATTGGACAAGTCGTATTTACGACTATTTATTCTGCGACACACGGAAACATGCACGGTTCATCAACCATTTACGTCTTATCCAACGGTGGTTGGACAAAGTTTGAACGTACATATTGGGGTGGAAAAAAAAATCGATTTTTGTCATGTTCCAAGCTCCCACAGCGAAAAATCGTACTTTCCGAGAGGAAAAACATCCTCAATTGGACAAGTCGTATTTACGACTATTTATTCTGCGACACACGGAAACATGCACGGTTCATCAACCGTTTACGTCTTATCCAACGGTGGTTGGACAAAGTTTGAACATACATATTGGGGTGGAAAAAAAAATCGATTTTTGTCATGTTCCAAGCTCCCACAGCGAAAAATCGTACTTTCCGAGAGGAAAAACATCCTCAATTGGACAAGTCGTATTTACGACTATTTATTCTGCGACACACGGAAACATGCACGGTTCATCAACCGTTTACGTCTTATCCAACGGTGGTTGGACAAAGTTTGAACGTACATATTAGGGTGGTCAAAAAAAGTCGATTTTTATCATGCTCCAAGCTCCCACAGCGAAAAATCGTACTTTCCGAGAGGAAAAACATCCTCAATTGGACAAGTCGTATTTACGACTATTTATTCTGCGACACACGGAAACATGCACGGTTCATCAACCGTTTACGTCTTATCCAACGGTGGTTGGACAAAGTTTGAACATACATATTGGGGTGGAAAAAAAAATCGATTTTTGTCATGTTCCAAGCTCCCACAGCGAAAAATCGTACTTTCCGAGAGGAAAAACATCCTCAATTGGACAAGTCGTATTTGCGACTATTTATTCTGCGACACACGGAAACATGCACGGTTCATCAACCATTTACGTCTTATCCAACGGTGGTTGGACAAAGTTTGAACGTACATATTGGGGTGGAAAAAAAAAGTCGATTTTTGTCATGTTCCAAGCTCCCACAGCGAAAAATCGTACTTTCCGAGAGAAAAAACATCCTCAATTGGACAAGTCGTATTTACGACTATTTATTCTGCGACACACGGAAACATGCACGGTTCATCAACCGTTTACGTCTTATCCAACGGTGGTTGGACAAAGTTTGAACATACATATTGGGGTGGAAAAAAAAATCGATTTTTGTCATGTTCCAAGCTCCCACAGCGAAAAATCGTACTTTCCGAGAGGAAAAACATCCTCAATTGGACAAGTCGTATTTACGACTATTTATTCTGCGACACACGGAAACATGCACGGTTCATCAACCGTTTACGTCTTATCCAACGGTGGTTGGACAAAGTTTGAACGTACATATTAGGGTGGTCAAAAAAAGTCGATTTTTATCATGCTCCAAGCTCCCACAGCGAAAAATCGTACTTTCCGAGAGGAAAAACATCCTCAATTGGACAAGTCGTATTTGCGACTATTTATTCTGCGACACACGGAAACATGCACGGTTCATCAACCGTTTACGTCTTATCCAACGGTGGTTGGACAAAGTTTGAACGTACATATTGGGGTGGAAAAAAAAATCGATTTTTGTCATGTTCCAAGCTCCCACAGCGAAAAATCGTACTTTCCGAGAGGAAAAACATCCTCAATTGGACAAGTCGTATTTACGACTATTTATTCTGCGACACACGGAAACATGCACGGTTCATCAACCGTTTACGTCTTATCCAACGGTGGTTGGACAAAGTTTGAACATACATATTGGGGTGGAAAAAAAAATCGATTTTTGTCATGTTCCAAGCTCCCACAGCGAAAAATCGTACTTTCCGAGAGGAAAAACATCCTCAATTGGACAAGTCGTATTTGCGACTATTTATTCTGCGACACACGGAAACATGCACGGTTCATCAACCATTTACGTCTTATCCAACGGTGGTTGGACAAAGTTTGAACGTACATATTGGGGTGGAAAAAAAAAGTCGATTTTTGTCATGTTCCAAGCTCCCACAGCGAAAAATCGTACTTTCCGAGAGAAAAAACATCCTCAATTGGACAAGTCGTATTTACGACTATTTATTCTGCGACACACGGAAACATGCACGGTTCATCAACCGTTTACGTCTTATCCAACGGTGGTTGGACAAAGTTTGAACGTACATATTGGGGTGGAAAAAAAAATCGATTTTTGTCATGTTCCAAGCTCCCACAGCGAAAAATCGTACTTTCCGAGAGGAAAAACATCCTCAATTGGACAAGTCGTATTTACGACTATTTATTCTGCGACACACGGAAACATGCACGGTTCATCAACCGTTTACGTCTTATCCAACGGTGGTTGGACAAAGTTTGAACATACATATTGGGGTGGAAAAAAAAATCGATTTTTGTCATGTTCCAAGCTCCCACAGCGAAAAATCGTACTTTCCGAGAGGAAAAACATCCTCAATTGGACAAGTCGTATTTACGACTATTTATTCTGCGACACACGGAAACATGCACGGTTCATCAACCGTTTACGTCTTATCCAACGGTGGTTGGACAAAGTTTGAACATACATATTGGGGTGGAAAAAAAAATCGATTTTTGTCATGTTCCAAGCTCCCACAGCGAAAAATCGTACTTTCCGAGAGGAAAAACATCCTCAATTGGACAAGTCGTATTTGCGACTATTTATTCTGCGACACACGGAAACATGCACGGTTCATCAACCGTTTACGTCTTATCCAACGGTGGTTGGACAAAGTTTGAACATACATATTGGGGTGGAAAAAAAAGTCGATTTTTGTCATGTTCCAAGCTCCCACAGCGAAAAATCGTACTTTCCGAGAGGAAAAACATCCTCAATTGGACAAGTCGTATTCGCGACTGTTTATTCTGCGACACACGGAAACATGCACGGTTCATCAACCGTTTACGTCTTATCCAACGGTGGTTGGACAAAGTTTGAACGTACATATTGGGGTGGAAAAAAAAATCGATTTTTGTCATGTTCCAAGCTCCCACAGCGAAAAATCGTACTTTCCGAGAGGAAAAACATCCTCAATTGGACAAGTCGTATTTACGACTATTTATTCTGCGACACACGGAAACATGCACGGTTCATCAACCATTTACGTCTTATCCAACGGTGGTTGGACAAAGTTTGAACGTACATATTGGGGTGGAAAAAAAAATCGATTTTTGTCATGTTCCAAGCTCCCACAGCGAAAAATCGTACTTTCCGAGAGGAAAAACATCCTCAATTGGACAAGTCGTATTTACGACTATTTATTCTGCGACACACGGAAACATGCACGGTTCATCAACCGTTTACGTCTTATCCAACGGTGGTTGGACAAAGTTTGAACATACATATTGGGGTGGAAAAAAAAATCGATTTTTGTCATGTTCCAAGCTCCCACAGCGAAAAATCGTACTTTCCGAGAGGAAAAACATCCTCAATTGGACAAGTCGTATTTACGACTATTTATTCTGCGACACACGGAAACATGCACGGTTCATCAACCGTTTACGTCTTATCCAACGGTGGTTGGACAAAGTTTGAACGTACATATTAGGGTGGTCAAAAAAAGTCGATTTTTATCATGCTCCAAGCTCCCACAGCGAAAAATCGTACTTTCCGAGAGGAAAAACATCCTCAATTGGACAAGTCGTATTTGCGACTATTTATTCTGCGACACACGGAAACATGCACGGTTCATCAACCGTTTACGTCTTATCCAACGGTGGTTGGACAAAGTTTGAACATACATATTGGGGTGGAAAAAAAAGTCGATTTTTGTCATGTTCCAAGCTCCCACAGCGAAAAATCGTACTTTCCGAGAGGAAAAACATCCTCAATTGGACAAGTCGTATTCGCGACTGTTTATTCTGCGACACACGGAAACATGCACGGTTCATCAACCGTTTACGTCTTATCCAACGGTGGTTGGACAAAGTTTGAACGTACATATTGGGGTGGAAAAAAAAAGTCGATTTTTGTCATGTTCCAAGCTCCCACAGCGAAAAATCGTACTTTCCGAGAGGAAAAACATCCTCAATTGGACAAGTCGTATTTACGACTATTTATTCTGCGACACACGGAAACATGCACGGTTCATCAACCGTTTACGTCTTATCCAACGGTGGTTGGACAAAGTTTGAACATACATATTGGGGTGGAAAAAAAAATCGATTTTTGTCATGTTCCAAGCTCCCACAGCGAAAAATCGTACTTTCCGAGAGGAAAAACATCCTCAATTGGACAAGTCGTATTTACGACTATTTATTCTGCGACACACGGAAACATGCACGGTTCATCAACCGTTTACGTCTTATCCAACGGTGGTTGGACAAAGTTTGAACATACATATTGGGGTGGAAAAAAAAATCGATTTTTGTCATGTTCCAAGCTCCCACAGCGAAAAATCGTACTTTCCGAGAGGAAAAACATCCTCAATTGGACAAGTCGTATTTGCGACTATTTATTCTGCGACACACGGAAACATGCACGGTTCATCAACCATTTACGTCTTATCCAACGGTGGTTGGACAAAGTTTGAACGTACATATTGGGGTGGAAAAAAAAAGTCGATTTTTGTCATGTTCCAAGCTCCCACAGCGAAAAATCGTACTTTCCGAGAGAAAAAACATCCTCAATTGGACAAGTCGTATTTACGACTATTTATTCTGCGACACACGGAAACATGCACGGTTCATCAACCGTTTACGTCTTATCCAACGGTGGTTGGACAAAGTTTGAACGTACATATTGGGGTGGAAAAAAAAATCGATTTTTGTCATGTTCCAAGCTCCCACAGCGAAAAATCGTACTTTCCGAGAGGAAAAACATCCTCAATTGGACAAGTCGTATTTACGACTATTTATTCTGCGACACACGGAAACATGCACGGTTCATCAACCGTTTACGTCTTATCCAACGGTGGTTGGACAAAGTTTGAACATACATATTGGGGTGGAAAAAAAAATCGATTTTTGTCATGTTCCAAGCTCCCACAGCGAAAAATCGTACTTTCCGAGAGGAAAAACATCCTCAATTGGACAAGTCGTATTTGCGACTATTTATTCTGCGACACACGGAAACATGCACGGTTCATCAACCATTTACGTCTTATCCAACGGTGGTTGGACAAAGTTTGAACGTACATATTGGGGTGGAAAAAAAAAGTCGATTTTTGTCATGTTCCAAGCTCCCACAGCGAAAAATCGTACTTTCCGAGAGAAAAAACATCCTCAATTGGACAAGTCGTATTTACGACTATTTATTCTGCGACACACGGAAACATGCACGGTTCATCAACCGTTTACGTCTTATCCAACGGTGGTTGGACAAAGTTTGAACGTACATATTGGGGTGGAAAAAAAAATCGATTTTTGTCATGTTCCAAGCTCCCACAGCGAAAAATCGTACTTTCCGAGAGGAAAAACATCCTCAATTGGACAAGTCGTATTTACGACTATTTATTCTGCGACACACGGAAACATGCACGGTTCATCAACCGTTTACGTCTTATCCAACGGTGGTTGGACAAAGTTTGAACGTACATATTAGGGTGGTCAAAAAAAGTCGATTTTTATCATGCTCCAAGCTCCCACAGCGAAAAATCGTACTTTCCGAGAGGAAAAACATCCTCAATTGGACAAGTCGTATTTGCGACTATTTATTCTGCGACACACGGAAACATGCACGGTTCATCAACCGTTTACGTCTTATCCAACGGTGGTTGGACAAAGTTTGAACATACATATTGGGGTGGAAAAAAAAGTCGATTTTTGTCATGTTCCAAGCTCCCACAGCGAAAAATCGTACTTTCCGAGAGGAAAAACATCCTCAATTGGACAAGTCGTATTCGCGACTGTTTATTCTGCGACACACGGAAACATGCACGGTTCATCAACCGTTTACGTCTTATCCAACGGTGGTTGGACAAAGTTTGAACGTACATATTGGGGTGGAAAAAAAAATCGATTTTTGTCATGTTCCAAGCTCCCACAGCGAAAAATCGTACTTTCCGAGAGGAAAAACATCCTCAATTGGACAAGTCGTATTTACGACTATTTATTCTGCGACACACGGAAACATGCACGGTTCATCAACCGTTTACGTCTTATCCAACGGTGGTTGGACAAAGTTTGAACGTACATATTGGGGTGGAAAAAAAAATCGATTTTTGTCATGTTCCAAGCTCCCACAGCGAAAAATCGTACTTTCCGAGAGGAAAAACATCCTCAATTGGACAAGTCGTATTTACGACTATTTATTCTGCGACACACGGAAACATGCACGGTTCATCAACCGTTTACGTCTTATCCAACGGTGGTTGGACAAAGTTTGAACATACATATTGGGGTGGAAAAAAAAATCGATTTTTGTCATGTTCCAAGCTCCCACAGCGAAAAATCGTACTTTCCGAGAGGAAAAACATCCTCAATTGGACAAGTCGTATTTGCGACTATTTATTCTGCGACACACGGAAACATGCACGGTTCATCAACCATTTACGTCTTATCCAACGGTGGTTGGACAAAGTTTGAACGTACATATTGGGGTGGAAAAAAAAATCGATTTTTGTCATGTTCCAAGCTCCCACAGCGAAAAATCGTACTTTCCGAGAGGAAAAACATCCTCAATTGGACAAGTCGTATTTACGACTATTTATTCTGCGACACACGGAAACATGCACGGTTCATCAACCGTTTACGTCTTATCCAACGGTGGTTGGACAAAGTTTGAACGTACATATTAGGGTGGTCAAAAAAAGTCGATTTTTATCATGCTCCAAGCTCCCACAGCGAAAAATCGTACTTTCCGAGAGGAAAAACATCCTCAATTGGACAAGTCGTATTTGCGACTATTTATTCTGCGACACACGGAAACATGCACGGTTCATCAACCGTTTACGTCTTATCCAACGGTGGTTGGACAAAGTTTGAACATACATATTGGGGTGGAAAAAAAAGTCGATTTTTGTCATGTTCCAAGCTCCCACAGCGAAAAATCGTACTTTCCGAGAGGAAAAACATCCTCAATTGGACAAGTCGTATTCGCGACTGTTTATTCTGCGACACACGGAAACATGCACGGTTCATCAACCGTTTACGTCTTATCCAACGGTGGTTGGACAAAGTTTGAACGTACATATTGGGGTGGAAAAAAAAATCGATTTTTGTCATGTTCCAAGCTCCCACAGCGAAAAATCGTACTTTCCGAGAGGAAAAACATCCTCAATTGGACAAGTCGTATTTACGACTATTTATTCTGCGACACACGGAAACATGCACGGTTCATCAACCGTTTACGTCTTATCCAACGGTGGTTGGACAAAGTTTGAACGTACATATTGGGGTGGAAAAAAAAATCGATTTTTGTCATGTTCCAAGCTCCCACAGCGAAAAATCGTACTTTCCGAGAGGAAAAACATCCTCAATTGGACAAGTCGTATTTGCGACTATTTATTCTGCGACACACGGAAACATGCACGGTTCATCAACCATTTACGTCTTATCCAACGGTGGTTGGACAAAGTTTGAACGTACATATTGGGGTGGAAAAAAAAAGTCGATTTTTGTCATGTTCCAAGCTCCCACAGCGAAAAATCGTACTTTCCGAGAGAAAAAACATCCTCAATTGGACAAGTCGTATTTACGACTATTTATTCTGCGACACACGGAAACATGCACGGTTCATCAACCGTTTACGTCTTATCCAACGGTGGTTGGACAAAGTTTGAACGTACATATTGGGGTGGAAAAAAAAATCGATTTTTGTCATGTTCCAAGCTCCCACAGCGAAAAATCGTACTTTCCGAGAGGAAAAACATCCTCAATTGGACAAGTCGTATTTACGACTATTTATTCTGCGACACACGGAAACATGCACGGTTCATCAACCGTTTACGTCTTATCCAACGGTGGTTGGACAAAGTTTGAACGTACATATTGGGGTGGAAAAAAAAAATCGATTTTTGTCATGTTCCAAGCTCCCACAGCGAAAAATCGCACTTTCCGAGAGGAAAAACATCCTCCGTAGGATAATTTCGCGATTTTTTGCATCAACGATTGTTTTTTTTTTTTTTTCCGACGAATCAATCTTGTACAACATTAACTCTACCGAGAAATTCGTCCTACAGACGAGTTTGGAGCACGCGAGAACGAAAATTTCAGCTTTCGCGCAAATCAAACAGAATTGAGTATAATTTGACACGGTTGACCTTGATACGCGAATAATTTTGATGGCACGTGTATTCAGAATTGAAACATTCGCTTGGGAACTCCGGTGTACAATTTTCCGGAAAATTACGATTTTTTTTTTTCAACCACCCTAATATGTACGTAACGTGTTTCTAACTTATTTGCGTAGAGGTATGTTTGCGTATATCGAACGAGAAGTTAGCACCTCCTCTCGTCACTTCAGACGCTCGAGCCTCTGCTCTCGTGAAATTCTCCTATAACAGGTCCATACTGTTGGCGCTTGCGCCCTCGTTTAGTCTGGCTTGTTTCGGCACCAGCGGGTCGAATGTGCGGCCACGCCGGGGGCTAACTAAATACAGCAGAGACACAGCCAGAGAGAGAGAGAGAGATAAAAAAAGATAAAAAAAGAGTAAAGTGCAACACAACGAGCAAACGGTCTAACCCCATGAGGATTTGTTAACCGGCAGCGTTTGTATATTTACACGCTGGTGTCGTTAATCACGTCCGGAGAATACACAATGATCCTCCGGAAAAGTATCTTCCATAAAACGCTCGTATCGGAAACGATAAAAGATTCATCGTCTCCGGTTATCGAAATCGCGAAAAATTGCACTTCCGGTTAATAGGCGAATCGCCAAGGCTGTGCAAACGTCGTATTTCGAACAAACGTTCCGATTCGCAAAAAAGTCGGAGAATTCCTCTTTAACTTCGTATTTTCCGAAAATACCCGTGAATTAAGAAAGTACAATAAACAATCCGATGAAAATTCACGTTTGTTGAAAAGAACAGAAAAAAACTAATTTCACATGGAAGTTGGTTCCACATTTTTTCGTCTTATATTTTTTTTTTCTCAACAATTTGTCGTACCGTCGCAGAGGGCTTGAAAATTCGTGTTATATCTCGTTGCTGGCTCTGTGTGTCTCTTGGGACGCTCTTGAGAGCTCGGGACGAAGGATTTTCGTTGTCCCGTCGGGGTGTTGGTGTGAAATGGAGAGGAGAGACAAGACGAGTCGAAAAGGCTGCGTCGCAGTGGGTAACAACGAGACCTATGATCAATAAGTGCTTTCCATGGGCAAGAACCAAGCGAGAGCTCTCGCTTGGTTCTCCACCCAGCCAGACCCCCGCTGTACATACCTCTGTACATTTCATACCGCCACTATTGCCACGACGATGCTATTCTATCGAATAAACCACAATTGTGCAGAACAGCGGGATTCCCAGTCCGGCGCGTGCGCCTTACTTTTGAACGAGCTACCACAGTGGACACGGCGCGACCGCGATCTTTTCCCACCGTTGTTTCTCGAAAAAAAGAAGAAAAAAACATCCAAAAAAGAGAGGCAGTGGCCTAGTGGTAACGCGCCCGGCTCACACCCGGTGGGTCCGGGTTCGATTCCCGCCGCCGACACCAATGGATTTTTTCTAAGTGTCTTAAACTGTTCTCTCGTGGTTCGGAACCCACGTAAAAAAGTAGGTCTATTGGAGGAAATCCACCCACCCAGAAAAACAGAGGAGGTACGAAGGAGATATGATACAGAATGGGTAGTAGTTGGGTGGGGTGGCTTGTAAAAACCCGTAAAGGGTGTGCAAGTAAAACTCCCCAATTATTATTATTAACATCCAAAAACAACGGCACGCTCAAAAACAGAAACAACGACGGTATTTTTCCCTCCCAGGAATAAAGTAACGCGGGGGGAGAACGGAGGAGAAAAGCGAGGCGAGAAAAAAATCGCACTGTATCGCGCGAAATCATTTTTCGGTAAAGCACAAAAAAATTTGCAAATTTTTCTTTTCGTACCGCAAATTCTCCCTGGCTCTTGTCCGTCCGTTCCAGCCAATAAAAACAGTCGACAGATTTTGCCGTTAAACCCGCGTGTTTGCGTCTGCAACGCGCAACTTCCGGATCACTTTTATCCCGTCAATAGCTAGCACTTTTTCCTGACCCGCCTCAACGTTAAATCGCGCGATTTTCGCGTCCTTTATCCCGTTGCACTCAACCCCGCACCGTCGCTCGTGCGTATAGGCGAAAAAAAGAGAGAGCGAGAGAGCGTAAGTGGCAGAAAGGGGGTGCTGAGAGGGGGGGGGGGGGAGGGCGGAATCCGCGACGAAAGACCAGCGAGCTTACCTTGAAAGTTGCGCTGCTGCTTTGACGTGTGCGTGCGGAGGCACTCCGTGCTGTGCATCGCATCGCGGCGGGCAAACTCGCGGCACACGACCGATAGGGACTTGGCGATTCACGGGTACCAGCGCCGATCTCGGCTCTCCCCTCCCCCTCCTGCCCCTCTCTGCACCCTATACCAAGCGACAAGTATCAGCAGAGAAACGTTGTACGCTGCTGCTACTACGTATATGAGCGAGAACAAGAGCAATGAACTAGAGGAGAAAGAGGGAGAGAGAGAGAGAGAGAGGGTTCATTCATTCGGCGCGATGTCGCGAACGACCTTGCCTCGTAGCGCTTACGGAAGAGATTCTCCTACTTACTCGTCGTTTTTGCTTTATCAGCTCTGAGAGATTGGTTGATAATCGAAAAATCGAGTGAACTCTCTTGATATCATCAATAGGAGAGTTCGTATGATCTTGTTTTCTCGAGTCTGTTGAGACTATCTGAAATGAGCTGTTTCATACAAGACTTTGACACTTGCAAGGCACGTGCTTCGTACGAGCACGTCGACTGACGAACTGTTCGAGTTCAATCATCGCAGTTTTACGAGAGACCAGTTTTTGTACACACACTTTTGTTTGTTTAAAAAAAGCAACAGACTTGCGAACTGTTCAAGTTCAATCGTCTCAGTTTGCAAGAGACTAGTTTTTGTACACACACACTTTTGTCTGTTTAAAAAAAGGGGGCCGGAAAGGTATCAGTCGCTTTGATCGTTTCGAAAACTCGAATTGTATCTTTTTTTTGTCGTCGAAATTGCTAAGTGCTGGAAGATGACGCGATTACTCGGTTTGTAGAGGATGTATTTTTATTTTCGATCAATCGTAACCGCGTCGCGCAGTGTTTTCCAACATTGCAACGTCGATATCGCAATTTCTCTATGTTCCGAGGCGAACCTTGAAGTTCCACGCGTTCGTACACGAACGTGCGTGTGCACGTCCGTGTTCCGCAGTCAAGGTGAACATGTCTCGCGGAATCGCGAGCCCTCTCGCTCTTTCTTTTGCATCTTTTTTTTCTGCCTCTCTCTTTCTCTCTCTCTCGCTGTGATCACCGCGTGTTCACACTTGTCTCGCGTGACGAATCGATCCAACGCTCGTGATTCTCGCACAAATCGACGCTTGATTTATCCTCCCACGACTAATTACCGTTTTCGTTTGGCTGATCGAACGTTCGGTTGCTCCAAATTCGATTTTATACTCGTGTGCTGTTGTCCTTTATTTCAATTTTTATTTTCAATTCAATTCAATTTCTCACGATTGCAGAATCATTGCGGGACTACAACGGTCTTTCGGCGGATCTCTACAAGCCCTCGAATTACGACAAGCTGGCACTTTCGTTGCTGTCGCCGTTGCCGAACGAGCAAGACTTTGCCATTAACGTTTGCACGTTGCTGTCGAACGAAGGAAAGCACACATTGCGTCTCGACAAATACCCCAGGCTGGTCAACATCCTTCTGGCTCACGCGGGTGTATTCGACTCGCCCGGTACGCGACAATTGTTCATCGAGGTTTACTCGAGGGTGCGAAATTACTCGATAAACTCGTTCTGGTCCGACGTACTCGATTCTCAAGACGTTATCGACCTTACCGACGAGAGGATATTCATGAAGAAACCAACGAACAATCTCAACACGTTTTCGCGCAGAAAAATATTGGAAAAGGAGAACACCGACAAGACGGAGTGCAGCGTCGGCCAGGATAACGAGACGGTGCTCATGGACGTCGACCTGGTGAGCTGATCCCTGAACGTTGCTTTGAAAAAATTGAAAAAAAAATCGAACGAATGAAATTCTGTTTTTCCCCCCGGTTTTTTGCGTGCTTATCGCGATTCGATTTTCGTCAACTTTTTCGTTTCAGCCGCCCACGGATTGTTCGCGACTCGAGCCAGCCTTGTCCATCGAGGAGGACAATCCGACAGATCAGAATCAAAATTCAATAAAATTCGAGGATGAGGACAAAGATTTGTTCTGCGTCGGTAGAACGTTGGGTACGCAGGATCCGTACGGTCAGCGGGTACTTCAAATAGCGTCGATATTGCGAAACCTCAGTTTTACACCGGAGAATGCTTCGGTACTCGGGAGAAATCGATGTTTCCTGAGATTCGTACTGTTGTGCGTGCGCGCGAAATGGAGCAATTTGCATCAGCTTGGCTTCGACATACTCGGCAATATCGCCAATGAAATAATCCTCAAGGAAGCCGGTGAGAGAATAACCGAGGCTGTTTTATCGTGCGTCGCGAGAGGCGTCGACTCGCAGGATCGATTTATCGTTATATCGTGCCTCGAGATTCTCAACAAAGTGAGCCAACAGGATTGCAACGAGGAGATCGTCACTTTTGGCCTCGAGGACGAGGTTTACGAACTCATCTGCAGGTAACTCGATAACGTTGGGATTTTCCTGCGCGATATTTCGCTAGCTGCCTTCGATCGAACCTCGGACAAAATTCATTTCTCGAAACTTGTGTTGTTCGATTATTCCTCAGTCGCGCGAGGATCGAGTTCCTGCTCCGACTTTCGTTACTGAATATTTCAAGCAATATCGACAATTGAAAAAAAATGTTCACAAATCTTTGATTCGCCATACCCGAATCGCGTTTTTGAGCAGAAAAATTACCCAAAGTACAATCTAAAGTTGCAACAATCGAAATAACGCGAAATGTCGCTTTCGGCGCTTTCCCAGCCATGTTTTTTTCGCTCGATCGTTTGAGAATCACGTTTTTCATCATCGTCCGCAGGTTTTTAGCTGTGATATTTCAGGCAATATCGATAATTGAAAAAAAAAAGTTCACAAAACCTTGATTCGCCATACCTGGATCGCGTTTTTGAGCAGAAAAAATACTCAAAGTACAATCTAAAATTCCAACAATTGAAATAACGCGAAATGTCGCTTTCGGCGCTTTCCCAGCCATGTTTTTTTCGCTCGATCGTTTGAGAATCACGTTTTTCATCATCGTCCGCAGGTTTTTAGCTGTGATATTTCAGGCAATATCGATAATTGAAAAAAAAAGTTCACAAAACCTTGATTCGCCATACCTGGATCGCGTTTTTGAGCAGAAAAAATACTCAAAGTACAATCTAAAATTCCAACAATTGAAATAACGCGAAATGTCGCTTTCGGCGCTTTCCCAGCCATGTTTTTTTCGCTCGATCGTTTGAGAATCACGTTTTCATCGTCGTCCGCAGGTTTTTAGCTGTGATATTTCAGGCAATATCGATAATTGAAAAAAAAAGTTCATAAAACCTTGATTCGCCATACTCGGATCGCGTTTTTGAGCAGAAAAAATACTCAAAGTACAATCTAAAATTCCAACAATTGAAATAACGCGAAATGTCGCTTTCGGCGCTTTCCCAGCCATGTTTTTTCGCTCGATCGTTTGAGAATCACGTTTTTCATCATCGTCCGCAGGTTTTTAGCTGTGATATTTCAGGCAATATCGATAATTGAAAAAAAAAAGTTCACAAAACCTTGATTCGCCATACCTGGATCGCGTTTTTGAGCAGAAAAAATACTCAAAGTACAATCTAAAATTCCAACAATTGAAATAACGCGAAATGTCGCTTTCGGCGCTTTCCCAGCCATGTTTTTTTCGCTCGATCGTTTGAGAATCACGTTTTCATCGTCGTCCGCAGGTTTTTAGCTCTGAGCGATATAGCATTGCTCGTGTACACCCTCGAGTGCCTGTACGCTCTCACGTCGTTGGGCGAGAGACCTTGTACGAGCGTAGCCCGAGTACGAGGAGCTATCGACACGTTGGTCGCCCTTGTGACCGTCGAGGCGCAGAGTTACGGCCCAAAGGCTTGTATCCTGATGAGAGTCGTGGAGACCATATCGACGTTCACTTCCGCGCCATCCTCGTCCAACGGGCAGTCGAATCCGGTTCCCGCGACACCGACGCCCGTGCCGGTCGCGCCAGTGCGAACGCCAACGCCGACACCCGCATCAGCGCCGACACCACCGATGTCCGTTCCTTCACCGCCGATTCCGATAGCACCGACTGCCGTCAGTCCGGCGCCCTCTCGACCAACGACTCCCGCTACACCAGTCACAAAAGTCGCAGCGCACAGTAAGTTACTCGATATCAACGACAATTTCATCAACTTTTTCGTCCTTGACGAGACAATCGCGATCGCGACATCATTTCTTGTTTCAATAACCTTGCGTCGTGCGTGAACCAAGAGAATTGACGAAGAAAGACCGCCGGGATACGGAATTTTCGTTAAATTTCTTCGCCCTTCCTCCTCAGAAACGACGGAAGCGACACCACCGGCGCATCATCCGATACACGCGCATCAGCAAGTCATTCAGGAAAACGAACAATTCGCGCTCGGTTGGTTACGAGCGACGTTCGAGCCTTCGCCGAACGTGCGCATCGAGCAAGAAGAATTGTACAAAAAATACTTGGGCTGCTGCACGAAGATCGGGAGAAGGGGCGTAATCGCCCCTCTGCATTTTCCAAAAGTCGTCAGGTAAATCAATGAAAAAAATTCTTAGCGAGTTTTGTCAAAAACAAAAAAAAAGTACCAAACAAAGACTCTCATTTTTACGTTTTAATCTTCTGCGCAAAAAATCTGATATTTCCTTACGCGCGAACGAGACAACGTTAAACGATTAAACCGTGGAAATATCGTTCGATCCAACAGCGGAGGACGCAGCGTTGATCTTGTGTGTTTTTTTTGTCGCCACGTTACAGAAACGTTTTCGGGAACAGCATCGGGCCGAATCCGTTGAAGGGTGAAACGACGGGTGTCCAGTACTACGAGGGTATACGCGTACGAGGAACAGCGACGGGGACGCAACATCCGAGCCAAAACGCGGTTGGAACGAATACGATAACGATACCGTCGATAAACACAACTCCAGTAAAGGTGCATCACGTTCAACAGCGTACAGTCAAAGCAATAATTCCTGTTGGCGATAGCACGAATTCCGATAATTCCAATATGTCCGTAAACCCGAGAACCCAAGCACCCGCGTCACCCATATTGAAGGCCCAGTTGTCAGCCCCGCCGAAACAATCCTCAAACGCTCCGAATCAAGCCCAGAATCCAGTCACCAAGGTTGACTATAAAAGTCAGGTGGGTCCGAGTCCTAGTTCTCTGTACGTCACTCGTTCATGCCCTTGGTTCTTTTGTATCATGGTTGTATTTGACTTTTTATTATTATCTCAGCAGGAAAGCTTCGCTCTTGTTTTACAGCCGGCTTTGAGTATTTTTCATTTCGATCGTTATTCACTCGTTCCTATTTTTCTTCGTATTTATTTAACACAGATTCGAGCATCTCGTGAAATTTCAATTTCTCAAAGAGAAGAAAACCGAGAATAACACACGAGTTGTTTACAAAGCATGCGAAGAGACAAGTTGCGTGAGAACATTTTTTTCAATCGAGATTATTGCTGAAAAAGTTAACAGACCATGGCGCATCAACGTTGACGCTCGATACAAAAAGAGACTCGTGTCTCTCGGCCTCTACCTATTTTTACGGTCTCTCTCTTTCTCTCTCTCTCTCTCTCTCTGTCGCTTTCCACTTTTTACGTTCGTCACTCAAAGTTTTTAGTATTTTTCTTCCGTTCTTTTGTGTACCAAGGTGATGGTTCATTGAAAACAACAAAATTGTTCACCCACTTTCTTCGTTAAAAATCACGTTTCATCGCAAGATGCTTTCGTTACTTTGAAAGAATCTTTCGCATAATTTATCCATATCAATCTACGTGTACGTGAAAAAATTGTGATGGCGATCAGAATCCCGACGAACAATGATTTTTCGATATTCCGGTGTTGGTTCTCCGAGCTTAGGTGTAGCGTAGCTTTTTTTTTCTCTATACATTCATAGCGAATTTTTATCGTAACGGTATCGCTAGAATTGTTGAGCATTGTTTGTGATTGATGTGGATCAGGTGTCCGTGGCGCACCCGCACCTAAGTCAAGCGCTGCTAGCCAGTGGCTCGCAAATGCATCCGCAACAGCAGCAACAACAACCTCAGCAGCTGCAGCTGCAGCAGCAGCAGACCCATCAAATCCAGGTAGTGGCCAAAGAAGATAATCGAATCGGAGCAACGTCGAGTTCGATAATAAAAAGCCTGCTGGCTACGAAGGTAACGATCAGCGGCGACTGCATGCCCAGCGCCGCTGCGACTTGTGTGTCTACCCCTACTGCCTGCGTAACAAACACTACTGCTAGCATCGCATCCAGCATCAGTGCCAACCAGCTAATAACCAGCAACCAGGTATTGTTGTCGTACAATAACACAAAGACAATTATTATCGTATATCGGTGGTGCACAGTCGTGCTATTTTCCGATGAAATTTTCGTATTTCGTTATACGCTGATTTTTCAATTTATCAAGTAGATAACAATTATCGAGGATACTTTGTGTGCGTGTGTGAATATAAGCGTGAGAAAATAATATCCCCGTTTGCGCCGAAAGAGTCGAAGGAATTTTACGACAAACGAACGATGCCTTTACGCGTTTATTCATCCCGAACCGAGCTATCAACGAGATCTCATCCGAACGGAAATGAGAAAACTAAAACTGACGCGTTTACGCGCGATTGTTACGTCGTTTTCACGCGTTTACCGTGTGAAAAACGTCACTGACGTTTCGCTGAATTCCCTCAAATTTCCCAATAGAACTCGGAGGACCGTTTCGACGGAAGGATTTTTTGCGTTTTGCGTTTATTAATGACTTTTCTTTTCAGTACAGGCACTGATGAATAATCCGTCGAGTACTAACAAAGAGCATGAGATTTTTGCCGTACATCGTGAAAGAGTGTCGTAGAATTTGCAGTGTCGCCGCAATTCGGTAAATCGATTTTTCGCGCTATTAAAGCACGTTTTTTTTTCTTCGTTGTTATCAACAGGTCGCGCAACGCCAGCAACAACAGAGGCTACTGCAGCAACAGTTGACCGGAATAGCGCAGCAACCCGCGACACCGGGTGCAACGCCAGCGACGATATTGATCAAAGCACCCGTTAATTCCAAGTCGCAAAAGCCCGCGGTCGCAACGGTTCCTGCGAGAAAGATACAAAGGCTGAACGGAGCTAAAGTCATCGTGACCAACAACTGTGACAAGGTGAGTAAAATTTCATTCGAACGAAATCGACGAAGAACAGTTCCGGTTTCGAACAGTCGGTTAACGACTGATGTTTCGATAGATTTTTATACCATCGCAAAATACTCGAAATTGGCCCTCTATTACGCTTTTGTCCGACATCGGACCTCCGGAACATCCTCGAAATTCCAACGATAAACTTGCGATTCTTTAACGCTGTACGATTATTCCTTCGCAGACTGAAGTGAGCGATAGTGAGAGCACCAACCAAACGATAACATCGACGATGGTCGTCTCGACAATGACCGACAACCACATATCCACGAGTCCAAAAGTGTGTCGGCCACCGCAGGTCGGGATGTTGCCATCGAACAAGAACAATCAGCGTTTGATATCAACCCCGTTCGCCGAGGACTCGGATTCGACGAACAATTCGTTAGCGTCGAGCAGCGGTATCGGGGGCAGTCGAGATTGTTCGGGCGTCGGGGCCGAGGAGGAGAACTCGCTGACGAGCTTCGAGGGCATATTGCTGAACGGTGCGCCAAACAGCCTGGACATGGACGCTCAGGACGACGGTTCGTCGAAGGACTCGTCGAGCATCGGTTCCAAGGACAAACCACTGCAGAGTATAATGCTCGCCGATCTGTTGGAGAGAAAGGTCGACAAAGAGCCGATCATGAACGGCGTCCTGGGAAAAAGTTCGATACACGAGGAGGGCATGGATCTCGTTGAGAATCACATAAAAAAGGTGCTCAAAGAATCACCGACGGACGTTAAGATAAAGAGCGAGGTGGACGGTATGAACGTTATACAGCCGGAAGTGTCGGAAGACGCGCTGATAGAGGCACCGCGCGGCATGAAGAGAAGAAGCAGCGAGGCGAGCGAGGAGAACGACGTCAAAAAGCCGAAATACTCGAACGGCACGACATCGCCCGATCCCGCTGTTGACTCGACCAACATCGAGTCCACGATGTCGAGTATCAAGTCGGAGGATCAGGACGACGATAAAGCGACGGTATCGTCAACCGCTGCCAATCTCTACGCTGCTCTCGCCGCCGACTGCATAGAGGACGAAACGGATCTCGAGGAACCGCCACCGCCCTTACCACCACCTCCGCCACCCGTCAAAGAGGAGCCTCTCGTCATCAAGGAGGAACCGAGAACTTTTATCAATCAAGTGATACAACATTCGCAGCAGCAGCAGCAGCAGCAACAGCAGCAACAGCAACAGCAGCAGCCGCAGCAGCAGCTCATCGTAACGGGCTCGAGGCAAATCGTCGTGCAACAGGCCATACAATCCAACAATCAGATAATCATTCCGACGGCTCAGCTCAAGGGCAGAGGGCACACATCGCAGCCGCAGGTTTTGCTGCAGCAGAGTCCAAGCGGACAGATACAGTACGTCGTGTCCGGTGGTGTTCCTGGGCAAAATTACGTATTGGCGCAATCGCAGACGGCTCTGGTGCAGGGACAAGCCCAAACGGTATTGGTCGCCCAGACGACGCAGCAGCAGGGTACCGGCGCGAAAACGATAATAATACTGCAGCCGCAGACAGCGCCCGCGCAAAATACCCCGAAAATGGTTGCCATGACGCCGCAAGGTCAGCAGGTCGTTGTGACTCAAGTGCCACGACCTTTGCTGCAGAGTTCGGCGCTGGCGAATATACCACCGCCGCTCGTTGCCACTTCGGCGACCATTCCGCAAGCTTCCATTATAATGAATAGCTCGGTGGCCCAGAGCACTCCGAGCACGATGACCGTGACGATTCCCGCGATCGCTCAGCAGTGTCCGATTACAACGAGTTTGCCGTCCCGCGTTGCGACACCCACGCCAGCGTCGACACCGCCGCCAACGAGGCCTACGACGCCTCATCAAGCCGCGTCCACTCACGGCCTCGCCGTCAAACAAACCGTCAAAGTTGTTAAAACGGTCAGCTCGTCAACGTCGACCGAGCCCGAATCCAAACCTTCCACGAGCCAACAAATCTCGGACAACAAGACCATCACCATTAAAATCGATCCCAACGCCTTCCTCTGCGAATGGCGGGGATGTCTGAGGTGTGCAAACGACGATCAAAATTACACGTTTTTCATTATACCGAAATACAACGTTTCTTCTGGATTCCTTGTTTCGATCAACGTTTTTTTTTGTGCAAAAATGCAAAAATGTGCATTTTTTCGTTCATTAGCTTCCTACGTAATTCTCCGCGTTTTATTGCATTTAAATATACCGTCAAGTACGAAGTTTCTAATATCGTTTATTCTGCTTGTTTTTTTTCTTTAAAGACAATTCAAAACGGCACACGAGGTATATTTACACGTGTGCGAAGCGCACTGCCCGACGAGCGGAGAAGAAATCTTGTGTCTGTGGGCGAGCTGCGACGGACTCAAACGGCGAAGGTTTTCTCTCATGACGCATCTTTACGACAGACACTGCAATTCAGAGGTATCGCCGAGATTTCGTTCGATGAATAAAGACTATTTTTATTTAATCGTCCAAAACTCTTCTCAACGTTCGGCCTCCCACCGAGTACACGTTCATTCGACTGATCTTTCAAAAATGTTTTTTCAGAGTATGGCAATGAGGCGAAAACAGTTAACAGCCAGCGGCAAGACCGAGGTCTCCACGTCGACACCACCAACGCCTCACCACCCTGGTTACGCGCCCAACGCTGCGTTTCACGCCATAAAGAGGCACGCCCTTGAATTCGTTAATCCGAAAGAGTTAATGGTGAGTTCAAAGTCGAGCAAAGCTCATTCTACTTCGATAAAAACACTCGGTACTCTTTTTTGGTTCTCCGTTTGTACTTTAGTCGATATTCCTCTCGAACTGATGGCGTAAAAACGACTCCGTTCTTTATCGCCTCGTTCCAAAACATCTACCTTTTCGATTATGTGAATCTCGACAGTGTCAAAAAACAAAATCACAAAAATATCGCGGAATTACGATCCTTGCGATGTTGGATCTTTCGAACGCGATATAGACTCGCTTGAGATTAAGATAATTATAAAGAGAGATGGAGAGAAATGAAGACGCGAATAACGGAGCGCTCGTCCTGTCGAACTGACAATCGGTGACGGAGTATAAATTCCATTGAGACGAGAGTATAACGTAAACTAACACGAGCGAGCAACAAAAGAGAAACGTAAAATAATGGCTGGTTCTGTCTTTGAAAAAAAATCACATATATCGGGAATTAGTCTTGTTGGATAAGCGGGATGCGGTGGATAATTCGATAGTTCTTATTGAGACCAAGCTGGAAAAGGACCTTTTTCATGTACAAAATTGTTTATATTATTTATTGTATACATATCTTTACACGCCCTTGTGAATCCTGGAGAAGCTATTTTTATGCCTGCAGTTTCTTATCAAACTTTAAACATCTCTTTTTTTTACCGTTGAAACTTTAACCGAATGTCTTGTTCTCCTGGCGAAGCAGCAGAGGCCAAGCAAGCCCGCTGCAGCCATCTCAAGCTCTTCTTCCCCAAGACCTGGGCAAAATCCTCCGCCAGAACAGGTAAACAATGACTTCGGAAAATCTGCAGGGTGCCGTGAAAGATACACGACACTCGCGAGGTCGCGTAGACGCAGCTTCTTTTTTTTTTTTGTAATATTCCGCTTGAACCTTTCATCAACACACATGAACATGTATCGATACTTTTCGTTTATTACTCTTCTTCCTGTCGCTAAACATCTCTTTGGCATGTTTTTTCTCTTCGTTTCGCTTCTTCATCTTTTCTTCTCGGCTTTGCTATCGTACGCTTGTCTCTTTTATTGACCAACGAAATTGACGCACGATCTTTGCGAATTTTTCTTTTTGTTTTTTTACGATAAGAATACCACAATTATACGTACTTTCAACGACGCACGAGTGTTGTGAAAAAATTGCTGCGTTGAAATAATCGTCACTCTCGCGTTCGGACGTTTTTTTTCTATCGATTGTTGTTCTTTTTTAATAGTTAATTATTCTTTGTTAATCACGATTTTTCGGAGCGATTATTCAAAAATCGGTTGAACGTGGACCAGAGTTGATTACTTTGTTTTTCGACCGTTTCTCGCGCTGTGAAACTTCGCTCATCGCGAAAAACGAGATTGTACTGAATCACGATTTACGTTAAAAGTGTTAGAAATTAAAAGACGCCGGAAATTTCGTAACGTGAACGGATTATTCCATCATTTGATCCTGTGAATGTCGTTGAATCGCTGTTGTTTTCTCTTTTTTTTAAAACCGTTTTTCAGTCAATCGTTGATCGTTGTCTGTTCTAATTCATAAAGCGCTCGAGAGTCTTTCATGACTGTGATTTTGTTTTACAGGATGACAACGAAGGCCCGGTGACCAAAAGTATTCGCCTGACGGCAGCTCTCATTCTCAGAAACCTAGTCATATACTCAGCGCACGGAAGAAGGTAAAAAAAACGTCGTTTTCTGTCAAATCGCCAGCTAAGGAGATTCACGCGAATCCTGTGGTTTTCGAAAATTGACGGTCCAGTTATCGTGCCAAACATCGTGACGAATAAAATTTCAGTAATAAAAATAATTAATCGTTTCATGCGTTTCATCGAGCCACAAGTTACGCGCGCAATCTCGAATTTGTCATTACACAGATGTACCTATGTATATACATTTGTTAAAATTGCAGACATCTTCGAGCATACGAGCCACATTTGGCAGGCGTGGCACTGAGTAACGTAGAATCATCGAGGACGATCGCGCAGGTTCTGTACGACATGAACGACCAGAGCAGCAGTTCTCACAGGTGACCTCTCGAAACGGGCCTCTAAAAAACCTCTTCGAAACAATGCGAGCACCGATCAACATCGTTATTTCGAATACTAGTGTAAAGTGTGTGAGTGTATGTGTGTGCGTGCGTGCGCGAGCGAGAGAGAGAGAGAGAGTACCCGAGCGTGCGTGGGAGATGCAAATACGAAGAAGAAACTGACGTTGAGTAACGAACGAGTCGAGTTACCGTTTCTCGATCATATAAATATTGTGGATTTGTGTAAAGTAAAAAAAAAAAACCAACAAACTACACGAAAAAGAAATAATGATAACGATAACACGACGACGACGACGACGACGACGACGACGGAGCGGAAGAGGAAGCAGTAATGTTCCGTATATAAAAAAGAAATGAGGCCTATAAACTTACTAGGCAAAACCATTGCCAATTTAGATCATAATTAATACGAACTATAATTAGTGTCATTACGATAAAGCGGGATGGAAAGCGGAATTTTGAAGAAACAACAAAAGAAACGTATGAATGGAAAAGATAAAGATACAAAACGGGAGAAAACGAAAGAAAGATCGGAACAGAAGTGAACGCGGAACAGTGATAACGAACGAGATAATATTTCAGATTTAATATTAATATTTATTTTCTCAACAAGATGCGGAAAAAAAATAATGTGTTTAGTAAAAAAAAAACGTGTACAAAAATGTGACGGAGAAAATACTTTATGGACGTTATAGTTGATTGTCACCATGATTATTATTATTATTATGATTAATCATTGCTATTATTATTATTATTATCAGTATCATTATTGTATCGGCTACATTTTCATTCACGAGTCATCGGAAACTCGCCGGCGTTGGAGAAACGAATTTTTGTTTTATAAAGTGTATTCGTTTGGGAAACGATCGGTTTGTTTGTTCGTTTTTTTTTTTGGGCTGCAATCACGTCACGTGCTCATCCACTTTCGTAGTTTCTTTTTCTTTTTTTTTTTTATATGAAACATTCGTTATTTTCGAGAAAGAAAATAAAACAAAAGCTCGCAAGGTATCGCGCGTAAAAGAAAAGCCAAACATTTCATATCACCGTAAAAATACTAATGCCCTTTATTTGCGACAGTTCGCGATTGAAATTTTCGCGCTTGACGCGTTCGTGCAATGCCGCGATCATCCTCACAGACACAAAAGCGATTGCGTTTCGTTTGATACCCCGTTTTTCTTTTTTCACGTTCGCGCCGATTCGATTTTACAAAGTGACTAACGCGTTCTTTTTTTCCCCTCCTTATTGGTACTTGATGCGAGATAACGAAGAGCGAGCGAAGCGTTTGAGTGAGGAGAATGGTAAAAAAATAAAACGGATATGCTCGAGGAGCCTCGTCTCGATTTTGACAATGAACGAATCCTTCCATCGTAACTTTGAGCACCAATGACAAAACGACTCTGTGCTAAAAAGTCACGAGCGAGTGAGAGATGGAGAAAAAAAACGTAAAAAAAAAAACAAAAAACAAAACGAATCATCAAATCCAATGTATGTAGAAATTATCGAAACTAATTTCGTTACTGTGCAGGTTTTTCCTTTTTTTTTTTTTATTTTTTTTTTTACATTAACGAACATCTTGCACTTCGATGGTCGGGATTAGATTGCATTTACAATATATTGTTCAACGCGATTATCCCCTCTCCGTGAAAACGGTAACTTTATACACAGGAGGATAAGTTGATACAATGAAATATCCGATATACATACGTGTACATAAAACGCCTGTATTTCATTCACAATGTTACACGAAAATCTGGGGTGTACATCCGTTGTTGTTTATTATTATGATTATTATTATTATTATTATTTTTTCTGGCAATCGTAAGTTCGAGCGTCTGAGAAAACTGAACTGAGATTTCTGTATTATAATAGTAATATGACAAGACGTAGAAGTTGCAAGGAAAGATTCTTCTTTTTTTTTTGAATTATTTAAAACGATATGAGAGAAAAAAAAACGAAAAAAAAAAAAATGGATGGAAGCTAACGTGGGCTGGGTCAGTATTATGAAGCAGCCGATAATGTGTAACTAAGAGCGTATAGTGTAATAACGGACCTCCCTTCCCCGTGCGAGCCTCGATCGTGTATTTTATATATAAATATATACATGGTATTTATGTGTGTGTATATATATATATATAAAACGAGATTAATAACCGAACGTTTAGAACGACGAAGAATCTTGCAAGAGGCTTTTTATTTTTATTATTTGTAATTAACTAGTTTAAATGTTCGACGTTTGGTACGATTCCTGCGAGGGAAAAATCGGTAGTGAAAGAGACGACGAGAGAAACATGTGGTTTGATAAAATAAAATTATTGAAAAAACGAAAAAACAATTGAAGGAAAAGAATGACTTGTAAACGGGTGCGAAAGAGCGATGTAATAAATTGACTGAGATAACGAAGAAAGTGTATATAAGCGGAGAGTGAATGTTGGTTTTTTTTTTGTTTCTAAATTATGTGCTATATTCGCGTCGCCCTCGTGGAGGAACGATCATTAAATGGCACATTGAATTATACGTATAGAATCAATTGAATAAGGAGGGGGAGGGGAAGGGGCGGCGAAGAAATTATACATGTATATTACGGACATCGGTAATCGTCCAATTTCTCACTTTGCATCCTAAACGTAGACACGAATTGCTCTACGCGCGTGTGCATCTTAAATATGTAATAATCATGGCGTATCGATTTTTCCTTTTCCATGTGCGTTGCGTTTATTATTATTATTATTTTTTCATCAAAGTCCGATCGATCAAAGTTTCAATCGTAACGATACTTCGCGATACAAAGAGAATTTAACTCTGTAAGAGTGAGGAAAAGAATAAATGATTAAAAAAAAAAGGAAAACGCCCACATGTTTGACTCTTGAGACGTAATTTTCGCTGGGGAAGTTACGCTGTTTTCTGCGCTTCTTTTCGTTTCGAGAAAAACCGAGGTAACATATGTCGTGATACGTGAAAAATATTTATTACTAGCTTCACGATACAGTGTCGTACAAAAAACTTTTGGTAAAAAAAAAATGCAACAAATTTATCAAAAATGCTTTCTCAGTTCCAGCGCGTGTTGTTTCCTCCGATAGATTTCGGTCCTCGGGCAGAGTTGAATCAATTACGTGCGAGCGTCGAAAGAATAATTCTTTTTTTTTATAGTATTTTTAGCGAATACCGTTTTCTGTACAATCTCGTGGATCCGAACGTGATCTCTGTTCCAGTTTCGGCCGCTCCTCGTTATCCCTCGTCGAGTTGTAATCGATGCGCTTAGTATCGAATTTCACAGTTCCGGTGCGTTCCAATCTGCGACCCTCGGAGCAATAATTCTCGAGCGACAATTTTTCGTCCGACGTTGGTTCGCGTCTCGCGGGACTCTGCGACAAACTTCTCGAATGATCCGGTCCCCTTACCGCCGAGTTAACGTCTCTCGAATGTTCCAACCCGGGAATACGTCGTTCGAGCAGTCTTCCGAGAGGATCGTCAATTTTTTTCGATCGCCCGGAATTACTCGCGCCCCCCCTCGAACTTTCGTTCGTTTGATCGCGACGTCTCGTAGCTTCGCGGGATAGCTTCGCCAATCGGCCGCAATCGTCGCTCTTGCAGGATGGATCCGCTTTTCCGGAAGTGGGTCGGATTTTCGTTGCTTCTTCCGGTTTGCCTGTTTTCCTCGGCGTCTTGAAGGTAAATGGTTTCGGAGTCGTGCGAGTTCTATCGATCTGTATCATTTCGACCATAGCGTGTTTGTCGGATTCGCCGCAAGTGGCGCGACCTCCGTTTGTCGCGTGAAAAACAACGGAATCGTTCACCGAAACGTCTCTCTTGAAATCGACGCTTCGCGATCTCGAATCTTCGTTCTTTCCGCGATTACTCGGAGGACTGCGAGATCGCAGTCTCGTCAGGGAAAATCGCGATGACCGGCGGTCGTGATGGTTCCGCAAGTCGTGATTGGCGTCGACCGGAGTTTCGGACGTTCCGGCCAAGTGTAAATCTTCGAACGTGGTCGAGGCTTCCACGCGATTGTCCGTCGATTGGGTGGAGGAACTCCTGATCCTCTCGGGATGATCTCGTCGTCGCGTCGGTATGAGACTCCTCCCGGGCGTTCCGGGCGGCGACGAGCTCGTTCTCAACGGACTCGCGGAGCACGGACGCTTCTTGGCGCATGAAAAACTTTTCGGAGCGTCGATCCGCGACTTTCCGTCCATCGTTGGAGTTGCACCGGATATCGTCGCACTTCGTTTCTTCAATCTGTGAATTCTCGACGGTTTCACGAGCACCGACTCGTTCACAGTGCTGACGGGAACGGGTGACGGGGGTTTTCGCGCTGCGCTCGTTTGTGTCCCAATCGAGGATGCATCTTTCGTTTCCATGATGAAAATTCGATTTCTCGAAATCCGCAAATGATCATCCGTCGGTTCTTCGCAATGACAACTTTTCTCAATTTGCGCATTATTCTCAATGTGCGAAGTTTGTTCGCTCTTCGACTCTGTTCTCAGCTTCTTGGATAATTTTGGCTCGAGCGTGGTGTCTCGATCCTCGAGAAGAATATCGATCCTCGACGATGTGTTTTTCATCTTTCTCCGTTTTTTCCGTGCTGCCTTTTCCCTGTCGTCGATTTCAGTGATCATCGTCGAATGAGCTATACCGGCGGACGATTCTATGGCGTCATCGTCGCTCGAAGCGACGTTACGTTTGTCCGTCGGTTCGTAAGAAGTTCGTGCTCTCTTTTTCTCGCTTCCGGTTTTAACAACATCGGCAGAGTCCTCGTGGTCTTTCGTGCTTCTCATGGCGCTGTTCATGCGCGACAATTCCATTTCGACGTGGCGCGTGTGTTCCTTGAGCTCGGTGAGCATCCGCACGAATTCCGGTCTCGTCAGATCCGTCGCGGTTATCGTTGCTTGCGTGTAATCCACGCAAACCGGAAACGATATATTCGAGCTCGCTCGGTCCAATCGTCTCGCGTTATTCTCACTGCTCGGCAAGCTTCTGCTGCGTTCTTCGCTTTTCCCCGCTCTACCTCCACCCTCGACGAGTTTCCTCAACGTCTGCAGGGTATCGTTCGTTCTCCGAACTTCATCCTTATTCACAGACTCGAAATTGTCGCACAAACATTTCGGCGTTTCCGCGCCATCGTCCTCCGACCTGCGACTGTCGAGGAAGGATATCGATTTTTTCGTCGTCGTTGCCGTCGTCGTGTCGTTAATGTTTTCCGATATTTCATGGATTTTCCCCGATCGTACGGCACCGTGGGCTTGTTCCTCTCGCATCGTAATACAATCCTCGATCGACGTCGCCTTCGATTGATTCTCTCTGACTTTTTTATCGGCAACTTGGTCGATCGATAACGTAGGTGGGCAGGTTGTGCAAAATTTCACGGTCGATCCGTTTTCAGCGGCGTCGAAACAGTCGCAGTTCGATGGATCGAAAACTCGCACTCTAATGTCCTTGTGAGTCTCGTTTTCCTCCAGTCTAGCGCGGATGCAGAGACCACCGTAGCTGGACGACGAAACTCGACGAGCTCCCTCCTGACTCACGGATCTTCTCGCGTCACCATCTCTCTTGCCCATTGTGATATCTGAATTCAACGTTACATTTGTCTTGTCAGCATTATCGCAAAAATTGCTCTCGTGATTTCGTTTCATTGTGTACATTTTACCGTTGCTCTCCGCGCACTTGCAAATTTTAATTGGCGAATCTTTGCTCGAGTTTCTCGTGTCAAACCTGTTTGTTCTCTGGGCCTCGATTCTGAGATCGTCCCGCAAACGATAAGCCTCGGTTTTGCCATTTTCCGCGTATCTGCATTTTCAATCAAGCGCACGATTGTTTCTGTTTCTGGTTCTCTCTCTCTCTCTCTTTTTCACAATTATTTCGTTCTCATTCTGAATTGCTCTATTTTCTCTCGATTAAATTAATTTTTCTTAAATAACCACGTTTAAATCTACGTTAAAACTGTCTGGCGTTGAATTTAACGACCTGTAATCATACAAACATCGCGTTAGTCATTGTCGAATAATTCCGCAATGAGGGATCTCCTCTTTGTTCAAGATAAATAAACGAAGCCTCTAAAGACATGTTTGAATTTGTATTTCAGTGGTGAAAATAAATGAAATCATAAAAAGTTCACAATACGATTTGGGAAGTGGACTTCTTTTTTCGTTAAATGGAGATTAAAGATATGGAAGGGAACATTGCACGTTGCGAACGATACTGTTGACATTGACATTTTCTTTTTTTCACAAAAGTCATCATTTTTACGAGTCAACGCGTCTGGAATGCGTTTGAAGCGAGGATTTTCCGACTTTAAGTAATGAGAGATGTTTTTTTTTCCGAATTACGCGACGGAACAACCTCAGCCAATCCGATCGCACGGCTCATTCGCTCGAATGTAACATTAATTTTTTTTTCTTTGTCAATAAACTCAACCCAAGATCGGAATTAACGAGCGTGTCTACCTTGGTGGCGAACCGCTTTGTACGTTCATCGAGCTACGATCCAAACGTCTGGACTGTGCGCTTCCACGCAAGGTTTCGCTCGTGAATTTTTCGGATCTTGTTCCATCGGACTCACCGCACAGACAACTTCTGCACGGTCGAGA
This sequence comes from Heteropelma amictum, assembly GCA_959613375.1. NCBI lineage: Eukaryota > Metazoa > Arthropoda > Insecta > Hymenoptera > Ichneumonidae > Heteropelma > Heteropelma amictum. The sequence goes on from OY390721.1 coordinate 28,739,899, forward strand.
ACGGATATCGGAGTGTTTTTTTTCATGGATCAGATCGGAACGGAGTGGAGGAAAAAACTGAAATTTCGGGAGAACGAAAAAGGAAGTGAATCTTCTTTACCTTCTGTGCTCTTCGTCTTTCCTCGCTCGATCGAATCTCTCGTTCGTCACTTGTCGACGCAACTCGCTTATCTGCTTGCTGTATTCCGCTGCTTGATTCTGATAGCGTCTCAGTTCCGTGGATTCGTTCGATCTATTTCACAAAGAAAAGGAGAAATTACAGACTCTCGACAAGATCACGAAAGTTCCGTCAAAATTGGAAACGCCCGACTGTTTTTCGGTGAAATTCGCATCGATACAGCGATTCTGCGTGAAAATAAGAGCAAGCGATACAAAAATACACAACTGGATGCTGAAATATATGCAAAATGAACACTGGATGTCGAAAAAGTCGTAAAATCCTCTTACAGTTTACTCTGCAATTCGCACATCTTCTGCTTGAGTCTCGACATCTCGCACTGTAGTTCCTGATTGGCGGTTTGACTGTCCATGGATTCTTGTCGCGCCTGATCAAGCAGAGTCTCCAGTCGTTCGACAGTCACGTGATCTCGATTGATCTGGTCCTGGACCATATTCTGTTCCGCTTTGAGTCTGGCCAATTGCGCCTCGTACTGTGAGCGAAAGCGAACGTTTACAAATTCACGCGAATGAAGAAACGATGAAAAAGTAAATAAACGCGAATTTCGTACCTGAGCCTTCAACGCGTCTTTATCACCGAGTTCTTTAACGAGCGTTTCCTTTTGCTGATCCAACTTGACGCAGAGATCTCGCACCGCGTTCAAATCAGCCTCCGCCCTCTGGCGTTGTTCAATTTGTTGTCTCACTTGCGTTTCGAGGCTCGCCACCGTTTGCGTTAATTCCGTGATTTGCGTCTCGTATCCTCTTATCATACAATCTCTGTCGGTGAGCTGTCGCTCAAGATCCAACGCCCGATCCCGAGCCGCCTGAAGTGCACCTCGAGCTTCCGCAGCTTCGGACTCCAAACTGTGATTATTGTTCTCGAGCATCGTCGCCTCGAGGCTCAAACTCCGGAAATGATTCAACATTTCTGTTCTCTCGTTTTCCTGAAACGTCAAGATATCCTTGAATTTTCGAGTCTTCAACGTAATCTCGCGACGGTCGCGGCGATACTACCAGCCAATGTGCGAAAACTCGTGCAACTCGCGGGAATTTGGAAACATTTTAAGCTGTCGAATATCACGTCCATACCTTGTGACATTTTTTTTCATCATCGATATGTTTCGAGTTCGATTTTTTAATAAACTTGATGAATTTAATGATTTTTTAAAAAAGCGATACCCACTTTTGTAATTAAACGTTATTCCGTTTTCGTCATTCTTTCATTCTCATTCTTTGATTTAGAATTATCAATTTTTGGGGACGTTTTCTCGCGATAATCCTCTCTTGATATCAATATTTATCGTCTTCTTTCGTTATTTTCATGATAAAACCAAGGTGGAGTTTTTTGTGTGACGTAATTCGATTACCAATTGAGATTAAGAGTATCTCAGGAAAACATGTACATCAATATTATGCATGTAAAACTTTCAGTTGGAAATAAGATGCAACAGACGAGGATACTACGAATACAAGGAAAATGTGCGAAGTTTATGCACGATGCAAAGTTTCTCGCAAAAAAGGCGACATTTCTTCAACGCCGTTTTTCATTTCTTTCTAACAATTTCAAAAGGAAAAAAATAATCAGCAAACTTCATTTTGCATTTTTCTCCAACATACTTACCAACGATCCCCCGAACTATTCCATCCCTTTTTGGTAAAAATCGACAATGGAAAATTCACACAAAGTTCATCAGTAAATTTCGCACGAGGAATAAGTGAATCATCGAAACAATTTCAATCCAGCCAATTGTTCGTTTACTTCCGGATTATCGTGCTCGAACAATGTTATAAAATAATAAATAATCGTTCTCCCGACTAAAGTGGCAAAAAACAGATAATCAAACGAAGATGAAACGAACCTTTCTGTTGATGAGTTCTTCAGCGCGATGGACCTCGCTGACGTAAGTCTGCAGTTGCCTCTTGAGGTCGTAAGCCTCGGCGCGGGAAACTTCGAGCTCGCGTTGAAGAGTCCTAATTTCGCAAGTGACGGCAGCTAAATCATCCTGAAGTCTTCGGTTTTCCTGAGCCGCGTTATCACGATCGTTCGACGCGGCTGCTAATTGCCGTTGATTTATTTCCATCTCCATTTGCATATTGCGAAGACGACGTTCCTGCTCGGCGCTCTGATCCACGCATATTCTGTGAAGGACAAAAAAAGAAGGTGAAAATGAGTGAACAACCACGTGGATTTTTTTTAATCGTCTGAACAGCCTGAGTAGTTACGCAAACGATTAAACATCCCAATTTCGATTGAAATTCTACAATCGTCGCCGTAGCATCATTATGTCAATACTCGTTGAATTATCATACATCAATGTTAACGCAATATAATCGAGCTGTCGTTCGATGAAAACAAAAAAAAAGAGGACAAGGGCGGTGCATGCAGTTCGTGCGTGTATCGAAAACGAAAATTTTTCAGAGGTACGCATCGAGGTACGCTCGACGGTGAATTGCTCAATCGAACGTGATCCAACATTGTCACGATAAATATTTTCATGATGCAACGCGAGCGTTCACCAACTTTTGCTCACATCGGGACTTTTCACTGAAATTAAAACGCGTATTTGAACCTGCTGCTATAAATTCATACCGGTGTTATGAAATTTTCCGTAATGATGAATCTACTCGTGTATTTCTCTTTGAGATTCAAGAATTTTCCATCGATCATCGAATGCTAGTTCCGCTTCTCGTTTTCACGAGTACCTCGGACGTTTCAGCTGAGATAATCGTCGGAATGAAAATTATAGTTGCGCATATCACTTTCTAAGTTTCAACGCGACGACGTTTTATGATTAAAACATTCGTCGATTCCGGGTTTTGCCACTGTCGTGATTATCGAAATACCGCAAGAAAATAGCTGTTTGTAGGGAAGAGGATATTCGTGTCCGATCGTTCGATGGGAAATTCAAGGATGTATGGCATCGACGATAAAATGGAATTTCAACTGCATTTGGCAATACTAAAAAAATCTGACAAAAGTCTATTTTACGTAAGATACTGTACTCAGCCATTTTCAATAATAACAATATAGGAAAGTTAATAATAAATGATTGAAAAAAAGAACTTTTGTAAATATTTCGAAAATTTCTTTTCCTTTTCATATCAAATTATTCCGTTGATTTTACTCCAAATTTTCAGTATTTTTCAAAATACTATTTAGAACAATTTTGTTTACAGCAAAAATTCAGAAATTTTTTTCAACCCTTTGTTAAAAATTTTGGGAAATCGCTATTATCCGAAATTTCCTTGCTGAATCTTCGATTGATTTTTCGACGATTTTTGTAGTATTGGCAAGTACCGGAAATGCTCATTATATTTTATTGTTGCTGGAGTAACGTCAGTCATACATACTCAAAAGGGTAAAAGGAGGATGTGGAAAATTCTCTCCATGATTCATCGAAGGGGAAACCAATGTTAAAGCAATTTTTTTCGTGTTCGTCCAACAATTACGTGCACTGTGAATGACGCGTTACATAATCAACCACGAAAATACTAGCAGACGCAGTGCGGGGAGTGCAGTTGGGAGACAAAGTACCGTTTTACCTGCCGGACGATGAAATGAAAAGAAAATTAAATTCCCTTTCCACGACGGTCGGAATTTTCAACATCTCATCTCGGATGTACAGTTCCAGTCAAAACTTTAACACAATCCCAATAAATGTAGTATACAATTAAAAATAAAATATTTTTTTTATGACGAAAACGATCAACGCAGCATTTTCAGAAATGAAATAAAATAAAAATAAACTAAATAAACTGACATTTCGTGAATTGTCTTCAATTTTTCGTCCACGGTATATATACATGTTTTTTTTTTTTTTCACCGAATCTGTAGGTCATCGAGTTTATTATGATGATGAATTACGTAACGTAGGATGAATCGATGACCGATAATTGAAGCAAACACCCGAGGAAACCGCGCGGAGAGCGCACGAGGCAAGAGGACATTAATCCTCGATGCACAAACGAGTGACTTTCTCTCATCTCGACCGGAGTCTGTGCAGCCTCCGAGTGTAAGAAACGAAAAGGTGAAAAAACCCTGAGCCAGAAAAGTGCGGATGGATCGGAAACGAGTGACCGTTGATTTTCTCACGAAAGTGAAAATCCAACCGACTCGCAAGCTGCAACGAGCCTGACATTAGCTTCCTTGATGAAAATACGCGTGAAATTACTCATTTTTTTCTTCTATTTTCTCAATTCGCAATCAGAGCTAACACGCGTACATCTCGAACATTTCCAACCTCCACGAGCATGTGGAGGAATAATGCGAATTTCATTTATTTTTTCCTCCAAAGTGGACGCCTGTCGACCGTAATTTCACAACATAAACAACAATTATAATAATCGTTGCGCAAGTTGGACGCGAGTTGTTTGTCCGTCGGCGAATCAAACGAATATGATTAATTATCATCGATGTTACGTATTTCCTGGCTTTTCCTGTGCACTTATTTGCACGGAATACAATACACATTTACGTAAATTTATTTATAAATATATATATATATATATATATACATATATGTGTACAGAACCGGAAACGGTGAAAAGCCTCGTTGACGTTGCATGAACAACGGTATTGAATCATGAAACTGTGAGAGTTTTACCGAGGGTGCAATTAAGTCGAAGTTTTCGATGCGGAAGAAGACTCGTCTTGGAACGGTGTGCGTTTAAATCGTGTGTCACGGTTGCTCATCCGTGTGCGTTCGAACGAGAAGACGAGAGTGGATGCTGCACGGACTGGAAGATGCGGTGAGTATGGAAATACCGTTTTCGTTGCACACGCATGTACCTCCGGTGGGAAAATAATGGAAAGTGAAGCTGCGAGAGAGGCGACTGACCGCGCTTCTGACAAACGGTAATCCTCGAATCGGTCTTACGGATGACGACGGATTGCCCGTAAAAAGTGAATCGTTTCAAGAGACGAAAAAAAAAATGAAAAATTTTCAAAAAAAGCGAACGAAATGGAGCAAAAGCTAATCCTTCTCTTCCTTCTCTCGCGCAAGGAGCAATAATCCTAAAAGATTTTCAAAATCCCTATTGGAACGAGAAAACAATCAACCATCGAATTGGAATTTTTGGAGAAAACACTGCAACGAGATTTCCGCAAAACCGGAAGAAGATGAAAATAACCTTCACGCAGCGTCGATTTTAATATTATACATCGTACGCTAATGTCCTGTACTACTTTTGCAACCTGCAAAATAACGCGAGGTGACTGCGGAAGTTCATCCGCATTAAACTTCCGCCAAGTTGAAATTGCATTGAATTACGCATTTGGCGAATTTACCTTCCTAGAATGTAACGAGCCGTGCGAGGTGGAAGGAAAAAAATACGTATAGAGTGCGAGAGGCGCTTCGTTGATTTTCCTGTGGGCAAAATTTTTTTTTTTTCTATATCAATCTATCGTACGTAATGGCTGTGCATATCGACGATAGTATTTTGAATCAAAGGCGATTAAGGTCTGGGATGACAATTTCGAGTGTACATAACAGGCAAGAGAGAGAGAAAGAGAGAGAGAGAGAGAGACACACAAGATGAGATGGAAACAGAAGAAACGTCAAGAGTATATTCCATGACTCACATGAGCAGAGTGCATCGCCCCGAGATCCCTCAATCTCTTTATTATTCTAGTCCTCGATTGCTTCACGACATAGACAGACTCTTATAGCCCCGGACGCGACAGCGACTGGAGGGTACACTCCTCTCTCGCCTCTATCGTACATCGAAAGATCCCTCTCGACTCATTTCTCTCATTTCCATACCGTTAGTCCAAAAGGGCTGGCAGCTACACTGGCACCTTTTTCTTTCAACTGCAACGCGTAACGCCCCTACCGCATCAACGCATACTCCTCCAAAGCAAATGTTTCAATGCACACGTCTCTCACTCCGCGTTTCTCCCTCGATACATTACGAGCTCGCCGAGGAACAATCTCTTCTGGGAGTTTTGAAAAATTGAAGAGAGAAAGAAGAACGACGCATTTGAATTTCAAACGAGATGGAGTTATTCGAGGAACAATGCAATCGTTGTTTCTTCGTGCCTGAGTCAAAGATCTCTGGAATGTTTACGATTTTGGACGAGACAATCTGGAACGTCAAATTCCCCATTTTTCTTGAGCGAATGTATTGAGAATGAAAAAAAATCATCGGATTTAAAGAATCTAGAAGAAAATGTCGATCGCCTAGTTTTGGAGGAAATAATTATCCACATCTATTTCCCTATTTTTCTTCAGGGAATTTTTCGATACATTACGAACTCGCCGAGGAACAATCTCTTGTAGGAGTTTTGAAAAATTGAAGAGAGAAAGAAGAACGACGCGTTTGAGTTTCAAACGAGATGGAGTTATTCGATGACAATCGTTGTCTCTTCGCGCGTGAGTCAAAGATCACTGGAATCTTTACGATTTTCGACGAGACACCCTGGATCGTCAAATTCCCCATTTTTCTTGAGCGAATGTATCGAGAATAATGAAAAAAATCATCGGATTTAAAGAATCTAGAAGATGTCGATGGCCCAATTTTGGAGGAAATAATTACCCACGTCTATTTCCCTATTTTTCTTCAGGGAATTTTGAAAGTCCCTTGAAATGTCCGAAAAATCAAGCTCGCCGAGGAACGATCTCTTCTACGGTGCATAAAAAATTGAAAATAAAAAAACGACGTATTCGAGTTTCGAATACGTCGTAATCGTTGTCCGATCACGGACGAGTCAAAGGATACTCTGGAAGCAATAATTCAAAAAATTCGTCAGCTTCTGATTCCAAATTCGAATGTACTACCTTGTTCAAAATATTGAAAAAAGTGTATCGGCTCGAAAGAATGCGGGATGGCCGGAATTCATAATTTCATGGTCAATTACACGCCCCTCTCTCGTCGATTCACCGATCAATGGACAGAGAGTCGTTTGCGATCGTACGATTATGAGACGATGAAATAAATCGTAGTCGAGAATTTCCAATGACGTAATTGTTTCGGATCGCGGTTATTGCAAGATCGTAATAAGGCCAAGGATCCTCGATACGTTGGATTCGGGCAAATCCCATGTTTCTCAACGTGACGACTGAGAGTCGTTTTCCGGATGTGAGCAGAGAGTCACGCTCGTTCCCTATTTTCTCGATGCAGGAACGAGTGCTCGAGAGTTTTAGGGATCGTCTCGGTGAACGTTCAACGTATCACGAATGATAAACGTTCAAGATCCCTCGAACGTGTTAGCACGTCGAGTGCCGTCTGTGCTGCGTTCGACAGTTTTCAGTTTCAAAGCTCGTTGTCGACGATAGTTAGGTAACCGGTATAACACACAGTCTCGTTCAAGTGTTTCAGTCGTCGAGAGTCAGTCTTGACGTGAATTCCGGACCGGCAAGATCCAATGTCGACGTCGATATAGCGGCCCTTCCTTTGAAAACTCACGAAATTAATTCATCAAAGCCTGAAAGACAGTCGAACATTAACATAAGGGCCATTTCTGTAATTGTTTTTGTCGTTTTGTAAATTCAAGTGATCGTTCGATATCCGAGTGATGTGAAAGTTTCTCGATCTACTTGCTTCGAGATTGGATTATTTATCGATACTTTCATGACTCGCCTGTGAGTAATCCAACGAATTGCGATGACGCAAAATATTCAATCGCCGGTACATTTACGTGTTTCAAACTTTGAGACTCGACGATGTCCATTCTCCCTTTTTTTTTCTTTAATGCGAGTTGATATTTGCGAGGTTCGCGTGGGCACATTCGCTAATAAAATCGTCGCGGGCGAAACAACTTTCGCCGGAGAATTATAACGGTGATTGTCGCGATTGAAGCACGTGGTCCGAATGGACCATTTTGAAGCATCATCGGTATTACGCAAAGATTTCGTAATGGCTCACGGTGCCGAAGAAAGAGAAACGAGGGATGACGAGGAGCTCTCTTTCACATCCTTTTGGGAGATATTTCTTTTCAAAGATCGTTTACGAGTCATCGATTGGACGTTGGGGAAACTGAGGCGATAAAAAAAATTGAGCAATCGCGTTTCATTCGCTTCGTTGATAAAACGCGGGATAACTTTGCGATAGAACGGTGAAAATTATCGAGCCGATTAGTTTTATGCAAATGAGGCTAACGACGCTGCTTGGAACGTGAAAAATGGAGAAAATAATAAATAACGCTGTATTTGCGTGAAATCGCGAGGTTTTCATGATCCTGAGGCAATCAAGTATGCGAATAATTATTCTCGGTAGCTCCGGCACTGAGCAGCTTGACATTTCTTTCGAAAGAGTCCAGCATCGTCGTAACGCGATATTCTGGATTACCTTGGCGAGGATCTGACGGCAAAAAATCTCGAAGAAAGTTTCTTTTTTCTCGCAACATTCGTCCGGCGAATTCTGCGTCGATAGAATCGAGTGATTTTGTTTTCTTTCGTTTTTCGTACCTAAATCTAGAGTCATCGCCGCAGGGAAGACAGCAGTACGGACAAACGGGATAACAGGTATCCATTATTTTTGACACGAAAGCGGTATTCGACTCTCGGAACTCTTGACAATCACGAACTCGCGAATTTCGGGGATGAACGAAGACGTAAAAAAGATAAATAATAATAAATACGCGGATTGAATGTTACAGGATTTTTTTTGCGATGAGATACGAACAAATTCGCCGGTTATCGTTCGCGACGATACTCGGCGCCTCGTGCCCGTGCACTGACGATTTATTGCATAATGCTGTCATGATTGTTGACAACGAAATACACTCATGATCACCGCCCGTGTCCATTTATGGCTCCGCGAGATCGCGAAACTGTCAGTTTGCGCGAGACATTTAAATCTATTTTACCGAGGGAATAAACTTGCGGGGAAACAAACGAGCTCGATGAATCGCGCAGATTTTGTTTTGGAACGAAATGCCGGATGATTTTGAAAGGTCGGGGAAGGGAAACGATAAACGAACCGTGAAAATTCCGCAATGTTTGAAGAATTTTTTTTTTCACGCGGAAAGAACGGACCGCGGTTCAACATTTTCTCAAATTCTCGTTTCACGCCCAATGACGCTCTCGAATCTCAAATTCATCATCGAAATAAATCTCGATCGAGTTTCATCTCGAGAATCCCTGGTGCGAAATTAGTGAAAATCGCAAATCGACGATAATTCAGTTGTACAAATATTGTCACGTCAAAATATCTCCCTACGATAAAATAAATATGCCTATCTTGATCATTTTCTAAGCTAAAAATAAACTCAAAATATTCAACATCAAAATTGACTGAGATTTGATTGAGATTGAGATAACTGAGAAGAGCGATGTTTGGGAATTGAAACGTTTCACCAATCGACGTCGCATTTTTCAAATGCATTTTTTTAATCGACAAAAGCGACACGGAAATTTCAAACGTTGATCGAAGGACTCGTCTATGAGAAATCAAGCACCGCGAAGAGGGAGTGAATTCGACGTTGAAAAATCTGCTCGAGCGAAATAAAAGAGGACGAAACGAATATTACGATCTTCTTCGGAATTGTAGGGCAGAGATCGCGTCATAAAGTTATCGCTGTACGATCAGAAACAAGATACGCAACGTGAAAGTCCTGACGCAAGACGTCCTCCTTCCATGCGTGAAAATACGACCGGTACGCTCGTAATTAACCGATTGCGCAACCGATTTTTGCGAACCGACGCGAGGATCGGAAAAAGAAAACAACAACGACGAAACTGGCTATGATTATCCACAATTTCTCAGCCTAATTCGGTGGATTTTTGGTGTACGCGATTTTCCATTAAAATTGTCGCGAAATTACGCGACAATTATTCTCAACGTTCTTTTTTTTCAGAGTCCACGAAAAATAATTTTTCGAGACGACGAAACGGCGGTGTCGTTGACGAAAAAATGTTTCGTTTCTTCGATTGTTTTTCGATTCCCCGAATATTTTCGTGCGCCCTGAATCAGCCTCGATCTAACCGGATAGGAGCTCAAAACGGGGAGGACTTTCACTTGCAGTGACCTTCGTCGTCGAAGGCCAGACCCCGTGTCCTCTCCACGTCCGTCATTTTTATCATCTGATGGGGTTTTTCATTTTTTTATATCGTTATCTCATCAACGATTACGTTGGAACCGTTCAGTGGAATGAAAAAAGATGTTGGCGCTTTATCGCGTGAGAAAATTCAGTCTGTTGTTTCTCCCGGCGTTAAACGAGTCTCGAGCTATCGATCGGTCATGAATTTTCAAGTCTGATTTCCTCGGACGGAAAGAAACAAAAGTTCACGAGGTATTCAGTGGAAGAAAAAGAATCCACATCTCCTCTCAATTTCACTTTGGGAAACACGATTTTCCGCGACTTGCACGTTTTCGAAACAATTTCCGGCGCAGCAAACGATAATAATCGTCCGTTTGTCGCAAAACGTTCGTAAAAACAAAATTCATTTGTATTTTGAGTCGGAATTTGCGAAAATGTCGATTTTTCTTGAAACTCTTGGAAATTTCATGAAAAAGTGTCTTTTTACTATGAAAATAAATTGTTTTTCTTCTCGATAACGATAGAATTCCGGTGACTTTGTTTTTTTTTTATTAAATAAATAAAATCGCCATGAAATAAAATTAAAGAAAAAACTTTTGTTCGTATCCCACGTTCAGAATGCTGTGAAAATTATTGTTATAAAATGAAACTTCGACGTTCGCTCTTTTCTTAAACGAATTTTCTCTCTACAGCGAGAAACATCAATTTCAAGTGAAAGATGAAAAACACTACACCGAAACACGCATCTCGGACCCTTCGCTGTTTGTACAAAACTAAACGTTTGAAGTTCACAAAAGTACGATTTTTCTAAATTCCGTGGGAAAAAACGATCATTTAATTTACCATCGCTGGCAATTATATTCACGGGATTGAGAAAAAGTCCTAGGTGCGCAAGTTATTTTCTCCAGTACCGTATTTGCATTTTTTTCATGTATCTAAAAAAAAAAAAGACAGTAAAACGAACCCCCTGTTGCATCATCGTCGAGCAAAGACGAGAAAATCGGGAGAAAAAGATGCGATCGCTGTTGAAAAATCACCCTATATATGATAAATATAAATGTAGGATCAACATTTTCGCAATTTCGTATGCATGCCGTCATTTCAGCCCCGTCGTCAGGGACAATGCCATTGCCATAGCGAAACAGTGAAAGTATATATGGTCATTTTATTTTAAGTCGCGCGAGCTCGTGAGTCTAACCGGCGTCTCGCAAACGCCCGTCTTTTTCTCTCTCCGTCTCGGCGCTCTGTCACATATTCGCCACGCTCGAGCTTCTCGCAGGCGTCTTTTCGCTCATTGTTGAAAAATTCATCGTCATACTTGCACTGTCCAGTCGAACAAAGCGTCTTTACCGGTAGGCTGTCATTATTAAATCTGCCAACTCTGCGCATCTTCATCTTCACATTACTCCAATAATCTCATTGACTCGCGGTATCGTTAAAAAGACTACGATTTTTCTCAAAGTATCAATAAAATTCACTGTTTTTACAAACTCAATTGACATCATTTTTCCACCATTTTCATGATTTTTTTTTTACCATCCCGTATTATTGACGGTATTTTTTCTAACGTTACGTGTACGATATTTATTGTCCTCCGAACGATCCACGATAAAAATCGTGCAGATTTCCTTTGAACGAAATTCATAAACAATGTTTAGCCCTATTATTGTTATAATTTTTAATATATATTTTTGTTTTCATGTTTCAGTACGATGCAAACTTTTTTCGGAAGTTTGCTGTGGCTTCTCCTGGTTGCCGATGCTAAAACGGCCGTCGTACCGCCACCCTGGGCAAACCCATCGAGCAACCCTTGCGCCTCGCAGCCGCGAGGCTGGCAGCTGCTTTATTGGCCAGCGGATGGGAAATGTTATAAAATATTTCAGGCAAGTGATCGGCCTCGAGAGTAGCGACGTTTTCGTGCGAATTTCTAGGCTGTTTTTGCTCGTTAAACGCGGCAAAAACGTTCGAATTTCGTCGAGCGAAAGTGCTTTTGCTTTTTCGTCATCGATGCTGCGAGAACGGCACGGCGGACGAATTACGATTAGACGAAATTTACATGTGCGCTTTTCTTTTTCTTTCTCATTCGTCGTGGACGATAGATCGGAGCGCCTTGTCCCGAAACTATGGAACTAGGACCCGCTGCTGACGGCGGCGGAACGGTCGCCGAGTGCAAATGTCCACCTGGTACCGTACAATCACCGAGGGACGCGCTTTGTCATCCGATATTTTCAAAAGCTTCGTGCGATCGAGGACAATACTTTGCTCCCGTACCGGAAGCGCCTGGGAGCACTGGGTAATATTTCGATTTCAAAAAAAAAAATATAAAATCTTTCTTTTTCATATTCAGTCCCGATCGCTTTGAGATTGACGCAATATCGAAAATATTACTAGGGCGACTTTGGGATGGATTACGAAAAATGATTTTTGTGGCCGTTTTTTTAGACAAAAAATGTCAAGATTCATTTTGACACATTCAAGAGGGTATATCACGCCTTCTTTGTTTGAGAATTCATTGGAAATTGATGGATCGATGGATTATAAAACGACAATGAAAATTTGACACTTGAATTTTGAACGAGAAAATTCGTAATGAGTTTTTATCGATGAGACCCTGTACTAAATTGGACAATTTCTATTCAAAACTCGACGTCTTTGGTGCGTCATCGATTTCAACACGGACCAATAACGAGCGCGCTGTCAGACGCTCTTATCGAATTGTTGCGACCTCAAAAGGGATCGAGGCCGCTTTTTTTGTATCATCAGTATTCAATGAATATTTCAATCCTCACCTTTCGATTTGAATGAAAAAAAATATGGAAAACGACATTTTCATCCTCGAGAAATCGGCCAAGCGCAGGTCGTACTTGCACAACCGGGGTTTCGTATAATCAGTTAAATCAAGACGGACCGACAAGCGCATCATGGATTGTTTTCGACCAATCTAAATTTCGTGTGTCCATGGAACGCTAAAAAGCTGATTCAATCGTTCCACCCTTTCCCCACTCGATAAACCAAATTCGCAATCTTTTCAAAAGTTCCACGCCTAATTGCTCCTTTTTTCTCAACAGATCCAAGAGAAGATGGGGAGTTTGCCGTAACGCCGAAGTATGTCCGGATCAAGGTGACGTTTATTGGCCGAGGGACGGAAAATGTTATCCAAAATTAACGAGAGGACCCTGTACGCGCGGTGAGATTTTGGTCCTCGGCGAGGACGGCTTGGCGACGTGTTCGTGCAGCGTCGACGGCGAACTCGGACGATATCACTGGCCAGGTGTCGAGGGTGGCTGCCACGAGCATTACACGCGGGGTCCGTGCACGGAACCCGGTGAACTTTTTTTGCCCGGAGGTTATTGCGGCTGTAACGCGGGCCTGCCGCACTATCACGAGGAAACGAAGATGTGTTATCCTCTCGGTGGCATAGGCCCGTGCTCGCCGGGGCATCAATTCGTCGTCACAACGGAAAACCTGTCGAACGACGAGATCGCGCGTGCCAAGTGTATTTGCAAACCCGGCCACGTGCTTTACAAAAACGCCATCTGTTATCGGGTCCACACGCGCGGCCCGTGCGATCACGGCTACATGCTCGTCAATTCAACGACTTGCGTGCAGGTGCCTTGTAAACGCGGCAGACTTTACTTTCCGAGTGAAAAAACGTGCTACAAAATCGGCTCGAAGGGCCCTTGTCCGAACGGACAGATCGTACTGTACGATCACACGGTCAGACCGTCCTTGGACGGCGTGAGTTACAACGGAATCTGCGGCTGCACGAACGATCTGAAAAACTCGGGCAAATGCACGAACGACGGAAACGAGAGCTGCGAAGACACACCGGGCATGGTCGTGATGAACAAGACGTGCTACAAGCTTTACACTCAGGGACCGTGCAAGACGGGCGAGTGGCTCGTCGCGCGGAGAACATCGAGGGACGCCCTCTGGCGGAGCGACTATTCCCTCAAATCGAAAGCCCGATGCGAATGTCGCCCGGGATACAAGAAAATCGACGATATCTCCGAGTCTCACGACGTGGAGAACAATATTCTGAGCTCCGGCGGCAATTGCCAACCGCCCGCTGTTGGATTGGCGAGATTTTTGAACGCGAGAACACGATCGATCGACTTTTCGTCGTAGATCGTCGGGGATCTCACGAGAGGGCGCTTTTGATCTTTGGACCGAACGAGTGCGTCGTGAAGGTGAACTAAAAAAGAACGATCTCGAAGTGTCGATAGTCGGAAATTTCACGAGAGGGCGCTCCGATCTTCGAACCGAATGATCGCGTCGTGAAGAGAAACGGAAGAGAAAACGCGATCGAAAAATGTCGACTCAACGATCGAAATTCGCTTTATCGGCGCGTGCGAGCCAACTCCCTATTTATTGAATTTATTGCCCGAGTGTCTGCACTCGGTTAAACGTTGTAAATATTGCACATTACGAATGTACAAGTATATCGTATCGATAAGCCTTTTTTTCGCCTCTCTTTTTCATAGCACGTAAGATTGCCTCTTGTAAATTGCGTAATCCAAGTTTTTATGCGTAATTGTGAATATGAATAACAATCGTGACTCACTGATTCTTTTGTTGCAATTCTTGATACTGCTTTTCGAACGACGCGGCCTCGTCCTCCTTGGCCCTTAATTCTCGCTCGAGCAACGCGATTCTCTCGTTTTTCTCGTTCAATTGCATCTGCGAAGCGTCGGGCGACAGTGAGAAATCAATTTACGGCAAATTTACGCGGAAATACCGAGGAGGAAAAGAGATAGGAAATTGTCGTTGCAAAATGTCGAATCACCGTCGTTTGATCTTTTTCCTGTTCTGCACGGGAAACGTTCGCTCGGAGAGCGTTCGTTTCCTGTTTCATTCCTTTGACGTCGTTCTCCAGTTGCAGCCTTTGCTGCTCGAGCAATCTGTTGCGATCCATCATTTTGTACAATTCGGCTTCCGTTCGACTGAGCTGAGCCTGAACATCGCCCAATGCTTGATCCGCTTGATCTTGTAATGTTCTAAAAAAAAAAATGTTTTTCTACATATTTTTTTTCAAATTAACTCGACTGGATTCGCAATGCGTTTTGATGGACTTTCAGCCAATGGAAAATCGTTGATCCTCACCTCAATTGACAATACTGCGTACGCTGTGTCGTGAGCTCCTGTTTAGTTCGTCGTAACTCGTCTTTGAGGTCCTCGAGCTGATCCTCGAGACCGCCGATCGCTGCGCGATGAGTTCCCTGCGGATGTAAACGAGCTTGACTCAGAAATTCGTTTATTTTTACAAGTCCGTGCTTCGTCAAAACAGTCCGACGAAAGATTTGTCGGAAAGAAAAAGTTTCAACGCGAGTTTTATTTCACTCCAAAACGATCACTTCCTTTTTAATGTAATGAATTAATGACTTTTAGAAAAAAGCTGTACAAATTCTGGAACTGCAATTACCACGTTGGAAAATACTCTGAAAATTTTCGTAGTACCTTGAGTCGTTCGCGGAGAGCATCGCGTTCTGCCGCCAACCGATCGACATCCGCTCGGGCTGCGTCTCGTTCGCGTTCCATTCGTTCCAACGTGGCCTTAATTAATTTTGCGATCCGACGAGTCATTCGATGTTCTCAAAATTCGACGAGTAATTTTCAAACGAAATTTTCCGGTAAATACCTTGTTTTCACTTCCGGTCGCAGTTGAACAAGCGCAATTACCGATTGGTCGACGTTGATCGCACGAGTGACAGACGGTTCTGCGATCAGCCCTCGAAGATTGCAACCGCAATTCCAGTTCAAACTTCTCGCGACAAAGTTCCTTCTTCTCTCGCTGCAGATCCAACACCGAATGTTCCTTCTCGATGAGTTGACGTCGCAACTCGCAAACTTGACCCCACAGCTCCGCCTGTCGGTGAAACATGGCGAAAATTTGAGTCAACATCGTGATAATTGTTTGCTTTTGAAAAACCAAAATCCAGCGCGATGTTTCGTTTCTCACGTTGTCCAGTTGAGAATTTTTCGCGCACTGTTCGCGCAATCTGTTGTACTCATTTTTGTAGTAATCTCGATCGGTCGTGGTCTGTTCGATCGTCGATTGGAGCTGATTGATCGTGCGATCCTTGTCGCTGATCAACTTTTCGCTGTGACTTTTTCCTTTCGCGTTCGAGTCCTTCGTGACCTCGTTGTCCCTGGAATCGGATCGGCGTTTCGGCATTTCCGGTTGTTTCTCGTGTACCGGCGGTGAAAACGAACGTCGATGCCCTCGGGAGGCTTTGAGGAGAAAAAGAGGAAACAAACAAGCGCGAATGAACGTCCATACGCGAGAATCGCGGGATACTCGAAATTTCGGAAAACAACAACGGGACGATGATTGATAATGTCACGCGAAATAACGTCTCGATTCGTGTACCCGGCATTTTTTTCTTCGTCAATGCTTTTCCTTTATTCTTTTCGTTTTTTTCAGCCTTCTCTTTGACTCTCTTGACACTTTCGTTAAGATTCTCCGATATCTCGTTACCGGGCTTTTGCTTCTTCAGCGGATTCTGGGCGCAGTCCAGACGAGCGATTTCTAGCTTAAAACTTCCATTCTCTCTGCACAGTCTCTGAATTTCTTCGTTCAAATTTTGTTCTACGGAGGAGCGAAGTTATGACGAAAAATCGATGATTCGATTCACCGCACGATGATAATGACGATAAACTCGATTGTTTTTTTTATCATACCAATAACGGTCAGTTCATTTATACGGTCGGTCATCTGCTTCTTCTCCTCCAAAGTTGATTCGAGTTTTCGATGAAGATTGCGATTTTCCAGCCGGCCGGCCTCCAGATCGGCTCTTAATTCCTGACCGGATCTGCGTTCCACCATTAATTCACCCTCCAGCACGTGAACTTGCGTCATCACGCTTTCCAATTTTTCCTGAAAAAAAAAACGAGCATTAACGATAAATCGAGCGATGTAAGCGATGTAAAAATCATCCAATGTTCGAAACATCGGTGAAAATGAAAATTCGAACTTGTTTTCTCACCTGGAGCTGACTCACGCGTTTGTTATTCTCTTTAACAGCGGAATTGCAGTCGGCTTCGACCGCGAGCGCAATGTGATCGATGTCGCGTAATTCTTTCTCCAATTCCTCGTTGCGCTCGGCTAGTTTCATCGCCTGTGACATCGCATCGTGTTGCTTGTCGAGGGCTTCTATGGAAAAAACAAGCGAACGATCGTTTGAGAATCATCGGACCCATTGAAAGATTCGAAAATCAATCCAATGTCTCTTTTGTACCCCTTAATTGCTGTTCCAGGTCCAATTTCACCTGTTGCAGCGCCCGCAAATCGTTAATGTCGCAACCATTGTGGCAGACCGCGCGACCATCCGATGCTTTTTCGTTCCCGTCGCGATCTTTGTCAATTTTTTTGCACGAACAATCCTTGACAACGGCACTGTACGGACGTCCGCCTTCCAACATTTTTTTCAGTCTCAAAATTTCCTTCTCTTTGCCCGCGAGCTGCGCAAAGAATTTCGCATTGAAAAGTAGGTTTTTTGGGATAAAATTAAACAACGTTATTGTCAATTTACCTGTGTTTTAACTGCATGGACCGCATCTACCTGCATTGATAACTCTGCTTTCAACGTCGTCACCTCGTGATTGAGATTCTTTATTCTACGATCCGCCATTGTCAATAAATCAAAGGTACTCGGTTCAACTTTGCTCAGACCCGGCGGAGCGGAAGTTCCTCTACTTTTTGGCAACGGGTCACATTCCAGAGACGGCCGTCGTAGAGGGTAGCACGAACGCTTTTTCGCGGCTGAACGAAATCGTGCAGAAAAAGTGATTGTTGACTTGCTTTTCGATATTATAGCGGTACATGTAAAATCAGACGAACAATGCCATCAAAATTCTTTCGGAAAATAACAAAAAAGAACTTTGTTCGTTCAAAAATTTGCCAGAAACTCGTACCGTCAGGTTGTTTGCGTTTCGACCGTGTAAAATCCAACATGGATGATAATTACCCAAAGAAGCATTGCAGATAAGAGGCTTGCAACATCTTCCGAGAAGCTCCTGGATTCTTTTGCTTTTTAGTGACGACTCGGTCTCGAGTTCCTTGATCCTTTTGAGATTTTTGGAC
Organism: Heteropelma amictum; assembly: GCA_959613375.1. NCBI lineage: Eukaryota > Metazoa > Arthropoda > Insecta > Hymenoptera > Ichneumonidae > Heteropelma > Heteropelma amictum. The sequence continues at coordinate 28,758,120 of OY390721.1, forward strand.
GAGGCAAGTTGCAAGTTGTTGCATTCGCTCTCCAAATTATAAATCTTCTTTTTCCAGTCTCGTGCCTGTTTCTGATGGACCTCCTTAGCCTCTGTTAGATCCAAATGCAGCTGATTGCACTCCCGGACTAACCGCACGTTGTCGCATTTGTAAGGATCGATCGATAAGCGCAGCTCGCCGCACGCCTGAGACGATTTAAAAACGTGAAATACGGACAAATCGGCAGAGTAATTTTTCTGTCGTTCGGGAGTATCGTAATTTGCGCGCAAAGCTCATCGCACGAGGTTAAAAGGTTTTTGCATCAGTTTCAAAAAAAAAAACAATCGACATGAGAAAAGGTTTGCTTTTTTATTGAGCGCACAGAGTGTTCAGCGGGTAACGCAGAACATTTTACCTCGATGTTGTCTTGCGCGACAGTTTTGAAGTGTTTCAAACTATCGGTCGTCTGTATGAGATCGGCAAGTAATTTCTCGACCAGAGGGAGCGCATCGAGCGAAAGTGCCTGCCGGTAGCCCAAACTATCCAAATGCTTCCGGATCGTTCGGTATCTGGACGCTATGTTATAATCGTCGTTGGAATTCATCTTGACGAAATTTGTGTTATTTTGCAAATAATTTTGAAAGACGATTGTTTTTTTTACAGATTTTTTCAATTCTGCGAGGGTTAACGAGTATTCATCAATCGCGATTTGGCGACGTTCTCAATTCATTCGGAAGTATTTGTTCTTTCATTCATTAAATTGGAACGATATTTATAGTAATCAAATTCTTGTATTTGTAACATTATAAAACGGAGGTTCTGTACATTATTTGAATATCCGTAGAAGGAACAACGCTAAAACTCATCGTCAATAATCATCGAAACACTTTGACGCGATTTGTTTTCGAAATTTCGTTCCATCGCACCGCATAAACACTGTACACATTCTGTAATTACATGTATGTTCTGTTAATCCGATAACGATAACGATATACACGTTACTTTTTTACAAACATAATCCATTTTTTTTATGTGATTTAATAATAAAATACTCTGCAGATCGACGCGAAGCGATTTTTATGCTATCTTCCGTGCAACTGTGGAGAACTGTCGTTTTGAGGTTAAGCACCCTGCAACAAAGTCATGCATGGATTCACATAGGGGGAGCTCAGTCTCCCGAGTCCAAAGGGGTTGTTATTTTTCACGTTTTTTGAAAACTTTTCAAAAATGTGCCTATGCAGGCAGGTAATAACAGCAAAATGTCGCAGAGTACTTTTGTGCTTTCGTTCCACAGGGGGTAAAATAAATAATGGGCCATGTCTCATTCGACTATTCAAGAGACTTTTATTCCGGAACACAATAAACTTTTGACAATTTGATAACTTACAAACTAATTACGTACAATTACGGACAAAATTCGGACGATCAAAACAAATAAAAACATGTTTTTATCTTTTTTATTTACTTTATTTCTGCGACAATGAATATCTTCTATTGAATATGAAACTGATGATCAAACTTTTCGATCTTCAATATCGATAGAATAGATATATAGAATATAATATAATATAGAATAGATACAATAAAAAACAATTTTCTAATTTTCTGGAACCGCCGATTGTAGCCGAGCGCCCTCTCGCGTCGAAAGTTCGAATCTCGAAAAATTCAAATCCGACAAACAGCGCCATCTTCGCATAATCGTTAAAGCGGGAAAATGTTTAAATAAACGAATTCATTCATTCACTCATGAATTTTCATTCCTTTTTACAGTATGTTTGCAACTCAACATTTTTATAAACAATGAAGAATCACACATCCTCACGGCCATGTTTCGCCGTGTGGGAATTTTTGGATTTGCGATGATCAATGTATTTCATAATTCAAGAATACAATTCTTGAATTATGTATTCAAGTATTCAAGAATAATTCTTAATAAATTACAAAAAAATTTACGACAATTTTCCCGTTTATCAAAAACGTTCGACACCGTATAAACGCGACTGATTCATAGGTGACCCTTTTTTTTGCACTTTTAATGATTTTATGCGGTACCCATCATGACGGAACGACAACTTTCTCCACGAGTGAAATCTGCTATACGGGGAAAGTGCAATTGATCCCGATATAATCGAGTAGAGCAAAAACTTATTTTCCATAAATCCTAATTCTTGAATAAATTTGAAAATCAATTTCCATGGAGATTATAGAAGATAATTATTTTTTCAAATTTTATACTCGCACGATCGAAATTTCGAAATGAAGAAAAAATGTAAACAAAAGTGCAAATTTCTCCTTTCGGCGAAAGTTAACACAGGCTTGGCTGCATGGAAAACCTGTTTCACGATGAGGTGAGAGGTGCTTATGCAGAAGAAGGTTCATTGCTCGTCCAAGTTCTCATTGATTCGGATCGAGTTCCAGATAAACATTTTCATCCAGCTTGAATACAGAAATCGCAGTAGGGTAAGTGAATTAAAAGGCAAAAGTGAATTTCGTGCAAAGTATCTAGAAAAAGAAAAAGATTTTTGAGAGAAAAAGATTAAAGGACAAACAACATTATTGGAGAATAAATTATTGTTTACATAAAATTTACAATTCGATAAAGTCAGTCTTGATTAAAATTTTCCGCACTTGTGAATTCGTCTGCATTTTTCGTTAATTCGGAAAATTTTTTTATTCAAAAATTCACATTCGTCGATTGTGAATGATTTTTTTTCAGAATAAAAACAGACCGGAAAAATGGAATTGACGTTCAAAACAGTTGATGGAAAGATCGGCGCAAAGCTGGATGGAATGTTCGGTGTAAAATGCAGTTTTTTGAGGGTCGAGCCAGGACACTGTTTGCTACCCACGAATTACGTTTTTTTAGCAACGAAGATTCGTGACATGGAAATTCGTGATGACGACGTGTGGATGGTGTCGTATCCACGTACAGGTAGCAATTATTAATCGACAACACAATTACGTGAAATGTTTTTGTTAAATTCGTACAATTTTTAGGCAGTCATTGGGCGCAGGAAATGGTCTATTGCATCGGAAATGGTTTCGATTACGAAAATGCGAAAACACCGTTACTCGTTCGCAATCCACTTCTCGAGTAAGTTTTTCAATTTTTTTTTCAAATTAATATTGATTTTCGAGCTTGCAAGTATTTTTTTCATTGAGTGAGTAATGAGTTGATGAGTAATCAACAAGTTTTGTTATCGCAGGTCATCGGCTCTTATGGTTACCGGTGATTATGTAGAAATGTTTGCGAGACTCGGCAATTCCGTGGATAATGTTGTTAAATCCCCAAGCCCCCGATACATAAAAACACATTTGCCATGGGACCTGTTGCCTGACGAAATTCACAAAAAGAAACCAAAAGTAAATAAAAAAATACGTAATAATTTAAATACAACGAAATTAAAGTTAAAAAAAAATGAAATAAAGATTATGGCGTTTTCGTACTATTTTGATAAATAAATTTTTTAAATTAAATTCACATTTTTCACAATGAAATTGACTTGTAAATTAAATTCATTTTTCCTCTACAAGTCGATAAAGAAGAACGAATTCGAGATAACGTTTTTCTTTTTCGATCTTTAGATCGTGTATATCGCCAGAAATCCCAAGGACACTTGCGTCAGTTTTTATCATTACTGCAGATTAATGCACAATATCGAAGGGAGTTTCGATGATTTTGCCGAACTTTTTGTCAATGACAATGGTAAATATATAACAGCGACGACAAATTGTGAGGTGCAGGGGAAAAAATCATGACGAAATCGGTGATTATTGTGTAAAACAAAAACATTTTTAGCACCGATGGGACCGTTTTGGAGTCACGTGGTGAAATTTTGGAAAAGAAGAGATGAAGAAAATGTTTTGTTTCTCACGTACGAAGAAATGAAAAAGGTAAGAAACGAAGCGTTAAAGCATATTTCAAAGATTCAATTGCATGATTTTTGTCCTTGCAAAATTGAAAAAATTGTCATTGTGTTTTTTTGCCTGCATTTTGTATATAGCTGATTTTATTTCCTGAATTAAGACACATTAATGACGGAAGAATATTCGAAAAAGATGGTTCGCGAAATGGTGTTCTTCTTTGTTGTGCAGGATCAAGCCGCGGCAATTCGGAAAACAGCAAAATTTTTGGATAAAATTGTGACTGAGGAGCAGGCTTGTGGATTGGAAAAGCATTTGGAATTTTCAAAAATGGCTGCCAATCCAGCGATTAATTTAGAGGGTATATTGACGAAAAACGACGATCCGGACACGAAATTCATAAGAAAGGGAAAAATTGGCGATTGGAAGAATTACATGTCGGAGGAATTGTCGAGAAAATTCGACGAGTGGTCGGAAAAATGTCTCGAGGGTACTGGTTTTACATTCGATTGCCTTGGATCATGAAAATTCGTCATCATAACATGAAATTTCATTGAAAAAATATTCATCACGAAATGCTTGTTCGTAAGCGAAAAAACAGGTTGCAGATATTTCTGATCGATTTCCATAAGTATTTATATAAACATGTACTATGTGATGTATTGATTCCTTTCAACTCCGGTAAAATTGTCTTATTTTATTATTGATGTTAAAATATATATTTGCTGGCCGACGACTATATTTTTGTTAATTAACGTACACTCGTTTCGATGCGATATAACAATAGGAAATCTATTATCGTGCTGGTAATCAGTAATAGTGATTGTGTTCCCTCGCTCTCCCTTCCTTACGGTGCAGTATGAACACTTACCAATAAACGCAAAAAAAAGACTGCAGCACAATGGGTAAATAAAAACAGCGCTACGATCGTTGGAGTCGTGAGAAGTACGTGCGGGAGAAATCGAATGAGAAAGTTTCGATTATTCGAGTTACTATAACGAAAAAGTGACAATATAAATAATGGAAATTATGTCATTCGGCTTTCCTACCACCCAGATTATTTCTCGGCATACCAGCGATCGTCGCGCCATTATAATTTACTCACGTTTTCGTAGCCACTGCTACTATACATGTGTAGTTCGAACTTCTCCCGCTCTACTCTTGATGTTTCACGGCTCTCCTGTCATAAATTAGTGTCGCGTTCAGAGGTGAGCAAAAACTTGCTCACACGAAAAAGTTTTGGATTCTGCATCCAGAAGAGGCGAACATCAATTGAATCTTTTCAAACAAAATCGTTAAAAAAAAGCGAGAAAAAAGCAGCACCTTGACAGTAATCTCGCGTTTAACAGCGATAAATAAAGACGAATCCTCGCTCGCGCTATGTTCGCGTGTGTACTCGAGTACTTTCAACATCGCAAAACATCAAAAGTGACACCCAATGTTTAACCTAACACACAATTTGAACCTTGAACTACGCTCTTTTGGATATAAAACAGAATCTTACGTTTTATCTGCACGAAGATTCGCAGATATCCATTATTCGTCAAATTGACGTTTTTAACGAGAAAAATATCAATATCCATTTTATTCTTTTTGTTTTTAAATCAAACTCTAAACGATTTATCGATGTTCGTTTAAACGTTCGATCGTTTATAACGCTTTTTTTATTATTACGAGACGAGAGGACGAGAGTGAAGTGAAAATAAACGAATACAGTTTTAATTAGGTTAGGTTGTGTCAATCTTTCGTTCGCCCTGGAAAGTTACGGTGAAAATACGTGAAAAATGCCTAAAATACGAACGAGACAGGTGACCGAAGGCTCGTGGCTCCAACAGCGAGAACTCGGTATACGTTTTCCCCTTGGACACGGCGATCGTTTCTACAAGACTCTCTATTCCTCCATTCAACCCGTTAAAACCTGGGATCATGGTGAAAATCTCTGCAACGCCATGCACGGCGGAGTATTCAATCTCGAGTATTCGCCCGACGGGTATGGAAATTCCACTTTTCCCAACATTTTTCTCTTGCTTTGCCACTTTTGTGAATCATTACGATTTTCTTTGAAACCCGTGATTCATCCGTGTTAAATCGTCATTTTTGCGAATCACAGATCTTTGTTATTGGCGGCTTGCGAAAAACGGAGCATTCTGATGTTCGATCCATTGTGCAGGCGGCTCATACACGCCATAGACAACGCTCACAACGGTTGCGTCAACTGCGTGAGGTATAAAAACTTTTCTTCGCCAATGATCGTCAAAATCGCTGGTTTTTGAAAATTTCTGTTTTTCTGTCTAAAATATACGCCAAGCTGCGTACGCCGATGTAAACCCTTTTCGGACAAATTTTTTTGGATATCTCAGACTTGTATGGAGAATGATTTCACGACACGTGCAGAAAAACGTTTATTACGCTTATTTACGCATCTATTACGCTTATTTACCCTTCTATTACATATTTGCGTGATAGAAGGAGCGATCCGAGTCCTTTGTTAGATACGGAAAATGCCTGTGCGAAATATATACACAAAAACCGGAGGTTTTTTTTTTCCCGAAACATTTCCATTTTTGGCAATTTTTATATACAATGATTCATTATTACGAGTCGTACGATATACGCAGAGAGTAATCAAACTGTTTTGTTGGATTTCGGAATCCTCGTATCCGACGTAAATAGTTTCGGATGTTTTCAAGGTGTACCGAAAATGACTACAAAAAACAGAGAATCTTCTTCCAGAAGTACTGCTTCATGCGCTTGTGCTTTTTCGCGCAATTTCACATTTTTCTTAGATTTCTGGACCAGCGGATGTTTGCGACCTGCTCCGACGACAGTACGGTAGCGCTCTGGGACGCGAGAAATTTAAAACAGAAAATAAGAACGCTAAAGGGTCATTCCAATTGGGTAAAAAATATCGAGTACAGTCCGAGCGATGGATTGTTACTGACGAGCGGATTCGACGGGAGCATATACACATGGGACATAAACAGGTGACGAATGTGTCATTTTTTGAATACGCAATTACACGTGATCTGAAAGATAAAGAATCTTCTCATACTTTGGCTTTTTCCTGTCGATTATTCGCAGTTTTACGGAAAATAGTTTCATATACAATCGAGTATTTCACACAAACGGATTGATGCGTACCAGACTCAGTCCAGATGCCTCGAAAATGCTCATCTGCACGACATCCGGTTATCTCATAATCATCCACAATCTTAAATTAAGCACGCTCTCCCAAGATCTGGCTGGTTTTAAGGTAAAGAAGGTTTTTGAAGAAAAATTACGAGCAAAGACGGTGATTGTTGTCGACATCGTTCCGACGCTCATCGAAAACACTATTCGCGAAATTTAACGCGTTATCTCGTTGCAGCCAAACATGTACAGACTTATGCAGTTATCGCAAACGACGATACCAGTTGCGGCAAATTTTACTCATTTATTTTCCAACACTCGGGCTCACAACAGAGTCGAATTTTTAACGGATTTTCCAGTGGGCGACGACGCCGAAGTCATATCGAGCCTTCAGGTGCATCCTCAGGGATGGTGCGCCCTCTCCAGGAACGTCAGCAACGGCGAAAAATCCGAGGTAAATCACTTGTTCATTTCGGCTGCTACAGTTAGACTTCCATGAACGCCCTTGACACACTCTTTTGCGCGGAGTATCAAAAGGAACGTACCATATTATCACGGATTATTCGTTACTCAAAGAGAAGGAAAAAAAAACGTTTTACCGAATTTTCGCACGAAAATTGGTAAAACTCGAAATCATCTCAATTCGAATTCGCATTTTACCGAATTTTCGCACGAAAATTGGTAAAACTCGAATTCGTCTCAATTCGAATTCGCATTTTACCGAATTTTCGCACGAAAATTGGTAAAACTCGAATTAATCTGAATTCGAATTCGCATTTTACCGAATTTTCGCACGAAAATTGGTAAAACTCGAATTCATCTGAATTCGAATTCGCATTTTACCGAATTTTCGCACGAAAATTGGTAAAACTCGAGTTCGTCTCAATTCAAATCCGCCGTTCCAGTGGACGTGCATCCACGACATCCAGGAACGGGAGAACGGCGACGCGGTCGAACAGTCAATGGAGGGTGAGGAGCCGACGAGCCAATTCAGCGAGCCGATCGAGGATGACTTCGAGGTGGCGCAGCAGCCGCAGCCCTCGCGGTCCGGCATCACATCGTCGTTCGTGATAGACAGTGCGAATCGAGTGAGAATCGTCCAGACGATGTCGGACGTGAGAAACAACGCTTTCGTGTCGAGCGAGGCGACGCAACCGGTGAGACCATCGAGAACGAACAACTGGCAGGAAGTGCGTCGGATAAATTTGCGTTCGAACTCGCGAAGTCCGCGTTCGGAGAGGCACGTGGTGCGAACGAATTTCGGGGTCGTGGAGATAAGCACGAACAGCGTCGGATCGGACGGGGAAGCAGCGAGGGGGAGCAACAACCTCGAGGACGACACGAGGCCGGAAGCGAACCCGGAAGTAACGGAACGCGAGGGCAGCAACAACGCCATCAGCCGGGAGTTTGTCGCGTACGATCGGGAACCGGAAGCCGAGCCGGACTATCGAATTCCGCGCGTCAGTCCGCAGATGCACGACTGGCGGCGGAGAAGCATGCTGGAGAACAGCAATTTCCCAACGGCCAACGTCGAGTTGCACGTCAGCTCGACGGACGTTTGGGAAGCTCTTGTCGCGATAAGAGAGGCTCGTTTGCGACGCGAACGCGAGAGGGAGTTCTATCCGAACAACGAGCGTCGCAGCTGGCTCAGCCGATCGAGCAGCGGCGTCAGCATCAACATACCCCCGCGGGGCTCCCACACCGTCGTCATAATCGGCGATCGCGGCAGGCTCCAGACGCAGAATCGACAGGGACAAAATCCCATGTTCGCCATCCCGCGTAATCACAAGATACATCAAAACGTCTCGAGACTGACGCACTACATCGAGGAGCCGAACGTCGGTCGGGGTTACATCAAGGAATTGTGCTTCTCCGCTGACGGTAGGCTCATATGCTCGCCGTTTGGCTATGGCGTGCGCCTGTTGGCCTTCTCCGACGACTGTCAGGAGCTCTCGAATTGCGTACCGAGCGGCAATAAATCCGTGCAATTGGCGGAATTAGCGATGAACCTCAGCCACACTGACATCGTGGTGAGCACGAAATTTTCGCCGCGACATTGTCTCCTCGTTTCCGGTTGCCTCAGCGGGAAAATCGTTTGGCACCAGCCGGTCGTTTAGCTAAATCAATTTTTCTTCTCCGGGCGTTTTGTTTTTCTTCTCTCGTTACGCTCTGTGTTTCTTTTTTTTTTTTTTCTACATAGTATTTTGATCGTTCGATCTAATCGAAATGCGCGGAGCGATGAGCTCCTCGTCGCTCTGTGAGTATTGTTTTCGACGACTTTTATTCGTTTTTTTTTTTCTTCTTTTCTCGTGCGTGATATCGTTGGGAATTCCACGCGGAATCGGTCGGTACGAAATTACGCTGTGGTTTCACGTACGGCGGGGCCGCTGAAGTCGAACTTTTTGTTCTTCAGTCGAGTGGAACTCTCTCCGGAGTCGGTTAAATTTTTGCTTTGAAAAATTACTCGATTCGATATTTCGATCGTGAAAATGTCGCGAGAAAACGTTTGAGATCGCCAATTTTTTCTGTTTTTCGTCCCAATTTATGGTATTCCAGTTTTATCGCTCGGATTTTTCCGAGGAACAATACCGACAAACCGGAAATACGATGTCAATTTTGCGGATTTCGGATGATGACGATATCGAAAAGTTATTAACGAATCAGGGAAAAAAAGAGTCGGTTAAACTTTCGCTTTGAAAAATTACTCGTTTCGATATTTCGATCGTGAAAATGTCGCGAGAAAACGTTTGAGATCGCCAATTTTTTCTGTTTTTTCGTCCGAATTTATGGTATACCAGTTTTATCGCTCGGATTTTTCCGAGGAACAATACCAACGTTCGAGAATTAAAAAAAAAAAAAAAATCTTCAGAAGCGGTGAAAACCGTCGCATCGTCCCGGAAGAATATTCGCAAACGTACTTGACGAGTACCTGAAGATAACGAGATTTTTTACTCATTGTTGAATATCTGTGGAGAACTCTTTTTTTTTTTTTAGAAAAAATCGATAACGAGCTGGCGAAATTTTCTCGTTCAATATCAAGCAAAAAAAACGGTGAAAAAAATTCATCGGATATTCGACGAATTTAATTAAATCCGAAAAAAAAAATCTTTGCTCATCCTGAAATCTTCATTCGCGTCTTTGTCAATTTTACGGTGCGACGTGCGAGAATTAAAAAAAAAAAAAAAATCTTCAGAATCGGTAAAAACCGTCGCATCGTCCCGGAAGAATATTCGCAAACGTACTTGACGAGTACCTGAAGATAACGAGATTTTTTACTCATTGTTGAATATCTGTGGAGAACTCTTTTTTTTTTTTTAGAAAAAATCGATAACGAGCTGGCGAAATTTTCTCGTTCAATATCAAGCAAAAAAAAAACGGTGAAAAAAATTCATCGGATATTCGACGAATTTAATTAAATCCGAAAAAAAAAATCTTTGTTCATCCTGAAATCTTCATTCACGTCTTTGTCAATTTTACGAGGCGACGTGCGAGAATTAAAAAAAAAAAAAAAATCTTCAGAATCGGTAAAAACCGTCGCATCGTCCCGGAAGAATATTCGCAAACGTACTTGACGAATACGTGAAGATAACGAGATTTTTTATTCATTGTTGAATATCTGTGGAGAACTCTTTTTTTTTTTTTAGAAAAAATCGATAACGAGCTGGCGAAATTTTCTCGTTCAATATCAAGCAAAAAAAACGGTGAAAAAAATTCATCGGATATTCGACGAATTTAATTAAATCCGAAAAAAAAAATCTTTGCTCATCCTGAAATCTTCATTCGCGTCTTTGTCAATTTTACGGTGCGACGTGCGAGAATTAAAAAAAAAAAAAAAATCTTCAGAATCGGTAAAAACCGTCGCATCGTCCCGGAAGAATATTCGCAAACGTACTTGACGAGTACCTGAAGATAACGAGATTTTTTACTCATTGTTGAATATCTGTGGAGAACTCTTTTTTTTTTTTTAGAAAAAATCGATAACGAGCTGGCGAAATTTTCTCGTTCAATATCAAGCAAAAAAAAAACGGTGAAAAAAATTCATCGGATATTCGACGAATTTAATTAAATCCGAAAAAAAAAATCTTTGTTCATCCTGAAATCTTCATTCACGTCTTTGTCAATTTTACGAGGCGACGTGCGAGAATTAAAAAAAAAAAAAAAATCTTCAGAATCGGTAAAAACCGTCGCATCGTCCCGGAAGAATATTCGCAAACGTACTTGACGAATACGTGAAGATAACGAGATTTTTTATTCATTGTTGAATATCTGTGGAGAACTCTTTTTTTTTTTTTAGAAAAAATCGATAACGAGCTGGCGAAATTTTCTCGTTCAATATCAAGCAAAAAAAACGGTGAAAAAAATTCATCGGATATTCGACGAATTTAATTAAATCCGAAAAAAAAAATCTTTGCTCATCCTGAAATCTTCATTCGCGTCTTTGTCAATTTTACGGTGCGACGTGCGAGAATTAAAAAAAAAAAAAAATCTTCAGAATCGGTAAAAACCGTCGCATCGTCCCGGAAGAATATTCGCAAACGTACTTGACGAGTACCTGAAGATAACGAGATTTTTTACTCATTGTTGAATATCTGTGGAGAACTCTTTTTTTTTTTTTAGAAAAAATCGATAACGAGCTGGCGAAATTTTCTCGTTCAATATCAAGCAAAAAAAACGGTGAAAAAAATTCGTCGGATATTCGACGAATTTAATTAAATCCGAAAAAAAAAATCTTTGCTCATCCTGAAATCTTCATTCACGTCTTTGTCAATTTTACGAGGCGACGTGCGAGAATTAAAAAAAAAAAAAAATCTTCAGAAGCGGTGAAAACCGTCGCATCGTCCCGGAAGAATATTCGCAAACGTACTTGACGAGTACCTGAAGATAACGAGATTTTTTACTCATTGTTGAATATCTGTGGAGAACTCTTTTTTTTTTTTTAGAAAAAATCGATAACGAGCTGGCGAAATTTTCTCGTTCAATATCAAGCAAAAAAAAACGGTGAAAAAAATTCATCGGATATTCGACGAATTTAATTCTATCCGAAAAAAAAAAATCTCCGTTCCGAGTGTAAATAATTTATCCGACACTTGCAAATAATTCTCGGCCCCCTAAACATCGCGTTAAAAATTGGCGAACGATTCATTCGACATTTTTTTTCACTCGAATCGTCTCGTAAATAATCGGCTCCATGGACCCGAGCATGGACAAACGTTTTCGACGATAAAAAGATTTTACACAGCCGAGAAAAAAAGATCTCAAAGTACGTTGTTCGCGCACTCCAAGTACAACGTTGTACTTAAACTTTTTACTCCGGCAATGAGGTCACGCGCGTCGATCGTACGAGCAAATTCGTTTACATACGTTTTTTTTTTAAGGAAAAACAGCCACTCGTACGCGCGACAGAACGATCTCTTGGATATTTTTTTGGCTTTTTCTTATTTTTCCTTTTTTCAAACGCAATTTTTCGAAGTCATTTAACCAGACGGCGTTGAGACCCACGAGGCGAACCGCGCAAGATCTTGTAACGTTGGAACTATACGATTGTGTACAGTAATTCACGTGATGATTGTTTTGTAAGATTTTGTTTTCATTTTCTATTAATAATATTAATAATAATAAATAATGATAAGGATAATAAAAGAGCATAGTCCAATACCAAATAACGATTGAGCTGATTCATTTGTCGTTTGACGATAATTCTTAAGGACGTTCCACTGTGGTGAAACGAATTTTTTTATACGACTCTTTTTAGCTCAATTTTTCTCGTGTGAAAAAGAGAAAAAAAAATGTATTCGCTTCACAGGGGAGGGAAAATTGTCCGTGCTGATTGGATGTAATTAAAGACGCGCGAGGGGGTTCCTCGTGCGAAGCGAAACAACGCCACGAGAGCGCCAATTGGGAAGCCAAAAAAACGTGTTTTTTTTTGCCTCGAAATAGCAGGACGTTTATAGCACGATTATTTCCAAGCTGAATCTCTCGATATCGAGAACATATCGTTTGGAAAAATCGACGCGTTACTTTTTTTTTTTGTTTTTTTTTCTCTTTTCGTTGGCGGGTTTTTGAGACTCGATCTCTTGACGGTTTTTCAGGTTCGAGAGGGATTTTTCGTTCGACCGAGCGAGGCTGGAAATATTTTTGCTATAAACGTACTTTCGAAATTTAGAAAATCATACGAAAATAAAAATCGTTGAAAAAGGTGTGCTTTTTTTTTTCTTTTCGAAATCCTTCACTGTAATTCTCACGGATGGTTGTGGGTACCGATCCGTTGCCTTGATTTTACCCGGCCTAAAATAAACATTTTGACTTTATTACTATAATTTGTTGACGAAATTATGGCAATTTTTCAACCGAAAATTATCGTATTCGATGCTTCAATTCGCTCGTTGAAGAATTTCGGTATTTTCCCTTCGTTTTTGTTTTTCTATTCGCCAGTAATATTCGTGGAATTTTGGCACAAAATTGGACGAAGATTCTCCGTGGCGCAACGATTTTTCATTTTTTTGGCAAAAAAATCTATGGATATTCATTTTTGTCTGACGGCTGGAATTTTTTTTCGGAAAATTCTTAATTCGGGCTACTATCGACTTTGTTTCTTTTTTCGCACAATTTTGTGTTTGACAAATTGTGCAGAATGACTCGAAAAATATTTTAGAGAATAAAAATTCTCACGCTCGTTGAGGCATTTCGATACTTTGAATTTATTTATTTTTCTGTTCGTGGTATTTGAGACAAAATCGAACAAAGATTTTCCGTGTCGTGACACGATGAACGTGAAACGTGGACAAAACGTTTTCATTGCCACAAGTGTAATTACACCTGCGTTAATGATGTATTAGGCATGAAACGTTTAAGACTACCGACAATGAGCAATTAAACTGTGACACGGTTTTTCCTGATCTGCCTTATCGTTCAAATTCTCTTTTCTCTGTTTTCCAACGCAATTTTCAACCATTTTTTCCGCGCTCAAGACAAAAGGTAAGAGATTCGATCGGATGATTCCGCGGTGCTCGAAATTAATCACGTTCGAAAAACCTGCTCCTCGAAATAACGCAGCTGACGCATTGAAATTGTGCGCAATCAAAGTAAGTACTTAATTATTCGCTCAACTACGACAAACGATTATTTCGATTCGAAAAACAGAATAATTGAAGAAAAAAAAATACATTTTCTCAAATTTCAAGTGAAAATGAACTTTGAATGGACGATGTGAATTATCTTAAATAAAATTTTTGAGAATTTTGGTTTATTCGAAAGAATAACGAATTTTCGTTGGACGAAAAATTTCACGAAAGTTGAGGGAAATTCGATGAAGAAATAATTAACGTAGTCTTCATTTTCGACAGATTTAAATTTATTTAATGACGTACAATAAAACAATCCCTTCATTTTTCGTTGTACGTGTATACAAGTAATATTTTTATTGTTTAATTAAAGAACGTGGCAACAATAGTTCGACACGTGCATGTTGGTATATCCGGTATATAAATATATTGAGCTGCGTTGTACATATTCTTGAGTAGCATCATACGAATCACGAAAAATGTGCAATTCGAAATCGATTTTTCACTTTCCGAAGGTTTTCCATAGGCCAATGGAAAAATTTGTAATTGCAGGTAATGAAAATTTTGAGGTGAAGAACAATCATCGACTCTTAAATCTCTTAGTCTAACAGGCTACACGTAATAACGCTGATTTTAGGATGTATGCAAGGCATCAAGTATTCAGCAACGGTAGAATAAAATGAGAAATTCATGAATTTGTCGAAAAAAATCTGTAAATATTCCGAAAATTTATTGTTTTTCCATGTCGATGTAATTCGTTTGTCTTTTTTAATACCATCGCTTTTTATTTTGAAAAAAATTGGAAAAAATAGACTGTCAAAACACCAAGGAGGTTAAAGAAAATTCCAGTGCGTTCGATGAATGTGAAGGAATTAATTCAACAGGAAAGAGGAAGAAGTTTTGCGAATATTTTCAGAATTTTTCGTTCGATTCTCAGCCGGTTTTCAGAATCCTACTCGTGATTAATTTTGTTACGATTTTTAAAGCACTTTAAATTCTCATTCTATCCTATTTGTTACTGGCATAATACTCGCCATACATCCTAAAAATACAATACAATCCAGTCACATCCAAAACGTAGTGCAATCGATAAAAAAAAAACCATCATGTCTCTCCATTTTATTATTATTCATTCCCGCTTTGAGACTTCTCATCTGGTAAGGGAACACTTTAAAGTATATTTTTCAAATGATTAACATCGTTCGAGGCCAGCACCAATAGATTCGTCATAGATTAAAAAAAAAATAAAAACACATAAATCGTCATTTATCTCTTTATCACTCAAGATTCACGAATCTTCACCTTTTCTCCTATTCTATGGACGTGACAGTACCAGCGAGTCTTTGACGACATAATTGAATAATCTCCCACGTGGTATAACTTTTTTCGTGATTGAATAACTGTGTCGCTTATCGAGTCTTATTTTTTCGATATAAAAAGATCCATGACCAATGCTTCTTTCGAACTATAAATAACATTTAATAAGAAAAAGAAAGAAACAAAAACAAAAATTAGCCAAGAGACGAAGATGAACAAGAACCGTGAGTTAGCGAAGATTTTACCGACCCTGGCACGAGATATTGTGATATTGTGACGTTCCCAATTATTTATAACCCCCGATTAAATCGCGTAGTACAGAATGATCGTTAGCACGACGTACTGAATATTGGCAATGATCATTTCTCCCGTGCTCGGCTCGTCGTAATCGTTATTACGATGAGAACGATCGCCATGATCATATTCGTGAGCGGAATGTTTCGTATGATTGTAATGCTGGCTGGACAGGTCCGAGTGATTATTATAACGATCAGAATAATCGGAATAATCGTCGGACGATTGATCATCACGAGGATGAGCATCGTCGAGTTTCCTCAAATCGGTAGTGTTCGTAGAGTCAAAAAAGGAAGCGCGTACTTCGTGATTTTCCGACGATCTTTTGTTTCTTTTGAACGCCGTCAGTCTGGTGGTAATCGCAGCGTTTTTCACTTGCCGATTTTCCGACGAACGCGGTGAATCTTCGATTTTTATCTGAGCAGGAATCGGTGGCGGTAATTCACCTCTGTACTTGCCAAACTGCGGTGTCTTGCTGAGCATCTCCGACGTCAAACGACCCCTCGATCGTTTGCCCTCCTCCATCCTCGGCCTCGAACGTAACAGGCTGATGTCGTCGACGATTTTACCGTCATAAGCGACCAGCGTACCGCGCGATTTTTCATCCTCCCTCGATCTTTTGGTATCGGCGAATTTTGAGTTCTCAACGATCGGTGGAAGATAGTACGAGTTTGAACGATCGGCAGCCATCTCCATGTCGTCCAGGTTGTCCAATCTTGTTTTTCTCCTGACCTCGTGGACTTTTCGTAATTTCTTGAGGATATGTTGCTTCTTGGCGTTGTTACGATCCAGCGGAGACGGAACGAACATCGGCTCGAAATTTTCTTCACCGTTGTCGTACGAATCGTCATTGTCATTTTTCCTCTCAGCCTCGTCCATCGAATAATCATCGAGATGTTCCGTGAAAATCGCGAGTCCTTCGCTCCTAGCGGCGTTCGCGTCGCGTGGAATATTCCTTATGATCGGTTTGAAGCCGCTCTCAATGACGATCGAGTCCGGATCGAATCCCGTGTTTCTCGCCGGTTTGATGATCGCGTTGTTCGCCTGGATGCTGTTACGATCAAGGGTAATCTCGTCATCGCCGTCATCATCGTCACCGGTTGACATTTTTTCGCTGAATTTCGCTCGTTGTTGGTTTTCCATGATCGCTACTTTCCCAGAATGATGATTCTTGTTGTTGCTGTCGTTAAAGTGATCGATATCGTTATCGTAATTGCTGTTTTGGGGGCCATTTTGTTTTCCAGTCGAGACGACGATCTGCCGGGACGGTCCTTGATAGAAAGCTTTTTTCCGCTCCATCGGCATTGGCCTCGACGAAGATGGCGGTGATAATTCGGGTCCTCCTCCGGTTGGCATCATCATCGAGGCGATGATCGGTCGTCGCTGCGACAATTGTTGCACGATCGGCCTTCTGATGATGAAAAGCTGCTGGCCACTTTTGTGCGGGTTGATGATCGTCGAATGACTCTGCGACGGCCTGGAATAAACGTACTGCGAGGTTCCCGGATGAGAAAAAGGGTATTTCGTCTGTCCGTAGCTCATGATCGGTCGTTGATCTGTAACGAGGTTAGATGATGCTTGATTAGGCGAGGATGACGACAAAATGGCGATCGGGACGGCGGACGTTTGACGAGTCTGTTGGTCGTTCTCCAAATTCGTCATGTGCTGCTCGGGATAATTCGACGATGCGCTCAGAGCGTTTGAATCCGATGTGACGTTAACGCCGGTGTTACCAGGTGCGAATTGTTTCGACCAATCGGCAAAGGCCGAAGATTCATCTCGATCGGCGAGTGTCTCGCGATAGTGAGGGTGAATAGCAGGAGGGTGATTCGATTGGACCAACGACGATCTCACGTCGGTACGATGAGGTCTCATCAGGCCGATCGGTCCATGACGATGAATCATCGAATCGGTATTAAGCTGTGCTCTCGTAACACCGTGCGACAAATGAGGATAATGATGATGATTCGGCATTTGCTGGTAATGATGATTATGATGAATTACGATTGGTTTGACCGATTGGTAATGATGCTGCGAGCTCATTGGCAAAGCATGATCGTCGTACGATTGGCCAGGATCGTTCGTAAGATCGTAAGCTTCTCGAGTGTTGTGAGAAGCCAATCCGATCGGAGCGTTAAGACGCGTTGTCGCGGTTGTTAATTGAGCATTGTTATTGTTGATGTTGCCGTTTGGCATTGTCAGCTTGCCGTGCAAGTTCATAGCTTGATTATTGTTAGGCGTACTGGCGTAATGAGGATAATTGCCATGCTGACCGTGAACGTGATAACGCATCATTTGGTCCAGCTGAGAATTGGGATGAGGATGATGATGATTTTGATGATTTTGATGATTTTGATGATGATGATGATGATGATCGTGATGAAGAAGATTACGATGATGATCGTAAAATTCCGGCGCTTGTGTTACCTTGCTCGTGACGCGAATACTGCCTGCGCTCTCCAAATCTGACACTTGAGCCTGATGTACCGGCGGTGGTTCAACGTATACCGATAAATTTTCGCTCGCTTGTACCGCTTCGGCCTCGTCACAGCTGTCCACGACGTTGATCTTCCAGCCGAGGTAACGATGGGTGAAACACTTTGGTAAAAGAAGATAATACGCTTATTGCGTCATGGAGGAACAAGAAAAAACATCTGCTACGGTTTTTTATCTCGAAGACCAACAAATTTATCGTCCGAAGACCGCTTATTGTTATTTGTACATCCGAAAATTGAAGATGAAAATTTCGTTTTTTTTTGAGATTTTACATCCGGAACATCCCCGAGGACCTCGGAGGCATTCTTGGCTCTCGTTCGAAAGCTCGAAAAACACACGCGTCTCGAGAAAAATCATGATTTTGCTGACCTGGTAGTAAACGGTGTCGGGTGTGTTGGCATCCGGTGTCCATTCGACGATTCCGGGCTCGCCGTGATCGCACTTGAGATTCAAACTTCGTTGAAAAGCTCCAAACGAGGTGTAACTGTCGGCTTCCGGTAGATTTGGATCGTGAATCCAGTTGCATAGACGGCCGACGCCGGTTGGACGTATTTTATTGCCTCCTTGTCGGCTGACACCCGCGAAAATGTTAACTTTCTGTCGAAGGGAGCAAACGAATTATCGGCGAAAATGATTGTCAACGATTAGTGCGGTGAAAAAAAAAAAAAAAAATTTATTCGTGGGTATACGGAGCTGCGGATGACTGACCGCTTTCTCTTCGGGAGTTTTGTGCTCGTAACCACCGACGGGATCGTCGGTTATGTAGAAGGGATGATAACGCGCTGGAACTTCGGGATCGTCACCACCCTCGACGATGAAAGTGTACTTTTGGCCACGTACGACGTTGATTACGGGTATCAGAAGACCATTTATGTACCACGAGATGCCCCAGCCAACGTGACCTGCGAAAGGAAGCGTTCAAATATCCGGATAACGAAATTGCTCCAAGCAAACTGTGGTGATTCATTTGTTAAAAAAAAAACACAAAATATGCAATATTCTCTTATTTTTTAAAATTTATTTTCGCAAGAAAATTTGAAACTTTGTGGAAAACCAAAAATTACCGGTCATCGCGGGGTAACCGTGTTTGCCTCCGGTTGGTCCGAGCTGAGCGTACAAGACACCATCTTCGGGCTCGTAGCACTCGATAGCCGGAATTTCCCAGGCGTTGGTTTTTATCGATGGCGCCGGTGTCGGTGGTGTTTTGTGCGATCTTCTGGTCGTCACGACAATGTCCTGAAACCACGGTTATTACGCTGGTTAGAAAATAAAATTTATCAACAAACATGGAATTTTGTCGTTTACGTGAAAATATCGATGTTTTCGTGAGATTTTGTCGAATCTGTAAAAAAACACGGTATAATTGGGACTCTTCACCTTCTCGGAGCTCTCGGCGTGAATATTCTGCATGTCACCTTCCGGCATGGGACAATTCCACACGGGTGGTCTTCCAAATTCGATGAATTTATCGGTCTTGAGATAATGACTGTGAAAACTGACTTCGTTTCTCTCGTTGAGAGGCCCGATAGCCCAAAGTATCGCCTGAGAAGCGTTCGTCCTAATTTGCACGTCGAGTTCATCGCTGGCCTTCAGGGGTCTCTGATAAGTGACGATGCTGTAACCGTTCACCATTGCCGCGTTCAACAGACGAACGGAATTCGTGTTCGCCTTGAGAAAAAATACATTTGACGATTAATTCATTTTTTAAAAACCCATGGACCATTTTCTCTCTGGATTAACGCTTTTATTTCATTTGTTTCGGAATTTTTTATGCCAGGAATATCATTCCGGGTATTCATGTCAAATTTCTTGTATCATCTTGAGATTCACGGTTTGATATTTTTTCGAAAATAACATATAAAAGTGTGATAAATCTCACGAGAGTACAGTCGTCTTCGAATAAAGACAATCGTGGATTTGACGTTTAAAGTAAACGCGCGATGCAAATCTTGAGACTGTGCAGCGGAAGCAGCAACTTTGACACCAGGATTTGCCAACTTTTATCGTCCGCGTTATACGTATATATGACCTAATATGCATGTACCGCTCGAGATATATCCTCTGCAACTTTGGTGACCGTTACAAAAGCTAAATCTATTTACCTGGATGCGAGTGTCGGGACAACTTCCACGTCCGCCGGAACACTGAGACTTTGCATCGAGGAAGTAGTCGACGGCGTATCCCTGTAAAGTTTGCTTGTCTACCCATGCTACGACAACGTCACCACCTACCATAACACTTCTCTCGGGAGTGGCTGAGAGTCCAAAAGACATGTACTGTCCGGCGTCTAAAAAAATAATTAAAAAAAAAAAGAATAAAACGCCGGATTGTGTTTCGCGATAAGCTCCATCTTTCCGACCATTTTTTCGCAGCAAATAAACGACAAACACCTTAAGGCGGAAGGTGAAAAAAACGTATGGCCTCGTGGAAGCTCTCGTTCGAGGATTTATTTTTTTACAGATTTACAGATTTACTTTTTATTTCCCGATAAATAAAACCACTTTTTGGAGTATCGTTCTTTGTACATCGAAGCAACAGTGTGCTTTTGTTCACGGATTTGTGCACAGATTCATCGCGATAGAAAAAAAAACAAAACAGGCCAAAATTGGCGGAACATTTTGTTATCAATGCGAATTTTTTTTTTATTCCTGTAAACATCGATGAAATTGAAACTTACCGAGTTTTCCGACCAGCTGGACGACTATACTGTCACCGGCAACGGCCCACCTCACCTCGAAAGCCAAACTGTCCTCGAGCACCTCGCAATTGAGCTTTGACTGAAAATATTTCGTGATAAACAATTTCGATTGTAATCACGTGGAAAATTGGCCTGACAAATTGTTCACACTGTCAGTTGAAAAGGATCGTGTCTGATGAATTAATTTGTCGTTTTTTTTTCGCATTTCATGCACGTTTATTGCAAGCATGCTGATAAAAAGTACAAAAATATAATTTAAAAATTAACAGCTCTGTCAAGTGTACTGTGGGTGCTTAATATAAAAATACTTGAATCGATACCCTATCCAGCCGTATTTGGATATGATAATGTTCACCTTTGAAAAAATTTATGTACGAATATATATATATATATATATATTATTTTTTTAAAATTCGTATGAAAACTTCGTGATCTAAATTCGTATTGCACGATATTTCTGAAAAAAAATCACGAAAAAGAGTTTTTTATATCATCGCACATAAATTTACTTCACGGTGAGCATCCCCTGTGCAAATATATTATAAATCTGTGTTTGTATTTTAAGATTAAATAATGCAGAGAAAAATAAAACTCTTTCGCCGATAGAAAATCAGCGATAACAATTTTCCTGGCAAGCATACGCGATTGCATCCTACTATCAATCGCTAATTTTTTCAAAACATTATCCTATTTTTACTCCTCCGTTAAATATTTCTGGTAACAATTTTGTTATTTTTTCCATCGATTTTTTCATCCTCTAAATCGCATCGACAGTGTAATCTAACATTTGTTACTTTTCTTGTTTGATTATTCGGTGCTATTTTTTTTTTAAACAAAAATTTTCGCGAATCTTGTTAATTAAGGTGTCAATGCGACGAGTGCCGCGATATTTCTCATTTTCAATAATAAATGTGACTCTCGACCGAGGCATATGAAATATCAGTTCTCGAGGTTTTCTTTGTTTTTAATTTCTTTTTTTTTTCATTCATCTGGATGTTGAGTGGAGACAACAGCGGTATATACATTTTGGAGAGAAATATCCATATGAGAGACGTTTGTGCGTGTAATCAGAGAAACGTGAACGAGGTACTCGTCTTTTCCCCTCCGTACATGTGCTCGTATTTAAACGCATGCACGCCCTGCAACCGCTATAACCGCGAGGTTTCATAATACCAGTTGAAATTCATGCGCGCGTATTCAGACGTACACAAAGCGCATAAAACACAATAAAACACACACTGGCGTTGCACATACGTGTTGAGAACAAAATGAAAAAATCCTCAATGCGATTTTTTAAATGGCTATTTCTCACGTCCGTTCGATAACGAAAGAAAAACAGCAACACGCGTCTCTCGCTCGTTGATTTGGCGACGTTAATTTAGAAACATTTTTTAATTAATTAGTCATCGAGTCTGGGTCTGCTGAAGCGCCGAAAATTACCGAGGCAATGTTTTCCCCCGATACGACACGAGTTTGGCGAACCGACGTGCAAATTTGCCTACGAATTTCGGAATATTTTGTTTACCATTCCCATGTTTGGAATAATCAGGATAAAACTAATTTTCACTCACTGGGAAAATGATTTTACGTGCTAATTTATATCCAATTTGCTTTGATTCAGCCCCTGAACAAACTCCGTTCTATTTAATTTTATCTCGTTCGTATCTCCACATTTATATCGCGTCATGTACGTGCGTGCGTTTGCTCCAATATCAACTTTAAACGCTCAAATAATTGAGGGTAAACTACATAATTTCACGGGTAAATTTAACGTGTGGCTTATTTCCCTCATAAGTAATTAATGTCGTTCGTTACGTATGTAGATGAATGCCGAAAAATTGTTCACCGATTTTTATTTATTGGAATCATTCTATTATCAATTTCTTTCGCAGTGAAATCGCGCATCCTCGAATTAAGGGTGCACCAACCCTCCAAGTATGTTTACCGTAACGCATGACGTCTTTTTTTCCATTTTTACATTTTACCCTCGCGAAATTTATTGCTCCCTTGTTTTCTTCGCCGGAATGTTTTTCGTTGCCTGAAAATGAATTTTCGCGTTTCCAAAATTGTTGTACGTTCTCGTACGAAGAGACACGAGAAACGATGTGAAAAAAAAATGTTAACATCTCGGTAAAAATGACTTTGTTTCGGTGTCAGCCGCGTGTAAATTCGTATACACCCTTTTGAATTGATTAATTCCATTTGTATAATGTAATATCAATAAAATAAATAGGCCTTTCGCCGAATGTGGCGGTGACAAAAATAAATAATTCGGAAATTCGCGTACAAAAGTAAAGGTATCGAGGGATAGAAGAATAGAGGTAAAAAAAAAAGAAGAATGAAAAGTAACGGAGAAAGAGGAGCTCTGGAAAAGAAGCCTTGTCGCGAAGAGACTTTTATCGTCTTTCGGCGGACGAAAATAAAGTTTCTCAAAGTAGTTTACGAAAAACTTTGCAAGCTTAAGAAACACAAGAGAGAACACAAGGGGTAGGACGAGGAACGGGACTCTAGGAGAAAACAGAGGGAGGCACGGTTGTGAGTTGTGACGCCCTCGCGAAACCGGGTGGCTTCAGACACACGCAAAAAAGTACGACGTCTCCGAAGCTTCGATGAACGGTTAGCGAAAAAAAAAAAGAAATTCTGAACGTCGCCGACGGTGCGTTTGTTTTTCTCGTGAAGTTTAGAAAACGAAGTACTCGTATAGAGTTCAAAAGGAAAAAAAGAAGCGAGGATTTGTGTTTTTTCATCGAGAAGATCCTCGAAATCCGTTGTTGGAAGCTTTTCGATCTATTCGATTGATTCTTACGTCTAAACCTCGTATATCCGGTCGTATTCAACTTCCGTGTGACGACTTGCTTTCGGACAGTTTTTCCGGCAGGTGTTGAGTATTTTAGAGTTTACTCCGTCGAAGGATGCGATAAGACATAATTGTTAAGGGTCCTTGCGGAAATCAGCGATCAGATTGGAATTGATTTTTTTTCTGGAATTAAGAATAATTTCGACAGATTGGCAGGACGGATCTAAACTAGGGATAACTTGTGGAATTTTAGTTTGAATTCTAGAAACGTTTGTGTGGAAAAATTGGCTTGATCAAAATTTCGATGAAGAGAAATTCTTCACTGGAGTCTTTCTGAGATGTTAATCAATGAATATTCGATTCCATCTCGCGTAGCACGACCACAGTGTCAATGTACAGCGAGAGGACAGATTTGGAAAATGATATTTCGTCGGGAGAGTAACGACATATCGCGAAGAACGTTTTTCCCCCTTAAGCATGTCTAATCAGGGGAAAAGAAGTAATTTCCCACGATGAAAAATATTTGCGATTCGGAATAAAGGACTCCTCTTCACGCGGCGAATGATTTCCCAGATGTGTCGCGACGTGTGGAATTCCCGCTTGAATTTTTTCAAAAGACTTCTCCCACTCCCATTCCATCACTAATTCACCGCTCCTGCGTCATCTCCTTCGTTGTATGCTTTTCATCAAAAGCGCGTAATTAATAGCGAACGTAAGAGTCGACTCTCTGATCACCCTGAAAGCTTCGCAGCCTCGAGTAAGAGGCTTGCTGTTGCTGTTGCTCCTGGCGGTGTCGTTGTTGTCTTTCATCACGGGGAACGGTATCATGAATGTGATGATAAGTCGTACTGCCGCCCGGATAAACGACTCTACGACTGTCAAAACCGGCTCTGGAGGAGTCAATTTTATCGCCAAGATTGGTCGTTTTGTAGGACCGCGTTGTCAAACGCTCGTCGCTGGCGGAAGCGCCGTCTGGCGGTAGCGTCTCGAAGCTCGCCTCGTCAGCGCCACTCGGCGTAGCCGCGAAGCTGGCCGTTGGTTTCCCGCGGCTCGTCGACGTCGACGAGCGTACCAATGTTGTCTCAGCGACGTCCTCGAGTCTGAGACTCTTCGGTACTCGGTACTCCAACGATCTAACGATCTGTACTCGATCGTCCGAACGACGATGGAGATAGGCGGGACGATACGTCGTTGGACGTTCGTGAATTTGCGATGAGAGGAACAACGACGTTGTTCCTTGGTTCGACGCGGCTGATGATACACCGGAAGTTTTCGGGTACGATGAAAAACCGGTTGGTAGCGATAAATCGTCCAATAGAATTGCTCGATGATTCGCCGATGGCAACGTTAACCCGGCAAACCCAACGGAAGCCTGTCCCTGCCCCTCGCGCAGATTCTGCAACACAAGGACAGAGACAGGGTTTGTTAAACTTTGGGTTCGTCGAGTCTTCTTTTTTGTTTTTTTTTTGCTTTTTTGTTTCCTTTGAGAACACATGGGAGCGGTTTTTAGTACATCTTTCGAGAACACTACACTTTAAACGTTTTGGCCAGAAATATTAAAGAACTTTAAAAAAGGTATTTTACGAAAAATTTCTCTCGCGAAAAATTATACCGATGTTCACATTTTCATTTAAGAGCGTAAGCGGCCTTTCAAAGTCCGATAAACGGTGTCATTTTTCGGTTTCCGATAAACCACAGATTCTCTTTTTTTTCAATCTTCAACACGATTTTCTCGATGCCGTTAATTTACGAAATAGTTCATCAAAGGTTTTCGATCGTCGTTTTTTCGATCCACCGTTGCTAATGCAGCAACTTTTTTTCCCGTCCACGTTGATACGTGCGCGATACAGCAGACCCGCGTAAGCACGAACGCTCGTGAAGAAGGAATTCCATTTTTTTTTTCCTTTCTCAATACACTATTTTATTTATTCATCGGGAAACGATGATTCACATGCACTCGCAGAATGCAGCTCTTCCTTCGGGGCTCGACCCCATTTCGAATATTTTTCGGAACATTGCTTTCGTGCGGGATGGACCGCGGGAGAATTTTTCGGTAAATAGAGGAGGATATAATCGATCGAGAGATTCGGAGTTTGTTGCCCACATGTTTATAACGGCTCTGCCTATACATGCACCCCACATTGTGTTGCCGAAAAAAAAAATTGTTAAAATATCTGCACTCGATAGAGGAGAGTGAAATATCGAGGAAAAATGCTGAAGGGCACGATAGCTACTTATGTACGTGTATGTGTAATACTCTACGAAAATGCTGAATCACCCGAGGCTCGTACTTTTCCGTATTCACAAAAATTTCTATTCGAAGAGAAGTAATCGTTTTTTTTTTGCCAACAAGAAAGGAGGAACTTTATTTTATAGAAAAGTGTATGAGAAGCAGAAAATGGCACATTTCGAAAAAAATAAACATAAAAATAGAATCTACAAAATATATAGCGGAGGATTTACTGTGAAAAACAAAAGAGCGAAAAAATATGTTTTTTGTCAAAAGTTTTTACGCTGAAAAATCAAACAGCGCGAGCATCGTAAACAGAATGAAGATTTCGTTCTGTACACGCGGACAAATCCGCTCGGGTGTATACGGTTCGTGCTCCGAGAGCATCCTTGCCGGAAATTTTCGGAATATTGACTCCAAAGATACAGCGCAGTTCTCTTTTTTCCTCTTACGCGTAATAATACGTATACGATACGGGAGATTGAACAGAACACTGCGAGAGTCCTTTGAGCTTCTGTCTCCTTGGTGACACAGCGTTTGTGTGTTACACGGGAATAACGCCGAGTGGCGCGAGGGCGGGCTATGAAAAATCTTCAACGGGATGAAAATTTTGATCTGATACCGTTCGAACCCAGATTCCGCCTCGCCAAGAGCATCTTGCGGAATTTTATAACGGTAACAAGACTCTCTTTTGTCATTTTTTACACTCGGCTTTTCCTCCGGCATATAAAATTGACGGAGTGTCTACTTTTGCATAAGATTTTTTTTTTAACTCGATTGACGAATAATATTGCATTAATCGAGTTATTTACGAATTATTCGTGGGTCCCAGTGCTCAAAATCATCTCCAAAGTGCAATAATAAACAGCAGTGGGCATAAAATATCTCCGAGAAAGTTTGAAAATTTCAAATCTAATTCGATATTTTTGTAAGTTTCGTATTCTGCTAATCGGTAAATAAAGATGGCTGCGATTAAAAGTACCGTTATTCAACGGTTCGTCCATGTACCATTCGACAATTTGTTATTTTGATTATAAATACGCGGTTCATAAATATTTTGTCAATCGCGTTAATATTTTTTTTAGAGAGAATTATTAATTAGACGTGATTTGTAATGAGCGGGATGAATTTACCTGGGGTGAAACGCCGAGCATCTTGAGAGAAGGTGGAACGTTGAGATTCGCGGGAATTTGTATGTGGCCAAAGTCGACGGTGAAGGCCTCGCACCAAACGCCGAAATGTCCGAGCTGATGAACCGTCAAATCGCCAGGTAACGTCAGTACGATTGTTTTCCGTTCGTAACGTCGAAGCGGTTCGCTCCTGCCGTTTTCGTCGGGCACGCGATTTCCTTGAGGCGTCGGATGGGCTCCGGGACCGACCCAAAATTTAGCGTCTAGTTAACAACAATCGTACGATATTTTTCAGCCATTCGACAATCCCGACAATCCTGACAATCGAATTTTATTCTTTCCAATCGGTTTTTAAAAATCATCTCATCATCTCGATGTCTCACAGGATCAAAGCTTATGTCGAAATTCATTTCAAGTTTTGATAGAAGCTCCACGATTTTTTTGGTATTCGAGAGTAATCTCGGTCACTGATTAGGAATACTTTTCCCAATTACCAAAATAAAAAATGGCGGATCTAATGTTCGTTTTGCAGTTACGTACGTAAAAGTGTCAAACGGGCAGATAAAACGAGCAGAATTTTTCCCCTCGTTATTGAATTGTTTCTGTTTAATCCGCCCCTTTAGCAAAATTTATTCGTTTTTGTAATTACGAAGTTGTAATTACAATAAGATCGACAAATTGCAGGTATGAAGGTATAAATTTTCAAGGGAGGAACTTGCATGGAAAATGGAAGTTTGAGAATAATTTTTTTCCGAAATATCGAACGAATCGACATAAAGTCAAAGACGATATTCGTTGAATTCACGTGTTTATAACTCACCGGGTGCCTCGCCGTCGTAACTGAATCCCGGAATAAGAAGAGTCTGAGCATCAACGACGACAATCGGCTCGGAGCTGACACCATGAACTCCGTTCAATCCGTCGATTTTTTGAGGTCTTGGATAATCAAAGCCACGCGGTATCCTGACATCCCCAAAATTAACCTGTCGGAGAGATGACAATTTCGTAGCTAATTTGGATCATAGATGTTTTTTCAAAAAAAAGAATATTCAAAAAATATTAAAAATAACTAAAGAATATTCGGGACGTCAAGCAATACGTAAATGCCAATTTTTCATTGCTAGATCCATGTACCCGGAGGAATATCCAAACAATCTTCAATGCATCCTACAGGCATAAACGAAAAAATTCACAAAAGTTGTCAAACGCCTTTAAAATCGATAGATTTGATTGACGATTTTTTCGAGCGAAAATCGCGCTCGTAAGAAAGGTAATCCTCTTCGCGTCTTTCTGTTTCACAGTAATCCTGTTTTCGATTTTAATCAAAGTGCTACAGAGCCGCGACAAGTTGAATTTAGAAGGGAAATGTATTACGTGTGCGGAACGAAATCCACTCTGCCTAAACGATTTGTTTATAACGCAAAAATCATCGATAAAAGACAGAACGTATAATCACCCGGATTGCCTTGAAATCGAGTGCTAAACGCGCGAGAGATAATATATTATTTGTATTTACATGGGACTCTCACTTTCTCCACGGGCATTCGCGAGTTCACCATAAAAAGCAGTTTGCGATACTCGACCGGACATCGCAGCGGAAAAGTGATCGTTCTTTCCCCGCTGCTGCATTACCGTAGGTTGCGTGTTCAGGATGATAAATACAGTGGCGTTAGCCAGAACGATCGAGAGAGTAAAACATCGAGCCGTGTGTGCTCCACTTAAAGAGACCTTGGGGAGTACGAGAGAGGTTTTATTTGAGCTGTCTGATCTGATTCGGCCGTATCTACTGCGCGAACTTGTCTTTATACTCTCGTCAAAGGCGGTTTGGCCACCACAATGCCCAGCAAGGATACTTTTGAATGCATATACACCTTGATTCTGTAGACTCACACTATCACACAGAATATAACATGGACGAGACATCGTTTCATTCGCAGCTCTGATTTAAACGATTCTTGGCATGCGGTATGCCATGGAAATTGAAAAAAAGAAGCCTTCAAAGTTGCTTTGTGAAATAATGCGTATAATTCAATTCCACAGCAGCGGATTGGAGCTTCTGAGTGAAATTTTTGAAAATCGGTATTCCATTTTTGGTTATTATTGGCTTCGAGTTTTGTGGCTGTTTTGTTAATCTGCTGATTTTTTTTTCTTTTTATTGGAATCTTCGTTGGGATAAAATCTTGATTGGAATTTGCTCCTGTGACGGAAGTAAAAAGTGCCTAGGAGCCACGCATTTTCTTCCTAATGGCGATGTGACATATTTTCGAACTCGCGTGGAATATTCGTTGAATGTTAATTGTACTCACTGCAAACTCGTCGCACCAAACGGAGAACCACTTGATATTGTTCAAGGTTTTGCCTTCGGGCAGAGTCAAGGTGATGCCTTTCTTTCGGTATTTCTTAAGGACGTCGGTTCTGCAAGGAGATGGAAGAATAATTAATATCAAAATTTCGTTTTTCACCCAAAATTTTTCATTTTTCTAAATCTATAAAATCGTCGATCAAGAAAACAATCAACTCACGTGCCACGCTCATCGCGCACTCTGAAACCATTGCCGTTGGGATTTTTCGAAGTGCCGGCATAGAAAAACGCAGCTGGAACGAAGACATCGATATAATAATTCGTTTATTGCTGATAAATAAAAAGAAAACAGGAACAAAAATTTAAAAAACGAATCCATTTTTACGCCTATGACATCCGGTAATTTTTCTCTCTGAATGTGAATGCGAAATTAAATTAACGGTGGCCGCGAAATCGCCAGAGTGTGACCGATCCGAATGAGCAATTCATTTTTTTTTTCGAGTCCCTACTGAAAGTGAGATTTCCATGGTAATCGATCTTTCGAATTCAGAGATGCATTGACTAATCTTTTTTCCTCGTCGTGAGAGTAGAAGTCGAGCTATAAACGTCGTAGAGGTATTGGATCACGGACAAATTCGTGATCGGCCGCAACAGCGTTGGCGTTCTTTCGGGAAAGTTCGAGAAAAGAAATTGTTTCGACGACCGGTATGTATCGGGGTCGGGGGAAAGTGTCCGTCGATAGATGCCTGTGTACTTAATATCGGTACGGTGTATCGGATCGTGCTGGGATCGGACAAGTTTTGTGAGTGTGAGTTTCGTCTCACGCCGTCACGTCTCCTTTTTTTAACGTGGAGAGAGAGAGAGAGAGAGAGAGAGAGAGAGAGAGAGAGAGAGAGAGAGAGAGAGACGCGGGAAAAGTGCAAATGACCGAGTAATGAAAGTGTTGGTCGCGTCGAATGTATTATCATTTTAAACAGGAATATCGTCGTCGTATATTTTTCATCGACGGTGCATTCGAACACCTTGTAACGAAGTAGCTACACTCGACGATGTTTGTCAAATTTATAAATACAGATCGATCATTGATATACTACAATTAAGACAGTCCTTGTTTATGACTATTTTTTTTCGATAAAAATAAGGAGAATATTTGATTTTAATTGAATTTGAAATTACATTGTTGATTATTGCGTAATTATTGCGTTTCATTATTGGGAAATGAAAGTGTTGGTCGCGTCGAATGTATTATCATTTTAAACAGGAATATCGTCGTCGTATATTTTTCATCGACGGTGAATTCGAACACCTTGTAACGAAGTAGCTACACTCGACGATGTTTCTCAAATTTATAAATACAGATCGATCATTAATATACTACAATTAAGACAGTCCTTGTTTATGACTATTTTTTTTCGATAAAAATAATGAGAATGTTGTCCCCGTCGAATGTACTATCATTTTAAACAGCAATATTGTTTCGTATATCTTTCATCAACGGCAAATTTGAACACCTTGTAACCAAGTGGCTACACTCGACGGTGTTTGTCAAATTTATAAATACAGATCGATCATTAATACACTCCAATTAAGACAGTCTTCATTTATGAATATTTTTTTTCGATAAAAACAATGAGAAAATTTGATTTTAATTGAATTTGAAATGACATTATTGATTATTGCAAACATTGCGATTTTTGAATGTTTTCTCGTATTAAAATAAAAAAAAAATACAAAAATACCAGAGGGATTTATTGCATCGTGACGTATCAGCCTGACAAACTCTTCGAGAAAGTAAAAAACATTCACCTAGCGAAGAATCGTCATTTCCACCGACTTGCGTAACTCAACGCTTTATTTGGTAGGCTCTCTTAAAAAACGAAGCAATTTTACGATGTTTTTTTCTCAAACATGAAACAAAGACTCACCGGGTCCCTCGCCATCGTACGTAAAGTCTTTGACGTACAGCGTCCTTCCGTCAACCGCGTAAACCTCACCAGTGACGCCATGATGCAGTTCGCTCAGTTTGCCAATGAGTTTGCCATAATACGCAGCGTTGCAAGCTTCTGCAAAAAAAAAAAACATTTCTTCTTTCAAATGACGCGAAATTAAATCCACCCTTCTTCACATACAGTTTAAAGTACACAATCTGTTCGTTGAACAAATATCCCTCAACCGGATATTCAGAGCGATCGATAAAAAATCGAAACCAAAATAACATCGTTTCCCACGTTCTCTCATTCTCTCCTCTCTCATTTCTCCTGTAATATCCCTCTGCACAGCGAGGCACTAAACGCGAGCCTTGCACAAACACCGATTATGCACTCGACACAATAAGAGCCTCGTGTTCATTTTATTCAACTTCGTCATACATCGCATCGATAAATCATTCATCGTCAACTATTTGTACACATCGAACGGACGACCAGCGGAGCCGCGAGTTCTCGTTATGCAAGTCAGACGTACTCGACTATTAAGTCGTTTTCGCAAGCGGATGATCTCGTCGGGATAAGAAGCGATCTCGAGGCATTCACTCCGCGTTCTGCCTGCATTACACATGCATGTACCCGTCGCGATCCACGTAGATATCCGTCGAGAGATATCAATTCGAAATCCGCGCGATACGATGCATTAAAAACAAATGTAAGTTACGTCGTTCGGTGCACCAGCGTTCGATAAACATTCGTCGATGAGCACACTCCGTGATACAAAGCTGAGCTCGATTGAATTCTCGGTGGAAGCGCAAAAACGTCCAGCGTAATGCTTGCATTACGGGATTCGCTCTTATAACGAGATCCTCACCAATCTCACGGATATCGAGCAGGACGAGATGAAGAAGCAGGAGAAGAATAAAAAAAAGAGTGAAAAATGCGTGCATTCACTCGTGTCCTCGAAAGTACACGGTGACGAATGATCAATGGCGATTTTGCCATCATGAGATTGGCGCTACGGTCAACGCGCGCTCCGACGGACGTCATTCGAGCCTCGTTATATACTGATCTATGTATTTGCCTTTATACATATATACGGGTGTTTATTTATACGTTTGTACATGCAGGTTCGCACAAAAGATGCCCAAGAGGAAGAATTTATGCGCGATTACGAGTACCTCGAAGACAAGAGATCCGAAGGATTCCTCTCGTCTAGTTAGAATATATTGATGCAACGCGATAATCGCTACGTACAGTGCGGAGTATGTGTACGCGATATACGCGATCGCATTTACCCCGCGAGAGGATGCCATGTAGGGGATCAAGCACAGGAGGACAAGGATGAGGAGGATACAGATGAGGAGACGGAGCTCTCAAAGTCCGCGCGCGTTCATAATGGAAAAGTAGCCTCGGCGTGTTCTAACGGTAGAAATTCCCTGCATTTTCACGATGTACATAAATCCTCGGAGCGTCTTTCGCGAGGAGTGCGTAAACGTATGTAAAACCTTGGGTTCGTCGAACCACCTGGATATCTCGTTGATTTTTATCACTTTTTTCCTCCTCTTTGAAGTCGAATTAGGCCATCGGACTCGCGATCGTCGCGTTTCTTTCGGGATACATGTTTTACCGAAGCAGGTTATTTGCGTACTTTCAAAAACCGCTTTGACGGCAATTGCGATAGTGACGGCAAATTATAAGTTGGTAAATCGAAAAATTTCTGACAAGGCGAAACGAGGATTCGGAAAAGGTGTTCGAGGGGAAAATTCGTCTCGGAAGCTCGAGAGTGATGGCTAAGAGAGAATCGATATTGGAAAATGGTTTGGATTGTTCAAACGGACTCTGGGACTGGGATTTCCCGGGAGGTGTCGGAAGGATCATGGTCAGCGAAAGTAATTGCCGGGCTTGGAACGTGATTTCGTGAAACGCCCGAGTATACGGTACGTCGGCTTTATCTCAAGGATCAGGCGAACGTTGAAACCGGAAATCGATCGCGATCAACACGATTTAAACGCTCTACAATTATTCCCAACGTTGCTACGAAAGTGCCTACCTCTTTTGCGAAAAGTTCAATTAAATTGACCGTTTTGTCGTAAATTATTTTCCAAAGTATCTCCGAACATTGCGCCAAACTTTTTCGTCCATTCGTTCTTCGGCTTTTTACCAAAGTACATTAAAAAAAACTGAATTTTTTCAGAGTTCGCGCTCTTTGAGTCGACTGATTAAAAATTTCGAAATGTTTCACGAGTTCATCACATCGATTCGCCATTGAGAATCGCGATGAAAAACATCGAAACGGACCCTCGGTCGGAGTTGAAACGTTCGCGATTTCCGGGATACCCGCTTTGAAATTACGTATCAATTACCCGCGATACCACGCGGTAATTTCGAGTTTGGTTCGTCGAAAGCAAAGCTCCATTTCTATAAACGCGAGAGTTTCCACGATCGATCGATGTAATACCTGACTAATGGGTAAGGGAATATCGTTAATTAGCGCAGTAACTAAATACCCAGTTTCGTAGTTACGTTTTCATAAAAATATACCTCCTGGCATATTCATTTGCATAATACACGCGCATACACAGCAGAAGCGAGATTGGACGCTCTCGATGGAGGGATTTAGAGCAGAGCAAGGAATCACGAGATGGAATGTTTGACGTCCATTTCTCGTTACATGCCGACCCAAGGAGAGAATACAGCCATTTCCGAGGGTCCATGCACTATCGCGAGCTCTCCTCTCGTCAACGATCGTGAAGAATGCCATCCTCCTAAGCGGGAACTCGACGACTCTCTAAACTTCTCCCCTTTAAATTGATGTATACATAACATTCCATGGGAAATATCCCATATAAACATGCACATAATGCTGTTTCGATAGATGCGCAGACAGGGCGTAAGTTTTCATCCTCTGAACGTTAATGCTGTACATGCCGTGCATGTACGTAAACCGTTACTCGTGTTCCATTCCATGGAATCGATTGTAAACGTCAAACCGCGCCCGCCCGTCTTATCGAACGCATGCCGCGTGCGAGAGCTTCGTGTCCGTCCACCACGGGATTACTCTACTTACCTGTTACAGCGCAGCTAAGTTCCTAGCGTAACCAGACGCTCGTGTAATCGACCTAACGAGATGCGATATAGATCCAGGGGGGGGGGGGGGGGAGGAGGAGGGTAATTTTGAGAGGACGTCATACGCCTTTCTAGGCCAAGACGAAAGATTTTTTTTCATCATTCCACAGTACTTTTTTTCGTTGGGATTAATTTTTTAAAGAACGACGAATTTGCGTGCGTTTGTGAGAAGATTGATAAAAATTCGATTCGGCGTTGCGTGATTTAACGTTGCATTGTGGATAATTATAGTGAATTAGTGTATCTCGTCTCTCTGTTTCTTTTCTTTTTTTTTTTTTGTACACCGCGTCTGATCTCTTCGCGCGTTGAACTTTTCTCCACTCGGCTCCGCTTCGATGCCGAAGCCAGCGAGTGCAACCTCGTTTATGATAGAGTCAGCGTAATGGAAAAAATTGAATGGAAAAATGAGGGAAATAAAAGAAAAAAATTCTGTACGAAGCTGATGGCTCGAACAATCGATGTTACGTATACAGGCGTATGTAGGTCTACAGTACTTTGGGGTAATGATTTTGTATATCCTTTTTCCACTTGGCTGGCTTATTCTGCAAATATGTGCATAAGACTCGTGGGAGAGAGAAGAAAAATGGAGCTCTCTCGTGTGGAGAATAATCGATGCGAATTTTATATTCGTGGATATTAGGGTGTCGGATATTTCTCGAGTTGAGTTTTTTTTTCTCACCTGGGTATGCGACAAATTAATAAATCGGATATATGGAAAATCGAAAAAAAATGTAATAGCTCCATTGACTCCTGCTTGGATGAAATGGAAAACATGGGATTTTTGCGCTTTTTAGATTTCATTTCATTTCGATCTTATTGTATTCATAACGTTTTGGAAAACTGTCGATTCTGCTTCGACAGTGTTTTTTTTTTTGAAAATCCCTTGTTTAATAAGTGGCATTTGAATTTGTATCCGACATTGTTTTTAGGCTATAAACGAACGATTTGTAGTACGCCCAAGTGGAAAAAGTTATCTTGGGAAATCATGAACACCCTAAAATGCCTGGTAATCCGTAAACATCGTGTATAGCCAATAATTCAACTGGAATAGTCCAAGGCATTAGTTTTGTTGACCAAAGTGTCGGAAGAATTATTTAAAGGATTTCTATCAACAATACATGAATAAACAACGCAGAAAACGTGTTAGGGTTGTTGCTTTACATGTCTATCGTACAAAAGAGCCAATCTAGATGGTTTTGCAAGTCGTCTAAATCAACAAAGTTAAGAAAAGCAATCGAGTCGATGGCAGTTACATCTTCCATCTTACTGTCAATAAAAATTTATCCTCCTCGAGGTAAAATAAACTGCAAGGGACGTTTTTTTCGTCTCTTATGTGTGCTTTGCGAAACAAAAATCATTTTGACCAAATGGGGAGTAAAAAAAATAGAATGTTAATTACCATGGGCCACCGCCCATTTTATGAGATCACAAACGCGTTTGAACGATAATTTAACCGTTTTTATATATATCAATACTTTTTTTATATTCAGCCGACGTTTACTGCATAAAACACTCGAGATGGAAAAATTGTATCGCTGTATATGGCGGCGTCATAAAATTTTATGTTTAGCAATAAACATTGTGAAAAATCGTAAATCACATATTTTCCGCAACTGCGGCATAAATTTCACAAATGGGAAATAGCTTTATTCTCGATGATAGAAAAGTTCGAGAATATTGGTTCGATTTCGATTTAAATTTACGATATGACGAAAATGCGTCTATTTTTTCGTGTTCGTTACAGTAATTATGATTTAAGATATCGATATTTGTATTCGCGGTGGGAACAAATCTATATATGTATTTCAACTTGTTTAACCGGGTTTTGAGAGTCGAGATGAAGGGGGTAGCGCGTTTCTGCGCCTCCAGCGGAGAGGAAATGTCGTAATATCGATTTGCCTGGGAGACTCTCATTATAATAATTATCTCCGCAGAAACCAGTCATACCTCTCTTGGATGAGTTCTTTTTTCGAGATTTTGTGGTATATCTATACGCCATGTGCTCGTGAAAGAGCAAGAAAGACGGAAAAAGTAATAAGGCGACGGGGACTACTTGATTTCCGTATTGAAACTTCCGTTTTTTTTTCTTCTCTATACATACGTATCAGTCGGCGAGAATCGTGAGTAAAAGTTACGAGCTTTCTCATCGCTCAAAATCTCAGACATTTGGCAAAATGTTGTTTTTTTTTCCACAACGATTAAATATCAGGATTCTTTCGTTGGTTATTTTTAATTAACGCGATTAATAGTCCAAATGTCCTATTTTCAAGAGTTTTCGATACGCTTCATTTTTTTTTTGCATTTTCAGAACGGAAATAAACGAGAACGTTGCGATATTTTTGTGTCAGTCGGCAAGAATCGTGAGTAAAAGTTACGAGGTTGTTATACTGTGTGAAGTAATATATGAGAAAGGTGTCTACAATTTTTCATTAGAACATTAAACATCAGAATCGCGGCTTTTATGATGACTGATATTATCGTACTATCTCTCATTGTCAAACTGCTTAATGGGGTCAACGTTACATTCATCAGATCGCAGGGAGACAAAAACTCGCATACGCGTCGAGTCGCGTGCGCCTCAGTGAAATATGCATTTTTTTTCTTCCTCCACATCACACAGCGATAAATTTTATCGAACGGCAATTTTACAATTCGCACCTTTTTCGTCTTCAATACGACGACACTTTTATAAACTACCGATTAAAGAACGATCTCAAAAAAAGGATGCAAACATCTCGTAGTTTGAAAAATTTTGAAAAAAAGATGGATAGATCCAAAAATGATTAACGAATAGTTCAAAAAAATTCAAAACTCATACGCTCTCTTTCGACGTGGATTTTCTCTCGTCGTTTTAACTTTTTTTTGGAAAACGAATAATTTCGCGTGACGAGAAAACGAGTTCTCTAAAATCTTGCCTGGAATTTTCGGTCGCGTTTGTATTTTTGGGGATTTTACGAATTTCTCGTATGATTGGATTTTCGATATTTTCCCTCGTTTTCGGAACGAATTTTTAACGAATTTTGAAGTATGACGTGATTGTATCATATTTTAAACATCGATGATTTATAATCGTAATTACCGATGGATTTATAATTAGCGATCACGAAGATACATTTATCCCTCTGTCACCCTTACAGCCATTAATTTCGATCGTGCCGCGACTCGGGAGTATTTTAACGTCGAGTGTCAAGTATGCGAACGTGAAACATCAAAATGACATTTTCTCTGATTCTCTTCACTGGCGAGAGAAAAAATCCCCGGCATTCGGTCTTTTTCGAATTACCGCGATTGCATAATTAATTAACGAGGAAACAATTTTTCAGAACTATGAGTCGTCATTGCAGCTTCGCGGGGAGTCGAGCTCTCGTCGTCGAAGCTGTCCGCGACTCTTGATTTACGTTTCTCCATACCATCAATCAT
Source organism: Heteropelma amictum (assembly GCA_959613375.1). Taxonomy (NCBI): domain Eukaryota; kingdom Metazoa; phylum Arthropoda; class Insecta; order Hymenoptera; family Ichneumonidae; genus Heteropelma; species Heteropelma amictum. Next base: position 28,795,891 of record OY390721.1, read on the forward strand.
TATTGCAAAATTTTTTTCCGCAACCGCAAATAAAAACACCCCGTGCATTCTTTTTTGTCGTGGCCAATAAATTCGCGGATCATCGACAACTCAAATTGCAACAATCGAGTTATTAAAGAACATTCCTCAACAGACGTGACGAAGAACTGTACAAAGATTTATCTCAGCGGAATTTTCATCGATCGAAATCGTGCGAAATTGTGGGGAAAAATTGGAAACAAAAATTGAACCCAACACGTAGGTTGAGTATCAAGTCTAACAAGTCGCGGCTAATGGTTATTCTCGTAGAGAATCTATTCTTTTGGTATTCAAATTAATACGAACATTATTTTCACACATGAGCGTACATCTTGGGTCGTAGGAAGTTTAATTTTACGAGCCAGTGAAATGCAAATGATCACGTAATCCTTCCTGTTCTCGCAGCGTCCTCGTCGGTAGTCGCCGTTGTCGTCGTCGTCAGCATTCAACCAGGTAACACGTACGCATCAGATATATCGTCCACAGTGCATCGCACTTTTATGAAGAAGAGGAAGAGCAGGAAGATATCTCATTGCGCGTTACGCCCGTTTTGCTGACTCTGACACACGTACCTCGCTCGGGGAACTTTCATATTTTGCGTGTCTCTTGAATTCGCGAATCTTCGTTATTGCGCTGCTACTTTTTTCGCGATACATTGCGCCCAGTTTTGCTACACTGTACGAAAAAATCTTCATCCTCTTCTCGCCATTTCGATAACGAAATTTCCTACGTGAAAAAGATAGATTGACGCAATTACGAAGGGATGCTGCGATTTTTTTTCATCCGATCTTTCATTTTAACAACGTGAGGTCTTTGAAGCTGCAAGAGCAGGAGCCAGGAGGAATACAATACGTTTCTCGATTCGTATTTCGTCGAATAAGCTTCAACAAATATTCGTAACGAAGCTACAAAGTCGTAAGCATCTTGAAAACTTCGAGGCGAAATTTCGTAAAAAGATAAAACTCCCTCGAAAACAAAAAAATCATCTCGTTTTCCATGTTTTTATATACCGGTAATCGAAAAATTTCTGCAATTTTCTTTCATCCCGAGTTGTTAAAATCGTATACGACATTACGTGACATTTTTTCAAAATCGTGCCATTTCTGAATCATTAAATTATTCTGTAAAAATATACCATCTCCTTCGATGTAAAACTGGGTTATTGGGCCAGTGTAATTGATGAGTATTTCGCACACACGAAGATCACACCAGTTTGGAGAACATCATCGTGGAGAGCATCTCATTGTTATTTAGAAAGTACCCTTTTGAGGGAAAACTTGGAAAAAGCGTCAGCGAGAAATAGCAGCTTTGCAGCTGTAAAAGCTTTCGTCATATCCCAAGAGCTTAAAACTCACGGAATGCCGGGATATATTGCTCGGTTCTTTTTTTTTTCTGCTCATTTTACGTATGAGAAAACTCTACGTGACATGCTGATATAACCATATCTACCTCTGTGGGAATTCGAGTAATAAATCACAACGTATTTTGCGTATTACATACCGTTTCAGAGGAACGTACATGTACGAAGAGATATACATTTATGTGATGAAGTTGTCGTGGAAGAGATCAGCGGAAAGAGAGATTCTCGACGAGGGAGATCCGAAATTGTAAACGACCCGATGTCGATGACCCTCTGACATTTTCAGATATTCATTATATACATACGTAAAGATACATATAAAACATCGTATATATATATAAAGCATATAAAACGTTCGCTGAGAGAAGCTGCGATGAAGGAGAAAGCAAAGAGGCGGTGGCGGGCTTCGCGTGTAATTGGCCTCGTGTGTCGCAACGTTACTTCGACGATGCCCGAGCAGAAACTCGAGGAGGCCTTCGGTTTTTCTTTCTCTTATTTTTCAAATAATTGTGCATAAGCCAAAGGATGCTGGAGTTTCGATCGAGAATTGTTTGACGTCTCGCGACAAACGTTCGACTCAAAGAGAAGTCGTATCTCGATTTAAAGCTTTGAATTTCGCTCGTTGAATTAATTAGAGAAATAAAGGAGATGGAATCGCGAAGAGTTTCTCGAAATCTATTTTTGTAGACGTGTATCGCGTATTATAGTTGCGAAATTATTCGGATGATTTTTTTTTCAATTTTTTATGGCGACATTAAATCTACAGCTAAGCAGCATGTTGAGACTGTGTTTTCTCGACGCCGAGAGGAAGAATAAAGTACGGAGTATTTCGAGATGCTTCTCGAGGTGATTGATTTTTTTTTTTCGGCTGCTGAGCTTGAAAAGCAGCCGGAAGCATTAATTTACTCAAATTGCTGCTTTCGCTATAAATCGCTCCGATGGTGCGAATTGTTTCACATTGCGACGGGCGAATGGCTGTTACTTAATATCGCATCGTGATGCGAGTCAAGAAACTTGATTAACCGCTAAAATCAAAGGAGTCAAAGCGACCTCACTGCCACGAAATATAATGGTGTCTGTTCCTTTTTTTTGGCAAATATTAATTCAACATTATCACGATCCCAGCGGGTAAATAATCAGTAATATGCATATTCATGTTTTTCGCAAACTCCGCAATCTCGAAGTTACTCCAAGAAATTAAACACACCGAGTCGTATCCCGGTTGGGGAGTGTGAAGAAAAAAGTCAAGCACGTATATATCTCGTTATAATCTTACTCGTTTTTAGCCCCGAGCGAGATATCCATCTCGACACCCGGAAAGTATCATCCAATTAACGTGACAAGTATATCTGCGTGTATCGATTTTCGCGTTTCTTTTTTCGAGCGAACGACACGAACGCATTACACGCACGAGAACTCGGTTTTGTCCTGACATACCTCGCTTTTTTCCCAACAGCGGAATATGAAGAAAAAGCGTGTCGTACGAGAGAGAAGATTGGAACAAATTGTACTGCATAAAAAAAAACAGAAAATGGTAAATCAATGCTCCAAAATGTGAATTTTTTCTTTCGGATCGAAGAAATTTAATTCGTTCTGAATACAAAATGCCAGAGACGCGGGGGAAAGGAGAAAGTGAGTCTGTTAATCCTCGGCCTTCGTCGAAGAGACAATGAATTAGAGCCTGTCTTTATTCGTCATTGAATAAAAACGAGAGATGATCGTCTCGCTTTTTTTTATTTTTTTTTTTCCTATTCTTCGGGGATTGACGAGACCATTTTGTGGTTCCATCAATGTTCTGATGTATGTGTTGTACCATATGTGTGTATAAAAATATTGAGTGAAATCATGAATGAGTTCTCGAGCCCGATGAGCGTAGGTTGCTTTTGATTTAACCTCTCTCACTATGCTGGATAACTCACGGATGGAGGTCGCACTTATGCCTGTCTGGATATTGTAACTTCACTTTTTAATAATCGCTGCTGCTGTTTCTTCTCTTCGTACGCAAGGATTTACGTTCAAAACAATTTCTAAATACAAATTTATCAACGTGCGCGAATCGTTAAAATATTTAAACACTCGGGCTGCTGTGGGACGTTCGTAAATACGAAACTGTACGGAAAGAGAAAGGCACGTATCGTTTGTATCTAAAAAAAAGCAGAAAAACAAGCAACGTCTTTAATTTCAACGTGATCGATTCAACGACCGCATATTGTTGAAATAAAAAATGTATATCCGCAATTACACTCGAGTCAACTTGAAATTTCGTTGCCCTTATAAACGCAGTCTGTTTGAATATTTTTTTGTCGTAATTCATCGTTAATTCAAAAGACAAAAACTTGAGCCATTTCTTCGAAACCTTGCGGTTTGCAGATACGTTAATTATGAATGTTATTGAAAGGTCTATTTCTGTAAAATTATACACAAAAAGAAAAAGACTAAATGACGCTACAAAAATGGTATTAATATAGACCGTTTGAAAATTACTCGACAGTTACTCCGCAAGTACCGCATAAACACTATATGTCACTGACATTGAAACCTCGTTTAATTTAATTTGACACATTATTAATTCTCTAAATAATCATATAAGAGACAGCTGCAGTTTCGATGATTATGTTGTACAAATGTCGATGCCTGCGAATGTGGACGATAATTTTTTTAGGAGGGAACCGAAAAAAATAAAGATTCCATGCACGTACGAGGGAAAGCAGTCATGAAATCGTCCGTCTTTAGCATCCAGCATTAACACCCGCCTTCCGACAGCTGGATAAACGAGATTTATCCATTTCATCGCGGATGGCAGCAAAAAATGAATGCATTTTTCTATTTATCGATTATACAGTTCGTTTACGGTACTGTGGATCCCCCAAAGGAGCTATAACGCGAGCAAGATTGGACGCGGAATCGAAAGAGTATCGTGGGTGCCGAAGTCCGTGTAGCTGCGCGCACGAAAGTGCAGAGAAACTCGTCAGCCCGAGAGGGTATCTGCTCTTGCATCGAGAGATTTTAATACGATTTTCTCCTACCGCGTCGGTATGGACCAAACAGAGCGTTAAAAAGCGATACACAAATGAACGCTGCAGAGGAGGAAAAAGACCGCAGTCGATTCGACGTCTCAATAGAAATTTGCGACGTTTTTAAAGTCGAATAAAGTCCAGGGAAAATTCGTCACGAAAAGTCGTTTCATTCCTCGTTATTCGACATTTTTTTTTCAATCCATCGCTGTGGTCTTACATCTCGCATGGTTGGTTTTTTATTCTTGGGAGTCCATCTTTCTTCGACCGAAAAGTGATTAAGAGAAAAATTGTTGCGTTGATTTTCTTTTCTTGATCTTGATCCGGTCAAAAATAATTTTTCGTCTCATCCGAATCAGCCGATTGTGGTCAGACTCGTACGTCTGTATAATTCGAATGTTAAATTGCGTCTGACCTTGAATTTTGATCGCATTAAATCTACTTAAGGAGAGAGATACTCCGGCGACTAAGTCAATCATCCCGAATTGATTCCAAATTGAAAATGATATATATTCATTGCTCGCGACAATTCGGAACGCTCAATTTGGAGCGTTTATTCGACAGCGGGAGATAGAATTCGACGGCTCAACTATCTCGTTGCTCGGTGCTTTCACATACGCCCACTAAGCCTCCGAAGCCTGCTGCAACTTTGTATCTTCCCCATGCATATATTCAGATCCGTTTGTGACACGTGTTGGGCGATGAAAATTTTATGCTCGAAAATACATGACATTAAATCCATGCACCAGAGGCACTTTGCGCGCGATCACATGTGCACATTTCGAGCGAATTTTTGAATAATAATTTGATCAATGTCGCGTGAGAAAATGACATGGAAAAATTGCCTTTTTCTCACGAAAAAACAAAGTTGTATGAGAGTAATCAAGATGTACAATGAAGAATCTCAGCAAGTTGTGTCTTGTGAATGCATTTAATGAAACTTTGCGGCCCATTGGTGTTTGTCTGGCGAAAGAACGACGGATGAGATCCCATCGCTTTTCGTAATTCTCGCATCAAATAATTGCTCGAATTCACTATTCGTGCTTGAAACGAGAATTAATAGGATTGCCAGTTCCTCGTGTATTTTGTCTATGCAGACATGTCGCCATTCCGTGCGAATGTGGAACGACGTTTCGCAAGGCAAAAACGAGACTCCCCTGACGATTTACGCGGAGACTGAACCGAGCGATAAAACCGAAGTGAGAAAATTGACATTTCACAAAGTTACCACGTCTGACAAGAAATTGATCCCATTCTTGTGCATCGCTGGAGTCCGTGGAGGAAAATAAAATTTCGCGCGAGGGATAATCACACGACACGAAAGTCAATGCGACACGAGATTCTCCTATACGAAAATCGTTTGACTCAATTTAATCGATTAGTGAGATAAACAGTAATTACGATGTAAAAATACCAAATAATGATTGCATCGACTGGAATGAAATTTGAATCACACAACGCACGATTTTTCGCGAATAATCGGATTTAAATCGTCACCCCAGTTTCGTCAAATTTTTTCAGTAATTTTTCAGCAAGGAAACATAAACATTTCGCCTCTTAAAACATAAACTTTCTTGTATTTTCGATACATTTCGACTTTTTTCACTCGCAGCTTTAGTTTTTACATGAAACTCGCCCTTTCTCTATTCAATTTTCCATCCCGATTACATTCGTTTCTATCGCAGAAATTAGAAGCGCGAGTCTACGAACTGTCAGGCGTCTGACAACACTCGTGAGTTACCACTGTCGCAATCCTCGTTTTCCCGCGATTTTCAACCGGTACTCCAATTGTACAAACTCACGTGTACATTATCATCCATACAAGCAGTCAAAATGCCAAGAAAAAAACTCAAAAAACAGACGAAAATGCGACATCTCAGCGCCAACAGAAGGAAAATCATCACGCAATTATCAGCTTCGCGAGATATCGGACGCGAGAACTATTTTCGTTTTGGGAACACCGAGGAACAAAGTATTCCTGGAGACAAAGTTTTTTCGTGTTACCCTTTCACCTCCATTTTTGTGATTCAAAAATCCATATATATATAAATATATGTGAAAAAACGAACGGAAATGAGAAAACTCACGTGAGGCCAAGAGGATAAAGAGTGCAGTTGTGAGTAGACGTGTAGTGGATGAGACGAATAAGCACTGTGCCGAGGGTGCTGATAGAGATGATCGCGTCATGGCGTCTTCGTGGTTACTGTCGTCGAAAGTGTCCGACAACGATCCAGGTAGCTTTGTGCCGCGAAGCCAGCAAATATCCCACTACTCCAAGTATCACAGGAAAGGAAGGTAAGCCAAGGCAAAAGTCCAGGCTGAATTGCCGACCTCACGGAGGTAAATACACACGGGCAACGGAACCAGGGAACCAAAAGAGGTGTTTTTCTTAATGTTTGCTCTTGTTCTACCCGTATTGCGCTGCTTTTCTTTTCCTCTCTACTCTCGAAGCGTTTACCCGCGATATTCGCGTGCGGGTATCGATGGACCGCTCTCTTTCATTCGCGCGGTGGGATGAGTTCCTTTTTTTGTCTTTATCGCCATTTCCCGCGTGTCAAAACTTTTTTTTAACACTATCCTTCGACCGCGCTCACCTGATCCGTCGGACGGTAATGGCGTCGCGGAATCTCTGGACGGAAATTTTTGGGAGCTAAATTTTCGAATCTAAATATATCACATTAGGATCTTCACAGCCTAACGAATCAGCGTGGAATTCAAAGACAAAAAGAAAAATACTGCGAAATATTTTGAATCCCCTCTTACGAGTGCATGTGAGATTTGTTTTTTTGAAATGCAAATTCACGTATTCAGAAGGAAAATTGCGAAAAAGTTCTGAAACAATGACGCTTTTTTTAACAAAATATGCTGTATAAGGTTTGATTTTTGAAGAAAAAGGGGAGCTTTCTGATGGATATAATTGCTTTGAGAGCTTTTTTGAAAAGTGAATATTTATTTTGACAATTGACAGCATCTGTTGGTCCTCTGGCTGAATAACGGTAAGATGAACAGGTACATTTTTGTGTCGGACAGCAAGTGAACATTCGAGGGAATCGTTGTTTGATTTTAGTCTGAAAGAAAATGGTGTCTGTTTGTAGTATAATTACGGGAGAAGAATCCATACACATAAATTCGATTGTTAATTAATGTAATTCCGAGCAAGAATTATCTTAAAAAATGCACCTGCGGAATGTGGTGTAATGCAATTGTTACATTGTTGCCGTTCAAGTGATACGCGTGGAAGCGGAAATGCCTTACTCGTACAACCATAGGATATACCTTTGGATGGCTCGAGTACGGAATTTAACGCTGAGCACACATTCAAATTTTCCGTGGCTGCAGAGGGATCCTCGCTCGCCTGGAAAATGAGATTCAAGACTGTAACTTCTGGTGTTAAACTTTGTCTCAGTTTTGTCACACGTGCGATATTTTAATTGAAATATTCGTTACAATTATCATCGCTGTTGACAAATTCAGCGCGATACTTTCTCGTGTATATTGGAGCAAAAAGCCAAATAGACGTCGGAGAAGATTTTGAAGCAAACAAAGATCATTTGTGCCGAGTCTTACGATTTTGACGTCGAATCAACTCGAACATCAAAAATGATCGCTCGTATTTTCGTGCCAAATTGAAATCGACGATGATCCCAAAGAATTGAAAAAACGCAATTGACGGAAGATTCACCAGTCTTGGATAATTTCGAAATATTTCGAAATTTGAAAATATCGATGATAAAAAAAACGAAAACAAGTAGTAATAATCAAAGCTGACGATGGAAAATAACGACAGTAATCAACAGTGAAAACAGTAATAAATAGTTGAGGGTTTTAAATTCACACTCGGACATTTTTCTCTATTTTTTTTGTCACGAACGATAATCAATTGTAGAAACGTTGAAATCGTGCTATATCGAGTCATTTGTTACGCAAAAATCAACGCAATATCGTTTCGTCAGATTTGTCAGTAAAAGAACCGCCTGGGGATTTTCTCGTAATGTATAAACGTTTCTTCATGCATTCTATAAATTTCTCAGGGAATGAACGTGAATGCAAGTTGCATTAAAATATAGTCACGGATGCAGGGAGGATGGTATTGGTCGAAGTGTACGCTGATGGATATTAGCATTAAGTGGTAAGTAGTGGTATATGCACACACAGCTGGGTGAGAGTCCGGGCAAGCGTGCTAAAGTGCTCTCTATTCTGTCATGGCTGGGCTGGTATGCGGGACGATGAGTTACGACGGAAACCAAGAGGTGTCCAACCTAGTAACCGCCTTCCTCGACGGTCCGGCTCGGAGCGATGCGCACATGGCTTTGTAAGTTCGTTACAATTATATCATTATTTAATTTTTTCTTTTTTTTTTCACATTACTCAATTACAACGAATCGTCTTTGGCTCTGATCGTAAAACCACGTGTATACAACGCATCGTATTCTTCCGGTCTTTGTTTCGGATTAATATTAAAGTTATTATTATTATCATTAAAATGCTGTGATAAGAAACAGAAAAAATGGCAAACAAAAAGGTGACTTCCGTTCTAACGAGTATAATTACCATATTTTTCGCTGAGCATTTGGTGGATCTTTATTATACTTTTGTTTATACACTGGCCACTGGAGTTTGAAAAAAAAATGATCGCTTTGATTGTTAAATAAAATCAATGTATTTTTCGTTCGTTCTCTCTTGTTATTCCTGCCACTCCCTCCACTTTTCTACCGTAATCACGTCTATTTTGCTGCTCAATTTTGCTTCAGGAAATCGATATTCTAGGCCTATGGAGCCGTAGGATTCTCTTTTGGATCGGTGCCAGACTCCGCCATTTCTTCGACGTCTAAACCGTGTCATTCCCTGTCCCTTCTTCTTATCGTCTTATCTCTCTCAATACACAGACGCATCGTCACGTATCGGCATCAAAGGCCAGAAAGTAGATGAATTTTCGTCCAATTAAAAGACAAAAACCAAGGGAAAAATTGATAGTTTTCTCCTCTTCGAGACAAATTTATCGTCACGTGTCATCGAGAATGCTGTATCACAAAACGTTGTTGTTTTTCGGAGCAAAACATTTCGCTGAGATTCGAGTAAAAAATATCGTCGACGAATTAAAAAGCACAGGCGTAAGAATTTCGATGGATTTTTTCGAAGATAAAGACCTGCGTCGGATTGTTGATTTTCTCGCTTAAATTTTTTGCATTATACCGTGTGACGCTCACGCGTCAATTTCCACAGCATTTACTGTCTTTGTCATTATTTTACCAGTTACTCAATTTTTACCCAGCGAACATTTATTATTTCTCGTATTATATTCGTGACTCTCGTGACGTTCCAAATGTGCAGCCTCAGTTGGTCCAGAAAGTCAGCGAACGACAAAGTGGAGGAGTCTTGCACTTGGGACGTTGCCCGCTTGTCTTTTCCATTCCCTTTTCATCAAGCAAAACGTAATAGCATTAAACCGACGCCGTGACTAACGACATTCCCCGTTTTGCCAGCTAGATGTCCTCTCCGCGTAATTCTGCTGTCTTCTGCTCATGCATTATTTTTCATAGCCCGACTTTGCCGTTGCGAAATATCAGACGAAGGACCGAGAATGATGATTCTGTAAGAGTCAACACGCCGGAGAAGATGTAACAGCGAAATAGAACGCTGGATCGCTCGTTTCGAGTGGATAAAACCGGATTGAAATATCTCGTCATCGTACCGTCCCTGTCAACACGATTAAAGTTCCTCCAAAATGGGAAAACAAATCTGCTTTATTTTCTCGTCAATTTTCGTTATTTTCATGGGCGATCGAGGTATCTATTTTTTGTACCCTTCTCGTAACTGACAATTCACAAATAATAATTCTATAATTACTACAGTGACATCGACAGGGAAAATACGAATGAGAAAAATACATCGATGGCTGTCTCCAAAAATCTTTAATTATCATAATTATTCTGTGCATCATTGATTCGAATATTTTTATCCCGAACGAAACAGGTATTTTGCGAAAAAAAAAGCTTTGGACATTCGACACGACGAATGTATGCGAGTTTCAAAAAGGAACATTACACCTGCTGTCGTAGATAGCTGCTGTAGATTTATTGCTTTGAATCCTCGATGTTTTTGGTAACGAAAGTGATAAAATCTTGATTTGTTTTTGACGATAGAAGGAGGATGAAAATTTAGTTGTTTTTTGTCGAGTCGCAAGTTGCGCGCGAACCTCCTTAATCGCGGTTGGGTGAGACGCCGTCGCGTGCGCGTCAATTATTTTCTGTACAAACCAGCTGCTAATAATACGATAATAACCGGGTAGATTTTATACACGTCGGCGAGCACTTTACGCGGTGCTTGTCATTAAAACAAAAGAGAGATGTCCAGAGAGAGAGAGAGAGAGAGAGAGAGATGAGCCGTCGAGACGGAAGGCTACGAGCAAGCCCATGGATCGGAGAACCATTCGCCATCCCGACAAGGTTGACTTGGTCTTTTCTTCCGAGAGACTAACGCTGTCTTCTTTTTATAATCCGAATACGATATATTTAGCATACGTCAATCGATGGCTTCTTTTCTCTAGCGATCGTGATACATGCATTTTGTAATCACCGACGACGCTCGGGAATTTACGATCGATCTTGAACATCAGCGCGTTAAAGATGAGAGAATAATATCCAGAAGAATCTTCGAGTTTTGGTCCACGATTGATGGTACGAAAACACAACGTCGTCGCACCGAAAGCACTAGAAATTTTCGTCATGTCATCGATCATAATTAAATTGTACGAACAATACACTGCGATAACGTTTTTCCCAGAGTGTTAAAATTTGCCGCATAAACATAATCGAACGAATTAATTTTTTGCAAAAGGAAAGAAAAGTGGCGAAGCTATGAGCGCAAAAAAATGATGGTGTACTTGTGGAATTGATAAAAAGGGGGGGAAAAAGCGAGAGGATGAAATTGCAGCGAATAATAAAACACTTTGCCAGTGAACTACTGGTCGAATTGATCTCGAGGGATTCGCGTCGCTGTTGTTCATGCAACGTTTTATATTGTGTTGTAAAAAAAGGAGAAGAATAAGGAGAAAAAGAGAGATGACGGCCTTGCGCAAGAAAGGCGTGCTTCTTATTGCGCCAATGCATATAACACCGTGTGTGCGCGACTTGATAATTCTTTCACAGATGTACGGTCATATGTGAAAGAAACGAGAGGGAATCTGAAACTGATGACTCGTGCGTTCCGTCCGTTTTCATGGCTCTTGCTGAGATTGCAATAATCATTTTTCTCCGAATGGACAAAAAAGAATGGCAGAACACTGTATCCTCTCATCTCGGATGTCAGCATCTTCGATAGAGCTGATCTTTAATATTCCACGCGTGTACTTGTTTCAATAAAAATTGTTCCCAAACATATCGTTTTTGGCACAAATAAATATTCGCGATCTTCCTTAATGCATATAAATATCCATAAAACGTTGAACCTGCTAGCTGAAGAGAAAAAAGGGGAAATGAAGGGAAGCTCGATAACTCGTTATTTTTTATCACCCGTTTAATGAACTTTCCGAAATTTACAAAAGAAATTTCAAAAGGATGAAATGATAAGAAAAGATTCCCGAGTTCTTGGAAGAACAAATGAATTTATTTCGCACGAAACGATGAATTTATTTTCAAAGTCATTTTTTTGTAACTATTTTGTTGATTTGCTGCTGAAAAGAGGTTTCTGAATTTGTAAAAAAAATTCTAACGCGGAAACAATTTTCAGGCTCTTTGAAAAATTTTAATATCCTCATGTTCGATGATTTAAATTTTTACTCCATTTTTCGTACATCTTCTCCAGTGGAAAAAGGTTTCTTGGATGAATAAAAAAAAAAGCAGAAGGATTTGTGTGAAAATAATTGCTCGGTGTTAATATATAACTGTATCCCAATCGTTAGCATACGTATTTGCACAGGCTGTGGCGTTTTACGTATCTCCGTGTGGTGGCTGATATTTAATACTTTCACTTGAACTCCTTGACCCGCGCACAATTGTGCGAATACCGCGAGCTCGCGAGAGAGCGATCTCCTCGCACGCACGGTGAGTGTAATTTTTTCTTTCTTATTTCTTTACTTTTAACGTATACCCGTAGATATCACGTAAATACGTGGAGAATTAAAAAAAAAAAAAACTCGATTGCGGAGATCAGCACGTCAGTGCAAAACGTCTCGAACACGCACACGTGTCACTAATCTCGCTGCTTCCGAGTTGCAAATGATTTATACGTAAATTCGATATGGTCTCACAAAAGAAAATACAATAATAATCGACGTTCTCATCGATGTATAATCGAGGTCGGAGATGGAAAAGTTGCAAAGTCGCAATGATCTTACGACTTTTATTTTATCATCATATGATCCGTAGATCGATGATTTCATTCATCGGTGTGAAGCACTAAAATTGCTGCACGACAAAAAAAAAACACGCACAGACTCCCGGATCTGCTCCTCGAACTTTGCAAGCGTCGGTTTTTTGGCTCTGAAAAATACGAAATCTCGGGATTTTTCAATCAAATGGAAATTTGTTTTACAGCGACAGTCCGACGAGAAAAATATCCATTACAATATACACTTTCAATTAATTGTGCAGCCTTAATAACGAAGGATATAACACTTTTTCGAATAACAAAATAAAGTTTCTATACAAAAAAGTTTCTGTTTTATTCGGACGTGCTTCGATGTATTTTCGATCCCATTTCATGAACAATTAGTTTCGTTCCAGGAGTTATTTATAACATGCATGAGTAAAACGAAGAAAAAATATGTAACTTTCCATTTTTTTCAATCTCTGCAATTACTATAAACATTGTAGTTTTTCTCGGACAGCCTAAACGATTTTTTCCACCGTGCGAATAGTATTGTTATAATTGTTAAGTATGTCTCCTCTGAATTACGACTTTGTCGAGTGGCTCGCCTTAGCCTCGAAGTTGTTCGGTATTTAAACTGTGGGAAAAAGTCATATAGCCGAAGATAAAAGTGTCTTTATATATTCATAGAGAATAAGGGGCCTCTCTATTTATACAGCTCAGGATATAATCGAAGCAAAATATTCTACAATAATATTCTCGGTATTATTTCTTTAGAGACATTGAAAATAAGCACCTCGCCACTGAATTTGCAAGAACAATTCACAAGTCTTTAAATAAAATCCATCACAACTTCAACAAGTGCAATTCGCGTAATTACCTCTTTTTTCTCACCATTTTGAAGATTAATTTTTGGAACAAAAATTTCTTACTCTTAAGAAAATGTCCAACTAAATATCATTAATGTTAAAATTCTCTCAGATGCATCCTATTGATTTTGTTTTGTTTGATAATTTTAAAAATTACACCTCAATTTCTCCATAATTTATTATTAATAAAGAGAAACTTGTAAATTTTGCCTCGAGTTTTATTGTACACGATTTTTGTCGTGTATTAAATTCGCTTCGTATTAATTTTAAAAATATTGCGAATGACGAGGCTGACGTCGCATTTTGTTGCTAAAAATCGTCTCTAAAAATGTCCAATCGCAGTGACGTGCATGTGAATCTATTGTTTTGACGATGCAGTCCGTGTTTTCTCGAATGTGGAAAGGCTCCTGACGTTTCGTGGGACATTTTTGTCACTGTCGCGTGTCGCAGGAAGGCAACCGACACCCGGAAACTCAAGTGACAATCCGCGGATAAATGAAAGGCGAGTGAAGAAGATGAGAAAACAATGGTCGATACAGGAATATGACGACAAAAAAAAAGCGAGATCGAATATTTCAGGCACACACGTTGAATTCCATTCACTCGAACTTTCCATTTCGTTATATCGACTTTTTTCACCGCAACTCTCAGTTTTTTCAGTTTTTTTAGCTGCGTATTGAAGAAAAAAAACGTTTTTTCAAAATTCAATATCACCGCACGTATAAAAAAATCTGCCGCGAGACAAAATATCGAGCAATAAACGAAACGAGGGTAAATCTCATTTGACAAAACGAAAATGTGAAAACTAACAAAAAAAGTTGTTAATAACATATGTAATCCACGATCCACGAAAGTTTTTTCATCGAAATATCAACTCCGATAGTCCAGTGTCTTTTTTCATTTAAAAAAAAACAAATTTCGTTTCTCACTGCCAAACAAATTTTTTTTTCATGGGCAATCTACCAGAATTGAATTTTCAACGACCACCCCAACACCCATATATATCCAGTGGTGGACAAAAAAAAAGTACGCACTTTGAAGAGGCTTCGCTGTTTGTGTGAAACAAAAGTTCGCTATTGAAGAATCACGAACGTTTCGATTTTTTCATTTCGCTAAAAACCTGGAAAAGTGTGATAAAAAACGTTTTTTTCTGTCTGAAAAAATCGTGCATCATTTTATTCGCCAAGGTTGGCAGCCACGTTGACAGAAATGTGGAAAAGTTCGCGGCGCCTGCTTCATTCTTGTCCAGTACTGTACCTGACCGTTAGACACGTTAATGTATGTGATAAAACGTATGTACACACAGTTTGCACGAATGTGATATTCATATGAAACAATTTGACGCCGAGTATATTCGTTCATACGGCTGGCAAAACCGCAGATTCGTAATACAGCGAATACTCAATTCTATACCGCGTACATTACTGGATTGCGCGGTATGGTGCGGTTTCTCAGCGTGTGCTGCTCGCTCTGCTCCCTTTTCCACACGGAGAAACGCTTGCATTCGCGCGACTCCGATAGGCCGTGCATCGAATGCATCAACAATGAGTGCCAATCACTTGTACATTCGTAATTATCGAAGTCCCTTGTCGTTGGATGCATGAAAAGTTGAATTTATTATTCTGCTTAGCCACGAATCGAATTCCCCATACACACATGTATATTTATATATAAATATATAGCCGTCAGTTTGAAAGACAAAAGAAGTACGAAGCATTTTAATCAAAGTTGGCAAAACCAGACTCGACGAAGTTGCGCTGGCATTGTGATATATTGCATTGTGTGTTTCATTGAAATGCACATTTTCAAGTGGCGAAAACAAAAAAACGTGTGAAATTCGTGTGAAAAAAAAAACAAAAAGCTATTGACGTTTGAAATATTTTTTTACGTCGGTTCTTTTTCGTCGATTTGTATGTCTGTTTTTTTGCGAAGAACTTGATGCGGTAAAGTTGGAAATTAATGAATGATGGAAGATGAATTTTTCAAAGATTTTTCCTTCATTATGATGTTATTGCATTAATAGAGCTTCACTGGGTCATGATTCCCTCGAGGAGGAAACTTTCACGGCGGAGCAATTAATTTTGTTTTGCATTGCTCGAACGTTGAGAATTATATTTTTGTTCTGCAAATAGTTCACGAGATAAATTAACGATTTTTCAAGAAAATAATGTTGTAGAACAGCACTTGGATCGCAGAGGGGTTGGGGACGATGAAAAAGATGGTAATTTACGAAAGTTTTTTTTTTCCTTCCTTTTATTCGGGTCTTCATTGTTTTTTTCATTCACGAATAAAGATCCCTCGGATTAATAATGGTGTCTCGCACTTTAATTATTCACGAAATTCACGATCGCAATATTCATTAATTGAATTTATTTTTAATTGAAACTCGTGTTCATTTTCAAACAGCTTCAAAGAGGAAGAGAGACGAACGCGAATTTCGTCGACGCTTCATCAGTCTCCTGCGTTGATTTGACAATTTTATTCAAAAATCGGTGGTATTAAAATCGATAGAGAATAATTCAAGCAAGCACTCTGTGCCAGCAATTGGCAAAAAAAATTTCATTCTCCAATTTGCTCCACTATTTCCATCACGATTAACCTAAACACGAAATAGTCTTTCGCCCTTTCGATGAATAATTAAGGTAATAATCAATTAAACCGAAGATCATCAAGTTAACCACTGTGTGACGATATTAAAATCGATGGGAAATTATTCACACCAAATATTTGACAGTATAGGATTCAATTTTTTTTTTTTTCATCAATAAATCCCCAAATTTTGTACTGCAATTTATTCCAAGGTAAATACAGAGGTAAACTGTGAGAAAGCTTCGAGCATTTAACTTCATCGCGATAATAATTAAAATAATGTTGCTACAAATTAATCCAAAGTTCACTGGGTTACCCACCGAGCATTTCGAAATTTCCGTATACCTGCGCAACGGTGCTTGAGAACAGGAGAAATGCAAGAAACTTTAAGGGGAAGAAAAGCAACGTCGCAGCGTGAGAAATATATAGGTGAGGAGAAAATGTCAAGTGAGTCGGGGTGGATTATAGCGGTGAAAAAGACATTGGGGGTAAGAGAATGGAAGAATTCGTGACCGTACTAATTGCACTAAGATGTATATATATACAAAGATTATAAATTCGCACATAAAACATGGTATATATTATATACCCTGGTACACATAGCTGTAATCCTTAAATATATACGTATATACTCTCAGTTGCGTTACGGGAGTCACCGCGGTGGCGATAATTATGACAATGAGACTAACGATCCCCCGCGAATTGGTGGCTGTAAGCGTGACACACGAGGATGTATACCTCTGCGCTCTGTGCGGTACTCTCGCGTAACGAGAAACGCTCGTGGAGTCTTACAGCTTTAAGGGGTATATAATTATTGATATTTCATGTACGGAACGACGAGAGAACAGCTCGAGCTTACGAGCATCTACACCCACGCATACGTATTACATTTGCGTACAAACAAACGGTTAACGTTGCTCAGCTGTTGTACGTCAAAGTGTCTGAAGTAACGGAGTCGTCGTACTCGCATCAACACTGTTTTCATAATGTTTCGTTGACTCTGCGTTCGCGTATCATTCTCGAGTGAAGTTGCACATTCGTACCTCTTACTTACTCACGTTTCTATTACGCTGTTGTTCCTATTGCTCGTAAAAATCTGGCGCAAGCGGGAAATTCATCTCTCGTCGTGAGAAAAAAAAAAAAAAAAAGAAACAGAGAGAGAAAATTCAACGGGCTCGTACACAATTGCGCGCGGACGTATATTCCCTCGCAAACATAATCCAGACCCTTGTGCTGGATTTATCGGATTTTCTCCAGTTTTTAAGCTGAAATTACGAGATAAAATGGCTCTCTGATCGTTTGCTTTATATCTGAATTTTTAATTGTTGATAAAGGTGAGCTTGATTTTTACTACTGTTGAAGGAAACCTATGGCAAGGGGGGGAAGAAAAAATTGACGAACGATCGTGTTTCGTGAAAATTTAAGAAACTTTTTCCGGTCGGAAAAAAATTAGTCTGATATATTTTTTTTTGTACGTGCTTGTCTGTATTTTTGTGAAAGTTGTCCGAGAGACAAAAGCTGCTATATTGATTTTTCGCTGGAAATAACCACAAACGTCGGAAACACAGCTGCTCATAGACGTTCGACTTTTATATCTGGAGGGATAAAATACCTTGTGTGCATGCACGTCTATATTTATATCAATCAATGACAAAATATAATGCATGGCTAATATCTTTTTATTTTTTTTCTTCCGAGTTATCTCATCAATTATCATCGTTGATAAATATTTTCACGCCCAGAGACGACTTTGGGCATTTTTTATTAATTATAATAAAAGACATGACTTTTTTATAAAACCGAACTTTGTAAATGTTCGATGGTGAAAATGACCCAAGGTCGGTATAATTCATTAAATAAATATGCGAAACTTGGAAACTGATTAAATACGATCGATTTATCGATTTTTCTTCTCGGTGTGGCGTTAAGGGTAGTTTCGTCTGAGCAATTTTTTTTCGTTTTTTTTTTCATCCTTCCGCGCCCTCCTGTTTTTCTTAATGATTTTGTTCTCTCGTCGCGTACCCTAAACACGTTCGGTATCGTGTATGCGTTGATCGGATCGACAACTTTTTCCATGTTTACGTAATAGAAAGAACCCGCGATGGTGTCGCGATCTTTTTCCTCCCCCTTTTCTATTTGCCATTACGCCGCGCTATATTTTTTCCTGCATATAGATATATCGCTTTTTCATTTCGTTATACAGTTTAAGCTAAATCAACCCTCGTGCGAAAGTTACATTGAGACAGGAGAACTTTTACAATTTAACTGGGCTTGGTCGTCGCTCGCGATTCCTTCCAAAACACGTCGCACGACTCTAAGAATCTTTACGGCACATTTTCCCAAGGTCTTATTTTCTCTTTTTTTTTTCAAGTTTATAATTACCATTGATCAAAAAAATTCCGAAGCTACGAGCATCTTTTTCTTAGAAAACAGTTTTTGGAAAGATGATTTTCATTTTTGAATCGAACGGAATGGTATTTTTGTGTTGCATAATCTGGCTTCGGAAATGTTGAGAGCGTTTGTGGAATTTTTGGAAATAATTCAGTATTAACGATAATAATACGACCCAAATTGGGAGGAATTATTTTTGGTGCGAGTAAGCTCTCGTTTCTCGAGACGTCACTTTTGAAGGGTCATGTATGAATCAAGAAAAAAGTCGGCGATAATTTTCGTTTTGATGAACGTTGACATTTCTTTTTTTCTGTGTGTTTTGATCGGATGTCACGAAACGCGTGGGCAAGGTCAATGATCCCGATGATAAAACAGCACGTGTCCAAAATGCTCGAAACATTATTCGTCACTTTTATTTCACTCGTGGCGAACATTAAGAGTGAAAGTCCACGGTGAGTATGAATATATGCTACGGTCGAACACGGACCTTGGCATAAAACATACGCGTTCACAGCGATATTTTAAACTTGGCTTTTTCAACGATATATTACACATTTACAATTTCATCTATGCGTCATTATTCATCGAAATAATTCAAGTAATCGAATTCAGGAGAGAAAGTTTGAAAACTCATTCAAAATGGCATCTTTTTTTTCGATTTTAATGCTCGGAGTGTAAATAAAATTAAATTGAGGGAAAAGAATAATTATCTTGTTCTCAATCGCAGCCCTTTCCTGCAAGGGATATTATCGTCAAGGAGTAGAGGCAGTTTCTTGTCAGACAAGCACAGGTCTGGACGAGCGAGGAAAAAAAAAAATAAAATTCATGCGTCTCGGGGTGATAACCGGATGTCCGTGTTTCTTGAAACGAAAAATCATCTTCTCGAGATATTTTCAGAGCGTTGAAACAGTCGTTTTCGCCAATTTCATCGATGAATAAAACTCGCGTCTCTCAGCTCGAACGAATGCTTTCCGAATACTCATTTTCCAGATTTATATCGGTGAATTACACTTCGCCGAGTTACATACTATGCTCGTCGAGGAAATTGTAAAATCCAAGCGTATATCAGAGATGAATCTTGATGTATGAACTCTCGGTAATTATACACTTGCGCCGTTCGGCAACCTGAGTATGCGGCATGATTATCATTTTTTTTTTTTTTCATGTATCTCATTCGAACCGTGATACTACTTCCATCCCACTTTTACTGTACTGCTCTTTTTTTCTGGCTGCGTGTGGTATCAAAATTCATAAACATTTCGCAGTAAAAAAGAAATCTATAAATATCATCGTCCGCTGGTCGTATCGGTGGCGCATTTGTGATTAAACAATTGTCGCGTGAATTATTAGTTCACGAGAATATTTCTGTCGACAGATTTATGCTGACTGCTGATGGCGTGTTCTGTTTTCACGTTTATCGGGTTTTTGTCCGTGCGGTCTGAATCAACGATGAAAAAAGACGATGGCTATGATCGGTTGGTGATTCATCGACGGTGCGATTTATCTATATTACGTATGTATACAAAATTTATTATTATCATCAGAAATATTATATCGTATCTCCGAAAATAAGCGGTCAAAGTCACAGAGATTTTTCAAAAAACTCCCTGGTGAGAAATGAGGTGGAACCTATTGAATTTTTCAGTTTTTGAGAGTGGATCATGCAATAAAATTGCGAATGTGATCTCCAAATTTTATACAATTTTGAAAAAAAGACACTTTTGCAGCGACTGCATTAACGACATGGTACAAAAAAGAACATTCCGAGTTCGCAAAAAGTAACAAAATTTGAGGTCACTTGAACCGGATTTCCACGTGTTGAGAGCGAAGAGGATATTCCCTGGATGACGTGAAATACCGGCTGGGAATGAATTTTATCGAATGACCGCGGAATAAAGAAGAATGAGCTGCGCGACCGAGGAAGTTTCTTTCGGTCACTTTCTCCGCTCTCTTTCGCCTTTTATCCCCACTGTTATACTCGTAAAATCATCGCGCTTTGCTCGCTGGTGTGACCATATGGTTTTTCATCGTGAGGATCGTTTTGACATTGATCCGACTGAAGTTACAGCTCAACCCACTCAGCCACTCTCTGAGCGATCCTCGCGATACACGCTTATACGTCTCACGAGCTCGTGTTGATCTCGTATACGCGGTTCTGTTCGACATCACGTGCACACGCAATCTTCACGGATTCGTATCACGTATGGCGAGAGCAGAAATCCAGAAAGAGTCATTGAAAACTCGCGACTGTGGCTAAGTCAATAGAACGAATATCTTTGTGAATAAAAAGGTCTTGCAAGAATGAAGGGGAAAAAAAACAACGAGAAAGTGATGGGAAAAATGTACGATTTGTTATAAAAATGGGGTTTTGTAGTTTTCCGTGTTGTACTTTTTTTTTATATTGTTTTATCGCTCAATTGGATTAAGGAATTATGGCAGCATATACGTATGTTACTTCTACCCGTTTAATTACCAATCAGCAGTTACTAGCATCTGTTTGGCACGTTGGATGTTCTTTTTGAGGGAAAACTTGAAAATATATTCGAGAATAAATCAATATTGAGGACAATTACGAGAGTATCTATATTTATTTACCTGTTTTTATCGATATGTCATGGGATAACGCAAAAAGTGGAGAGAAAACAATGAAAATTATTACTAAACATTGAATTCCGTAGGGGATTTATGGTAATTTTTTTGGTCATTTTTTTATGGGTTTTCAAGAAATATCATGTTTCGGATAACATTTCGCTCCGAAATTCTCGGCGCGCCACGGGAGACGGTCTTGCGACAGGTTTTGGAAGCTTTAAAAATCGTACGCGAAACTGGATCATCCGTCATGGAGGATCACTGTCAATCTCAAAATTCCTTGTCCTCCAGTCACACGCAATTTATTATTGAAAATTGGCAATTGCCCGAAAATGCGCGGCAATTCTTCAAAGTCGTACATTCATCAATATCGAGATCAATATACCCAAAGATCACGAACGTTGGATGCTGGAATTAAAAAAAAGATGAAATAAATCATTTTCGTGAAGAATCGAGACTCTCGTCCTTCATCATTTTCCACACAAATTTTTTTTCTTCGTAGCGAAATAAATTGTAATTCCAATCGTAATTTAAAAACCTTCCATATTAATTTTTCTCAAAAAGAGATTTTCTCGTTAGACCGAATAAATCTCGACAGTCGAATCAGCTGGAGAAAATTCGTTCTCCACAAAAAAAAAAGAAGAAATGGTTAAATTACTTGTAAAGTATTCATCTTATAGCACGTGGAACGCGAATTTACAGCAGAAGCATACGTGGAGCAAAAGAGAAACTCTTCTTTTTTTCTATCAACATAAATGAGTATTGCAATAGATTCTATCAACAAAAGCGTGAAGCTCCAACTTTCCGTTTGTTTTCCTGAGCGAGCATCGCATAATAAATGAATAATAAATGTACGCAGATCTGTTAAACCGCTGGAAAGGAGGTCAATGTGTATTTAATGAAAAATAAAGTGCATAAAACTTTTTTTCTTCCGTTTATTAAATTGCATATACATACAGGAATTTATCAATGTAAAATGAACTCTTTTCTCTCCCTTCTTTTTTTTCTCTCGTAACTTTTACTCCATCGACATTAATTTCATTGGGGTTTCGCGTTAAAGTCCCTTTCGACAGGAAATAGAAACAATTCATCGTTCAAAGTACAGATGATGTCGTCAGGAAGGGCAGACGAACGTCTGGCAGAGTGGCACTGGACAAACCACCGATTTACGTAAGATTTTCGACCGCGTGTCATATCATTCAGAACGACCTTAAGTTGAACCTTTCTTGAAATTTTCCAACGAAGTGTCTTTTATAAAAATATGATCTTGAAGAGCAACAATTATAATGAAACAGACGTGATGTACGAGACATTCTTTTCGTCGGAGATCGATTTAGGAGAAAGGATTTACTGGCAATCCTATTACGACTTGGTACAGTTATAATAAACGAAAGATGGAACCTACAGACTGGCGGGAATCACTGTCTCGTAGTTTTCGTTCTCTCCGTCGTCGTCGTCGTCGTCTCTCGATCGTATTGCAAGGAAGTAGTCAAGACGCAGCGCGCCAACAGGAGAAGATGCTGGAGCTGCGCAGCCGTCCCGGAAACTCGGTTGTCTAGCAGAGTTAATTAATATGAAGCTCCGGAGTATATACACGTCAGTATATACGTATATATGTATGTATATTTTATGTACCTCGTATATATGTATATATACGTAGATTATGTATAAACAGAGACATCGTTTTGCTCGCTCTATCTGCCAGACTTTGTTATATGTACATCAGAGTCGCTTGCGCCAAGAGAGGGCGAGCACAAGACCAGGGAAAGGAGGCAATCAGATCCTGATTATCCGTCTAATTAATAGTCTCTCGCACAGAGAGGTTACGAGACTGCATTCGCGCTATTCGACGTCCCATTGAATTATTATAAAATTGACAATTACGAGATGGATGACACCTGAATACCGGGTTCAATTATTTCTCCGAACTCGGTAGTTATCGATGTTCCAAGATTACCTTTGAGTTTCGGTGCCTGAATGAGGTTCGTGTTGTATACAAGGGACAAGATCATTTAGTGCGCACACTTGTCTACCTTAATATAGTCAAAAGAAAAAAACGTCAAGTTCTTTCACGCTCAAGAGCCTTCATTAAATGAATATCCTCCGAGAAAAAGGGGGTGCAGCAATTTTTTTTTAACTTACCATCTCTGGCAGTTTCACTCAACATTTCTGAAAATTGTCAAAGCTAAAGCCATCGTCGTTAATTCATTTTTATGACAAAACATTCTTTGGAGTGATTTCATCTTTGAGAATTTCAATGATTTATCTTTAATTCAGTGTTGAAATAAAAATGCTCGTATAGTGTGTTGCAAATGAAATTTTTAGAATCGACCACGTGGAAGTTTCTTCTTAGGCATTTCAGCCCTCGTGAAAAAATCAGAAAACTCTTTGTTTATCCTGGATGTACGTGACCCCTTGGAAATCAAGATTAAGGATCCTCTCGTCGAGTCAAATTTTCATCGTTGGTGATGGACGATTGATGGATGAAATATCGAACGAACGTTTATTTATTTTATCACGTGAGCCATGATACTCGTGTAGTGAATATTTTGAGCACGATGGAGCGATGAAATAAATAGTTACTGCTTTGCAGCTCAATCAGTCAGCATGGATGGCGATAATTAATAGAGCTTTAAACTAAAACAAAGTCGGATGGAAAATTTCGAACAAATTTCGACTGACATTTATTTAGCAAAGAAATGTTTTTCCACACGTTTGCAAGTGAAAATTTGAGACTATGAGTCTTTTTTTCACACATTCCCGAGGTTCCTATCGTGTTTCTGTCTCAAAGAATGGCAAATTTACGACAAGAATTTTTCAAGCGTTCTTAAAGAATGAAAAAAAATGAATAACTCTAAGAGTTATTCATTTTTTCATGGTTAATCTTTTATTATTTATCAAATCACTGATCTCGTATAATGACGAGAAAAGGCCTTTTGTAGCTCGATAATTATTATTTTAGGTGGTAATTTGCATTCTTCGATTCGCCTACATGGTTCACTTGATTTCGCATCATCGCTAAACGTTTTCAATATTATAAAGTATCGCGCCACACGAGGTTTCCCTCTGGGTACCGCGCTGCCATTCTGCAGATGCATTAGAGCCATTAAATGCTAATTAGCTGGCGGAAAATTTAGTAGCGCCGGAATGTCGTTTTACCTTCTATTATTTCACCATGCATTTTCACATATACGTTTCGTCGCAATTACACACCGCGTTGCTCAATTAATTTTATCATTTCCGGCGCAAATGCGACGAAAAAAAAAACGAAAAATTCAATCAATGATTCTATGATTTTTTTTCGTGCTTTCTAATAACGAAGGGTCTACATAAAAAAATAAAACATCAATTTCGAGTCCTGTGCCGTCCTGTCCATTTCATCTTCATTTACTCGATAAAATCTCGAAACACGAAATAATTAATTCGCATTTCACACTAATTTACACATTTGCGAGTCGAAATTGAAATTGGGGACCAAAATTGAGCGGGAAATTGGAATTTTCAACGTTTATCAAACATTAATTATATTTCTAGGTTATTAAAATTTATTTCCCCGCACATCCGAGCGACGTTTCGTTCATTTTCAGTTAATTATATGCTTGATCAAAGAAATTGGCGTTTTAATATGACCGTCGAATTATTGAGTTATTTCAATATTCATACCAATGTAAAAAAAAATCTTTTCACTTCGCTTCGTTAAGCGAAGTGAACTTTGCCAATATTTGACGTGAATCTTTAATTTTCCTTTAATTCAAATGCTTCCCGTTTGATTCCGTAATCTTGGCAACTTTAATTTACAGTTTAACTTTTTCGTAATCCTCCATCTATCTGCAGAGCAATAATTTTAGTTCCAGACAGTGTGGTATAATATAATATGCTTATCACGATGTTGATAATACCGTAGGGTTGCGTATACCGGTAGAATAGTGCCCAAGGTGCTAACACGAATTTCCACTCGCTTGTCGCTTGTGCGACGTACGTGATCCCTTAACGTCTTTCCATAAGCCAAATACACAGTGCTTTGTCCATGCGCCAAATGGACCAAGTACGTCTACTGGATAGCACATGTATATGTTGTGAATTATATTACCGAAATTTGAGAATTTTTTTCACGAAGATGGAAAATACATCCCATAGGAAAAACAGATGTGCGGAACATTCGCAAAAAAAACAGTACTGATGTATCAATTATCTTGAAAATTTATTTTTCCCTACTTGCATGTCGATTTTACTTCGCTCGAAAAAATGTCAGCGAAAAAATTGAGACAGACGTTTTTTTTTCATAGAAATAATAACCAGGCAATAAATTTTCATAAAAGCATAATTTATTGCGATCGATTCAGCGTTATAACTTCTTCCGCTTGACCGACCGTTTGAAAGACATTTTTTAATTTTCTCCCCGTCGTCAGTGGGTTATTTTCATTAGCTTTTAGAATGGAACCCCTAAATATGGCATTTCCTAAATATTTTACAGAGAGTTTTCGAGGTTTTCCGAAAATTTCCATTAAGAATGTACCAGGAATTTTTAATATTTTTTACCGATGATTTATGTCGAAATACGGAGGAAATATAAATTGGGCGAAAATCGTCCGCCTAGTAGACGTCAGTCCGACCCTCTTTCGTACACGTTCCGCCTGCGAAGGACATTCCAGCTCGAGCAAGAAATCCAGAAAATTGGTCAAACGATTCGTGCATTACAAACATAAACGTGTATCTCAAAAGTTTTGTTTGTGTTGGAATTGGCGCGGTAATTGATTCGTCGACCACGTTTGCGTCTACTTTGTGTGAACACTGCTGACTCCCGAAACATTTTCCATCCAGTTCGCTCTGCAAGTACAGGGCGTCCCAAAACTTAATGCCGACAATTTAAAGTTAGAATCAGGATAAAATTCCGAGTCGAAATGAATTTATGAACTTTTTTGTACGACCAATACCAAACAAGCCATTAAGCGTCAAAGATTCAGCCAATCGGACGCGCGCCTCCGTCCCTTTCCCGACAGGCATTGCGCGAGCGCTCGCGCCCTATTGGTCCCACGACATTCGTTTATAACTCAGCGGGAACCCGCCGAATCAAAAAATGCTTCAGGACTTTTCGACGTGAAATTTTATCTACAACCTCGCATTAAATTATCGTCATGTCGTTTTGGGAGACCCTGTATATATATAAAACTTTCATATATACATATACATGTCCGTAGTAGAAACATCTTTATCGTATCGCACAAAGCTTCGAGTGCAGATTTTGCCCAGCGTCTAGTCTCGCGAAACTCTAGGAAATTACGTAATTTCCGGTCTCGAGCATCACTCGACGTTGGTCGATCTATGAGAGCTTGGACTCGGACAACAACCTCTCTCAATTCCCAAGTTCTTATATTCCACGATACACAGTAGGGTGTATTTTGTGACTGAAATGTTTTTTTCCTCTGGACTTT
Source organism: Heteropelma amictum (assembly GCA_959613375.1). NCBI lineage: Eukaryota > Metazoa > Arthropoda > Insecta > Hymenoptera > Ichneumonidae > Heteropelma > Heteropelma amictum. The sequence continues at coordinate 28,822,460 of OY390721.1, forward strand.
TCGTCCAGAACGAGTTATATATCAGCCCTCTTACGCCTTCGATATCAGTTTAGTGCGTTTGACACGTATATCCACATTGATCCTTGATTTTTTGGAATTGCAGCAAAGTGGCTGCGAGGATCTTTGAGGAATTGGAGATATTCTTGAAAAAAAAAATTACGAATTTTAACGAAACATCCGTGACATCAGTTTTTGCACTTTTGGGTTTTTGATTATCGTTATCGACAGTTGAATATTATATTCGAGCATCCCCCGCGATTCTTTCTGACACTGTGGCATATTAATTCGATAAGACTGTCTTGCAAATTTTGAATCTCTCATGAACCAAATATTCCACTGGAAAAAAAATAATTATCAAATATAAAACGAATAGAAAACGTAGAATGATTTCTGTATAAAAATATAAAAATCATTCTATCGAGTGTCGAAATAAAAACATTGAAGACACTTGAGTGTGTATGAAGCGTTTTATCAACATTTTTTTGTAGCCAAAATTAACGCGTTTTATATAAGTACTTTAGTGATTATCTCTCAATCTACATACTCGAGAATATACATTGAAATATAATGCGTAATCAATATACTTCATAAATGCACAGGTACGAAAATGAAAATTCCATTTTATCTCGGAATCGAACGGTTAGTTAAGATAAAAGGATTTCGACGACATGATTTATTGAACTTTGATAATCGTCATATTCCCCAGACTGAAATGTTAATATTTTAATATCCCATAATGCAATCTCACTATATGCAGTAACTAACTATTCAACCGGGGTACGTGTTTTATCGTCACTACGACGTTGATCCCCAGGCCAATTAATTGGCAAAACAATTGCACCCAAATCGCGACAAAATCGATGGGTTTTGTTACTGTGGACAAAGACTCAAAATCACAAAATCTGACGACATTTTTTACAGGTTATAAAACAATTCACAGCTTTGATTCTCCGGCAAATTAGCTGACGTGAGAATTGCTCGCAAATATCACCAAAAGTTTATACATTTTTCTCGTGTATATGCCGAGAGATTTAAGGACGTAAAATGATTTTTTCCATCGTATTAGTGTCAATTGCTGAATAATTTCTCAGAGATATACACCACCGTGACTTTGTTCTACTATCATCGTACATCGAGAGATCCAGTGGCATTTTGATACCACTTAATTAAAAGAACTAAATACACAAGCTTTTAATATCCGGTAACTTTTTGCGGTAGCGACGAAAAAAGCTCATCCCCTCGTATTCGCGAGTCAAAGAGACCTAAAGAATTGAAAGTCCACGAGCTGCGAGAAAGACACAGTTAGGGGCGAGTGCGTGTGTGCGCATAAAAAATCAAAGCTCAAGAAAAAATCCCAAGATAAAGGACGAAGGAATTCTTCACACACTCGAGCAAACGTATGCGAGGAAGAAGGGCGCAAACATACGTTTTATCGCTACCTCATTGACATTGACTTCCAAGAGAATTAATTCGTGTTGATATTATACAAGTAACCTACAAAAAAAAAACGTCATCCATTTTTCGAGTATCAACGAAAATTTGAAACGATTAAATGACTTTTCTCATCATTAGTGCCACCTGCCGACTAATTTGGCAGAGATATACGTGACATCGTGACTTTCGATGTGCCATCGTCATATACATCGAGAGATCCAGTGATGACCTTGGAATGCTCCCAAATTAAAAGGAGCAGAAAAAACTTGCGAATCAAGAAGACCAAAAGGACCGTGTGTCCCAGAGCTGCAAAAAGGACGTATTTAACCGGAAGTGCGTGTGTGCGCGTGTAAAATAAAAGTACTGGAAAAAGAAACGCCGAGATACAAAAGGACGAAGGAATCCTTCACGCACTTAAGCAAATGTATACAGGAGGAAGAAAGAAACAAACGTACCATCGTAGACCGTACACACATGCACGTGTGTAGGGTATATTCATACGCATATATAAATAAAAACAGTGAGAAACTACCCTTGTATATACTCTTCGCCCCGCCCTCATCGGCGTCGAACTTGCAAGCATAGCGAAGCCGCGTGACTCGACTCTCCGTTTCATCCCCTCTCGCCCCTCAACCCCCGTCCGTCTGTGTATTACAGTAGTAACAGAAACGCGGTAGTAGTAGGAGTCGTCATCGACGGCGCTGGTGGTGGCAAAAGAGCTTTCAGGCTGGTGGTAGTACAGTAGCGGTAAATACACACTGCTGCACCCTGCGAACGTTACCATCCCCCCACTGCCATCCCCTTAGCCCCTTCTGAGCCAACTCGACCGTGCCGCGCGTAGCATCGTCGGCTGCGGAGCGTCGCGGGGTGGCATGCGGGGTGCCATCGACGGTAGGTCGCAGAGGGGCGAAGGGTGGCGGTAGCGCGCGCGCTTACAGCACGGCGGCACAAAACCCTCAAACCCTCGCACGCGGATCGATGGAAAGCGCTCCTCGCCCCCTTGCGGCGCCACCGGCGCCACTGGTAAAACGTCCACCGCTCAGTCTGAACATCGGGTTCACTCAGTCCATGACCGTTTGCCACGAGACTTCGATCTCTCCTCTCGAGACACACGGCGGAGACGAGCACGTTTAAAATCGCTCGTTTCTTTATTTTCATCCCCTCTGTCATCGGCTAATCGGCCCCTTCCGCGCTCAGCGACAGACGCAAATAATAATAAAAGAAAAATTGCAAAAAAAAAAAAAATAAATAACGAAAAAAACTAAAAGGTGACGAGAAGTTTGTTCAGGGTATACCGGAGATACGAATTCGGAAGGGTTGATAACGAGAAGAAAAGATAGGAAAAATAAGCGCACGGCAAGGACGTTGCAGGTGAAACTAAGGAAGAGCCAAGGACATTGAAAACAACGAGACGATCTGTCGGAAAGGATTTTTTTTTGTTTTTTTTTTCGAGGATAGAAAGAGTAAACATACGAGGCGAAGGAACACGAGGCTGAGGGAGAAAGAAGAGGAACCGTGAGAAGCGAAGAAGGGAAGTTTCGCGAGGAACCGCGGACCTGCCTATCGCCGTTTGCTTCTCGGTTCTTGTCACAGCCTGTCAAGGTGAGTCGTACTACATATATACAAATAAAAATATGGTCACCGCGTGCTGTATATACTTGTACATGTGTGGGTACATAAATATACACACACGCGTATGTGTATATCGAGAATGGTCGTGTATTTTTTCACCCCGGAAAGCTCAAAGCTCTGCGGTTAGCCGAAATGTACTGCGGAACTGCGGTACGAGTGAATTTTGAGGTTGTACGTCTTTAATCACAAAATTGGCCCTGCTGCGCGTTGTTTCTAACTTTTTTCAATACATCGTTGGTAGACCGAACTTTCGACCAATTTTTACGAAAATTGTTATTTTTCTAAGACACTTTTTTCGATAATTACGGCTACGGAAATGAAAGAAAATTACAATTTTTTTTAAATCCAGAACATTTTTATTGATGAAAAAGCTGCTAGGTGGAACTTATTAAAATTTGTAATTGTAAACGCTAATTGAATCCATCTTGCCCATCTACATTTTTCGCCCATGGGTCGTCCGGGGGTTGCATCGTTGAAACGCCATGAGAAAACGAAGTTTCCAAAATTAAAGGTCGGGTTAAATCCCACACAGAATCCATTGAGAGATAAATTTATTAATTGAGTACACGAGCGATAAACATGTAACGTTACGTAATAATATAATTGAACGGCAATGCATGGCCAAGGTAGATAAGATGGAAAGAGCAGGGGACTGCGAGGGAAAAGTATAAAATGCTTGAGAGAAAAAACGACTTGAATGTGGACTTTAAAGTTGAAGACATGGAAGAATAATGGCAACACTCGGTAGTTTCAATGTTTTATCATTGTACTTCCGTTGTAACCGCGAGAGAGGAGCAGTCCGGAGCAAGTTCGCGGCCTCCGTATGCGGTAAACGCGAAACTAACGAAACCCTCGTGATATCACTCGTCGCGTAAGGGTTGTAACGTTCATGTATGTCAGCGTATATTCATGTGTATATTTCCGTGTATGTTTGTGCGAGTATTATAAGGCTCGAGGTCGCCGGAGGGGCCCATCGATTTCGATGGCCTACCTTTCCTCGGCCGACAGTTGTACACCTCGTGCATGTGGATATGTACCTATACGAATGTCTATATATACATGTGCGCATAAATATATATACAGTTTTGTCTTCACCCTCCGCGTTCGTCGAGCTTTCAACATCTCCCTCGCCTTCTGGCTTATAGGGAAGCAAAAAAAAACTCGGACGTATTGTATAACTGCGCATTTCTCGCTTATATTCTCTGTTATGGCTTTTTTTTCATCCAAAATTATTGTTTTTATTCGTCGAGTTTATCTTCATGACTTCCACATTTTTTCTTATTTAAGATCGATTTTGTTCTCGATTCATGGTTTTTCCTGGACGGATGCTGCACGGTTTGCAGACAAATTTGTCTCAGTTTTGCGTATGAATAAAAGACTCGAGTTTAAATATGAAACCATCCGGTGCTTCGTTGAGTTGAAAGGTCAAATTTGATGGATTCACAATTTTCAAAAAATGAAACAGAAACAATTATTTTTTTTAAATTGAAAACGAGTAGTTTTCAGCCGTTTATAAATGTATTTTTTATTGAAAAAAATTTCAAAATATGAAAAGAACTTATTCAAGTTTATCATCAACTTTGCCGCGATATATTCATGTTTCCAAGTTTTCGATTTTTTTTTATAAATTCATCTTTTTTGCTTTCCAGCTCAAATATTTAATTTGAAAAAAGAATTGCAATTTATTATTGCACATTCAACACGAACTTTGACATTATATACGCACATTGATAAATTTATACAGTGAATTGAATTATCTCGAATTTTCCAGAATTTTCGTCGTTGTTTTTTATTTTACATCAATGGCACCAACAAGTTCATACAATGTGCGGTTAATGACCGAAACATTGAACATTCTGCACCTCAAAGAGCCGTACGTTGCGTCGATATGTTTGTCAGGAATTCTTAGCGCAAAATGTGCATAGCCGTCTAGAGTAGCGTCAGGGGGTTGTTTCGCTCGCTGTGTGGTGGGGTCGTCGATCGTTGTCGCGAGGTTGCTCGCAGGTGAACGTCAGGTCAGGTTGCTTTCCGTCAGACGAACGACAGAAAGAGAAAACGATATTCCACCCCCCTGTCACTCGTTTTCCCCCACGACTGTATACAAACGTTTCAGACGTTCTTTCCTCTTCATCCCCCAATGCTCATCCAACTTTCTCGATTTTATACTTAAATACAAAGTTCGTCAAAGCGATCGAACATTTTTTCGTATAACTTTTAACGATTTCTATGCTAATCCCTATACATACACATCCTCCCTCTTCCAGACTGACTTTTGTTCGTTAAAAAATGTCCAATAGTCGCAAAACGCCAATTATAAATAACGTCGAATACAGCGCATGACCGCGCTTTCATGGAAATTATTCATGAGAATTTATACGATGGGATTATACATTTTTGCAAAGTATCGTCGAAGAACACGGAAAGATCAAGGATAAAGGAAACAAAAACGAAATTTGTGCCATGTTTCATATTTATTTACGTCAGCTTTGAAGATTAGGAAAATTTTCGAAATTTGCAATTTTCACTCGCAAGCATATCTTTACCTGCAGAGCATAATCTTGACCTCGGAATTACCTTCAAGGAATTCACGAGGTGGAAAAGGAACAATGGCGATTATTTGCTCACCCTTAAGACTCTTTTGACACGTGTTTCAGTGATCTTTCATTTTTCTCCATTAATTCCAAGTTATTTCAATCTCTCGGATTAAACGAAACACCTGGTATTATATTCCAAGTTATTCTTGCGTTGTCTACATCAGAAGATATAGAAACCAGCGGAATTAAACCATTCCGAACCGCCCTCGTCCCGTCGACCTTGGAGGCTTTACCTGCCACTCTCTTTCTCGCCTTATCTCTCATTCACCCTTTCCCGGGTTTTCGGGGTCGTGTTTGGCGACGCTGGGCGAGACTCGCAGCAGCACCTACCGAATCCTCAATATTCGAGGATCAAGCGAATACTCAACCGTGTAAGGAAAATACGAAATGTTTTCCGAGGGATCAGCTGTAGAGATACGAGTTCATTGACCCCATCGATACAATTCTCATGAGACGCGATGGAAGCCTCAAGTATATCCATAAATTACACGAAATAAATACCTTCCTCGGCGATTTCCTCTCAGTTTTGTCCAGTCTAGACTTTCGCCACTGCAATTTGTTCCCTTCGGGAATAATTTATAATTCAATGAACAAAAAAGCTCTGAAAAACTGTCATCGTTCTATTTCATCATTATTCAACTTTCGTCGGTTTCAAATTACGTCACGAAGTTCGACGATGGTCATAACAATAATAATAATAATTTATTGAGTTTACGATGGTTCTTTCCAACAAAGCCTCGTATACGTGCATGTGCTTTTTAACTCACGTGCGAGTACCAGAAAGTTGGAGGAGAAAGTCGTAAGAACGAACGCAACAATCTCTTCGAAAAGAATATGCCATTACTTCGAACTTATTGGATGATGATGTCGTTGGTTTCCTCGCGCGATCTCGAACCGCTGCTGACATGGATGATTTCTCTCGGGGATTCATCCCCGACGCAATACACTCCAAGGACAAACTTCTCTTCTTTCGGAGGTGAATCTTCAACGTATTTCTTCCCGCTATTAATCGCGAGTCTCCAAACTTGATACATCCGTGACTTTGTATGAAACCAAAGGCATCCAGCTTCCGTCACAACTTGGTCCATCGTTCATCTCACCATGCGCGGTAGAGTAATCATGGGATAGGCTACTATCGTGCCAAAGTACGTCATCAGATATTTCGTATCTCTGCGAGGTAACTTTTTTCTTTTTTATCATACATGACGACCCCGCTACGTATCTTGATTCTCTTTTCGGGGGATGTACGTTCTTCGTATTAATATTCCATCTTGTACCCGAAGCACATGCCCGAAAACCACAGCAAGATGCAAGAGCTCGTACAAGGCAAGAGTATTAAAGCTTCGCTCCATAATTCTGTCTCGTTTGGCGAAATTTATGTCTGATCACGCGGCTGCACACGAACCTGGAGCAGAAATTTTAGCATATCTTTCGTTCTTACCACGCAGGTGCAGTCGCAAGGATGCATGGCTACCTCCTTACACTTGAATTTTTCCAAAATTTTATCGCTGCTCTGTACCAGACGAAATTTTAATAGCGGCGGATTATACGTTATTTCTCGTACATAAAGGCTCGTCGTTACTCGCGAGAAATTTCCGACCCGTTTAACCAGCGGTCTCGTTAGTACAAGCTTGAAAAAAATATTTTCAAAATAGATTTTCGAAGAAAAAATCAAAGTTATTTTGACTCACGAACCTGGAGCAGAAATTTTGGCAAATCTTTCGTTCTTACCACGCAGGTGCAGTCGCAAGGATGTATGGCTACCTCCTTACACTTGAATTTTTCCAAAATTTTATCGCTGCTCTGTACCAGACGAAATTTTAATAGCGGCGGATTATACGTTATTTCTCGTACATAAAGGCTCGTCATTACTCGCGAGAAATTTCCGACCCGTTTAACCAGCGGTCTCGTTAGTACAGGCTTGAAAAAAATATTTTCGAAGAAAAAAATCAAAGTTATTTTGACACACGAACCTGGAGCAGAAATTTTGGCAAATCTTTCGTTCTTACCACGCAGGTGCAGTCGCAAGGATGCATGGCTACCTCCTTACACTCGAATTTTTCCAAAATTTTATCGCTGCTCTGTACCAGACGAAATTTTAATAGCGGCGGATTATACGTTATTTCTCGTACATAAAGGCTCGTCGTTACTCGCGAGAAATTTCCGATCCGTTTAACCAGCGGTCTCGTTAGTACAAGCTTGAAAAAAACATTTTCAAAATAGATTTTCGAAGAAAAAATCAAAGTTATTTTGACACACGAACCTGGAGCAGAAATTTTGGCAAATCTTTCGTTCTTACCACGCAGGTGCAGTCGCAAGGATGCATGGCTACCTCCTTACACTCGAATTTTTCCAAAATTTTATCGCTGCTCTGTACCAGACGAAATTTTAATAGCGGCGGATTATACGTTATTTCTCGTACATAAAGGCTCGTCATTACTCGCGAGAAATTTCCGACCCGTTTAACCAGCGGTCTCGTTAGTACAGGCTTGAAAAAAAGATTTTCAAAATAGATTTTCGACGAAAAAAATCAAAGTTATTTAGACTAGAAAGGAAAACGAGTACTCCGAGTATTTTCACATTTTCGAATGAACCACGATTGCACAAAAAACCGTGAAAAGTTGTTAAAAATAGAAAAAAGGGTTGACATTGGTCCGCGTTAAGCTCGATTTGAAAAATTTCGAAAAAAATCGAACGATTCAATTGCAATCTTGATAACGACGAGGTCAATGTAACTGTGCGTTACATAACTGAACGATGGTGGTTTCCCAAATTGTCAATCAGTATCAAATTACCTGTATGGCGTCAAATGACCTCGTTTGACGATAGCATCGCATGTCCGGGCTGTATCCTCTTCGATATATTTTATACGTTTCGAATTAACGACTCCCACGAGTTGCGGTTGTCAAGTATCGACAAATACGAGAAAGCGAGGAGAGGGAGAGAGAGAAAGAGAGGAAAGAAGAAGGCATCGGAGAAATGAGCATTCATAAAAACGTCAAGTGGCCCAGCGTTCAAGATATCGTACGATGTTATACGACGTCCCCATGCTTTTACGAATCATCCCCTTTATAAATCCCTCCATCTCGTTTTTCCGATATTTCACATCGCGCACAGTCGTAAACTACCCCTAAAAATGTATTCATAACTCGCGAGTGTCTCCCGGAAATATGCATTTTGTTTGCATGAAAAAAAAAAGAAAAAAACATCAATCGCAATTAGAATTTATACGCGTTATATGTATTTTCGCATCGATTAATTCGGGTGCAGACACACGAGTGTGAAAAAAGAAAGAGAAGAGCGAGTTGGCGAGAGTGCGTTTTCCATATTGTGTCTGACAAGCACGGGTCTGCTCCACTTGGGACAAATGCCCTAGGGACATCACGTGGGTACTCCGTGTGACGGCGAGAGGATTAAAAGTTGTATGCCTCGCCACAGCGGTGGCTTGCCTGGTTTCGAGGTATGCGGAAGTTGCGGTTTGGGGGTTTGAGAGACGTCGAAAGAGGTATCTACAGAGATTACCCGCCGGTACAAGCGTACATTCTGCTGCAACATATGAGTAATAGAACTGTTACTGTATCGCGAATACCATCGTATCAGTATAATATCATGATCTGGGATTTCCGGAGTCGCGTACGTGTGCGCACGTTGCATCTATGAGCCACTAACTGCAGTCCTAGCGAGCATTCACGACAATACACGTTGTACCGGAAGTGTGTGTAATACACGAACAATACACATTCGATGTATTCGCGAAACGGTGATACAAGATTTCCGCCAATTATCTGTACAGCCAAGGGCGAACAATCGGCAGCTAATAAACTAATTAACGTCGGTATATTCATAATGAACCTCGCGCAATTTTTTTAACGACAAAATTCATTTTTTTTTACAATTCCTGATGAAATCGAGTCAGTTGACAATTTTTTTAGGAAAAAATATTCAACGCGACAGCTGATGACTAATCAACGTCGCTATGTTTATGAAGAATGATATTTTTTGATGATGAAATGCAATTTTTAATAAAATTCATAATAAAATTGCGTCGGGCATTAATTTGCAGAAAAATGTTGATCGAGGGGTACATTTTTTGTTTTGGATTTTGGAGCTGTGTCATTATTTCTGTGACGACTTAGTGAAAAATCCTGCAGAGTTTTTCTCAATTTTCAACACAGTCGACGCATCTATTCGCCCTTGTCGCTGTTGATGTTGAAAGAAAATACGTCTGCTCGTGGGAACTAGACTAATTGGAATCGGGATCATTTACGTTCATTATAATAGCCGTTACGCCATTGTCCCTACGATCTACAGTATCGCGTTTGTAAGCGACAATGTTGGATTCGGCGAACCAATTAACGTTGCGAAAATAACCAATTAACTCGTTCGCGTATTCGACTAAAAATGCTCTACAATGCTGCCATCATTGAATTCTGACGTATATGCACATGCAGGGTCGACGATTATTGTGCGATTAACGGTTGATTTAAAAATCACGTTTGTTCTCTCGGAACCAAAATCCGATCACCTTAAATTTCAGTTAATTTGATTCAAATTTCTGTCGTTGGTCAGCTACTTTTTACTCGATCAATTTCCGTGGAATCTTTATCCGAAGGCTCATGAGCTCATGGTTAAAGATGAAATCGATGAATTTTCGTAATCCGAGAAGGAAAAAAGAAGTTTCATACATTTTTTCCAAATTTTTTTTTTCCCAAACGATTAATCGAAAACTTTTCAAGACCGTTATTATCTGATATAAATTTACTCGGTACTTTCTATGTGGGTGATTTTTACCGATTTTTCCGCCATCGCTCGGTGCACTCGAGATTCGCATTCTATTTCGGTTCGGTTGGTATTGTACCTTCCGAACATCCTCGAGTTCCTTATCCGATCATCCAGATTTCCATTCGTCACTGTGGTGGAAATTGAAGATAGCCGGGTTAGTCGGCGCGTTGGGAAAGGCACGACTGTTATATGAGGGGATTAAGTCACTGCCGGAAGATGCAAACTCGCGCTCGGCAATGAGTGAAATGTGTGAGAAAGTGCCGCGTCACTATATATTACGCTGGTTAAGTCAGGGTACATGTGGTGTCTATGTACACCTACCGCAATGCATGTTCGTATACAGAGGGCTCGTATGATTTCGTAAACCGTCTGGGATCGCAGGAACAAGAGAAATGAGAGGTACACAATGATATACGTGTAGCATAGTACGAGAGACGTTGTTGAACACAGGTGGAGCTCCTACGTTCGCACATCACGAGGAAACCAACGAATATCGGTGCATTCTGTGAGCTTATATTCCAGAAGCACTCTGTAAGCTGCATTTTCTACCACGTATGAATTTGACGTCTGGCGTTGAGGCCATTTGCCTCGTGACGACTCAACATCAGTGTCATCCCTCACGTCGTTTATCCCATTTCCCCCACTTCTCCGCCTCCCTCTCCGACTCGCCGCGTTTTCTCGACGGTGCTGCCACCGGTGGAAGCGTCTGTTAACTATTATACACTCTATATGCTGCTCGTAACTCCCCTATACGTGTATTTCCAGCTTTCGCCTATTTTCTTGAGCTCCATGCTTTGCCTGATTAATGCGCAACGCTGGTTGCGCAATTAACGGCCTAGTGATATCCGGGAGGGTGTTATATTCACGCGTGCGCACGTGTGTGTATGTTTGTGAGTGTGTGTGTGATGTTTAAGCTGGCTGAGAGGGTTCCAGAGAAGAAGAGAGCTTGACCCATCATACGAGTCATATAAATGGAATTTTGATGCAATATTCGACGATTTGTTTATTTGCGCAAAGCCTGTTGGATGTGCAAGGAATTTCGAGTCACATTATAAACGGTTGATCGAATTCTCTTGCATCTTGAATCGCTGCTACTATTTTTTTTCCTTGACTCCATTCGAGTGAGTGCCCACTGACGTCGTTCGATAAGTCGTCATAATTTTGAGAATTAAAAGCAGACGTAGATAATAGACAACAGCAACGTGAACTTTCGTTGCCGTTCGTTCGACGCATGACTTAATTTGCAAAGTGCGTGGTGTCGTGATTCAGACACCAGCACACTTTATCGCATTTTAAATCGTTGATTCATACCGGGATGATTGAGCTATTAGGGTGAAAAGCTCGGTCGCGTGTCGACCTGAAGAGTACACTTGCGCTTTGATTGTCAAGGCAAATTAAAATATTCAAGGTGTATATGTGTGTGAATATGTCGTTTGTATCGCAGAAGAAGATCGTTGGACCATTTTCTCTCTTGTAATCCCTCTCGCCATCTTATAACATTTTTTCCGTGAAGCTCGTTAAGCTCTCAGTATTCAAATTCGTAGTACGATTTCATGTTTTCGTTAACCAAGTCCAGCGCAAAGTCCTTTTTCTTCTACTTTGTAAATGAAGATTCGAGTGATTGAGGGTGAAATAAGCTCCGAAGGATTGATGGGGAAATTCTGCAGCCCACACACGAGCTCATTTGCGGGTTGGCTGCCCTCCAGAGTGCCTAATCACAAAGGGCTGACGAGAATTTAGCCGACGGTCGATATTTCTATCCCTCAAAAGTAGTGCGTAGTCTTCCAGGGCTCATACCTTAAAAACCTCTTGGCCTCCACTGGATCAATGTTTCCAAGTTTTTCACATGTTTTTACGCTCTTAATAAAAGCTGCCGGAACAAGTTTCGTTCAATTTCATCTCGCCAAATAAATCAGTTCTCGTGGCAGTCTTGCCGAACCATTTATCGCTGTAGCGAGGCTTTTTTTTCATCACGGATTCGACCCTCCGATATTTCAGTATGATCTACTTCGAAAAGAAGTTCTTAAAGAAGGAAAAATTCTGCTACATCGGAGAAAACAAGGAAGGAAATGAACGATCGAAACGAAGATCGATTTGAGAATTCATTCAAAATGCGAAGTGAAAATGCGAATGATGCGAAGTGCATCTTTCGCATCAAAACGTTTATATAAACGGATCTGTACAACTTGAACTTTGCTAACTGTTACGAGCAAGTTACGGTTGTGTGGAGACTCCGTAATTTCTTCCCCCGTGCTTATTCCCCTTTCCCTTTTCCCTGCGCTTCTCTTTTATTTCTTCCTTTCGATTCTCATCACGTTAGTTCATATCTATACGTGAAAACCAGCACGTCATTTCATTTTTTCAACATAACCGAGCCCTTGGTTAGACGGGAACTTTCTTTTACCCACACTTTTACCGTTTTCTCGTAGATCCCATATTCCCTGCACGTCATACCACAGATCTACCGAGATGACAGGAGAGGAGAAAACCAACGTCGCGCATCAAGCCAGATCGTGTGCGACGCCACGCTTCCCGGATCACGTAACCCTTGGCCATTCATCAAGAAAAGCTTGATAGCTTTTTGATCGAATTGACGGGCCCAGCCGGTTAACTAACTTCCTCCATCGAGCAGGATCGTTGGAGCTTTCTCATTTTCTCTGTCTCCATTTCTCCCTCTCTCTCTCTCTCTCTCTCTCACTCCTGGTTCATCATAGATATCGATGCTGGTACAATTCTTCTTCCCTCTTTCTCTCCTTCTAATTTAGCCTTGTTCTATCTTTGCTTTCGTGTCATCCCCTTAATAAATACAAGCATATGTATATGTATATGTACACATGTATCCATCTACTCTGTGACAACCAGAGACAAATCAATTTTGGAGCTGTGCATGAAGAACCTACAGACATATTAAGCACACACATTAGGGTGTCTGTTAATTCCCAAATTGACCTTATTTTTCATTTTGAACATGGAATTTTTGGGCTTTTCAAATTCAAAGTTTTTCTTCACTTAATGTGCTTTTCAAATTTTCGAAAACTGCTGATCCTGCTTCGACCCTTTTGATTCTTATATTAACGAATACGTTTTTTCCCGAATTTTTGTTACTTATATGAGATGAACCTTGACGTTTCCGATATTTTTTAATGAATTTTGTCACATCCAATGTTGATTAAGGGGGAAAAATTTACCTTCAATGTCCCAACTCCAGGATAAAGGTAATCCATTTTTTGAGGATTTTTTTTTCATCGGAGAATCTAACATTTTCGAGGGTATAAAAAAATTGGAAAACATTTTTAACCACCCTAATGCACTCGTGTACACTTGTCAAAAAGTGAATGTATATGGAAATGGAGATACATAGGAGGTAATACAAAACGAAGCGAAAGAACAAAGGAACTCGAAGAGTGAGACACTGACTTTTACTGAGACATCGGAAAAGTCGCCAGAGGCGAGAGATTTCAGAGTCAGAACATAAAAAAACTCATACATACACACACACAGTCTTTTCCGTACCCAGCGTTGTACCATCCCCAAGTTTTTCAGAGAAAGTTCATCGGCGGTTCGTAACCATTTTTTTTCTCCCGAAAGATAATACAGATCCACGCGAACGTTCAAACATTTTCATCTCTGCAGCTCTTTCATCTCATCTCGCGTTTGAATAAAAACACATCCCGTTGTTTTTCTCGTTTGAGATTTAATCCAATTGTGCGTCGAGCTTGTTTTGCCAGTGAAAATAAAGCCAAAGCATATATGTGAGACAGGGAAATTGGAAATACCGAAATTAATCCTGAGAGGATGATTCATGTGTGAAAATTCGAAAAATACACGTCTGTTAATTGGAAAATAACTTTTGGGATGCTGCGAATCTACAGAATTTGTTCCGCACAAATTTAGTTATCAACGACTTGAAAATATTCTTTCCATCATTGGCCTCACGATGGATAGATTCGATCCACATAATTTATCGCGGCAAAAATGTATTTTCGTGTCCCTTTTTTTTACAAATCGCAGCATCAACTTTAACGAGATTTTTAATTCAAATTCAACGTACCGGATGAAAAAACAACACGTTTCGACTGTACCGTGATTTTCATTACATTTAAACTTTGTTCCGACGACATTTACTTTTCCGAGTGCGGCGTTGGTTTCGAGCCATTTCCATTATTTCTTCTCGCGCAGAAACTTTTCCGGCGGTCAAACCTGTCGTATTTCGCTCGTCCGAGAGGTCCTCATCTCCGCAGTCGGAAAACATCGCTATTTCTATTTCGAGATATAAATCTATCTCGGATTCAATCTCAGAAATGTGGTGCTCGAATCCAAACGCTGAAAAAGCATCGATCGTACATTCACATCATATCGTATGAACGTGGTATTCGCACACGAATAATCTTTTGACATTTTAAAGCCGGAACCATTGTGATTCTCGTCCAAAGAAACGAGGATTCGCGACGATCGTCAGTCGCTCTTTTTTCACAATTTTCACTCGGACCCAGCATCCATTTAATTCCTTTTCTCCGGTGATATCATCGACATGGAATAAAAAAAGCTTCACCGATTGTCTCGAGCTTCCCTCGATTAATTCCTGTATCTAGTAGAGACATGACAAATGAAAAATAAAAAGAGAAACGGAAAACGAGTCGAAAAAATGTCCATCGTGGTATTTATTCGGGCATACATGGCGGAGAATTTCCGCACCATCCGCTTCGTACACTATAATCATCGAACGCATTAATCATTCGTCCGAATGAATTTTTTTCGCCCCCACGAAGTCACCAAAAAAACGCTTTCGTCAAAGATCGCTTTTCCAAAATCCGCATCAAAGCTCTTCGAGCTTCCCGCGATTTGGACCAAAAGAGCGTGTGTATCGCGTCAAGTTCGCCGACATTCATGATGATGTAAATGCGTCGCATCATCGGGGTTGAAAGTTCTGTAATGTCCGACGTTGAAGATCGGTCCGTGTGTATACTCTCGCCAGGGTGAGGCTCGTGGTACCGCGGCGGTTGGAGGGATGCTGCGAAAGTGCTTACGAATTTTCAGCGGCCATTTCCGCTCTGTCGGAAAGTTACGGTGGTATGTTACCGGGTTTTGATGCGGTGATGATGAAGGGATGTAGTTTTATATGTCTTTCGCTCTCTCCCTCTTCGAGCGAATCCTCCATGCCATTGAGGGTATAACACCGAGACTATTACCACAGCTGTCCACTTCCGGACCACCGTATATAGTCGTTGCCAACATGAGTGTGAAAGTCCTGAGGCTTGTTCGCGTACTAACTGCCGGTTCGGTATGTCAGCGACTGCTTATATCTGTATATAAACTTTATATACATATTATATACATATATATATATATATATGTTTCTATACGCGTGCTTGTGTAAATGTAAAGTTCACAGGGACGAGCACACACATCTTCGTATTTCCGATCTGTTCTCTGTCTGTTCGCTTTCGGCGTCCCGACGCTTATCGACCGCGTCGTGATAGCTATATATCCAGTGTTCTCGCGGTTGGAAGGGCACGCCGCTTATCAACCCGGTATATACGGTCCGATCGCGTCAATTCTGCAGACCGATTTTTCCAGTTTTTATTTTCGAGGAAATGGCGTTATCGGGTATTTCGCCTCTGATATACGAAACACGCACCCTCGTATTTTTTCACGAAGGAAGCGTTTATGGATCCTCGATGCAAATTTTCCGTCAATCCGTTTCGACATTCTTTTGCCTCTGATCTTTGTTTTTTCATGGATTCCCCGCGATACAGCCGCGCGAAGAGGACAATTTTCATCTTCAAAGTAGCGGTGCAGCTTCGGCGAAATTTTACGAAATCGTCTTACGTTTTTTTCATCAATTTTTCGTAATTTGTCCCGAAACGCAGCATCCCTCTGAACTCGACGTTTCATATTTTTATTGGGTGAAACAAAATCCTTGGCTCAGACAATTCAGACGATTCTCGTACTTCTTCGTTCTTATACGTACTACATCGCATCACATCTGTAACCTGCTCTCTTGTTTGTATCTTCAAAGATTCTCACGCACTCGAGCATCTCCTCCTTCCCTTCACGATCTCTCTGCTCTCGCTCTTCCGGCCTCTTCCCATCTCGCCTCGTCGAGACACGTATGAGCGTAGTTGCAAGACCGGTGGTAGGACAAACATTCAGTTTCGAAATAGCGAAGTGAATCTAACACCAAGTTTACACACGAAACCCAGAGAATTTGTCTGTTGTACTGCGACAGGGTGTAAGCCTTGCTTTATTCGCTACAAGCCACGGTAATGCAACCTGTATTTCGTACAATCTCACCGTGAATACGTTGAATCCTCAAATTCCACTGTACTCAAAAACGGCAAAGCACCATAAAAAAAAATCAAAGACCCTCGTCGATTTTCTTGCCCATTTTTTTCGCTCGATTTAAAAAACTTATACGTTCTTTCACGCGCATTTATTTCAGCTCTATTCTTGAAAGTGTACACTCGGTCGTCAAAATTTTGTAGACGATCGATGATACATCTCAATCATCGAGAATAATCTCGATAGATTTATCGAGACATTCGAGGTTTGTTTAAAAATTCGTTTTGCAACGTTTGTTGAATTTTAGCCCTTATCGATGGTTTTCGATGCTTCGTCGTGTCTTGTTTCACTGGTTTTCGCTCGTGTTGCGAGATGAACGTGCGAAAGTTCTTTAGTCTTTCATGAATCAACACGTATCAGGAATGTGCAGTGTTAACAAACTCAGCTGGCGTGCATTATTAGTGCACTAGGTGCGCATAATGCAGGTGAACTTGCGACAAGCCCTTCATGGAGCTTTTGTGGGTGTGAACTTTCCCTCTGCATCAGTGTAGCAGAGTTGAAACTGCCTGAATTCTAAAAGCTCGGCACCCCTTTCAGAACTGCTCAACCTGACTTCACACAGCGTGCAACGTAAACAAAGAGTCGCATATAGAAATTGTTAACTACACTGTCCATTGCACAAACTTCCATCCCTCTCCGTCCAATTAACCCCCATTTTGGCGGGCTAACGTTATCCGACCGGGCGTTTTCATTCGCGTTTTTTCATCCCCCGTTATCTCTTTGACGAGCACAAATTTCAACGGAAGTTTACTTTGGCATGTTACAAACACTGAAAAAGAATGAATGACAGGAAGGGAAAATAGAGTCGAGAATTTTCATCAAAAGCGCTTCTGTATATTTTGTTAACGACATTTTTGTGGATCACGAGTCTGAAGTTTGCATCGCTGGAACGTGGGGAATTTTCGAAATTAAAGTATTTCGCAATGTTTCCGGGGATATTCGAGATGTACATGGGTGAAAATGACGAACAAAACATTGCGAAAGGTTTTTGGCCTCAAAGGACTCTCACGAAGGGCATGAAAATTAAACTAAACAATTAACGTTACAAAAATGTCAAAATTACCCACTTTTTTGTTTTTCTTATGAACTGGGTGTTGAATATATATTTTTTGTTTATGCGATACACACAGTGAAATATGTTTGAACTTTATTGAATTTCGAATTTGAATGAAACATTCGTTTTCATCATTGTAAATATATACTTGATAGTTATCATGTCTGAGCATATATATGTATATTATTAAATATCACGGAATACATGGCATCAACATCTCACATTTCGTATATTCTCCAATACGATGTACGATCAATTGGATTAATAAAATTAATTATCCACGTACGTTTGAATTAACATATCATGAATTTCAAATTTCGTCCGCGAATGCCGTATTCGATCCACGCAAATTTACGGCCAATTCACAAAATCTCATATTATTTTTAACATATACATATCATTAAATGTATCAACGAATATTTTCTTATCAAAAACTCGTAATAAATGCAACAATATTTATTTGGAGTCCCAACGCGAGCATTCGTGAAGCAGCAGGAGGGTGGAAAATATGAGAGGGGTTGAACTTCGCATGGAACTTTGTATGTATTTTTTAATCTTGCAAACTTTTTATTTTCGTATTCGTATAAAAGTGCCAAGCATATCTTTCAAACTTTTTCTGAATGGAACCATTTCTGTGTCTCGTAAAAGTCAGTCCACGTCCTGATAAACATATCCTCCTGCAATATAGAGTGTCCACAAATTTGGTGTGTGCAATTCGAAGCAAGATTCACGATTAAATTTCCTATTAAAAAGTATTTTAGTATTTTTTCAAACTACCACAACCTAAATAGCCATCGACTGTCAAAATTTGAGTCAATTTAACACGTCCGTCCAAAGACTTTTCGATTTGCAATTTTATTCCAAATGCAGTACTAAAAATTCAGCACTCAGTTATGGAACACCCTGTATACGAAAAATAACGAAATTATAACACAAGGTAATAAACGTGTCGTCATGAAATTCCAAACAATTGATAAATCGATCGTTAATCCCCAATAAAACATCGTCGAAAGTCTCCCATACCGGAAGCTTCACCGGACATAATCCAACGAAACTAGTTGAAACGAACGAATATAAAAATAAAACGTAAAACACGCTGTGGATAGTGAAAATTAGCTTCGGAAACTAGAAAATTGAGTTTGCGGAACGAAATCCTCGGTCAGAGAGTTTTCCCTCAGGGATCTGATGGCAGGGATGGTGCGAGATGGTTGACGGGTCATCGTTGCTGTATCACCGACGAGTAGACGACTCTTTATGTAGTTTGCGGAAAACGGTTGACAATTTTTCGGTTGCTCGATCCAATCGGCCAGAGCAATGATTCGCGATTGAACCTCTCCTGCTAGTTCTGTCTATGTGTGTGTCTGTGTGTCTGTGTGTGTGTAGTACATATAAAATAACATATATATACGTATATACCGCGTCCTACTACGTCTTGTTGGTGGGTGAGAGCTATACCTTTTAAGTAATTGATTTCTTTCCCGATTTCGTCGTCGTCGTCGTCGTCGTTAATCGTCCCTCATGTGCAGGTTGCCATTCGTTTTTTACTCGCTTTAAACTTTATCGCTTTTATTTTTTTAAGCAAAAATATACTCGTCAATATACACGTGTGCGTTGATGCGCGACTTTGGGTGCAGAGAAATCGTCCAACTGTGTGTAGAAAATAAAATTGCGAGAGGAAAAGAGAAACGAATAAGTTGGAAAAAGTTCGCGAGGAGGCTTGACAATCTGGCGCAGTAGGTTTCGCGTATATATGTGTGTATATACGTACGAAAAGCTTTCACAGCCCATCCAACTCGTATTCCCACAGATGACGGTCATATGCCGGCTTTGTGTGTCCGTCGAGTCACCGCAACCGCGAATCTGTCCCACGGTATAAATATAACTCTGGGAGAAAACACACGCTTCTTTTTCCCTCTTGCAGCGCTTTTCACGCGACCGACACAGTTTTCCCTTTTATTTTCATTTTATTTTCGCATCTCACCTGTAGTCCGCCAGATGGCGCGGCATTTTTTCTTCAACACATCTGTCATCTACGAGTATAATGTTTTTTTTATTAATGACAACGTCAAAGCGTTATCGACAAATACTTTACGAATGAAATTGGGAAAACGTTTGGGGAATTTCGTGTTTTTTTCGTCACAAATAAAATTATCTACAAATCGAACCATTTATTTCCATGGCATTTTGAACGATTAGATGAACGGAATTTTGAAACAGTGAAATAATAATCCGGAAAAATCGACAGATTTATTCTTGACAGGAAAGAAAAGAAATAATTTTCGAAATTTTTCACAATTTTTTTCAGAATATTATATCATCCCTGAATACTTTACATTCGCATTTTATTCCAGTTTTATTCGGATTGAACCTTGAGATTGTCTTCAAATACACTGAGACTACCTTCAAAGTGTTTCTGTCTGCCATTAAGTCATAATTGCTGTCATGACGTCAATTTTTTTAATTTATATATCACGTGGACTTTCCGATTTTTAACTGCATTTTGCATGGAACTTCGTCAGCTGATTAATTTCGCTTTTTTCATTCACGTCGTAATGACGAACGAAAAAAGTTTCCACACGCCGTCAATCAACTGGGAGCAAAATTCTCCACCTCGTCGAACCATGTCGTGTTTTTTTTTTTTTAAATAAATTCTCCCCTCATTATTGCCACTTTCGCTACTCAGCCCCATGGAAATTATCAGCTCCGAAAAAGTGGCGCTCCTTTTTCTGAAAACTTTCATGGGTACTGATGACCCTGCAGAGCTCCTGCGAGCTCCTTTTTTATTTCTCGTTTAACCTCGTTTCCTGGCAGTACTCATCCAAGTATAGAGAGCTTTTCTGTTACCGAGCTGCAGATGTGTTTTCACATCTCTCTCTCTCTCTCTCCCCCTCTCTCTCACTGCATATATTCCTCTCAAATTTTCATTCCGACTCTGCGTAAACGTACGGCTGACTACTCGTCGTTTCGTACTACTTGCGCCGTCGAGAGGCCTGCCCAGCATATATCACCGAGTGGTTACAGTGATACATGCGCGTATCCTCTGTTATAACCTCGTCCGAGACGTTTACCGTGTCTCGCGCCAGATAGCACGAGAGCTGCCGGATATGCGAAAAGTTTTAATTAACCAAAGGTTCCAACGGCTGGATACCCTGCGCGTCGTTTATTTTCTTCTTTTTTCGCGTCTTCATTATTACCCTTCCGTCTCTTCCGTTCTGCCGTGTTATTATCATGACTGGACCACGACGGTCGCACGTCTCGTGACACTAAATTTGGGATGAAATGGATCTCAAACGTGTGCACAAGTCACCACCATTTTTCTCTATTTTTTTATCATAATTTTTATCTATAATTAACATTACTAACGTAACTGTGGATGGCATGGAAGGTAAGTAGCTGTAAATGATTATTACTGTTAACAAAAATAATTTTTCGTTTTACCTTATATTTCTTTATAATTATACCGGAATAATGAGAGAATTTATCGATTTTCTTTGTGTTTCGATACTTCACGAAACTCTGACGAGCGGAAAAAAAGCTTCAAGAGTTTCTCGTCTGCTGTCTGGAACATTTTATCGTTTACTTTGTCGACGAGAGTAAATTTGCGATGGAATGCCAAATTTCCTGCCATGTCGAGCACCTGAACATGGATAATTAATGTCTGGCTCTTGGTACAGTTGGGATACTGGAGAAGGAGAATTGTGGAGAGATAGAAGGAACAGAAAAATTGACGAGAAGCTGCAAGATGATGCTCCAGCATCCGATTTCTCTTCTCTCCCCTTTTTTTTCTCTTTTCATTAAGAACCATCGTAAAGCTCGAACATTCTGACCATAATATTCTTCTCCCCTTTCCCTCTACCTTTAAATCGCTCGATCCCTCATTTTCCACCATAGTACGTTTCAGTTTCGCTCGTCATGTTATCCCTAATCCTTCCGTCATCCTAACAAGACCGACGTTTCAACCCTCGAGAGATTTCGTGTCTCTCTCCCTTTCTCTCTATCTACGTTGAATTAAATACCTTTGGCAATCAGACAGGCGTAACTTTTGTTGTTACCTATCGTGTCGAGTCTAGAGAGTATCGATCTTTCCCCCTTCGATTATTCACGTTTATATCAGTAACGGGTTTTCTCGGATATAATGCCATAAGTAAATATGTGTAATTATTCATCGCAATTTTTATAGGCCATTCATGAGACCATGAAACGTCCGAGGTGACACTTTGGACGGTGAAATTACGTTGATATTTATCAGATGATTACAACGAACATGAACGTTTCTCATAAATTGGAATTTTCATAATAAATTTCCCTGGAAAAAAAGGGGAAATTTTCTGTTCATGCGCAATCGTGATAACACGGTGGAGATAATTAAAAATTGTCATCTCTTTTCATTCGTATTTTTATTATTTTTTATCTTAAAATCAGAGATTCGAAGAATTGTGAAAATATCCGTGATGGTTTTAGCTGTACGATGAAACTTTTGATTTCGCTTCGAATTTATAGTCTCGAGAATTTAAGGACGACCATCACGATTCAGCCTTCGTTGGCTATAAATTTCTCTCATCTCGAACGTAAAATATCGATCTCAGGAAAAAAAAGTGCGTATGAAGGAGATCGTAGAAGCATGAATATTTTAACGTTCTTTGTTTTCTTTTGATCCTTCTAATGCTGACTAAGTTAGCAGGCACATTTCGTGTCCGATTGCCATTTACAATTTTTATCCCATATCGCTCGGGACTGTCGAGCGCTGGGCGATGGAAGGGTACTTCATTATTTTATCTCATCGCCATCTGATCTTGTTAACGGCAGATAATTAAAGCTCAGATGATGAACTTGCAATTAATTATTTTCTCGGAGATATATCTTTAACGAGCACTGAGATAACGACGGGATAATTTTATCACAGCATTTAATACAATTTTAAAATTCAATAAACCTGCAATGTGAAGTTAAAATACGCCACAATTACGAGTGGGTGACCAGGATTATCACGTTGGCACGGCTATTTTTCAAAATCATAGTAGATCAATTCGAAATTTGCCCTGAATTTCATAAATTGCCGAAAATTTCTCCTGCTTTCAGCCGTTGGGGCCTCAAATAACAAAAATCCACATTATAAACAGTAAATCTTGAAAAAATCGATGGAAACACGCGGTATGGATTTTTGCAAAAATTTCGCGGATTGTGCTTAAAACCCCACTCGGTTTATTCGTATTTCTCACTCGCAATACGAAACCTCCGACTCTTGGTATATCCTTTACGTTTGACAATTTTCGCCTCTGTATAACAGTCGTATATAAATACCATATATATTCCGATCGTATATGGCTATGCAATAACCGCAAGCTCACTGAAACAGAGGTGTATGTACGTCAAACGTGCGTTTCCGTCGTTTCGTACGATAACTGCGAAGGCGCGACGTAACGCGTTTGATGATGCTGTAACTGTTTGAAGAGGAGCGAGAAGGAAAGCCGCGGAGAGATGAGAGAACGTGCTGTCACAACATCGGGCAGTCAGGCTGTTTCTCTCTCATCTTCATCTTCGTTCTCTCTCTTTGTCGCTGTCTCGACGTTTTGCACGACTCTGGACTGGCTTATCCGTTTAATTAACGAGACAATACCAGCTGACGAGATTTCGCGACGACACTATGTGCTGAGTTAAAGCGCTAAAGGGAATAAATCGCAAGCACGTTAGAAACGTCGCTCTGACACTTGGAACGAAGAAAGCTCCATCTGTCAAATGATATATTGACGGTTTTCTTTCTTTTTTTTTCAAAATTCTCCGGTACAAAGTTGGTTTTACACTGCGCGGCATAACACATCCGTGTAACTCGGATTATCGTCTTGTTTCGCTGGAAAAACATCGATGAAGACGTTTCGGCTTTCGCAGTGGAAAAGGCTGAGGGGAGCGAGGCTTTTTCCATACGAAATCGCGAGGATTGGGTTTTACATTCGACGAAAATGGGATTGCGATAAGTATATCTTGGGCAAAAAGAGCAGGAAAAAGAGAGGAGATCAGGATATCGCGGTGGAAAGAATTTATTTTGTTTATTTTCGGACTGGGAGTACCAATCGATGTATCGAAAATCCTGCTTCGACTTTCTCGCTGCTTTTTCTTCTGCCCGCTTCTCTTTGCGTGTTTTTACGATTTTTACGTGTTTGCACTCTTGATACACATGTCGAACGTGGCGACTCGGGAATATCGCGGAACAAATGAAAATACGGGAAAATACGAATTTTCCGCATTCTTTCAACACCACTCTGACAGCCGAAACGGCGTAGATTTATCCTGTTTTGCGTGTTCTTGATCTCTCGGTGTATCTTCTTCCGTCTTCTTTTCTATTCGCTTCGATAGTCGGCGCACTTTATTTCGCTGGTCAAAAGGTCCTTTTCCATATACAAAATGTATGTATTTTACCGGCTTCCGGCTGCACGTGGAATCTCCGCGAGTTTATTACTGTTTGCTCTGGGAATTTTGCTGCTGCTCGCCCTTTTCGTTCCTTTACTTTATGACGCTTGACCGAATTGCCAGTGAAAAGCGGTCGCTTGTTCATTTTCATCTCGCGCCTTTACGCACAAAAGCGCTTTGCCATTGGTCATATATTTTCAGGATAAAATCAGTACGTTTTTTTCGATACTTCACGCAATCGCATTATCGGTACACTTCGTGGTATTTAAAAGTTAAAAAAAATAAATATCAAATTGGTTTTTCGTCAAGCGGGTTACACGAATAAATATTGAAAAATTTCATCGTTGCCGGAAAATCGTATTCCACGTAACGCGTTGAAGAATTTTTCTGTATTTATGCGGAATTTTCGGATTTTTGCGAAACCACCCATTGAACAAAAAATCGTCAGCACATTTTTTCGAATGCTGTATTGGTAATTCGTACAGATGGAACCGTAAGAGGATCAAGGTAAAATACGAATTTCAATTATTCAGAGAGGGCATGAAAAATCGAAAAAAAAACAGACATCAGAAAGTAACGAATGCTTCGGTCAAAGGTCGAAGTGCATACTCTACTGTGTGAGTTCGAGAAACTCTGGATGATTTAAAGTGTATAGAGAAGTTTGTAGTTTTAGCTCGAAGTTCGGTTGATGCAACAGCGTCATCATCATCAGAGCCAACTACACTCCGGATCGAAAGCTTCGTGAACTAACCGAAGTCTCGCAAGGGTGTTGTATAGAATTTCTATATATAAGCATTGAGTCGTGGCGAGCAGGCTGAAACATAACTCGTGTACAGCGCGTTAGAGATTTTCCATAGTGGAAGCCTGCGGCTTATACCTGCGGGTATAAAGAGACCTTTATAGCTATAACGGAAGCCTTATACTCGCGACGTGAAAATCGATTCGCACTGTTATTACGCCATCCACGTTACACACTTGCTTTCACGTTACGCCGCAAGATCGTTACTTTGGTCCATCATATTCACTTGTATATTATACAGAATCGAGAGCCGAGAAATCCCCGTTTGTCTCTCAAGTTATCGCGCCTTGAACGTCGTCCAATCTCGTGATGAGTTTATCGACGTTAATTTGACGATTACTACAGACGATTCGCGAGAAATTGATAAAATCAATATCGCAGACGCTCTCAAGACGATCTGAATTGCATCTGCGGAACATTTGCAGCTGAAAAAGAAAGAAACAATCATGTCCCCTTAAGGCAGTTTTCCAGCGATCGTAAGCGTGAAAATGATCTCGTCCAACACTCTGGGTTTATTCCTACTTTGCATCTGCTCAAAGAGACCGAATGGCGAATCGTACGATCTGGAGATCGTGAGATATTCGAAATGGTCAAGGGAGAGTTTCGAGCTAAATCCTCCGGTACATGATGCACACTTGAAAACTAGGAGAACCACGGCAAGTTAGCGGTACATACAGTTTAACGAGCTCGATCGTTCGTGGATTCCCTTAATCGAGCTTTAATTAGAACGCTTCAGCGAATTGTACAGGAGGTGCATCGCTGTATCGCCCATCCTGTTTCAGAGACCAGGGTGGCAAACAAAAAGAAAGGAAGAGGGGGAGATGGATGCATCCTCATTTCGTTTTAGGCTACCGAAAGCGTGCACCACAGGGAGAATCGAAAGCACACAGAGGACAGTGAAAAAGCCGTGTAGGTTTGCAGGAGTGAATAGGAGAGATTCGTGCATCGCGAATCCTTTTTTGTCTCTCTCTCTCGAGGGTGCAACTGGACCAAAATCGGTCCACGCCGCAAGCTGCAACAATGCGAGGCCAAAGCTTTGTTTAGCTTTTCGTACAACAGAGCCTGGGTAATTTTGCAACATTCAATGGATCCTCAAATGGTTCCCATAGTGTCGCAGGATTCCTGCAGCATTCCATCTCCGCTATGTAACGATTATTAATTTCGCCGAGTACTCGTGACTTTTTTCGCGTACGGTTTTTTCTTATTGTTTTTAGGGAAATGCTGGGAAAGATGTGAGCGGCGATTATGCTTGAAAAGCGTCTTTTTGTGACATTTTCTTTTTCAAATTTTGTCTTGTAAATAATAGATCGATGGGAGGACTGCAAGGATTTCATTATCCTGCAATTTCGATCTTTTTGCAATAGTTCTAATGTTTATTTAATTTGTTTTTTTTATAAATGTGTAATAAAGATTGATCGAAGCTTCAGTTTTTTCAAGTTTCTTCAAGATTCATTTGTATTCCGTTGCTACTCCACCTGAATGAACTTTTTTAGCCTTCTGCTAAATGTCTGACACGTGGATACTTTAGCCATGTACGAACATTAGAGAGAAAGAGAGAGAAACATGAATTATTGTACGAATTCGTGTCTCTTGGCAAGAAGAGGTGAATAACGAGGGAAAACGGAGGTTTACCGCACATGGATCGTTGTTGTTTTATGTACTACGCGTATAGTTCATTTAGCAGCACATCTATTTTCACCGGACCTGAGCTTTGGGTAAATTACGGTGATAGCGCGAGCTCGCACATTTGGAAGGGAGCATGCAGTGCACATTACCCCAACGTAAGAACATCCCGCAAATTCGGCGTGATGACAATTTCAAATTAAACGAAGTTTTCGAATTTTTCTCCTTAATGATGTCCCCCTTTTACGGGGGGCTGTAAATGGCTAAAAATGAGCGTTTGAATACATATCTCGAGTCATTCGCGAAATGAGAAAAATACTTCGTTTTTGAATACACCATGGACTTTGCGACAACTCCTGAAAGTACTCGAGAAATTTTTTTTTTGTATCAAGTTGTCCAAACGTCATAAAAAATCTAGTCACGTCTGTGGCCAGGAATAGTTTCCAAGGGAATAGAATTAATTGCATCGTTCTCTTTTATTATCGTCACCACGCGAATGGGGGAAGAATTAACAACGCAGATGTGTCACTCTCTCCGTTGGAATTATTTTTCTATTTTTTGCCCCGTTCTATACAGCGAGACCTTCACCACTCTCTTAAATTGCCTCGGTTTTTCCCCTCATGACGGATACGGAATTATTAGGCCATTTTTATTAAAGATTTTCCTGCAGAATATGGTGCGCAGTTGGAGGCAGCAGATTATGACGTAAATATGTGTCCTGCGAGATGGAGAGATAAATCGAGATGAAAGAACGGGAGAGGAAGAGCTGATTTCGAATAAACAGTGCAGTGATGATCTATTCTGCTAGTTTTTGCTGAATAATATGCTTTCGTTCGTTATATACCTTGTCTCGATGTATATTTACCATATGATCATGCTATTTGACCACTCCATAGAGTTTCACATACTGTTTAGCTTACCTGGCACACCGGTGAATAATTGACCGAATTATTAACGCATTATAATGGGCGGTTCATTTATTTCAGAGTACGAGAGAAATGTTTCCTCAGTTTGGATAATGTGCACTATTAGCGTAATAAATATTCAAGTACGTTCGGTCAAAACTGAATTACGTTATTGTCAGTACGTAATTCCAGACAGAAATGCAGAAAAAAATCATTTTTAGCAAAAAAATCACATATACTTTATAATATTCTTTCCTCTCGAGTCTAACGGTAATTAAAATTAAATAATACCTAAACAGCTTTCAGCAGCCAACAAAAGTAATAATTAACGAGTATAAATTAATTGCAACGTTTGTTTGTGATATATTTCTGTATTTCGAGGATTAAATTAAATGTGTGATAATGGAAATTGTAAATGCGAGCAAATTATACATATACGTTATAATTTGCAAGGTTTATTCTAGCACCGAAGTAAGGAAAAGGTAGATAAAGCTTGATGAAAGAAAAAAAAAGCTTTTCAGTAATACGTCGTGTGTGTGTGATCTACTCGAACGAAGAACACTGTATGTTTCCATAAAGTACTCGTTTGTGTTTTTGTGCGGGATTACACCACCCTCTCCTGCTGCTTTTTCGTCTTTTGCTCATTCCCTGCTGCCGAGCCTTTCTCGTGTGTTGAGCGAACGGTATTACACGATGGGTGCACGGAAAGTTCTTGACCCTCGTATTTTTTCGAAGGGAAAAAAGTGGAAATGTAGGTCACTCGTGATCAATGTCATTAGACGGAATTTAGAAGGAGACTTCCAGGAGTGGTTTAATTCCATCGAAAACTTATCAAGATTCGATTATTTAAACTTTTTTTCCGAAGGGGTGTGTCATTGAAAGATGCGGGAGAACGAAAGTTCGATGAAAGCACACGCAATTACATCTGTCATTGTGCCCATGTCATCGTGGATTATTTGGCTTTATTTTACAAAATAATTTTGAATAACTTTCAGTCGAAAAAATCGAATAAAAATTGCTCTTCTTATTGTTGATTTTATATGCGACAAAGGCGTGCGGAATTCCTCTAATGAATATTATTGATCTACGAACCGGAAGACAAGATTGATTTTTGTAACGAAAAGTCAATTTTTCTGGTCTTCTGGATTTCTTTTTGAAAAACCTGATCGTGTTCTCGTGGGAATGTGAAATAATAGTGGGATAAAGGACGATTCTATACGCAAGCACCACAGGGGTGGAAAGCTTTTGAAAGAAAGTAAAATGGAAGTGCAAGAGTATTTAGATTCCTGAAACTCCTATGAAAATTGTTGACATTTATATTTATTCAAGATGCTTTACCAAGATAAAGATTGTAACGAGCAAGATTAAAGCGGACCCTCGGGTGCAATTATACACGAGGCGTTCGTACCCGATTGTGTCGGAATTATTTTTGGACATTTTGCAAACTGCGTGCTGCCTGTGCTGACGAGTTACGCAGTTTTTTGTGCACTTGGATTGCCTCGTTTTTCAAGCGCTTTATGAACAGCTGGGTCCGGGTAACGTCGGCCATGCGTGTTCGCGGAACAAAGGGTCCGGGAGATGAATAAAAAAAAATGGACAAAAAAGAAATTTCAGAACAGAGGGTTCAGAACCCTGGACAAGGCAGAGGAGGGCGCAGAAAAACGAGGGGGATGGAAACTGGACGGAGGGATGACTCGACAGAGACACTGGCGGCAAGTTGCGGAGGAGTAGATACAGAGAGATAAAACCTAGGGGTACCGGGAAAGGGAGCTAGAAAAAATAGAACGAGGAACAAAGGATGAACGAGGGAGAAATCGAGAGAGGACAGTGCGGGTAAAGGGTAAAAATATTTGCAGAGTAAAAGAGAAACAAAATTAAGAACTTGCTGGAACTAATATGGCTTTATTGACAATGTGTCAAGCAAGACGTTTGGTTTTTAAGGTTGAAGAACAAAGGCCCTGTAGATTCAAGATTCGAATCTAACGGAGCTTTTTTCTCCCGCTCGCTACCCAATATCTCGCAGCACAGAAATGCTTTTCGTCTCGCTATCGACTCTTTTTCTAGTCTCTACAGCGGTGCTCCATTCCGGATGAAAAATATCGAATAATTCTTTTATAAAAGTAAATACACGATCTCTCAATTTGATCTTCTCAATTCAAAAACAAGATCTATATAATATAATAATTACATCTCCAATATCCATACAATGATTTCAATCAACTCATCAGGTTTTGGTCTTATAAAAAAATTCTTAAATATACATTTCCACTCGGAATCTTGTCCCGAATTTGGCTTTCAAGCTCTTAACATCGAGTTTTGGGAAGTGCTGCGTTTGAATGATGTCTGTCAATAAAAATTGAACCGTGATTGTGTTTTCGATTTTTATGAACGAGTCCTCAGGGATTGGACGAAGCTCGAAAATTAGAAAGACGTGAATCGTGGTCGAAAGTTGAACGGGGGTTGTCGCTGCAAGACGCAGCAGAATTACAGCATGTGTTCGCGTTGAGTGAGAAGCGGTTCGTCTCGATAGGCGAAGGATGCTCGCGAGTCGTCAAGCTCCAAAGAAAACGAGACACCTAAAGCATCAGGCGGGTAACTTGGTCCAATTACCATGATACCTCGGGCCCTTTCGTAATTTGATCAAAACTCCGACCTCGGTTCCCGGTCGCTTGCTCTCAAAACGTACAGAAGTGGCAAACCGTGTCTTACACACTTTACGTACCGTGTAAAGTGAATAGTGCATGAAGAGGCAGAGGTTTTGGACAGTCGTAGGCGAGTTTGACCGTCGAGCGTCGCGAGACGAGACGAATCTTAAGCTCTCATCTATATACCACGCCCCAGCAGAGATGGCATACAGCGAGAAGTGGAATGGACCAAAGGAGAGAAAGTAAACTGCTCTCTGAAAGACCCCTCTGAATCTCGAGTAAACTCCATTGTGGTTGGAAAACTTGCGAGTCGGATATAAAAGGTTAGCACGAGGAAGCTGCGCTTCGTCTCGTTGCCAAAGTCTCCGAGCGTTTTGTCCCACCGTGTTCCGAGACGCACAACGATCGAAATGAACTTTAGACGCTGAGGATACGTCTGCGATACCGAGAGACAATGAGGATCAAGACGAATGGGGTACTTTAGCGCCTGTTTGCGCGTATTCGTGAGGGTGTTTCATCCGAGCAAGTTCAGAAATCAAATACAAGTGCACCGGGGATGAGATACGGCACGAGAGACGAGAATACCGCGGTGTTGGAGCTCTGATTCGAAGGGATGAAGGATAGGGAGGAGAGGAAGCAGCTGGAAAACGCGACACTCGACTTGACGACTTTGTTCGTATTTCTTTTTTGTATTTCTTCATGCACGGAACTCCCTTTGACTCTCTGGTATACTCGCTCGAAAAATAGGTCGTACGTAAACACGATGGTGAACAAGAATCGCGAGATTCTCGAAACGATACGTAGGAATCTTTACAACGCACACGTACACACACAGTGAGATGGGGATGAGAATTAGGGTGGTGTACATTCGAGCATGCAAACGTCAGGGAATACGAGCTCTCGTTGGATTCGCTTGTACTTTGACGCAAGGGCTCTTAAATGTAAGCACGTATAGCACACATATTGACGTTACGGAATTTCCGATTATATAAGGGTGGAATTCTGCAGAAACGATGGAGTAGTTCTGAGATTGCCAGGGGGAAAAATAAAATTGTACCATTCTTATTCGAGACAAGGTGTGGTTTCGAGCACTTTCGTGAGTACCTTGTTAAATCAACTCAAATATATTTCGTAATATTCCGAAGGTATCGTGGTGGAAGACCAATTTTTAAGGGGTAAGCAAAACAACGCTTCTACCGTTGTTTTTGGGATAAATCGTATTCGTTAATTACACGGTGAGAGATGGGAATAGCTGGTTATTTATCTGCGTTATTTTTTAAGCTCTAATTGATCTTGAAAATTATTTTTTTTTATTCTTCAGCACAGCTCGATCCCTCGATAAAAAAAGGCGTAATATACCTTTGACAAGGTAATAACATTTTAGAGATTCAAAGTGACAATCGGCGAAGCACTTTATCGTGTTTTTCTCGAAAAGTTTTCTTCGGTGGGAATTTTTCTCTTTTTTTTTTCGTTGGGATATATTCTCTTTGCGTGTACAAATTCGCTGATTGGTGGCAAACCCGCAAAAAAAAGCCAAGACGGAAAGAAGGGAGGAGGTTAAGTCCGCTGGAAAGAAGAGAAATGAGGAAAATAAGAGGAGACGATGTATATGTAGTTATGGAGGAGAGAGACGCGGAGATTTCGGAGCCGACCCGCAGCTGCTTATAAGCGTCGAGAAGGCGGGTTATAAAGGATCCGGATAAATGTATATAGGACCAAAGGAAGAGGAAAAGTTTGCTCGTAACGGTTCTCTTCTTTACTGTCTCGTGTTGGGTGTACCTCGCTCTTTTTCCACTCTCCTGTGTCGCTCCTTTTCTCTCGGACCCGCAACGAAATTCGCTTGCGTCGGAATTCCGCCACGTCAAGTCTGATGAATCTCGGTGTTATCTTAACGGCCCGCAGATTTAATACTACGTTTCTGCCGAGCTTTTCTTCAATCACCTGACTCATCCGAACACGACGAAGACGCGAATAATCGAATCGGCGGAAAAAAAAATAGGGGGTTGATATTTCCGATCTCACCGTCGCAAATATGTCGTCCTCGAAAGGTGAAAGTGTCATCACATAGGAACCACCGCTTTTTCAACTCTTTTAATTTCAAAAATCGAATGAATACGTGATTCCTTCTGTAATGAAATAAATTCATTTGTTACGCAAATGAATGAATAAAAGAGTAAACTTTTGCAGAATGAGTGACAAATCTGGCATCAAATCGTCATTTTGTGTCAATGGGGGATTTTTTTTTTCGATTTACATTTATTGCGAAGCATTCGTGTGAAATGCTAATGAGCTTTTTCTCTTTGCCAGCTCAATTAGAGAATGAACGAGTTGTGATTCTTAGAAATGTTGTCACGCGGGAAATCTGAGCAAAAAAAATGACAAAAAAATGGACGCGAGCATATGACGGTGGAAAAATGTTGCGGGCGGAGTGAAAGGGCTGGAAGTTTGGAAGAAAAACGGAGACAACGCACAAAAGAGAAAGTGGATCATTTATAAAGAAGGATTTTCCTTCTCGTTATTTTTCAAAGTAGCCCGAAAAAAAGAGGGTGAGAACTTTGAAACAACTATCGTATTTCATTCGGGCGGGCTTCTCGTGCTTTATGAAATCTCTAGGATGGTTGGCCTTTTTCTCATCCCCCTGTTCGTCCTCATCTTACAAGGGTTATT
Organism: Heteropelma amictum; assembly: GCA_959613375.1. Taxonomy (NCBI): domain Eukaryota; kingdom Metazoa; phylum Arthropoda; class Insecta; order Hymenoptera; family Ichneumonidae; genus Heteropelma; species Heteropelma amictum. Next base: position 28,855,342 of record OY390721.1, read on the forward strand.
TATCTTTTTGCAGGCTATTTGACAGAGAGTTTCTTCTTTTTTTTACAGATCGACGGTGTATTTCGAATAAATTATCCTCGTGTTTCCTTCTGAACAATTTTAATCGTCATTGTCAGATATCAGGCGTCAAAATTGTAATCGGTGGGTTGAATTAATATTTATTGTGCAAAATATTAATTCAACGATATATTACCGCACACGTAAAAAATTATTGTATTCCGCACGTGACATACGTATTACAATATTACATGAGACTTTTGCCACGTTTTTTTTTCTCGTTATTTTTCACTCGAGTACCGCACTCAACCTCTGGGATAAAAAACGTGAAAAGTGGTTCTCTCGAAATTGGTGAACGAAGCCCTTGATGGCGGATCGAAAGAGCAATTCCTGCACGTAACACCCTTCTTTTTGTCCGGCACCTTTCCCTCTCGCGTTTAATTAAATTTACTCCAATAATAACGGAATATCTAATTTACGCGAGTGATGGAATGCGAGCGAGCTTGAGACCGAAATGGCACTTTGCTCTTCGACATTGTGCTACCCTCTATGGCATACCGGTATGCCTAGAAAAATAGAGTAGAAAAGCATATACATCACTCACTCGTTCACATAATATAATTTAATGGATATATCGTATGAAAAGACATATCGATGCTGAAACCTTTGTCATTTCACATTCCAGACATTCTATGAACAAGGCGCGTGCCACAAAATTCATCAATTCGAAAAATTCACGAATCAAAGTTCTATACATTCATGTCCAATTACGAGAGGCACAAAAAAAAGTTTGAATTACATTTGTTGCCCTTCGTCCAATTTCCTTTCTAAAAAATTCACGTAGGCAACATCGCGAAAATGAAAATGTTTTGAAAATGTTTATTTTCGAAAACTTTCGGATTCCAAATCTATCTATCGATTAAGGGTGGAGAATCGCCGAAGAATAAACAATTTAATGAAAATCAACCGCAATGGAAAAAAAATTATGATCCTTCAAACTTTAGAAACAATTTGGAATTCTAGTCGTAAAATATCCACAGGCAAAATGTTTAAAAAGCCTTATATCGGATTTTGAAAAATCAAAAACTCGCTGTTGACGAGACACTTCGCCCGTGATACTCTAAGGAAAGCCTCGAGGCTGGTTCGATGGCCCATCAGACAAATCACAGTGCTCTGCGTTGCATCGTTCGATTTTGCATCGAAGCTGGAATCGTAATAACAGAGCGCTTGCAAACCCCGCGGATACGGAAATACATATTTGGAGTTTAATGTATGCCCAATCGACGAAACTCGAGTCCCAGTAACGTACGAATAACTGAACTGGAAATGCAATATCCATTTGCAAAAATGTTTATGCAATGTCATGCGGTAAACCGTAACGTCTCCTGGGGTGAATCTTGATTGGGAATACGTATATAAACTCACCGATAGGAATCTCTCGGTCCTCTGCGGATTTCCGCTCCGGAAAGGCTTTATGTACACAAGTACACCATTTTCCATATTCAAGTGCACTCTGTCGATATTTCTGTCGTTATTTTTCTTGTTAATCATCCATCGGGAGAGCAAACATCAGCTACTGACAGTTGCATCAGTTGAATCGCTCGACACAATTATTTCAAGGGCTAATCTTGAAAATAAACCAACAATTTTTGTGTCCATTTTCAAATGAGCCTTAAACATTGCAAGAATGATGGAAAACAGAAAGAAAAAGAAAATTATACGTAGTTTCAAAAACATTTTTCGAGACGTCATCTTTTAAAGTCGAACTCACTCAAGCCAATTGTGAAAAAAAATACAGAAAGTTTTACTTCTGTATAGGAAAAAACCACAAAGTAGTACAGTGAAACTTTTATTCGTTTAATCTTCCAAAGTTTCAAAGTTCTTTCTCCACGAGGGAATACAATATTTCTGCTATTTTTAATCGTATACATTTCTCCCATTTTCTTCAATTAATCGCATTTCCGTTTTGCGCGTCAAGAAGCTTCATAAAAAATACAGTCCATGCTCCGCAGACTTTACCCCTTCTTCCAACAGTCGAAAGAGGGGGCAGCATCGTTTTTGTTTGGGCCTCACGGTGACAGGCAGCCTTTCAAAACTGACAGGCAGCCTTTGCCGATCCGTAAGACTTTCGCGACCCCTCGTTGCCTGTAAACGAATGAGTGTTTCACTGTTCAAAGCGTGGAGAACGCTGTTGAGATAAAGCTTGGGGTTGCGAGCGCTTCTTCCTATTCTCGTATTATTATTGTCCCTGCGGCATAAATGCTATCAATCAGGCTGTCCGGTAACGCGAGAGTAGAGTACACTTTTATCTTTTATTCTTGTATTCTCTATGAAAGTATATAAGGTTACAGTTTCATTTCGGAGCGTTTTCGTCGTATATAGTGTAACCGGGAAAGAGCATGGAGGAGAGTATGAGGGAAAAGAGAGAAGGAAGAGTCTGATGCTACTTTTGCTCTTGCCCCCGAGAGATTTCATGCGGGAAGAGTGAGAAAACTCGATGGAAAATAAGCGGGTTGAGAGATGATAAAGAGATCGAAATAACACGAGTGTGTCTAGGTTTCCCTTCGTAACAAGACAAACATAGGAAGTAGCGAGAGAGCGAGAGACAGACCTACTTTTTTCGGTTCTTAGTCACCGCAAAATTCGACAACAGAGACGTTTTTTTTTTTCTGAATTCATCCAGGGTGCCCCAAAACTGGATGCATCGATTGAAAATTTAATGCTTCACTGGTGATAAAATTCTAATTTGAAAAGTCTGCAGAAATATTTTATAGAACAGAGTTTAATTAATATACTCGTTATTATTTTAAATATCAGCGTTTTTTTCTTCTCGAGGATTGAAGCAAACTGATAATGTAAAATAAATCGCTGGCACGTTGGTTATAACGTAAAATCACAAATTTGTCGTAAATAATGTTTCCATTCGCCTGAATTTCATGTTGAATCGAACGTCTATTGCATGCCTGGTAAATTTCGCTAAAAAAAATAACGTTCCGCGATTTTTATTTTTATCGGCAAAGTCGTGACGCACTTATTTCAGCTCGAGCCTGTGAATTACTTTCCCAGTTGCGGGAATATGTGTTCGCGTTTTCTACGGTTTATGTGGACGAATAAAATCGCGGGTTATTCCGCAAATACAACGTTCACACTTGGCAAGCGCTGTGGATGAGAGAGAGAGAGCATATAAAATATTTCGTCGCAGCGCGGGTTGTATCGTCGATGAATGATGATAAAATGGAAAATGAAATTTTCCATTGGCAATTTACAATACGATCGGCGAGATTGGGTTACATATTTCTCGGATATCTACGCGTACCAACGTGTATACGGAGATGAAATTTTTCAACGATGATTAAAATCGTACGATATCGGTTTGATATTCGGCTTGCAAATTGTGCCAACGCTGATCGATTCTTGAATAAAAATCATTGAAAAATAACGACTTTTATCCGATGTGCGAACGCTTTACAATAACCGGCATAAATTTGCGTAATAATATTAGTTTCGTAATTTTTCAACAGAAATGTCACGAATTTTCTACTCCAAACAGGATACGAGTTACTCAAAACAGTTCTATAGTGATAAATAATTCAAAAATTAATCATAAAACCTTCGACATAGAAAATTGTCGCTGGAGATTATTATATCATTATCGCACACATTCGTGCGTGAATAAAGGTATTTGTCGACGTATTGAAAAAAAAAAAAAAATTAATGAGATGACACGACGTGCATTTCGTCGGTGTCATTTTAATAAGGAACTTTGAGAAATTATCCGCGTCTAATGAGGACGCGAAACTTTTTTTCAATGGAATATCCAATTCCGCCTCGCATAATTTCCGTGCACGCGGAAATATATTTTTCCAACTGAGGTATTATTTCTTCCCACCGAAGGGAAAAAAATTCTGATGGAATTTCTGAATCGTCCATAGAATTTTTTCCTTTTCTTTTCGGAATCCCAGTCCTCTCTCGCTTTTTTATTTCATATTTATCTGTATATTACAATGCGCCTGGTGGAGTTTAGCATCCTTTCCCGCAGCAGGAGAGAGAGCTTTTCCGATGTGGCGATAAAGAAAAATGGGTTGTATTTACTTTGCTGAATAAACGGATGAAAAGTGGGAAAAAATTTGCAAATATGAACTCGGATGTCACCTCATTTACAACAATCCCGGTATCGTTATTTCTCTCTCTCTCCTCTCTTGAAGCCTACTCGTACTCCGTCGAGCTTCGTAATCTTCCGTGTATTATAATTCTCATATGTAAAAAAAATGAAAAAAAAAATTACGTTCCGTTCGTACGTCGAAGGTTGAAATATTTGGCCTAGTTTTCTCTCTTTTTGTTCGAAATCGAACATCCCCTCTGTGCCGCATGAATCTTCTATCCATCTGCACGTCCTCTCCCTTTTCTGCGTATCTCGGTCACGAGAGCTAATGAAATACAATTTCCGATTTTTCCAGGGCTTAACTTTCACACGTAGCGAGTGACCATCTTCCCACCGCGGCAGGATAATGTTTTTTTTTTTCGACAAAAAGTCAAAATCGTTCGATGTCAATTTTTCCGTTGTATCCATAAAAAAAATTGCCCCCTGCGTAGATTCGGCAACGACTCTTCTTCGAGCAGGAGATACTCTGAAAATTGCTCGTAAAAAACAAAGATTTCAGCGTTTTTGCGAAAACTTTACCCAACTTTGGTGGATGAGAAGTATCGTCCGTCGAATGTAAATTCTTTAGTTTTCAGTTTTTCTTAACAATCTTTTTAACATTCTCATGTCGCAGAGATGATCAGTATGTGCAAACCGCTGGTACGGCAAAGGGTGTTGCAAATAAAATACATTCATCCTACCTTCGCCCACCTAGAAAAAGTTTCGGTCGGATTATAACCTTTTTCAATCAGTCCTTGTTCCGATAAATGCTGCGGAATATGCGTCGAATAAAATCGGTCACAGGTGACTTTTTTTTGGTAAGGGTACGTTAAAATCATCCCTGTCACATAAATATGGTTTTTTAATGACCTATCGCGTTATCTAGGCCATCAGACGGTGAGGCCGACACAAGGTCGATAAGCTTACAGAAAAAGTGTGCTAATGTCTTGGTCGAATTTTATTTCGGACATTTGTCGATATAAATCGAGGCTTTCCTTCGTGTGCTTTACTCATTCAGAAGTTATCGTCATGCTCTCTAATTACCTTTTATAGAACGTGACTATCCTGGTTTTGGGCCAAAAGTACATCTAAATAAAGAGCAAAGCCATTCGGCCAGACGTCCGACTGATTCACCGAGATTCCTCGATCTAAATTGACGCGCGATAAATCGCTAATAATAACACAAGAGATCTTTATCCTCGCAAAGTCTATTTTTTTTCATCGACGATTTTAATTCCATCGAGTGAGACGTGAACATTTTTACTCTCCGTATCCCTGAACTCGATCTGATTTCACGCTGATGTTACATATATCGATTTTTTTTTATCGCTGCAGGATCAGGATACTCAAAGGCAGAAACATCGAATGTTTAGTTTACAACGAAAAGGTTTCGTAAAAACGGAAAGAAAAACAAAAAGATAATTCCGGAGATCTCACAACGCAAACAAAGCGATCAAACAAACTTTTTTCAAGCGTGGCCAATTTCCGGCAACTTTTTCATCTCATTTTCCGCTTTCACTCCCTCTTCGCAAAGTGAAAGACTATTTTTTTTCGTTTTTATTGGTTCCTGTCTCGTTCGCTGAGAAAAATTGAGAGAAATTTGTTAGATTTTTCCGTTCATCAATATTTATACGTTTCCATGTACTTCCGGTTTGCAGGAATACTTTGAAACGTCCATGTTAAATATTGTACATACGCTCTGTTGACTCTCGAACTGAGTATGAAATGAAAAGCTTGTTGCCATGTTTCTCATAACGTAATATCTCGTATTATGAACGAAGAGGAGCAATATTGGAGGAACAATTCACCGAAGGGACAATTTTAATAAAGTTAGGAACTTTGTTCGCGAAATTGTGTACAGAGTCATCTGCTTTATTGAAATTCTTCGACAATTGAAGATATTCTACGCTTCCATTCGAATGTTTCCAAGAGAAAATGAGACACACGGTCGGAAAAAAGAGGGATGATGTTTCGAGCCAAATTATTCCCTCACTTTATTAAAATTCATGGTGAAAATTTCATTCCCTTTAGCCAAAAAGTTAACATCGGACATCTTCGAAATAAATTAATCAATCAACCTCCATATCGTAAAACATACCTCCAGGATAATCGTTAAAAACACTTTTCGAAAACCTGAAAAAATGCTCGCTTCATCGACGCCTCGTGATGTACCGTGATAAAACTCCTCGTTGCAAAAATGACTAAACTTGAAAGTGTTTTGCACTTATCCGACCGAAAAGCTACGGAAAACTCGCGTTTATGTTCTCTACTTTATGACATAATAATGCATTGTGTTCAATATGTTTCATCAAATACGAGAAATATGAGATGCATGAGACGGTGGAAAGCTGCAAGTGCGGTTACATGAATGGCTAAGCATATTTACGAGAGCCTGCGAGATAACTTTTCAGGTGTTGCAAGCTCCCGCATTAATCCATGATCTCTGGATCACAAAGTTCTTTCCCAACTCGTCTTTCTCTTTTTCCTGCTACGTTTCTATGCGTATATATATTGGATAAAGTACTCTGTATTTATGTGTATATATATATACACACATACATATACATATGTATTTCTCACTCTCGTACAACTCGAGATGAACTTTGTCAAAGTTTCCACGGTGAAGTTTTCGCCGTCGTCGTCGTCGTCGTCGTCGGTGGTCTGTCCTGTTCTCATCACTATGATTCTCTCTCCTCCCCTTTCTGTGCAACTCGACTTTGGATATCATTGGTGCCGACTAGTTCTCACAGCTTTTCACGCGCATAAAGTCTTTTGAAGGTGCGCATACGAGACTGTATCTTTAACCCTATTCTGCTCTTTCGAAAGAAAAAGAGAAATGAGTCGAGAGAGAGAAAGATAGCGAGTGAAAACGTCAGTGGAACGAGCAGAGAGAAAAGCTCAAGAGACTTTACAGAAAGCTGCGGAATAAGTTTCCCTCATCGACGGCCTCACCTCTATCTCCGATTACCTTCCTCTTGCCTAACCCACTACTTGTTAATTCGTTCACCAGAGTACTGAAACTACTCGTTAAAAGTCGATGGTCGGCCTTCCCATATCCGGTCCACTTCCGCTGATATGCCTTCCAGCATCTTTCTCTCTTTTTTTGTGCCAGATTTCTCGAGATTTTAAAAGCCGTCATGCCGCTCGCGTCGATGAACGCGTGGAATTAATATAATGGATTGCCGATTTCAAATTGTAACGGAAGGGTCCGAACTTTTACGGGGTGGGAACTGATTATTGTACGGGGGAAATTCGGATTTTCACAATTATTTTTTGTTCGTTTTTGGGGGATTTTTTTTTCGTTCTCCAAATTGGGATGCTTGAGAAATCTGTGCATTTCGTAAATCAGGCAAAGGCGAAATTACGAAAGAAGGCAAAAACGAAGAACAGTCACAAATCAGAACGGAGTGAGAATGAGAACGAAAAGCTGAGGGTAGTGGGCAACTGCAGAGTCAAAGTTATCGTGATACTTCTACTTTCGCTAATGGCTCGCGAAACTCATTCTTCAACGATACGAGCTTCTCTCCGGTCCAACTTTGAGTCTTCTGGTCGCAATTGTGGTCAAAACTTTCGATGCAATATCCGCACGTTTACCCCCTTAATTACCCCGCGGCCAAACTCGGGGATTTCATGACTCTGCCTTTCAACTTTGTCCACGAACGATATAGGCACGTTTAATCTTGAGAATCAACCTCTTTTTCGCTAATTTTGTTTTTATTTCGAAAAATCTTTCGCCGTCGTTTGCTCGGTCACTGAATCATGGTTTCAAAAATTTATGGCAATGGATTCTACCGTCCAACAGCTAGAGACACTTTTGGAGGACGATGTAATCCGGTACTTTGTGAAATTACGAGTCGAAAGACAAACGATTCGAATGTTATTATTTATTTATTTTACTGATTCATGAATTGTCCCCATTTAAGTAGTATAGATCGAGAAGCGTCAGACACATGCCAAATCTTCTAGGAGCCAGTGCCAGCGGCATTTGAAAAATATTCCGATGTCATAACCGAGAAAAATGTCAAACCACGAATAAATAATGAAGGGTTCTTATTCCTCTTGCATTTTTTTGCGTTAATCTGCTATTTTACTCTACCCTTAATCTGCTCCTTCTTTTTTTGTCTCTTGTATTCGTCAAAAGCAAATGAGGGAAACATGAAGCAGAAGTCTATTGATTGGTAACGAGTCACCGGAACCAATAATTCGTTATATCGTTTCCTTAATTAATAACATTTCATTTATTCAGTTTTCTCCTCTCGTCGTGCGAAAAATGCTTTGTTGTTTTGCCCGATACGGTGTTTACCATCATCATCTTTTTCGATTGTCTCGGATATTTCCGTGATGTCACGACGACTGTGTACGTTTCAACGATTTCTATGGCAGTCTCGATAGAGTCACAAAAAATGTATAAAAAGTTTATACACACCCCCGACCATTGATTCGCGACAAGCCGTGCTTTTAAAACCGGATATGTATACTTGTATATATGTATGTACACGAAGGGTTGATTTATTCGCCGGCTTCGAAGAGTCAAGCAGCAGCGTCCGCCGCGGTGCAGCTTATCAATATGGATGTGTTTAACTCGGTGCATAATGGAGAATCGTCGCCGGGTTCTCTTTCTATGTTCGTCCCATAGCGGGCTGTTCTCTGGTATTCCGCCCGACGTTTTCATCCCTCTACGGAATATAAAGGGAAGGAGCTGGCTGGTACAGCATTAACAAATACAGGATGATTCATAAAGTATATTTATACACTTGGTATACCGTGTCACGTCTTTTTTCAGTCGTTTCGAAAAAAAAAATGAGTCATTAGTCGGTTTAAAAAAAAAAGATTAATTGTTCAGGAGAAAATAGATATTTGTAAGACGGTACTAAAACGATGGGAAATATGCTGCAAAATGTCAGATATTGAATTTAATTATAATCGCGTTTGAACGTTTGGCGAATCGATTCTTTTTACGGAATTATTTTCTTATGGAAAGAAAATCGAATTGGGGTTAACAATTCGAGTTCCAGTAGTTGGCATTTTTTTTCATTGCGTGGTTTTATAAAAAACTTGTCTGAAATCGATTGATAACGATGAATAAGGAAAGGTACATTTTGGATCAGCCTATATAACACAATACGTCCGGACTCGCCGAAGCAGGCGTTTTATCGCGTCGACTAATTGAATGGGAAGAGAAAAAACCTATCGGAGGGAATTTCAGTGTCCTTCGTCGTTCGCTTCTGAACTCCGAGTTTCAGGCTCGATTTTTCTGTCTACATCCGTAATAAAGACGTAAAAATAATGAAGCAGACCATTTGAGTAATTCAACGATAAATTCATTGAATTTTATTTCGAACAGCCTGGGTGCATAATAAGAACCTTGCATCATTAGCGTAGACTCGGAAAATTGCAAACAAAACACACTAAATTGCGAGGATCCTTCAATAAATTTCTTTCTATAGAGACGATATTTGTCGATGAATTACATACGCAGAGCTGAGGAACAGAATCCATTCCTATTGTTCCCCTTCTGTTGAATCTCTTTGATTGTTTTTTCAACGATCCCAACAATCTTTTCATCCCTTCTGATTTTTATTTTCTTTTTATTCCTCATTTCAGTGAATTCGAAGAATCGGTGATACGACGAAAAAAATATCTACATTTCGCACAGAAAATTCTCCTGTGCACTTCTTTATACAGAGACGTCCATTCAAATATCCGTCCCGAATTATCGCAAACTGATGGTTCGTTAAATATCTTTGACGTGAATATTTAATAAAGCGTCTATCGAGTATCTTTATTTTCGAGTCGAATCAATTCGATATCTCATTTCCTCGACGTTTTGAGAACGGGGTCAATGAAGCTTTTTCATAAATTGAGATATCGGAGGGCTGGATTTTTCGTATTTCGTCGTTCGTCCTATAAATAAGTTCACTACACATCACGACCTTTCAAGTTACTCATGTCTGCCACTTTCGAGGTCATTATATTAATTATTTCACGTTTTTTTATTTCCGGATCTTATCATACGGTATTCTCCTTTAATGTTAAGGATTCTACGGAAAGTTAAATTGCTCCTCGCTTCCCCCGAATAAGGGGTGGTAATTTAGGCCTGAATCCGTCATTGACGAGTGTAAAAAAAATTGTTTTGCACGCGGTAATCTAGAATCACAATTTTCCGATTATCAAGCTACTTCCACGAAGAATTAATAAAAAGATCTTATCATCAATTTCATTAATGATTGATCATCGTTTTTTAGCAAATATCAAACTCCATGAATATTTTCAGATCGCAAAAACTGAACGTACAAATACCGCGATTGAATTTGTCATAATGTTTCAAGCCAGTTCATAGATTTAACATTTTATTCAGCCGTTCGGTCCACATTCCTCGTTTATTTTCGTTCGCAATCGACGAAATTGTCCTTGCCCCATTTTAATACTTTCCGCCTGTTTCTTTTGACGTTCCTCTCTTTCCCCTGCCCTTTTTCCGTCATATCGACGTGCCGTGTGCTCGGGTATCGAGTATTCCAAAAGTTCAGGGACTAAACTTGGACTATTTGAACGGAAAATAGCAAATCGAGCTGACGTTTCGCGACAGAGAGCGAGAAAGAAAGAACAAAAGCTTTGCTGGTCGCCCCGAGAGAGGCTTAGGAGCATCCAATCCAAACGAAACTAGATATACCTACAATACATACATATATATATATATATATATATATATATATTACATTGCAGCGTCAGGGTCCAGAAAAGAGAAAGAGAGAGAAATCGAGAGATGATCGTACATTCGTGTGACTGCACATTCGTATTCTGGCATTGACACACGGAGAAACAACTTTTGATGCACACGCTCCATTCTGAGTTTTCGCAAACATTTCGCATTGTCATCGTTGAGGCTATTCAGAGAGAACAACTGAAGAGAGAAAGGGAAAGACAGTAAGATAGCGAGAGAGCGAGAGAGAGAGAGAAAAGCATCGACACATATGCATGAATATTGCATTCATCGTTGGCACCCAAGTCCATCTCTGCTGTCCTCTATTCAGACTGAATGTATATTCGGATGTGTCTGAATGCTTTCTGCCACACTGCCCATACATCTTTTCACCCACGATGTGTGCCATGTTTGCTCGAGTGTATGCAGCTTCAGCAATTTGGCGCTGTTGCTGCCAGTGTAGTATTTTCTGAGACCAACGAATGGATATGGCACAGATGAAATGTGTGTCATTTGATAGACCTAGTCGGTGGAGGAATCGTTGGTACAGTCCAGACGTGTACGCATATTTTATGCAGAAATATCGTTTAATTAAAGCACGAAAATGTATCTCGCCCGGAAGAGTGTCATTGTATTTGTATCTGTGACTCAATGCTGCAGTGAGAATTACGATGCTTCACGAAAATATATGCAGACACGCTTCGAGTAGCTCACTTTGGACGACATGTTTATTCAAAGATGGCGCACAAACGTCAGCTATACGTTGCCTCGTGTAGTCTTGACAGCTGTCATTATTTACAAAGTTACATCATCACTTTGTACCGCTACTTTGAGGGACTTTTCTTTTTTCCATTAGGGACTTTGCATTTTTTTAAATGACCCTCATGAAATGGTTTTTTTTTCTTATTTTTTCGTATCGTTCCTAATGATCAAGTTGCAGCAACCTCGTTTGCAATTTTCTGCCTGAGCAAAGGTGCTCTACTTTAATCTTGAGAAAATATCAATTGCTCCAGCTTTTAAATTTTCGCAGCATCTTGACGGTATATAGTTTCACAGATTTTTTTTTTTTTTGATATTTAAGAGAGACTCGTATTTTATGTTTCATTTTTCCCTTGGAATTTTCTCACTCACGTGTATTTTCAAGTCTTGCAGAATAAATCCCATGCTTAAAACGTTTTATTTCCATGTGGGCGGAAAACGGGGTTGATATTTGCGCTTGGTCAAGCACGAGGGTCGCTACCGTAGCGATCTTTACGCGGGACATGTCGCGTATGGTACCATCCACCAGGGTGCACATAACTTTGCGAATCCATGGGACAAGTATCAGCTGTGCTTTGAACGACGTTCGGTGGTTTGTCTCGTGGGTTTGTACAGCCAAGCTACTTCTGAGCAGTGTATCTTGGAATTCCAAAAAAACGACGTACATCGAAGACTTTAACGACAAAAATTGCATTTCTTTACGCTCCGAAGGAAGCCCCATCACAGCGGAAAAATCGGTATTTTTAACCGCAAACATTCCACCAACTGTTGAAGCGTTAAGAATCTGAAGCGAATTCCTGCTGGTCGTTTTTACGAAATTTACGAGCGACCATTTTTTTTCCTCTAAAGTTTCAATAAACGGCTCAATTTCTTTCTCCGGCGATTATACTTGAAATACTTGCGCGGTACAGGCGTTAAATGAAAGATCTTCCATCGCGTAGGGCCTCGTGGTTGGTTAAGCACGAAAAAAAAAGTTTACTTTTATATTTTACCTTTTTTTTTGCATATTCTATTTTCTGATTGAACTCATCTCAGACATGAAAGATCAATCGATATATACCAATGATTTTTTCTCGACGAGCAGGATGAATGATTGCATAATATTCAGAGAATAATCGTAATATTCGACGAGATGAAATAAATAACAAACATTTTAATTATGTGTTTTTTTCTTTCCCTGCTTCATTGTTGTATACGCGGATTTGTGCTGGATTAATCTAAAAATACTCATCAAGAGGGAGATTGAGAGAGAAAAGCGAATTCACGCGTGTTATATTCGTTATCAGACGAAATTTACGTAAGCCCAAAGAGGCGAAGAGAAACGGAAAGAGCGATGACAAATCTGCATCAATGCGTGGATCTGTGCCAGAAGGATGATTATAGAGTGAAGTATATTCGCGTATAGGTACTAAAATCATGTCCGCGTACATAATTTAACGTTGCCGAGGGCCAGCAACTGTGAGCAAGGGTAGGACGAGGGGGTAGCATCGCACTCATGTAATTTACGTAATTGCATATCGTAATTAGAGGTTTCGTCAAAGTGGATCGCAATTACGGTCACCCCTCAGGGGCAAAGTTCGTCCATGTGTGCCAGCATGTGTATGTTACGAGCAATGGCAACAAAAGTTCAGCCGAGTTTAGTCAGCTTGAGATTTTTTCTCCCCTGGCCGACATTTTCTTTTGCTTTTCCTTCATCTCCCGCGCGTCCTCGCTCACGTTTTCCATTTCTCAAAGCTCATCGACGCATTTGTCTACGAGGATAAATCGCAACGATATTCCGATCGATAAATTTTATCCGGATTACTGTGTGTTCAACGCAATTCGTACTGTTTCATAACATTATCAGCTAGATCTTAAAAGATTTTTTATTTATTGTCGAAAAATGTTCATCCAACGTACCAGATATTCATGTCGAATCTCGATTCGACACTTTTTTTTTAAAGAGTGATGTGGTTTAAATTCGCGCATGTTGATATGTCAACCGAAATTTCCTTTCGATTCGAAAAAGTATTCGAATATTTCTGTACAAATAGTTATTAAATATTTAAGTACATATTGCCATTTATATGTTTGTCGATCATCTGCATTACGTTAAAACTGAAGTCTTTCGTTAATTGCCGATTTTGTTTCGTTATTTTGCGTAACCGAAATAAATTTTCAAAGGAAAATTGCCTTTCGCTTGAGCTTGATCGTGGATTATATTCGGATATTGCCTGAAGCCCATTTGAAAATCGGGTTAGAAATTTTGCAGTCCCGTACCTTGGCTTTTTTCCTGAAAGGATCACAGTCAAAGGGTTATTTCGTTGAGTGAAATGAAGAAATTTTGTATACGACAGTGAGTGGAAAATTGGATTTTCTGTAGCCAAGAATATACACGTATATATACGTGCACGTGAAGCGTTTTCGCATCTGTGCCACCTAATCTAGAATTTGCATCGGAACCACCTGTGACAGAGGGAGGAGCATAAAATTCCTCGATCTTCCAACTTGGCTTCTGAGTTTTTTTTTTAGCCCTTTTTGTTTGTACGACGAGGGTACGACGAGTTGGATATCCCGAACACACGAGGAATATCCGATGGTATTGGACGTGACAACTGCGGCAGCACTCCCTACCACACCCTTAACCAGGCGATTCTCCAATGTCCTCACGACGACAATCCTGATGGTCCTCCAAATGGGATAATGCAAACCAGTCGGGACTCTATTCAGACTTTGAACGATTTTCTCTCGTAAAGGAGAATTTCTCTCTCGTAATACCCTCTGATTTGTCGAGACGTCTCTCAATTCGACAACTATATTTTTCTGTGATAATACGAGTTTCCACGTTTAAAGGGATCAACTTATTTGTATTTGCGATTTAAATGGTAAACACAAAATGGGCAATGGTTCAATTGGACATTTTATGATCCGAACGATGAATATAAATTGACCCTTGACTCCCTTGACTTCCTCGGTGTTTAGCTGTATATGTTCGTACGAGCCTCGCTATAATCTTAACTATGGTTCAATATCTTAGCAATATTTGGTTATAATCATATTGAGAATTTCTGTCCTTGTTTGTTACTTTCCTATTCTTCGCTACTCGAACATTGTGTCGGAAACTTGCTTTGTGTCACGTCTCGCACTGTTTAATCGTTTAATGTTTTTATTTCTTATTTGAAACGTTCATCTGGCAAGCATTTGTACATCGGTCGAACAATAAGTCTTTCTTTATGTATTTTAACATTAGGGTGTACATTTATTTGTGAATACTGTGCTTGGGGAAAATTTCTTTATTCGTGCTAACCATTCAATCACTCGAAATTATTTTGTATGCTTATAGAATAGTCTTAATTCCTTATTACGGACACGATAGCACGTCGGATTTTCCACCAGGGATTAAGACACGGTCAAACACTTTTTCTTGGGTCAATCTATACGGTCATAAACCAATTGGCCAATTCACCCACGCGGTCGCATAGGTATTTTCCCTTCCAGCCTACCTAATTTCATTTTTTCACTCTCGCACAGTCCTCTCATTCTTCCTAGGTTTTTTCCTGTCGTCGCCAATCAGGAACGCGTATTTCATCATCCCTTCTTGCATTCCTCATTTTTTGGATTTCCCATCTTTCCCACCAATAAGAATTTTGCATTCCCCACTGTATATTGTCACACCAATGGAATTATCAAGGAACATTTTCATCTCTTTTTACCCCTTCCTTAAATCGTCCTCACAAGAATTTCAGAAGCGATATTTTTGAAAGGGAGTTTGTTAGTCTTCGTTACGACTCGGGAACAACCGCACTGCCTTGCAGTAATAAGAACATCCGCGCCGCTATAGTGTAACTCCGCTTATAGTTCATACTCTACATAAATTTAATACAGTCCACTTAATTTACCTTTATCGTTGTGAATAAATTTCTATAGTGCAATTCAGTGTTCACTATTTATTTATCAACCAACCAGCCGAAACTCTTTAATTAGAATTTCGGAATTCGTGTATATTGACAAGCGTTTAGCTTGCCATAGTATCCGCGAATTTCTTCACTCGGTCTGCGGAAAAACTAAAGATTCCTTCGAGATTCGAAGAAATTCAGAAGAAACCTTGAATCCTGCATTTCGATCAACGTCGCGACTGAAAGTCACGAGAAAAACCGAAAAACCACTCAGGATCCCGATTTACGAATGAATTACCAATTAATTCATAAAAATAAATATATATTTTTCCGTCCGCTGAGAAATTTGCTTAATCTTCATTTTATCCTCAGTTTGGGGGAAAAAAAACTAAAGATACCTTTATTTGGCGGAAATTTTCACGACATGGGCTCTTGAAAGATCCCAAGAGGAGGAGAAGAGTACCTTGAACGTGGAGTTTCGATCGACAACGCCGAATCCACAGTCACATATCCAAGACGTTGCTGTACAAACGCCTTGGACATTTCTCTATGAATTGAAGTAACAGATAATAATACCCTTGATAAAATCAGCGATTGGACGTTCAAGGGAAATTACCGATGGGTCCCCTTTTGCGAAGTAGCCATTAGCGTCGGTTACGTAACGCCAACACACGGGTTAAGGCAGCAGCGGTGATAGCAAGCGCAAGTATTTCTCATAGCAGCATTAATGCGGAGCAGTAGCAATACGGTATATTACCTTACTTCTGGAGTAAAGCCTTGTACCTTGCTCTCACTCTTGTCGCGAGATTTTCCCTCGGGTGATGGCACTTTGCTTGATTCGATTAACCACTCGCTGCAACGTCTATACGGTCTCGGGGGTATAACGCCCTCTGGTGGCGCTACTGTCCCTATATTATTTTCCACACAACGTGCTATCACGATTCTCAAAATCCCACGAGTCTCCCTCACGAATAATAAACGAGAAAACGTCACTGTCCTTAATTACACGACCACTTGTACGTTCGTACGTGCGGTCCGATGCTTTCAGCTCGAAATCTGCAAAAGATGGGATGGAGAACAAAAGCATGCGACAATGCTCGGCAAATTACGCTATTTTGCGAAAATACCGAGCTGCTGGACCAATGTGTGATGAAAAGATGTTTTGATGAGCGAATATTTTTATTTCGAATGAACGAATCCGAACGGAACGACTCTGTCGGTAGTCATCGATTGCTCTCACGTAGTTTTGAGATTGGAATCAGTCAAAGTCGAAATTAAGAATAAAGGTACGATAATGCCTTGGAAATTGCGTGGTATCGCTATGAAGAGCTCGAGATGCTTGATCACCCTGCGTTAAGAAGTCTCAGTGGACAATTAATTGCACTTTGTTGCCATTAAAGTGACTGCGAAGAAATGAAAATGCAGCTAAATCGTTTAATGATCCTGTAGAGGCTTTTTTAATTAAGGGATGAGTATCGACTTTCTTCATTGTTCATAAAAAAACTACCGTCGAAGGAAATATTAAATTTTCATATCAGTATCTGGTATATTTGGTCTTATTTGTATCGCGATGAGTTTAAATTGTTTTCGAAAATTCGTCTCTATATTGCATTTTGAAACCGAGTACGTGCGTTCTCATTTACGGTGAACGTTTTTTTTATTTCGAATTTCATTTTTTCATCAAACATGCGCTGGATCGAGGAGGTTGATGAATAATGGCGGTGCGATAACACTTTTGAAAACGGGAATTTTTGAAAATATATTCCATTATTTTATTCTTCCCAGCATATTTCTCCACACTCATCCTTTGCGTCTAGAAATGTGCGGATGGCAGGACCATGCTTGTATGCTTCGCACTAACGATGTCTAAATTTTCGAAACGTTGCTCTCCATAATGATGATGGCACTGCTCGTATGCCCGGTGGTGATCGCAGGGGATCAGTTACATTCGCGATCGAGACAAAAGACCAGTATGACGATGACTGCATGACTCTAGGGGATGATTTCCTGTACGTCACGTGTACGTATACACGTAACGGACAATGAAAAAACGAGATAAGGTCGAAAGAATGACAGTGACAGCGGAAACCCGAGAGACATTTTCCCCGTTGTATGGACTATTCACCCTCGAAAATAAAAACATGAAAAAAACAGAGCAAGCGCGATGTTTTATTTTTTATTTCATATTTACATATTTTTTTACCGGAGGACAGTCAGAGAGCAAAGGCGTCTCGTTATCGTTCCTTTTCCGACTCGCGAACTTTTGTGACTCATAATGGAAGAGGGAATGTCGAGTGGAGGTAAAAAAAATGGTATAAAACAACGCTTTCATATTTATATGACAAGGAGGAAAAATGTTCAAAGTTCTGGGAATGGAGGAAGCTGTGGTTACGCGGCGCATGCTTTTAATTAGCGTTTCCATGTTATATAAGGCTTGTAATTTGGATAATAATAACAATATACTTTTCGCTGATTGCCACGATTTTTCATAGTTGTTATTGCGAAATAACTTCTGGTACCGTGTTTTCCAAGGGTAGTTTCGCGTTTACTGGCGAGGTTTTACAGTTTATGGGGCTCGTGACATTCACTGTAATTATCTGAGATTTATCGAGAATTTATATCAAACGAACGCACGGTCGCATTCAAATGTCTGTATTGTTATTAAAATAAATCACCATTCCGCAAGTCCTCCGTGCCACTTGTGTCCGTATTTCTTCCAGCTCGGAGGCATTTTCTTCTTACATCGATAACTTGAATTACTACTTATTAAGAGATGCTGTTTTTCGCGTCGAATAAAAATAAAGCGAGCTTTCCCTTCGTGCTTTCTGTCCCCATTTCATTTCCACTATCTTCAGCAGATTTTGGGCAAACGCCTGAAAGTTTTAGGTTCATCCAATTTCGGTACCGATCGTATTCGTACATTTGAGAGGTTTTTCAAAAAAGAAATTTCCAAATTTACAGGTCCGAAAAATTCGTCGAGCCTTATTCGCGTCAAATCATCGTAATAAAGGTTTTTTTTTTCGTCATTTTAACCGCGAGTGTAATGTAGCGTGAGAGCCTTTTTGCCGCGATATTTCTCAAAGATTCCGCCGACATAGACGAGAAAAGCAAAAAACCGACAGCGGTTGGGCGAAAGAAGATAAAGGACGACTGTTAAACGGTGAGGTGGTGAGAAAGGACACGCGATAATGCACGAACGTAATGATATAAAAATTCGACAGATCCCTTCCTAGAAAATATTGAGGTAATCTCAACGTCCTAAGGGTAGAAGCTGAGAATAAACCATAGGTATACCGATGCACTCACACATATGGTTGTGACTTAACTTTTCAAAGCTGTCGATCCGTCAATATCCTATTCCCCTACCCCGTTCACCGCAGGGATACGTTTTTATGCGGCTGCCCCGGTGTTTTTTTTTTACCGACACTATGCATCCGTTAATACCTCACGTATTTTACTCACCCTCTTTTCCTCCTTCTCGCTTCGATATGGATCTTTTTGTGAGTTTCAAGGGATCGAGCTGACGAAAAGGTGGAAAATTCTCGTCGTAAAAGCTCAGCGGCTTTAAAAGTCGAAGCATGTTACGGTAAAGCCCACTTTTTCTCGAACTATTCGCTAAAAAATACAAAACAGCATGCTGAACAATACGCTGCAACAATCGTTTTTAAAACCTTCTCATCTTTTTCTCATCGCAAAATTACTCTTTTTTACAATACATTTCCTTAATTCCTCTCCTTAATGCCAGGAAATTCCGCGAAGATAATCACCACGAAACTGGCTTTTTTCAAAATCGTTCACAACTCTGCTCCTTCACGAGCTTGCACGGGGGTGAAAAATGTTACGAACGGAATTATTTCACGTATTCAACAGGATAAAAAAAATTCAGGAATTCTCGCGACCCTCAATTCTCAGTTATGCCAAATATTCCGAGAGGAAACGCAAAAATTGCGGAGAACGAAGGAAATATTCGATAACGAAGGCGGAATAAAAATATATTTCAAATATTCGACGAGAAATGGCATCAGAATTTTCGCATGAAAATAATTTTCAAAATAACGCGATCAAAAGCATTTCACAGGAGAGAAGCTCATCAAATGGTATTAAAAGGTCGACGTCATGATGACAGCGGGGCTTGAAATTCTCTTTGTATGTGTGAGCAAGGAAATTAACAGGACAATAAAACCAGAGGATACTCATCACATGTCTTCATTTATTTATCCTTTTTTTTACGTGTCCTACACATTGTGTAGATACTTTTTTATTACACCAAATTTGTCTAACAAGCAGAGACGTACACGAATATTCATATATACCCGTAAATGTATTTGTGTGTCTCTGTGTGTGTGAATATATCGGTACTAACGATCAGGAGTCAGAGAGCGCGAAAACTATACGTCAGTGTCGAGCTACCAAGTGTTACGGTCGATGGCTTGCCAGGACGTGGAACTCTATGCTCCAGCACTAAATTAAGTCTAGACAAACGAAGCGTGACTACAGTACACGTGGCAGTATACCGGAGATATACACAATTCGAGGCTATCGGTAGTTGAATCGTTGTAGAATGTACAACCCGCTCACGCAGCGTGTTGGTTCGTATACACATGCAATTATTCGGCAAACACAGAAATGTACACGAGGGTAAATATAACTGCAACATAATTTACTTCAATTTCCTCCAATTGCCAATCCATTTTCCTCGGGCATCTTCGTTCCGCGAAATAGACGATTTAAAACGGAGATCCTGTACTACCGCGTGCGGATGCAGCATCCGACGAGCGAACTTTCAATCTTGTCCGATAATAAAACAGGAGCTTACTCGCGTAACGTTGCGTGCTCCAATCCGATTGGACAGGGTAGCTTTACAGGCTCTTGGATGCTCTCGAAAGTTTTTGATGTTTGATAAGCCTGAATTCACTTGCCATATTTCATCGGAGCTGATGAAAGATCGACGTGGAACTTTGATGCTAATACCGATAAAGTCAGGTACTATCGATAATTAATACACACCCATCGCTTATATACGTTCGTGCTTTACGTTCGATGGAGGATTTCTGCTCGTAGTTGCGATTCGCGCGAGTTCGTTTCGGTGTTTCCGGAGCTTTTGCTGTTTGCAGCTTTTACACACTGCCGCTTCGTATCCATGAGAGACTCGGGCGTGAAGGCTCTCTTGTTCCACGGTTTTCCGTCGGGCGATTTCTAGAACACCACAGCCGAAATGAGAGCGTGGAAAGACAGATAGTGCGCCAAGGTGGAGAGAATATATCGCACAATGTCTACGCTTTACCGAAGCTCCCGGGATGATAACGCTGCCGGAGTGCACCTCGTCTGAGTATTTATCCTCCGTCCGTGGATATACCCGCCTTTTTCCTTCAACCTGCGTTTCATCCCCTGACGTTTGCGCCTTTTCTCTTAGGTCTCCTCGCGGCTGTGCGATGCTTTAAATTTCGTTACCCGCATACATCGCCCACCACCGCGATAATTATATCAGTTACTCCGAGACTAGGTTTTCGTCGTAAAGGGAAATTACACGAAAATTTGCGACCGTTTCCGGCAAGATGCGAGGAACAGAGGGGAACGGAAAATGCTTTCGCGGTGGTTGTACCTGGACCTTTTCCGTCCGCGCTGGACAAGGCACGTTTTAGTCGAGGTGGAACTGGGTAAAGAATTGTTATAAATACAGAAAGAAAGGAAAAGAGAGCGAGATGAACGGGAGGTTGTAGGTACTTTGCTGAAAAAGCATATATCCGTGTAAAAGTTTGCGGGAACCAGTTGGATGCGGAAGGTGGTTGTCGGAACCAAGAACTGGTCTGCAACTTCCATTACGGTATGAGAAGAACATTACGCTGGCTACATTAACCGCGTAATTTTAAGTACAAAAACGTTTCGACCCGGCATACCCCAACCTTTCGGGCCCTAACGCAGAATGGTATTTTATTAATTCGCGTTACATCATATTTCATGCTGAACGCAGACGTTCCAACACGTGGAAATGATGGAAACCAAAGAATTCTCAAGCGTTTGCAATTCGCACGAATTTGTTGTTCCCGACGGTCCACCATAAACAATCTTCTGACAGTCCGTGATAGGGTGACGTAGTTGCGTCACACGACATCGAATCCTCACAATTGTTAAACTGTATTTCGAAACATAGCCGAGAGGAAACTATCAAAATTTGATCCAATACACTTCTTGCGTACTCTGCTTCATTGTAAGCAGTTACAGGGTGGGTGATGATATCGATATAGCTCTGTTGATACAGCTTGCATTGTTACATGCATAGGCTATATATGTGCAATCAAACCCTCTTGGAGAGGTTGCGGGAACATTGAAGTTGAGCAACGTCGAAGGAGGTTACCTTGCCTGCTTCAACTGGCTTCATTGTTCTCCGAGCAAGTGGAAATTCTATACCAACATAAGTCGTAGCGAGACACTGTTATCGGTGGAGGAGAGAACAGTTACAATATGGATGAAAGGATGGGCGATCTTGGGCTTCGATGTTCAGCTGCAAACTGCAACGTCTTCGTACTTTCTCCCTCTCTCTCCATCCCTGATATCAGCGTTCCAGCTGAGTGTCAGAAACACAAGCGCTGCTATAGCCACATTTCCATCGGGACAACCCAGACATTCTCACCGACTCGCCCTCTTCGTTTCGGTCCATCATGTCGGAAACGGACAAACTCGATAGGCACACAAAAGGGAGAAAATCCTTTGACATTCAAGGCGCCTTAATTGTTCCCAGGGTGTAATAATGCTAATGAAGTCAGATCAATGTATCGTACGCCGGGGACCATTGTGCAGGGTGTCCCGTTCTCGATATATTCCGATACTGCCAGCTGTGTAATAGATTCAATTGAGGAATTGTTCCTGATGAAGCGAAAACGTTGAGAGACTTGCCCAGTCGTACGTATACCATTGACATTCAGAGGCGCTGCTCTGCTGCGAGTGCCAATTGTGCACAATAATTTCTCAAGCAGTAAGGTAATTGATTGCCGTGTAACGAGTCTTGAACTTTAGTTGACTGGGCAATCTGGAACAGTGTGAAAATTGATATCTCACATCGGAATCGTGAAAAACTTAAAACCGAATAAAGATGAAAAATGTGAAAAAGAAAAAGCGGATTACTCGTCGGTGATCTCTCTGTTTATCCTTTCTCCGTACGACAAATATTCCGTTCGATGTTCCCTTTTTTCCGAAACGACAGAGCCAGCCTTGAAACTCTAACCAACGAGCTTCGAACGGCTCGGGACTTATCGGAAGATAAACACGACATTTTGTTCCCACTACAATCATAAAATTGTCGAAACGAATCGATTTTTTTGTATCCGATAAGCCGAACCATTCGGTATCGGAAATATCTACCGGTGTTTATTTCCCCGGAGTTCCTTACGCTTCGTTTTTTGGGGTTTTTAACTGGGCTAGTAGATATATCCAGTTGAGACTGAGGTTCAGACCTTATTCAAACAGTGCTCTTGACAACACGGGAGCTTTAACCCGCTTGGAACCGTTACGTTTTTTTTTCTTTCAAGGGGAATTTTGACTCTGTACATATATACTTTAGATGCAAACAAATGGAAGAGCGTCAGCCATTCCATTCCAGTTGTAAGCTAGCTGCCCCTTTTTGTCAATCAGAAATCTAAGGACATGTAGTTTGGTCTTCCTCCACCATCACTGTTTTTCGCAAACAGAATTTCCACCTGGTCCAGAGTGTGGAAAATGTATATACCGAATACATAAACCGTATGTGCTGCTACACAAGTTCGTGGTCATGGTTGTCTCGCCAGTAGTAAAAACAAGCATTGGTCAGCCAAGTTTCCAAAGCTTGCACGGGCGGACCAAGCGAATATTGCGAACGTGTGTACTTATTTTTCCGACATTCGACCCTATACCTTTGAATGCTGACTTCGTCATCAATGCCAGCAAAGGCCGTTTCGACCATCGCCAATAAATTTCGAAGGATTCCCCGGAGAGCGAATCTTTGCTGGAGAATAAGCGGTGTACGGAAGCTGCGATCAATTTACGGAACATGTTGACATTTTCATACTTCCGATTTCGATCAAAAGTTTATTAGCAAAATAAACGGGGAACTATATTTGCAGTAGAGTTCCCATCAGGACATTTTTTTCTCGGTATGTTTATAGGCTTACATTGGATCTCTGGAATGTTAAGGTTCTCTGTGCAGAAAATTCGAAAAATTAATTGTCGGTTCGCTGTCAAAAATAAATGAATCTTCCGGTGGCGATTAGCACTTTTCCCACGTACGAAAAAGATCCTACCTTTCGAGATTAGACGGATATGTTTGCTCTAAAACGAGATTGCATTTTTTTACTCAATTCTCGAGATACTTTTCACTCTGTGAGTATCCGGAAAGAGTGGCTGAAAAATTCTGTAATAATAATTTACAACGTTTTTTTATCCTCAACAGAGCAGTCTCGTTGAGGCTTTTTTCCTCCAGAGGACACGAGTGTCGAGCTTTCCATTCTCGTAACCACCAAAGTTCCGCTAGGAACTTGAAACGACGTTTTTTTTTCAGTCTCCGACGTTATACCATCTCCACCCTATTTTTCCGATTTTACGAAGTTTCCCCGTCGTTGGGGAAGATCGCTCTTTTCGCCCCATCGCTTCTTTTCTCCTTTACCTTTCATCGAGACTGCGCAACGATTCGCTTGTTCTTTCGCGAGTATCAGAATGTCCTGCCTATTAAAACCAGCTTATCCGGCGTGACTTTTCTCGGGGCGCACACGCTCCGTGGGTTCTTTACGTCTGAAGACAGTCGCGAGTACGAGACGACTATTCATGAGCAATCTTATGCGTTTCCGTTCCTTCGGTGTGCAATTTTTTTTCCTCACGGTTGTCTAATTCTCAACCGTAAAGTCAGAGTTAAACGCCTCGAGAAAAAGTCTGATTGATGATGGAGCATTTTACCCGATAGCCTCGAGCCATCGATTTCGCGTCAACTTTTTCAACGAACCTCGTCGAACTTGATGGACTCTCTACTTCCTCGCTTTTTTTCCATCATTCCTTCTTTTCTCTCTATTTCTCTCTCTCTCTCTCTCTCTCTGACTTGCTTGTTTTCCACGACATCGGTTGGACGGAGTTGGGCTGGATTATTTTCCGAGCATGAAATCAATCTCGTCTCAACTTTTTCAATCATTGCATCGTACTATATGTATCCGGGGCAATCTACCGTTCGTTGTTTCTAGCGCAAAAGTAGAAAAATACAAACGAAGAGAAGAGAGAATGATGAATTAGATAGAGAGAGAGAGAGAGAGAGAGGCGAAAAGGACACATGGAAGGCGAGCAGATAGTGGAAGCAAGGTTGGGATAAAAGACGAGAATAAACTTGATGGAATCTGTGGAGATAATTTTACACCGAGTGACAGCTTCCGGAGCGAATACGAATTCAACGAAAACGAAAATCACGAGATTTCTCTGTTCGGGAACGCTCCAACGTATTCTCGTTATCACTGACGCAAAACAGCAAATTCCAGCTCCATTTTTTTATCCCGCCTCGATATCGCATTAAAGTGGTATTTGGTGAAGTTAATAGCAGGCCATTGGCATGTACTTCAAAAAGGGTTTTGAAACAAGCTTCAAGTTTTCTCATAATTCATCAAACTCTCCAATAGTGGACTTTTGAAACGTGAGGGACCGACCTATGAGCCGTGCATTTGCGGAGAACGTTTTTACGAGGAAACGATGGAGCGAGAAAATGGAGCGGTTGAGCATATGGCACGCTGGACGTTTCTTCCAAATTGCTGAACTTTCCTCGGATAACGAAATAGCCATAAGATGGTAGGGTCACAGGATGAACGAGAGGAACATTCTTGCTGTCTCAACGTTTTCTCCGTCAACATATAGCTGAACATGAATTGCACACAGATAAAGGAACATCGAAATTGTTCTTACAGAAGAAATAACGGTCATGAAACATGAGGAGAAAATGGCTTACCCGATAAACTTTATTAAAAAAGTGTATTTATTCTCGACGCTTTCAAAACATTGATGTGATCATTGCAACATTCGATCCATGCGTGCATGTCACCCACTGTCGAATTCATTTTACTCGATCGCCAAGTGTGCGCTATGAAGCTTGCCAGACACGGACATGTATTAAACCCCTTTAATCTCACGAGCAATTTCACATATGAACGCTCAGCGCCTTCCGTTCTCACGTTAATATGCGCTCGACTTGTCCTTGTCGTATGTTTAATTCAATTTATGGAAGTTTAAATCAGTCGCAACAGCTGGAGCCTACGGAGTTATGTGTGCATACGTCTTTAGGATGCTCTGGAGGTACAATCCCAACAAAGTCGGAAAAGCTTGCGAATTTCAAGTACTACTTTTGACAATACGAAAACGGAAAAAAAATTAATCGTACAGAAGGTGCTGAAAGCACATTTTATATATTTTATTTATGTATTTATATATTATATATATTGTGTATAATATATGTTATAAATATTATATATTTATATATTTTATATTATACATGTCTAATTTTTTAGAAATTTTTATATCGTAGCTGAGTAACTCAAAATCGCATTCCATTTCGATTTCGCTAGGACTGTACCGCACCAGAGTGTGTTTAACATTCCATCCCTCATATATCAAACGCAATTCCTCTGACAAGGCTTCTCATATGACTGTTTTTGCACTCTGCATTTGCATGTATAATCTCGTGTGAATTCAGGTCCATACACACATCGAGCTTGTGTACGTCATTGCTCACGTAAGCAGTGATGTGGCCAGATACAATGCATCACTGTCCGTATGTGGACGGATGTGCAAATTAGAGAATAGGCTTGGAGCAGCTATCGACACCCTGCAGCCACCGCAAGGCACACCCAGAACGTTTCTCTGCTTAATTTTCGTAGAGGAATTGCACGAAAGGTCGAAATCGACCTGGTACGCTCGTACGGCAAATTCCATTCAAACTTCCTACAACCACATTCAACCTTTCGATTTACTGATTTTCCATGCTGCATTTACATAATTACTTACATCCTCAAATAGCGTCGAAAAAAAATTTTTTTATACATATTTATACGTAAACACTTCGCGTCATCCTAGCTGTCAAATTCATGCAAGTTTTCTTTTTTCATGGCTCACAAAATGTTTCGTTTTTGTATTTAAGAGGTTATTCCCAAACGTAGATACTTCGTCATCATGGAAAAAGACCTTGGGGGAAATATCCAAGTTCCCAGCACCCCCTTTCCATTCTTGATTGAATAATGAGAATATCGTGGGTGGGAAATATTCGAACGATGCACGTGTCTATGAAATATAAAAAAGTAGGCGGGAAAGAAAACGAAGGAATTTTCTTAATTTTGTTTCCCAAGTTTTTCACGCTATTAACCAATAAATTGTGAATGACGCAGTGAAAGTTTAACGCAGGGGGAAAAGTCACTGGAGATTAATTTGGTTGGATTCATACAGGCGGAAATAAAACACTTGAATTTATATCGTTTGGAGGGATGGAAAATTCTTTAAATTCTTTTTCGCTTATTTATTTATTTACTTGTAATTCAAAAATATTTCAAAGAATATATCTGCCTCCGAAAAAATGTGATTACTTGTAATAAATCATTACACGAATGCCCATCTCATCATCGATTGTTTATTTCGAACAATTTCGAATTTTACATTCTCGTAAAGTCGAAAGCTCCCAAAACGTCAATTTCTTTCATTCTTCTATCTTGCCTCGTATCTATTTATAGAATTCAAGATATACCGGATGTGTTTTTTTATTCATGAATCTCGGTAAGTCGGTGGAATCCCGAGACTTATTCGTTTACGAATGGTTTTGGTTTTACTGGGTTGGATAAAGTTAAAACGATTACTTACATCGTCCATCGTTACTCGGGCAACCGCTCTTTCAATTGAATTTATATTATTCAATTTTCTGGCTACCCGAATACGCAATTTCTCCCTCAGTTGACCCCGGATCCGTATAACGAAACCAGAAAAAAAGACAGTTCAGCAAAAAGTAAAAAAAAACAATGAAATCAAAGTACAGAGCAGCATTATTCGTACATTTTCGAAAACTTTCCGAAAACCGCGAATTTATTTTTCCTACATTTCCTATAGGGCTGTTCAACCCCTTCGCGTGAATTTCACCTTCCGCCGACAAACTTGTTTTCGCAGAAATTAATTCTCCCTTATCGAGAGGCGTTCGAACTTCTGAACCTCCGGCCTAAACTTTCAAGCCGATAATTATCGCTCAAACGAAAGTTAAATTCACGTCCCGTTGAAAACAATTCGGCGGTGTTTTTTTCAACATCCTTGACAAATGATGTATTATTAATGAAGCCCGAGTCAAAGCGCGACACTACGTTACGCCTTTGTTTTCTCCTTTCATTGAAAAACGTATCCAAAAATACAAGAAACTTTTTTTTTCCACTCGTTAATTATCTTCCGCTGATACCACATTTTATACCTTCCTCCAACGTCTGTCTGTCAAAGCGCCATGTAGGTTTCCAACAATACGTCAATAGGGAATGCAATCGCAGAGCCATAAAACAATAAATTGGACAAAAATTTTACAAGGGCCGAGAACGTGTCGTACATGGTGCACACTCTCGGGGCCGAGGCTGTTGCAAAAAACGATATTTATTGGCAGAAACGATACTCGAAACTTTGCAGCAGAAGGATATTAGCAGCAAACGAAAAGGCTTCGAGTTTTCTCCTCCCGAGTTCGCCCCACCGTCGCTTCAATTTTTTTTTCCTTTCCTCCCCTCGTAAAATCTTATCTTTTCATTTTTCTCACCAATACCCCGTCGCGAAGCATTCTCTATTCTCCCACGCCTTATCCTTTTCATTCGTTCACTGCCTGAAGCGCTGAAATCCTCCGACCTCACTCGCCTTATATATCCTTCGAGTACAGTTCTCTCATACTCTCTTGCGACTTGGTCGGTGAGGGCCTCATCCAGCCGAACCATGGACGACTCGTCCTTCTCGTCGACTCTGTTCTCAACTCTCCTCCTCTCGAACCCTCTTCCAAGCGCAAACTATTCCAATTATTAAGCGGCTCTTCTGCCGTAACGCGAAAGTCCCGGAAACTATGATTGCCCATCTCTCCGGGATTGCAGGAGAGAACGATCGGTCGTGGTGTGTGGGTACACTCAGCGACCCTCCAGCCGTACTTGAATTCCGTTTTTCATTTTCTCTCCCCCTCTCTCTCTCTCCCTCCTCTCTCCTTCCTGTCTCTTGTCTCTCTACTCGCCTTGTCGCTACAGTCACGAGAATACGAAAGTACATGGAAGGCTCTTGGGCAATAATGACAAAAGCGAGAAAAAAAAAAAAAGTATAAAACTCGGTAAATAAGAATCTGAATTTGGGTAGAGAAGGTAGAAGGTTGGGTAGATTTACATGTAGATTCATAGATGACGCGACAATCGAATGCTCGGCGTTCGTTTGAGGTCACCAGGGTGAAAACTTCCCTCGATTCCGAACTTGCCTCAAGTGGAGGGGTAATGAAACTCGCGTGAAAATCATTTAAGCCCCACGGAACTGTTATTCAGTTAACTCAACCTTGCGGTTATTCAATCCTCTGAAATTCGCGGCCGGTCTCAGAAGTACGTGTTTCCGATTCTCAATGGCGAGTTTCAATGTTGCTGAATGATATTTTTTTTTTTATAACATCGATAACCTCATTTTCAGCAGAAAAAAAATGGAACCTCCCCTGTAAATATCGCTGATCTCGATTCGTGTTGCTTCCCTCGCTTCAGGTCCATCGCGGGCCAAGAAATTATTCCATCACCTCGAAAAGCGAGTTTGCTGTGCGAGGAATGCCTGTAAAGCTGGCCATGTTGAGAGTAAGGAAGAAGAATTAGGATTTTTCGATAGGATCGTGTGAGGGTGTTTGAACGTACCGAGATAGTACCAATAAGAGGGCGAAAGGGTGAGTGGGGGAGGGGGAGGATAGCTCGAGAGGTCACGGTGGCATCTGGCTGTATTTGGGTTAGTTCGTGCCGTGGGCGCGAAATTAAATTCGCACTCTCGTGTGTGTGTGTGTGTGTACAGAAATATAGGGGTAGTTTTGTGCGGGAAGTCGTGGACAAATGGGAGAAAAAAACCTGGCGTTGCGGCTCAAAAGGGGGAGAGAGTGCCGAGGAGCGAGCGAAAAAAAAAAGATGGAGTCAACGTTGCTTGAAAGCATTCGCGTGCCACGTGCTGCAGGAAGTCCTTAGTGGAGCATATCAGAACGATCGATAAACCCGTACATGAGAGTGTTACATCGTGGCTGTACCATGTACAATATGTGTATATATCATATACATAGAACCACGCTTATATGTTTATACACTTGCTGTATATAATCGGGGTATATAATGCCAAGCTTTTTCTTGCCGTTTTCTCAAAGCTGCTTCACTTTTTGATGCACGTCAAAAGGCACTCACCCGGGACACGATCCGAGAGGTGGAGGATAATATACTATAAGGTAGAAAAAAGAAAAATGAGAACGCAGTTAGTCGGGTGGTGCTTCGACTCAAGGTTCTATTCGTTTTCGTAGATGGGGCTGGACGCCATTTTCAGTTTGACGAGAGCAGAAGTTGGCAATGACTTTAGTTTGACCAAATGAATCAATTTAATCGACGAGATGTGTCAGAGATTAATGAATCGGCGCGATCTTGGCGCGAGCTACGCGGAACGGTTGAAGAAAAAATATTTTGAACAAGCTCTATCGTACTTTCGTACTCTCGCTGTTTGGAAAATTGGGTTAATTCGAGCCTTGGGCATGATTAGGCTTCATTGGATGGCTCGCGCTATGGGGCTTATACTCGAAAGGATAATCACACCACAGCATGACCACCTGATCACCGATATTATTAATCCCGAATGAGATTTCAAGCTTTAGCGGCTGTCGACGATAAAGATCTAGCAATTTTCAACGATATCTGTGATAAACAAGGATTTCTGGAATACGATATCGTACGATGAAAAAAAAAAATCATTATCAACGTTATCCACTTGCGGGAGTAATGATACTTTTGTCACACGACTCGAATCCAACCTCACAGAGCACAACCTCGCTTGTCGCTTCGACTTTGCGAAAAAATGCTCTCGGATGTGATAATTCAATATAATTAATTCGCTGGATCATCAGAATTCTTGATCCCACAATATCCGTCTGGTTTTAGTTGCGTGTGCAGTCTCCGTCTGACTACTTTCAACCATGACTACTGAATTGTCATTTTAAACTGCATATCGGTATTTTTATCGCATTCCCGTATATTTTAAATGCAAAACTTTGCAGGATAAGTTTTTTTTTCGTTCCTGCCATATGTTTGAAGATTGCCAAGGAGCTTGATCCGAACCTTCCCCTTGAAAGTCGGTTTGCTGACGTCAAATCTTTGAAAAGAGTACAATCGTCGTTCACTTCCTCCGAGATATCTCTTCAGATATAATTTATCTTCAACCGTGCTACTTATCGCCATTAAACGTTTCCAAAGAGATTTAGTTGTCCCCACTGAATCGTGCGAGAGGAAATAGTAGCTGTTATACCTCGTGGCAGCTCGGGGGTACGTCGACATACAGATATATACATAAAAGCTTCTTAGTTTACTCTCTAAAGTGACTAACGACATTTCCGCATCTCGCACTTTTCCCTTTTCCCTCGAGCTTTTGCCTTACCACATTTTATATCGACTTGAAGCTCTATTCTTACTTTCTTCACAAGGAGAAAATTCCCGTTGATTGAATTAATGACCATTCACGTCCGAACCTTCGTGGCGATCTCTCAATAAAGATTAGTAGCAATTCTTCTTTATCAAGTAGCCCAAACGAAAAAAATCGTTAAAGAAAAGAAACCACTTGATTTGTCTTGTCTACAATCTCTTAAATTCAAAACCGGACTTTTTGTTTTCGAACTTTGGTCCATGTCCTATTGCCATTTTTCTAAATATTCCATCGCTCGTACTTGGGTCAAACTTGACAGAGAAATAATTGTTTTCGTTAGGCACATCGACGATCGTACAGGATTATTGTTATTACAAGAATATAACAGGGTGTGTCCGGTTACATCATTGAATCTTTTAAGAGCACACATTGCACGGTGGCGATTCCGGTAACAGCGGGAATGGTCGTAAACCCCTCCGCTGCCTCATCCAAAACTAGCTCGATCTCGTAAAAAGGCTTCGTAGTACAAGGGAAAACCCAATATCACACCGGCTGATCCTGCAGTATAAAGGATCATAATCAAAGAAACATATATGTTATTTTATAAATCGTCAAAGGTCTCGTCATCGTGGATATATTAATCTGCACACGGCGCGAACGATGGAAAGTCGTATAAAGATATGACGCATTTACGAGATTATTTTTTATCTTCATCTTCAAAAAATAGTAAGCTTTTCTATTTTTATAATCATTTCTTCGAATCCCAGCGGTCGGAAAAGCAATCGTCTTCCGATAAACGTTCTTCACATTTGATCCAGTTAATAAAGTTCAACGAAAAATCATTATGGGAAGTACGGGAGAAAACGGTGAATTTTCCGGTTTACTTTTTAGCAAACGTAGAATTTCACTCGTAGGAATAAAAAAGGTGTTCGAAATAAATAGTCCGTGTCAGCGCTTGACTGCTCCACGTTTACGCGAACTGGAGTATGTGCACTTCGCCGAAATTCATCGGAGATCATTTCGTGCACCCTCGCGTTCGTTCGTTTCTCCTTTTGACTTACGTTTCCTCGCCATTAGCCCTACCCAATCTAGTTTCACTATTTTCTCAATTCCTCCTGTTCAAGTTTATCTTAGTTTCCTCCGTCTCGTCGTTGCTCTCGAACCCGAAAACTTTCGTTGAGTTAGCTCTCACGATACAAAAGCCATAAAGATCGTGTGCGCACGTGACCTTCGAAAAGAGACCAAGTTCCAGGTCGATAAGCCCAGCAAAACCTCCCCTCGTCATTTTTCCTGAGAGGTCTGAAGATTTCTCCCCTTGTTTGTGAAAAACTTTTTCTAAAATACCACATTTTCTGGCAATAATAAAATACTTCACTCTGTCCAGTTCTGAAGATATCACTACCCTTGGATTATTCCGTATGTTGGATTAATGTCTCTTACGAGCAATATGCGCCTCTGTGGTCTTCTTGTTGAGACGCTTCTGGCTTGCTCTCATGGTCTCATCAGTTTAGTGCTGACGTTGCAGCGTTCTCATTCCCCTCCTGGATTAAGAATGTCATCGTCGTCGTCGTCGAGAACGACATCGTTTCTCGCTTGTGCTCTTTCACCAACTTCCCATGCTCGTACCGTGCTTTCCTTCGATGTATCACCTCGAAATTCTGGACCGAAAGCGGAAGCTGCAGAAGATTCTCGTCGTGACGAATGACGTTTCGACCTTTGCGACGATATTCCGGGATGTATCGAAATCCCTTGAGATGACGTATACCCCGCAGCTTGTAACTCGACAAAACTTCCTCCGCTCTCGACTTATACCTCTCGCTCTCGCGTTTATATCACACGAAACTTGACAAAATCTTGAACGTTATTCATTCGATAATCCTTTAATATATATTAATTACAGACTCGCTGAAATCAAAACAACGTCAAGTTATTCTTGATGTACGTAATTTACATGAAGCTATTGTTTATTTATTTCCCAATACGAGCATAAACGTTGATCATATAGCAATCATCGAATTCTGTTCCAGGTAAGAAATTGAATTCCTCAATGGCTTCCGTAAAAATAAGAGGACTACGTTATTAGGAGCGCAGAAGGGTACGGACTATTTTTAGTACACGTAAAAATACACGATCTGCAAACATTCTTCAAGGTGTAGGATCAGTTGCCTAGGGAAAAAATGGCTCTCTCGCTGTTTTTCCGTAAATGTCATGTCATTAACCTTGGACACGTTATTTTGATGAATCCTCGTGTTACCATTTTGGTAATTGATATACATAGACATTATACTTTCTCAGGGCTATAAAAAACCCCACGAATCGACGTGATAACCCTTAGTTTCCGCATCTTTCCCTATGGTGCTCCAAAGTGGACCTTTGATCAAGGACGAATTTTTTTTCTACGTTTTACTTCACACCATTGATGATCGAGGACGACTCAAAGTTCCTTTTCAAACGGCATGTATTTATCGAATTATATACAAACGTAATGAGGGTTCGCCTAGTCTGTAACGCTGTATTCCACCCATCAGCTGATTTGTCATTGTGGGTTAAGAGTTCGATGAATTATTCGACCGACCAGACCCCCTGCGATATAAGAGGTAAAGCGAAGTATCGACCTGCGTAATATACATTTGCCGGAAGATTTCGTCAAGCCGAAAGAACATGGTGCTCGCCAAGACCCATAGTCCACTGAATATTTCAACATCAAATGTGGCTGGGAGCTCAGCGAAGCCTCGCATTGTCTAGTTCTCTATCTCCCCTACCTTGATCGCTCGATAGTTCACCTCGAGCCTTCCGGTATGAAACGACGTCGACCTTCTCGTTCTCCATCCACGATTCTCCCTTCTTTACTACCAAACAACGTAGCTTCCTCCTCTTCTCGGGACTTTCTATGCTGGAGAAGTTACTACGAACAGATATATATAGGCAGTGTGTATATCCCTATCGATTTTCTCTATTATTAGCCTAGGGTCGACCCCTATTAGAAAAGCCCCACTCTATCATGCCGCAACCGAGTCTCGTCAATTTTTTTCGCCACCGCGACACTTTTTCTTGTATTCCATGAAAGTGCAAGTGTTCGCCTCTTTCCCTTGCAAAGTTCATGACGGTAAGGACCGAAATCGGACTCGTCGTTGGCGAGTTTTAATTTCAATCGATTGATCCATTTGCTGTCACGTGCGCGCGTGACTTGCGCTTTTTCCTGCTTTTGACAGAACGTTTATGTCCGTTTGCGGTATGCGGAAAGATGTTTCAAAAAAACGCCAAGCAGTATGGAGGTCGTCATGATGGAGGATGCAATGATCACCCGTCAATCAATAGCCATTGGCGATAATATCGCAAGGCTTCAATTTCCAGCTGATTAATCGCAGTTCCAATTGATTTCGCTCGTGTCATAATTGTGATTAATTTATTGTGACGTTATGGAGCATCGTGCAACGTGGCGAATATCATGGAAACGTATCGTCTGACGCAGACTGCAGTTTGCGACTAAAACTTCCTGCGGTTAAATTCGCTTTTCTGCATGCCACTGTACGCGTTTCGTTGTATCGTAGACGGAGCGCTGGAGTGCGATACTTTTTAAGTACCCAACGCTGGGTTCTGTCCTTCATCGCGGGTGTCTTGCGTCTAACCAAATTATCGTCATGGCGCTTCCCAAATACGTATAACCACAGGACTACTCGCAACATTGACAGAGACGAGGGGATCCAACAATAAGGCTGAGCAAGTTACAGAGTTTCTCACGCAGCATATTCCATATCGAAGTCTTGATTATGCGGTTTGCATTCACTAATTTCCGTACTTCTGCTGTACTATTCATGCAGAGACTCACTTCCTTTCAGGCCCTTCGCACTCCTCTTTCGTGTCCATGAAAACCAGAAGTTTCGAATGAATATTAACTGGAGTTGGTACACGAACGTTTCTTGAGAGTTTCGTTATGAGAATCAATCACTGGCTTAAGGAGGACCATCAAACTCCGTAACTTTCACAGAGTACATCCCAAACCGAAACGTTCTATGTTGCTCGAATACCAAATGTGGTTGCATAAAAAGTACTTCAATGTTAAGCCCCAATGGGGATTTTGCTCAGCAGACCTGGTGTCTCCTTAGTCGATGCTTTGTCAGGGGTATTTAAGAGAATAGCAGATAAAATTTGGTTTTATTTCATGCCAAGAATGTTCTGCGCGAATTTAAATAACCATAATTTTAAATTTGATTTGTGCTCAATCGAACCTTCCCGTCGTCTCTTGTTGTCCATAAAAATGATGCATTGGCTCTGACTGGAATTTTTTGTTTGAATGATCCTTTGAATTGCACACGAAAGTTCGCGACTCCCGTGGGAATTTTCCACGATCGTGGGAACTTTTGGTACGTAATATTGCACGATATCGGAATATCAAAATAGAATGTCACAGTTTGGTCGTTCGAACGCGATTGAAACCATTGGATAATATGTAAACGAAGTTCGGTCGGTTGAGGGAAGCGAGGAAAAGTATTTTCGGTACGAGATTCCACCGATTTCGTAACAGACTCACGATTCACGAGTTCTCCGAGCTGCACACGAGGTTAGAGGGACCTCACAGGCAATCTCTGGAGCGCAGCTGCCGGATCGTTACACCGGACGGTGGAGGAGGTTGAGCAACAGCAACCAGCGCAACTTCCGTAATATTCCTCAAGCCAAAAGGGACGTGTTATATGCATTCTGCCTCTGTTTACCACGATGTACAACCTTTTAACTGCTTTCCCACATTGCCAGAGGGCAACCCAGGTTTTTGGGAGGTTGCAGGGTGACGGGCCCAGCCAGCGAATATTTGCGACATCGTTTCAAACTTACTCTTCGTCCACCGGAAATGCAGCGGAAGCTCGGAGTTCCCTGGTACTTTATTAATACCATTTGTTCAACCTTGCGCTCGGAAAATCTGGCTTTCAACCTTTTACGAAAAAAAACTCCTTCGGCCCTTCATCTTTCCAACTTGATGGTATGCAGTAAAGTGCAAAAAATGTTCACATAATTCGTTCACCAAGCGTATAATTGTATTTCATTTCAATTTGTGTCTCAAAATGAATCACACATGGTCCTGCAAATTATGATCCGAGGTTTGACACGATTCGGTGACATTTACGAACGAAACATTGCGATAAATTTGTTCAAACGGTTCTGTGTGACTCTCGGCATCTCCGAATCTGTAAGGATAAAATGGGTGACTAGGCTTTGTGCCGTAAGGTGGAACAATTTTGTCCTTTGTTCGACTGAAACACGCCGGTCTTTAAGCGACCGCGCAAGTTGAGTTATGCACACGCATATACGAGGTTGCATCAACAAGGGCTGTTCTTCGAGTCCCTCTCGTAATTAAGTCGTAAAACGCGATAATCGTCGACTAACACCTGACACCCTCTGTGCTTCCTTCAACCGCAATTCCTTCCACTACCTCTCTTTCTTTTACTCTCTCTCTCTCGCTCCCTCTTCCTACCCTCTGGTGGAAGTTCTCACCCCAACGAGGGCACCCACCACTGGCTATACACCGTATTCCCTCGAGTTGAAAGCTGCAGAGCTTTGAGCGGTAATACCAGCGGAGAATTATACATATCATTGTATATATGAGAGAATCTCGCAGTATACCGAAGGAGACTGAAAATTTTGGATCACACGGAATTAGGGAAGCCCTCCATTCCCAAGGAATTAGGATTCTCTCAACGTTGTGAACACTCGAATAATACAACGTAAAGCGAGATACGTCAAGGACCGTCCGTACGAACTTGTACGTAAAGTAAAATGAGACCTTTGCAAATGGCGGCCGATGCTGATTCGTACCAAACGCCATACGTCACGGTAGATATTTATATAAATAATCAACTAGCTGACGTACTCTCTCGGCACGTTGAGAGTAGCTACGAGCGATTATCGTTTGGAAAAAATTCATTTCCTTTTTCCTGACTCGCGTCCTGTCTTCACAAAAGGGGATGAGTTTAAACGTGGAAGAACGAACGACGTCGAGCCCGTACTTGTGAATAGCGAGTACGACTCTGAGATGCATGAATGAGTTATCAATATTTCGATTAAATACGTTTGACATGCTGATTGATTCGCGGAGAAGGAAAAAGTGACAGACAGGGAAGCTCGCGACGTCCTGGCTACTTGTACCTCCTTTCGTGCATAAATGCTATATTACAAAGCTTTGATTCCGACATTGGTGTTCCTAGGTATATCTCGTCAATGGTATAACACTCCAAGCAGGTTTTGCAGCAGATCCAGACAGAATAACGCGAATATCCAGCATTTTTCATTCGATAAACCTTGGAATTTTCTTTTAATCATTTTTGGCACGTTACAACGTACGCACGTAGGGACATACTCATTAATGTTACAATGCATAATCATGTACCAGTACGAACAGGAATTTAACGTTGTGAATTTCGAAAAATACGCCGTTCTCACGAGGAGACGACATTCGAGAAGAGGCTCTCGTCTCGAGGAGACGCCCTGGTTTTCTCGCTCGTTGAACGAAGCTTTTCGCAATTGCTCGTTATCAAGATGAGCGACGAGCGAGCGCTCATCATCGATGCAGGAACTACGTTCGTACATCCTGTAATGCGGAGCTTGATTGTTTAACAGATGAGGCTTTTTCAGTTTCCTCGCGCGTGCATACACTGCTGTCCAATTTTTTCCTGACGCGTTTATCATGGCGGTGAAAATGTGCTTTTATTCAGTGGTAAGAATTGTGGGAAATGAAATCAGAAATAGTGGAAAAAAATACCACGTCATCCGTGCTGAAAAAACTTGTCGAAAGGATGCTCCATTTGTTCGTAAATTGCTCGCAGTAAAAAAGCGGATTTTTATGACACAAAAGTCGAAGCTGCGAGCGGCAGTTTCAGTTGTAATTATGACCTTTCGTTTGCCAGGACGATTCTGCAATATCGCGGTAAAAAAAGCGTTTCATTTTTGGTTCAATAAATAGCGGATTTCTCTCATTTTGAAGACGTGATACCCTCGCCAGGGAACTTTTGAACGACGGTGTATCTAAATTTGAATTCAACTCGGGAGAACGAAGAGCCAAATCGCATCTTTATTCCAGTCGTTTTCTGCTTATTCCTCTGCGCAGGACCGCCGCCCGACGCTTTGATCCGCTCTCTTTCTATCTCCCTTGTGATTTTTCGTCCTTTCTCTTCGTGGACGTTTTCCTTCTTCATTTCGGTTGGCACTCGGAAACCCTGCTTTCTTTTTTTCTTCTCAGCTTTAATTAAGTACCTCTTGCCCTCGTTTCCGCGAGATTCGCGAAGAAAACGTTCCTTACTGCCCTTTGCCAACGTTTTCTCCCATCGTCTCTTCATCAGAGAACTCTCAATGTTCGATCGATGACGAAAAAAAGCTAACGCCGTATCTTTTTTTCCACAGACGGCGCGTCTCCTTTTCGCAAAGTTTCGCATATTCTCTTTGACGACGTTTTTACGTTTCGCAGATTTTCTTTTCTTCGTCAACGAAACCTGTCTCGATTTTTCGTTCGCGACGTTAATGCAGAGGAACCTGCTTCGTTACCGTCACTTTTTTTTCAGCCAATTCATTCTGCGACGAACGCTTTTTTTAAATTAATTGCCTCAGTATTTTTCGAAAGGTTCTCGCGCGAGAATTCGCACGAAATTTTGCGAGCATTTTTCATCGAGAGTAGCTTACACAAGTTCTCACGATACGATGCCAGACGACTCGTCGCACTGCACACACAGAACAGTTTTGCTCCTGTAATCGATGGGAAAAAGCATCACTGCGAATGCGGAAGTTTTCAAAGATCAACATTTTCACAAAACCGTAAGTCGGCCAAAAAATCGACAGCCATGAATTCATCAAAAGGTCGATATTGCCCACGTGGATTTTTGAAGAAAGATCGCGGTGTACGATTCATGAAGCATTTTTTAACAGTCGTAAGAAGGATACAAACGAAAAAACTGGCATCTGAAATTTTGGAGCTTTAATTTCATTTTCAATAATTAACATCGTAAGAAAATTGTGATAAACGACCAACATTCCATCACGGCTATTGAATTATGCATTTTCGCTTCTTATTATCGTCTTTTATATTTCACGAAGAACGTTGCATGCACAGATCTTTCTTATGAATACAACAAAGAAAAAACCCACGCAACACCCACTGTGCTACGAGTAAAACCTTTTTCGTCCATATTCTCCGGCGGTTTTATCTTTAAAAAAAATGTAATAACTCAAGTACCTGGTTGGTGGCTGGATATACATATAAGATTTTATAGTAGCCCGTGTTACACGTCCTGGATCTTTTATTCCCAGCATCCCTATTCCCACATTCTCTCTCGAAAAGAAAATCAGAGGAAAAATGTTCAAAGTCGTTATTCATGTAAACGGATGTGAGAATTCTCATTTTTCGCGTTTCCTCGTCTCGTCTGTATATATCTCTCCCCATATTTTCTTTGTATCACACGTGTACCCATGCTCGCGATGAGAGAAAAAACGTTGCATAGGAGAAAAGCTCGAGAACTCGATGAATCTAAATACAAGTCGGTTTATTATTGCTGCCTTTTCGAAACGAGCTGAGAGGAAATAAAAAAAAATCTGACCGAATTCTACGTCGAGTCAAAGATGGCATAAAAGGTACTAAATGGCTTTGCCGGCGAAACGGGTGTGACGGACACTTGGATGAGGGTCGTTTGAAAATGGACCACACACCGATCTCTCTTGCCTCTCACGGCTGTAGGGGAAACGAGAAATGAAACTCTCTTTGAACCTTCCGGTACAGTGACCGACTGTGCTTTCAGGAAAGCGTCAAAGTCGTAATGATTCCGTACATGGTCCTCTTTGGCCAGTGAAACAATCTTTGGACTCTCTGATGGAATTCAGGGAATATATATTGGAGTTTTATTCAGTTTCGCACCTCATCTTCGATCTCCAAAACGTTTGATCGAATTTCGATCGATTATATTCTTGATATTATTGAAGCTGACATTTATGCCAGGAACGAATAATTTATCCGTAATTATCAAAAGTCGTAAAAAATTCGGGGCTGTCTGGACATTCAAATTTCCGCGGACAGAAATAACACGACTAAATTTTCTCGTCCATTCGTGCGTTTGTAGAATAAAAATCATCCGAGTTGATGGATCATCGAAATGTGACGGCAAAGATATAACGAAGGGTTTCATGGCGAACGTGGCCATGCTCATTCGCTGAAATGCCCGAGTGATTTTTCAGCTGTATTATTTCTGTCGGCAATCAATTTCGAATGCGGTGACGATTTTTCACAATCATGCTGACAGAACACTGGATGAGCACTGGATTCTGCAGTGAGAGACAACGAGAGAGAGGGAGAATGAGTTTCGAAGTGAGCAGAAATTTGTCAAGTGCAACGAAGAGTAAAAGAGCAAAAATATCGAGTTGGAAAGACACCGAAGGGAATAAAGGGAACAGAAAGAGAATAACAGAGAAGGAAACGGGAGAAAAAGGTGCGGAAAATGAAGCGAGAAAGAAAATTAGAGTCTAAGGGAAATGCTGCAAGATATAGGAGCTTCTTATAGAATATTGCGTTCGTGCAATAGCGTGAAGCGAAAATATCAAGAAACGCGGAGGGGAGCGCTTGAAATTTTCCGGCATTGTACTTTACAATGCGATCTCAATTTGTACTCATCAGACTTTAAGTGCATCACTTTGCCAACCATTGACTCGCTCTTTCCTGTACAAATTGCGTCTTGGAATCGTGCTTCTGCCAGGTTTTCGGCATAGATTCATTCTACGTTTAGAATGAACGTTTAGAACGGAGATGGAAGAAGCATTAACACTTTGCGAGGTCTCTTTGATGCGTATTCTCGTGTGGGAAAGATAATTGACGTCACTTACTGTCTTAATGAATAAATCAAACATAAGTTCACGTAAATGTTCATTAAAATACGAAAAAGTCATTTTTGTTGCCTGAAAAAAAGTATCGCACGAATAAAAGCCCTTTTCATTCCGAACTTGAATTTCGACACACATTCGGTTCCACGATAGCAGTTTTGTAAATTTTCGATGTACGATGCGAAAATGCTAAATGCGAAAGCTGTAAAATTTCAAAAAGAACATTGTCGTTTTAGAGCACAAAGTATACTCGCGAAGAGAAGAAAACACCGTGAAAACCCAGTCGTACTTGCTCACGCGGACGAGATACATGCATTAAAGTCGAAATATGCGCTCGAGGTACAAAATTATTCGGGAAGCAGACGAAGCCATTCTGGAAAAATGTTAAACACAACTTGGTTCTTGTAGCATAAAATCCCACAAGATTCGTGTTTTTCAGCCTCGGAATTGCAGTCTATGAATGTTGAAGAAAAAAAAATCTATAAATAGGCGAAGGTGGATCATTTCTCATGGGAGCGATGCTTTCTCGGTAGCCACCTACCGGAATATTCTCGAATTTACGGCTGTAGGCTTGAAGCCGTTATAAATAAAAGAAGAAAGAAACCTTTCTTATAGACTTTTGATTAATAAACATACTTGGACCATTTTGCCACCAGTCTAATGTTTGAAGTTGAGAATGATGATGAAACAAATTGAGGAGAAAAAAATAAAGATAAAGTGAGAAAGTCTGTTGTGAAGAAAACGAGATGAAAATTGGGAGAACAGAAAATGAGCGAGGAAAAATGCAAAAGAGTCGATGCTGCTGATGCGTAAAATATCGCGGAAACACCTGTAATTTGTTGTTCATTACGGACGGAAGACCACCGTGTTCAAGCTTTTATCGCTAATAAACTATGAGAGAACGTTAAATGCAAAGGGTGGGCGGAGAGAGGGAGCGAGAGAGCAAGGGTGAATTTTACATCGTTCATCCCTCCGCGACATCTCGTTTCTTTGTTCACCATCCACCCTGTCTGAACTTGGTCTTTTTAGTCTCTTCCGGCAAACCTTTTTTTGCTCATACCTTTTTTTTTTGCATCGCTTCTTTAACGATCGAGTCTGAGGAAGGAAAAAAGGGACGAGTGATGAGAGGGCACCCGGAGAGAGAGAGAGAGAGAGAGAAAAAAACATTATTTTATTTTTCAAGCCAACACGTCACGCGCCTGACTGACATTTTAATCATTTTTCATCGTGATTTTATTCTTTCCACCCCTTAACAAAGTTTCATCACACAGCACTTTTAATTACAGCGTGTTGTACATCCCCGTAAAACTTTCAATTTCGATGAATAATTATCGTCCCACTGAGTACGGGGGTATGTTTTTCTCGACGCCTATAGGAAACAGGTGATGGTAAATAATATGCTTAACCAATCATGAAGGTTTGCTAATATAAATTTTAATTTACGAATAAATGAATATTTTTGGAAAAGAGTCCACACCTTGCGCGAACGTTTCATCCGGCGTTGCATCTGCATCTGGCAAAGTAGAATTTACCGAAAATGATTTTGCCATGGCCGATCTTTGGTCTTTTTTGTGTACGGCTCTTTCCTCATAAAGTCCATGCGGGTAAAAAGAAGTCGCAAGAGAGAAGGAAAGTATCGCATGTTCTTACGTATGGTTATGTGAGGTATAAGTAGAATGTACTTGGCGACTTGTTTGCCGGTAGCAAGCTCTCCTGAACATGAAAAGCAAAGGAACGTAGAAGGGTAACTGCGAATGGAGGTTGAGAGAGATTCTCAAAGATAAGTAAACATGTGTGTATTTGTCCGGAGCGCTATCAAAGACTCTCCGAGCCATGTAGACCTCGCACTCCTCGAAATTGTTCGCTACACTGCCATCTTGGCCAACTAACTATTTATTCAGAATACTCGTAATGAATTGAATACACTTTGGAGCTATGAGAAAAAATGTAAATACGAATCTTTATCAATGATCAGATATTTAGGATTTATTTTTGATCATTTAATGATAATTAATGCAACGATTCGTTGGAGAATTATGGATGGAATAAAAAAATGAATAAAAAAATTCTTTGCCAGTTTTCGACGTCGGAGCAACCCCTGAGGACCTTGGTAAAATTGTCGGATGTAGACTTGCTCTGTTCCTCTGTCCTTCTCATTCTTTTTTTTCTTCATCCCTTGACACAATGATCGACGTTTCAGTAATTATCTTTCTTTCAGTCGCATTTCACTGGTGATCCAACATTTCTTCCTCGATTCTTGTAATCTTCTACCCTTTTCTCTCTCTCTCTCTCTCTCTCTCTTTCTGTCATTCGTACCATTTCCTTCGATGCTTCCTATGCCTTTTTCAATTTTCTTCCTAATCTTTCGGCTTTTTCCTCGTTGCACTTTTTCATTCAGACATTCCGAATCCACGTGAATTTTCGAGCCTGAGCGAATATCATCCGTCGCGTCACTCGACATGCCCGAAATCCACGACGTTTTTTTTTCCTCGATCGGAAAGTTTTCGTGTTCGAACTACTGCGGATTAATTAATAGTCTGAAAAATCGACAGCAATATTATTGAAAACACGGTCCTCGGATCCGGAGATTAAACCTGATAGATTTGTTGATTCTTTTTCGATTTTTTTTTTAAATATAAACGAGCTGTTCTTTCATTCTCAGCGTATAAATATCGACTATCAATCGCACTTCAACGCCGCTATCGTTCAGAGCTCTAGCCCCCAAACAATTTGTATGTTTTTTTTACCCCTCTTCTTTTTCACATGTCAGCGTATAACGACAGCTCTCGGATATAAATATTTCCTCTCGAAAATTGGCGAGAGATTTAGGACAGCTCTTCCGTTGGAGGGAAGCTTTTTCACCGAGTAGACGCGCGATGAGTATCGGAGGATAAGAGAAAGGGGGAGTTCAGGGGTTGGAAATTCGTGCGACAAAAGTGGGTCAACATTTTTACAGCTACATTCATGCAGATATATCGTGCATTCCTGCACGTGTAGATCTTCCATCTGGTACGGTTTTTGGGTACCACGTTTTTTTATTTATCGCAAGTCAAATTTGGCAAAATAGACGAGTCAAAGCGAGCAAAAATTGGTTTCCAACGACTCAAAAAATCTTACGAGCATTTAATAAAAAGATGCCAAATATGTTCCTCGAAGTTGCATATCTAAGTTTCTCATACATTGAGGAAAAAGTATTCAATTAGGACGGTCCTTCGATGAAATTTGATGCGACAACTTTTCGGGTATAAGTTGAAAATACGCGATAAGTTTTGTAAACGGCAAGATGGATGAGAGGAAGGGCAAAAGGGAATTGAGATGTACGGTAAAATGCTCTCAAGACCAGCGTGCTCTCGCGCCAATTCGAACGGTTCCATCCGACTCGAGGACATTAGGCTCTGCAGGCAAAGCTCAAGACTCCCTGTACAAACTGGTATATACGAGTCTTTATCCTTGAGACACCAAAGCTCAAATCCCTCATTCTATTTAATTAGACCGAGGTTCAAGTACCTCCAGTATGTCCGAGGAGTTCGACTAACGAGCAGAGCTGTTCAATTCTCGTTTCTCTCATTCCGAATTGAGACGTTACAGTCTTGGATCGATGCAAGAAGGGAACATTCGGAGTAATCATTATCGTTCGTGCGTACCTTTCTACTGTCTGTACCTTCGATACTCAAACAAACAAAAAAACCCAACGTTTCAAGTACCACTGGAACTTCATGATTTTCAATATTTAAGGGAAACGTGTTCGTGAATTATACGAAAGAGTTTTTGCAAAAAAAAAGACACTCCCTCACACGGAAAATTGAAGCTGGCATTTGAAGGGCTTTAATTACATCAATTTTTGTGTTTTTTCTGATCATTCCGTGTACCTGATGATGCATTAATAATTCACCAAAAACCACGAAAAAAAAGTAGAGAGGGCAATTTTGTTATGGCTCGAGTCTCAACGAAAATCCGATGAAATAAAAAATTCACGTCAAGGATAAAGTCGCAAAAGCTCAGATAGCATGGAGAAAATGTTATTTCCTTCCAACCACTCTTGATTCTTTCTC
The DNA here is from genome assembly GCA_959613375.1 of Heteropelma amictum. NCBI lineage: Eukaryota > Metazoa > Arthropoda > Insecta > Hymenoptera > Ichneumonidae > Heteropelma > Heteropelma amictum. The sequence continues at coordinate 28,900,330 of OY390721.1, forward strand.
CTGATCTTTCCCATCGAAATTCTTTCATCCGGAAAGTCTTCCTGTGAAAGTCAAAAGGCGCCTCTAACATACGTTGGCGAATAATCGCGTCAGCGAAGTAATTTGCCTGGAGGATTGTCCGTGAAACTCGGAACGAAAATTCGCTACCCGGGCAACGGTTGCTCTCCGCACTGTGATGAAGAGATGTGAAGAGAGAAAAGCGAGAGACGAGGTTAGGAGACGTTACGGAAGAAACGAGACATTTGAATCGGACCGTTTTATTCGGGATGCGGCGGTGGCATACCTTCGGTGGTAATACGCAGCCTCTACCCACGTTTTCGAACTTCCCGAGTCAGCATCACTGGACCAGAATGTACGAGAGACTTCAATGAAGCAGCCACGTAGCACAGCCACCGGGATAAGTGAAGAACCTGCAAGAGAGAGACCCCACAGTTTATTTGTTCTCACGTGCCACAGGATTCTGCCCTTACGTGCTTCCTAGAGTTGGTCCAGAGTTATTCCATGTGGCCAGCGATGCCAGCGAATTTCCACTCTGTGTTTATTCGCTTCCATGGTTCACTGCACGAAAACTTCGTTTTCCGACATCGGGTCGTTATCCCGATGTATAATAGTCAGCCGGAGAAGTACACAGACTCACGCGTCTCAACATCGGATACTCGTTTGATGATTAAATAGAGTACGGAGACTGTAGTTAATGCTAGAATGCCTCGGAAATAAAATCGTCCGTTGGTCGACAACGTAAAAATGTTTCCACCTCCCTGCTGGGTCCATTGAATCTTGCAATACTACCATTGGTCCATTGCTTTGCTAGGAAGAACTCATTGGGGGTGTCTACCCCCTGTGTTGAATCAACGGTCCTCTCTGCTTATTTGTAATGGAAGATGAAAGTTGGCTATTTCTGTTTTTTCTTTCAATCCAGTGTCCTGCGCTGATGATGTCACTAGGGCCAGCCTGTCAGGAAAGTACAGCGAAGAGGGATGATGCAGGGCTTTTATTCAAAAAGAATTTCGTGTTTTTATTCTCACGCTCATCTCACTTTCTCATAGTTAATCGAAAGTGAGATGAATTGTGTCTGAGATGCAAGGGTGGTCGCATTTCCGTTCCACGATCGCCCCGCTGTGATATTCGTCTAGGCTGGACATACGCGTAGAATGTGATGGTCGATATTTGCTCGTTCCTAAAATTACAGTTGGACCCATCGCTTCGGAGATTCGATCGCCTCTTATCTGTATAAATTTTCGATATCGGACAGCCACCCTCTACTTCATGCTTTTCACTCCCTAAACTGACAGAAAAAAACCGTAGAGTAGGAGAAATTGATGATGGTCCACTCTAGCCACCCGATCAAGATTGTTCGTTCGTCCCCATTTTGATGACAATTCGTTTCAATTGTTTCACTCGGGTATATCGTAGCCATTACCGCGTAGACAGCTCCGACATCTCATCGCGTCATTTGATCATTCGTTCTGTACCTTTAATTATTTTGTTTATCCCATCTCAGCAAATTTAACGTATTACAAAAGGGCAGATATCGTCGATTGGACGAATTTGGACCGTGATTTTTCGTTTTTTCCAAAAATGTGTGGATGCGACGATGTCGTCACGGGTTGTTGGGGAATCAAGCAGTCGAGGAAGTGTGTCATCACATACGAGGCAGGGAAGAGGGAGAATGTACAAGGGGGTCGACGCTGACGACGCCAGGCGTCGAGACGTCTCGGCGCCAAGCATCTCCTCAGCTTCTCACGCTGTAACTCCCTATCGATCTCTCACTTTTACCATAATATCCAATCCCAATAGTACTCTCTCTTTCTCTCTTTTTTTCTTTCTTTTCGCTCTGATTTTTTTCTGCAGCATCCTTTCTTTCCCAGTTCTTTAACGTTGCCCTACGTCCATTTTTCCAGCTGGGAGTGTATTTATCTTGCGATGGAATGCAAGAATGGAAAGGACAATATCATGTTGATACTAATTCACAAGGGACGAAGAAAAAATAGTGAATGATTGCATAAGATAATGGTGTATAAAATTACCAGCACTCGAAAACAGCTCCATTTGTGTTATTAGGGTCGTGGCTTTTTTAAGAGCTTCCAAGCGGTGATATCAGCATCTGTGCGATTTCACAGAGAACACTTGATTGTTATCTAGGAAAATATACAACTTCTCACATGGGCGAATAACTTGGAGTGAAATTAAAATCTTGAAAAAACAAATAGTGTCCGTGACGCAACCCCTGTGAGTTTTATTTTCCCTCGCAATTTCTGAACGTCCATGCGAATTTCCGCGATCTATTTTCCACTGGCGAGTTTCCTTGGTTGCGGTAATATGCACTCGGTATTAATATCAGAATGTAGAGTAGAAAACAATGATTCGAAGGAATGAAATGAATTCATACATCAAAGCAAAGGATATTAATTTTTTTTTCCATTATATCCATAGATTTTTCGCTCTTTCATCTTTCATCGAGACTTCAAAGCGTTTGTTCGCAAGCGAATTGAGATCCATCAGTGATCAATACACGACATACTTTGCGTTTTCCATTTTTCATTATTTTGCACTTTGGAATGGACGGTTAGACTGCATTGATATTTTTCGCGTGATTACAGAATCGTGAATCTTATCGAGGACCAGAAACCGTGAGAGACAAACCAGCAGCAAAATGGCGGCTTTCGTGGCGAAGCAGATGGTTGGCAACAAACTCAATGCTGTAAAAGGTCAGTCAATGAAAATTCCATGAAAATCAACTTTTTCCATTCATGTCTTGATATTTAGTCGAAGGGTTGACGCAGGAACTCTAATTACGTACGTGAATCCATTTTTTTAAATATCACTTGAACCCTTTTTTGAAGGTAATGAACAAAGAGAGTTTCGGAAAGATCTAGTTGAATAGCAAAATCGTTGGGTACTGCAGTTATTTGTTACCAGCATCTCCGAGTGAACAATGATTTTGATTGCATACACATCTGTACGGTGCAGGAAGACGATTTATGTCTAATCAATTCTTGGTGGAGCATCAAAGAAGCTTTTAGCAAAGTGCGTCTTACAAAAGCTTTGTGGGAGCTGCTTACAGCACAAAGTTTTGTTAAATATATGTCGACATGTCGAGAGAGACTTTGAGCAAGTAGACACGTCTCCAGTTCTCTGGAGAGCAGCTTTTCTCCCCGTGCAGCCATAGACCGATAGATGGGGACAAAAAACTACTCTTGTACAGACCAATTACAACCGACACTTTTTGTGTACTATTTTTGTTATTTAGCGATGTTTATCATCGAGTGCCATTTTGCTCTTTCGATGGAGCCTAGGGTTGATTAGATTGATTCGGAAATCAGTGAGAAGGAGGATTGTACAACACGATACAGCCTCTTCTATCGATCCCTTCAAAAAGGTCGTGCAATATCGTAACTATATCTTTATATACATGTAAGTGTACGCCACCCAAAGTCGTCTTTGGCGAACCACTTCTCGCGGTTACTAACCGGAAATTTGTGAGGATATCCCCGTCGATGGGCAACACTCCTGCTGCCCTTACGAATTTCAGAATTTCCATGAATTACCATTACTCAAGATTTACAGCCAGTTGAGACTGGTCCAGCCGAGGAGAATCGAATCGAACTCTCCTTCGATCTAGTTCCCTCGTATATATACGAAGAACGCGGGTAATTCGGGTCATAGGACGATATTTTTACCACGGAAGAACGCCGAGAAAAAACAGCTCGTTAATAGAACTTTGGAAAATTTCATAGAGTATCAAAAATTTTTGAGTAAAATTGTGCAATATAAATTATGCGGGAATAAGAAGTAACGAAACAGCAAATTTGTCACGCCGGGTCTGAACATCGATTTTTCATGGTCGAATAAAATTTTGACGGAATTTTCACAAAAAGCTTCTGTCGCAAGATGGAAGCAGCTAAACCCAACATTTATTCCTCGTCTCTTATTACGTAAAGATGTTTCTCTGAAAAATATACAATGTAAAAAAAAATTCGCATTTAAATGACGAAGTGCAGTGGAAGAGTAGTGCAGCTTCGAGTTATTTTTCAAGATCGCTAAGCCCCATTCCTATCTTGACTGTTCGAACTTTCGTTTCTCGTCCGCAAGTTGTGGCGAGAGATTCGAGTATCGCTTAAAATATATGATCAATCGATTTGCGATAACTCGTGGCTACAGAATCGAAGAAAGTTTAAAGTATCATCGCCAGGCTTGGCTGGGATCGAATCAATAATCGTAAAACAAAATTGACTATTCGTGACGTCTGCATCGTTTCCCTTCTCTATTCATCTCATCTATTTCTTTCGCCCCGTCTATATATGCTTTTTTCGATAATCGTAACTCGTCAGTAAGAATCTTTTTAATGAAATCGTATTCCCACTTCCTCAGTGAAATAAACTGCGAATTTTTTCAGCAGCATCTATGCAAATGAGATTCTCAAGCATATTTGGATACCCTCGGAATTTAATTGAATTTCAATCGAACTTATTAATTTCTACGATAAGAGGCCCGAGATGATTCTTCGAGATGAAAATGCTCGAGCGAGTTGTCTCATTTGCATTTTTGTGCGGAAAAATCTCGATCGAGAGGGTCAAATAAATGGGAACGAACATGATTGACTGATCCTCAATGGGGTTACAATTCGCAGCAATTATCAGAGTCATCTGGGAAACGGTTGCTGCTGGGTACAATTGCTGTTATACGATTTCAGCCCGCTGCACAATGACCGATATTGAAGCAGAGGGCATACAGAGTATGCCACCGATCTGGTTAGTAGTAAACTATTGTTATCGCGTAGAGTATTGATCCTCCTGTGATGGAGTAGATTTTAGGATATTCCGTTTGTCAATCGGATTAGGTAGCGCTTGAAGTTTTGGCATAATACTGTAACGAGCATCAGGACAATTCATTGCAAGGCGAGACAAGATACAGTAATTTCGATAAAAGCAAATCCTCGATTGTAGCAATATTATTACCCCCTTCCTGAGTCACAATACAAAATGCTAATTACAAGATATATTACACGAAAATATGGAAAAAGCCAGTCGCAAAAAAACTCTGAAAAAATGTTGAAAAATCTCAATTGTACTTGAAAAAGAGTGCACGTGTCAGAAAACTTTTTAATAATATTCAATATTACCTCCATATCTTCCATATGCCGGATGCTTTTCACATTTTCCCAGCGAAATCCTCATTCCATTCCGGCTTTCTCGAGATCGTACCTGCCCTGCATTTCTATTTATGAAATTAATTTATTAAATCATGAAATCGTTCAAGATTCGGTACGATATCGACATCCATCAGGTTTATTCCCTCTAGGATTGGTCGCGCGATATAAAAACCCTGTCTGTACGGTTGGGCAAAAATAATTTTATTCCCCCTTCTCGTACGGTGGAAAAGCCGATGGTCATCAAGCTCGTCCAATCCGCGTGGCAATCCGTTTGAATGACAGCGGTGAAGGAAAGTGCCGGAGCAGCCACGAAGAGATAACATCGAGGAAAATGGCAGTTGGGTGGCATTCGACGTAGACTTTTGTGGAACTTTGCATTTCTGCTTGAAATATATGCTATAATATCGTGTTTACCATTTGTATATACACATATACATTCCGGGTAGACGGACGAATGTATGAGCAACGCCAAACATCTCCGAAACTCACGGGGAGGTTATTTACCCTCTGCGAGCTTTTTCATATCCCTCTGGTTCTCGTTGTGTTCCGCGTTTTCTCGTCTCACCCATGATGTCCATGTTGATCGTGGTTCTTGAATTCTTGCACGCCAGTAAACGACCACTACCCTCCCTGGCTCATTTCCTCTCTGCACGAGACTCTGAGCAAATGCGATGGCTGCACACGAAATACATCGCAAGGATGTATTCCAAGATGAAACATATAAATTACTCACTTCATCATAATTTCAACACGCATAATTGACGATATTAAAAAAAGCTAATGTATCTTACGGATCGGGAAATCGATATATATTTTTGGTCCAGTCTGACGGATAACGATGCAATTCTGTAAAACGAAATTTCGAGGGAAGATATCGCACGATGATAATATCGAATATTTCGAATTTGACATAACATTTTTCAAACACGGCGTAATAATAAAGGCAAAAAAAGATGGAAATAGACACGTGGATTAATTAGTTCGATCGACTCGCGTCTCTCGTTTTTCTTTGTTCATGCACGAGCGGAGGGTTGGCACGCGGGACGTCGAAATTAACGGTTTGAGCAAGGGGTGAAAAGACGTGTGATGTGTCGCACGTACACACACAAAAATGTACACGTACTTTTGAACGGAGGATTAAAGAGCGAAGAGACAAATAGCGGGTCGTTAAAAAAGGTGAGAACCTGTGAAAGATGAGAGGAAGGAGAGATGAAAGAAAAAACATATGTATATATATATATATATGACGATACACGAGCCGAAAATTAAAAGAAGGACCGGGCGTTGCGGTACAAATTGGATAGAGTTTGAGACAACACGGAGATAAACCACTCCTGGTTTGCGTCTGTACTCCAAGCTGCAACCACTATAAAAGCTCAACGAGGATTCGTAAAACCAAGTAAAAGCTCGCTCGCGTACGAATGTACAACGCTGGGCTTGTACTCCGATTCGCACTTACACACGAAACATATTTATTTAGTATCCCTTTTGGCGAGCCATCGGTCCAAAAAGACCACGCACACACACACACACACACACACACACACGTCCGAGGAGTCCTCCTGTTCACGATGTGAAACTGGGTATGGGGCAAACGTCTCGCCACCTTTCCCAATCACACGATTTTGTGGTTACACGGTTACAGCATCTCGATCTGTCGGATGCGCACACCACTGTTTTTTTCTCCATTCGATTCTCCCGCTGGTGTTTAATTGCAATCCCATGGGAGAACCGGGCGACCTTTCGTATCGATCCCTCGATTCGTCTCTCATCGCCTGCTGCTTTTGGAGTCGTTGATTTTTTTTCTCCACCGATTGAAACTGACCCGATTCGCACACGCGAATTACCCGCGCATCGAGAATCAGCTCGTCAATTAATTCGTTTCGTTGAAAAACAATGATCCTTCAAAATGCGAAACATATCGATGCCATAGAACTGTTTTGGTGGAATACAGTCATTCGAGACTTTGATAAATTGTTTCCGATATCTCGCTTTGTTGAATAATTGTTTTTGAAAAAAAAAAATCCACTCGACGCATTTGTGCTCAATTTAAATGGGTGCCTGCAGCGGTGCCCATTTACAGAGGCTTTAATTTCGTCGTGTTTATCGATATCTCGATGTACTCGTACGTGTGAAAAATCACATGGTGCATCTGTCATCGTGGAGAATAAGAGGGTCAACACGAGAAAACGATGATGTCATACCGATGACGAATGGGTTTCTTACGTGATTTATTAATTTCATAAATGTGTGCGTTCGCAGCTGTCACTTTTTATTTGCATTGTTGTCCATCATTTTATCGTACAACCAGCAATTCACTTGTCACTCTCCGGGTTCGATTACTTCATGTCTTAACGGGCGTAGAAAATTTACTCGAAATTCATTTGATCAACGATCATTTCGAATAAAATAATTAATCTTGGCTTTTTGGGTCTTGAAACTATTAATAAATGAGACAGTATCGCCTTCGTCTGTTTGAAGGAAATGTTTTTTCGCTTTTTCTCATTTTTTCGATATTATACGATAAGCAGCTATGTGTATATATACAAAAGTATATATAGCCGTGAAAACTGAACGTGAGACAGCGAGAGCCATCTGATGGCAATCAACGATAAAGAGATGAATTATGAGATGATTTTCGGTTGAATATTCGAAACGAGCGTTCCATTGCTCCATCGATCGAACGGATCTTTTCTCGCGTGGAAGAAAACCTCGAGAGAATTACATAGACGTTTAAAAACAACATAAAAAAAGCCGACATGATCATCCCTTCGTTCCATATACGAATTCGAAAAATTTCCATTTTTCACGAATAAAAATAGTCGGCGCATGAAGGAGAAACTAGCGAACGACGAATATTTTCATTCCCGACGATATGAAATAATTCACGATGGCGTCGTAATTTCGTCGAGCAAGGGAGAGATTTGTACCAAAGTTTCAGGATCTTATCAAAGTCGAATCATGGTTCCTCTGTTTTACAGAGCATCCCAACATCGCGGAGAAACTCGGCTCGCGGATTTAATAATTATCCTCGTCAAATATATACTTGACATATATTTCTGCACTCCATCAGACATTGAAACTCATCAATTCCATCGCTTTTCCGTTCGTCCATATGCTATATCTTTACATTCCAACGGCTCAAGCTATCGATTGAGTTTTGTGCTCAAGATGATGCGGAGATGTAGTCGAAGATTGTCCTTAAGGGGCTCGCAACGAGAGAAGGATCAGTTCGGTAATTTGTACTACTGTTGAAACTTCCGGCGAGGCGTCCTCCGTCGCTCTACAACGCATTTGTTCAACCAGTTCCGAAGCACGTTCATCGTTATACTTTAGCATCAGATTTTTGCTCAAATCAATGAACAACTATTCCCGAAATAATTGATTCAGCTTTTTTCTCATCCAAACATGATAATAATTGCTTGATTCGATAGAAAATTCGTGAATCACGTTTACCAATGCTCGAATATAAAAATTTCTCTGCTAAAACGTATTTAAGGTGAAAAGCTTTTGCCAGGGAAATTTTATACCGTCGTTGTGACGGTATAACGAGTAGGCACGTCGTTCGAGAAACGTGAAAGTAACTCGATTGCAGGGACACGCAGCGAGCCAATTTCGTTAAGAGCCGAAAAAGAGGATACTCGCGACAAGGGAAAAACTGAGAAGAATACTCCGGAAAATTGTCCTCCCTCTCGCGGGGAAAATTCGCGTTTTTTTCAGTTTCTGTTTTTCAGTCAATATTATATTCATAATATGTATGAATGAATGAGAAAAGGAGGGGGGGAGGATGGAATCATGAGGATTTCAACCGAAAGAGGGATTAAAAGGCTGTGGATTAAATCCAAGCGGTGAAACGATCCAAGCTCGATGGATTACGAAAGACAAAGGAACACGCCGAGTGGTCCATTAACGATATTATTCATTCCGTCACGTGACGATCCAGTGTCCCAATTTTCGCGATTTTTTTAGGCTCTTTTCGCGAAATTTTTATCCTTCAACTTTATCGAATTCTCTTTGAACGTTTTTGTTTTGTAATTTTCGAAAAAAAGCGACGATTTACGTCACATGGCTCATCGTAAATTCCAGTAAAATCTGTCGAGCATTACGTTAGCTGCAGTCGGCGAGCCGTTGTTGCATTAGTAATCATTGAGCTTGAGCCTATTTCTCATAAATGAGTCGTGAGAAAAGCTGTGCGACATCCTAGTTCGCTGCATGTGCATATTGCAAAATAATTTTAATTATGCACGAGTGCAGGATTACTCTGAGTATTCTGTACGCTGAAAATGCACGTTTGATATTCTGCAACAACCGAATAACTTATTATTCGCTTTTTTTTGCAGAGAACTAGCTCGCACGATCATTAACGTAAAATCATAATCGTTAAAGACCAAATTATCCAAACATTAAATTTATTACAGTTATGATCAAGTCGAGGATAATATAATTTACAATTTGTCTTGAAGTGCGAGACTACGAAAGATTCGTCACGAGTTCAATTCTCTCGTACGTTTTTTTCGACTTCGTTCTAATTCATCTTTCATACGCATTTTGACATAATTCATGGATAGAAAAAATGAAAAAACATCGACAATCCTACCATATTTTGGTGCAAAATGAAATTTGGATCAGTCGAAAGTCATAAATTAGCGGAGTATTTTCGTGAATCCCATTAAAATTGGTTAATAAAGAGTACGAGAGAATTCTAACAATTCCTCGGTAAATTGAGTCGATTTCGCGTAGACGTATTACCGTTAATGAACGTGCACACATTTATCATTCTTACGAATGTTAATTATGGCCAGGGCGTATTGTGAGTCATCAGTGGGGGGAATGCAGGTCATAGAACGAAATATACCAGCTTTTTCGCCCAGTTTTTCCACAATGAAACGTATGTATATGCGTGGCTCATGCAGAGACAAGGTCCAACGGTGGTCTCTTTTGAAGCTGCTATAAAAATCCTTCTCTTTCTTCCACTTCTTCCTGGACCGCTCACACAGAAATGACGACAAAAGAAACGAGGCCAGAGGTAGAAAAAAAAGAAGAGATTTTAGCGTTGCGACTGTGACGTTGAGAGGAGACAAAAAGCTCTTTTACACCAATGGCCCTCTTTTTCTCAGCAATCTGTTCATATTCTCTCCCTGTTTCGCGCGATTCACGGTAACAATTACGAGCTCCCACAGTTTTTTTCTGACGTTAATTCGGATATCGATGACTTTGTCATCGATACTTTGTCGTCGACGAAAAGCTTCCGTGAAAGACTCAAAAATAAGCGATAATAACAAATATGGCGATGATTAATACAAAATAATTCCATGAGATTATTTCAAAAGCTTCCAATTACTTCCGTCGAAAAATATAAATGCGTCAGTGAAAACATAGACTTTGCCTCCTTCGCAAAAACATACCGTATGAAAATTCGTTTTTCTTCCGAGTGTGCTTTCCGGTGCACGACAAAAAACAGGCGACGATATTAAATTCCGTGGGAAAAATAGAACGAAACGCGGGTCATTCGTTTGGCCAAAGTTCTGGTGGTCCTTCGACTGCGCGGAGACCCAAAAAGAGTTTCAACCATTCGACAAAATGTGGTCCAGCTATATTCCAGGATTACACCGTGTATATAAAAGCATCGAAAGAGAATCAGGCTCTTCGTGGATGCACGTAGAGAATACCGTTAGGATGAAGGGTCTGAGGGGGATTAAGGAGTGTATCAACGGCTTAAAAATGAAAAAAAAACCCTGCGAGCTTTTGCGTGCTTTGCACTGCTTTTGGGGTTATCGGAGAAACGACGAGACAACTACGAAGGCAAACTTTCGGAGCAGCTCCATTTTGTCTCGACGTTAAACAGTCGAAAAATTTTATGGTTATGTCTATATATTCCACGTTCAGCCGTTTACCACATAGTTTTAACGGCCTTCACGTACGTGTGCACTCACTATCGAGAGAAAAAGACGACGAATTTTTCGTCGATATTTGGTAGCCGCATTTTTGCGGTCCGACGCGCAGTCCACCAGACTATCGATCGTAAAATGGTTCGCTACGGAGCGAGTACATCTACGCGTGTACTTTATTGATATACATGTATGCTGATATATATAGATATACAGGGATGACATTTATGAAAAACCGCAACGAGCTTTCAGAGGATGTTTCGAAAATATGTGTAATATGCTAATATCCTGACGTGCAAATGTATATTTTTTCGCACAGCAAATCCCAAAGCTTTTTACACATTTTTACGAGAAAACATTCACTCGCGATGTTTCCATTTGCAGCTTCACAAGATTTCAACTGTTATTTACCTGTTTTTGACTTTCCAGCAATGCATGTTGTATCAATATTAATTTTTTTTTATCTAAAATATGAGCTGTGAAAAAAAATGATTAATGAAAACTGTGGTCGGAGAATAATAATTTTTTGCGCTCGATGTTACATTTTTTTTAGTCTTTCTGATTGCAAATATAAAGAGATAATTTTGTCTAATATTTTTTTAAATTTCTGTAAAAGAATTGTGTTTAATTAACGACGTCGAGGGCTCAAGCTGAAATTGATCAATTCAAGACATCGTTGAAAATCTTGAAAGGAAAATAGAGGTCGGAGAGACAGGGAAAATCGGGGGAGAGACCAGAAAAAAATAGGAGATGAAAAAAGTTGAATCTTTCGTTATTTTTATTGAATAAGTTTATTTCCTCCTGCGCTATATCCTCGATCAATTTTACTTCTGATACTTTTATGCTTGTTTCCCCCAGCTTTTACGAATATTTGTTTTTTCCACTCCCTCTCATCCTAACCGCATCGTCATTTTCTCTCTCGTGGCCCAACACTCTGAGCAAACACGTCATCAAGTTTCTCGAGATTCCAGTAGGCTACGTTCACAGTGAAATAAACACGGATAAAAGATGGCACTGAGAGGAAAATCGATAGAGAGCAGGATAGATAAAGGAATTGGTGAAAAATAAATACAGTTTCCTGCTCTATTCTCTACGAGAAGATCTTTCAGAGAGATGACTAATGGCTGCTGTTTAACACGAGTCATGAATAAGCTTCGACTTTTCCGTACGAACTCCAGCGAAGTACTCTTCTCGCGATTGTGGCTGGCATTGATGGCAGATTAGCCTCAAAGGAGCACGAAAAATGCATGGTCCATACAGTCAATGCCATGAGATTTTCACATTTTGTTATTACCTTCATGGTATATTCTGATACACGTACAGACGCTTCGCAGCATCATTTTATTTCGAACCACCATACGACGCACGTTTTCGCTGTGGAACGATGCGTAAACGTCAAAGTCCTGTTAAACGTATAAATTTTGATAGCCTTAGGATAACTCACCATGGGGATTTGTATTATAGAAGGATTTCGCGTTTGGGGAGGAAGAAAACCTCATTGGAGGAAACCCTAACGTTCTCGCACCCTCCGTCGTCGCTTGCATCGAATACGGAACACCGCAGCATCCGATAATATCTTACGAAAGCGAGAAAGACTGCGAATTAGGATTTTTGAGAAAAACTGAAGTTTTCGATCCGCAGAAAAAAAGCGAAAAGAAAAGACAATTCATCTCCAAGTTGTCTTGATCTTGGATCAAGAAGACTCCGTCATTGTAACTGAAAAGTCGTTTCAACCGGGCGACAATAAATTTTCAACTTAATACGATCGCTAATTTTTTCATTGAATTATGTCGTCACTTCTCGTGCGATATTTAACTAAATAATTTTCATACTGAAATATGATCCGAAATATTCGATTACGGCACACGCGATGCTCATATTACGCTCAGGCTTTTCCGATTATACGATATTCAATATATCCCGAGTGTATTTACATTTTGAAACAGATTTTACTTGAAAATCCACTTTGATATACGTATTTAAGTTTTACGCTTAACCGAACGAGCGTTATAGCGACGGCCAAACGTGGATTCCGGCCGTGATTTTAAGCTGCACGGTTCACAATTATGTACCACGCATACAGAGCGTATTATACGTATATATACATGCATATATATTTGTATAGAGTATCTATGGTGAACGCGAAAGCATCGCGAGCGCGTCCGATATTTAATTAAATGTTGGCCCGCGCTCCCGTTTGCGGGGACGGGAACTTCCGTCGATAGTTCGCGAACAGTTACGGAGAGCCGTAACCGTTCATGGCGGACATTTTCCAACCCTCTCCTGCCCCTCTTTATCCGTCTTGTGCCTCTATTCATCTCGTCTCGCCATTAAATAATCGGGCTTTCGACTTTGACGCAATTGCCTGATTGCACCGTTTGCTGCGCCTTTCCATTGCACGCGTCCGTTTTATGGCAACGAACTCCGCGAATGAAACAGCGAAGTCCCGAAGGAATTTTCGATATTTCGAGTCGATAAAAAAAAATATATTCAGCGGGTGAAAAAGCTCGAACGAAGCTCGCGATCGAACGGAACATCGACAAAAATATCAAGATGTTTTTAGGAGGGTCTTGAAAAAATTCTATTTAAACGGTCGATTTCGTCCGCAAAAAAAAACAACTTTGTAGATTAAAGATTCACGAGGACATGAAAGAATATTGATTTTGTCTGGAAGTTCGACGAATGAAAATTTTCGAAAATCGTTGAAAAAATTATAATTAAATGGCTTTTGTACGCGTGAGATACTCGAATATTAATGATGATCCAGGCAGGATTCGGGATATTAATCATTCATTACGGAAAATGCAGATGAAGGTTTGATTATTCATGAAAGTGACAAATTTATCGTATAATGAATTTATAGATAAAAAAGATTCTTCGAAATGTTACATGTCGGGTAATATCTGATGACTGAGTGAATTCATTAATATTAATATTGGAAATTACAAATTTATCGTATACGATAATGAATTTAAAGATAAAAGATTCTTCGCAATGAAAAATAACACACACGGTCCATTGTAGATCATGTCGGGTAATGTCGGGAGTGAATTCATGAATATTGGAATTTCCGCTGTTTTAACGTAACGAGTTAAAAAGTGTCTTACAATCGTCCCCGTAATCGCGATGTATCCGCTAACGAGAGCACAGAGTGTCTTACAGCTACGAATTAAACGCAGTTTTTCTTCCCTCTCGTGTCAGTCGTTTTGGGCCGAACGTTTTTCCCAAAGAAGATCGTGCAACTCGAGAATTTTCTTTCGTATTGAATCTTCCTATTCTCCGACGCTGAATCACTCCAATAAGACGGTGAAAAACACAAAAAAAAACCAGATGGGACAAAAGGATCACGGCATTCTACTCCTTTGCTCTTTACAGTGCATCTTGTTTCCTTTGCCTCTCTGCTTCTTACGAGCGTCGAGCGTTTTCTCTTCGACGTCGGCAAATAGTCCCATTACATTTTGTAGTACCAGAAGGATCGTCTCGGAAAAAGAAAACGATGAAAATAAAACAAGGGAGACTAAAGAGGAAGGTAAGAAAGGAAAAAAGGAGTAAAACTGAGAATAGCACGAAATCCTCGAGATTCGTACAGGCTCTGCTGGAAAGATCATTTTTAGACCGCATCTCCTCCGGTTGAAATCATTCTCCCTTGGGCCCGGACGGCGGGAATCTCCGAAAAATGACTGCTTCCGGTTTGCCGAAAATCCGATCGAATTTTTTTCTCATCCCTCTGTTCGGTAATGAAAAATTCACAACGGTATTTATAAGGGGATGCAAAAAAGTGCAACGATTACGATTGGCAGCAAGGTCGAACTTTCGGCCATGTTGGATTTCCGGCGAGTTCCATCCGACTGTTTTTCACGATGCCGCATACCTTGGCACGTAATTTAACCCTGGCTTCTCAATGGAATGCCATTCTCAACGACGTCGTATTATCCCGACGATTTTTCCTTCCCTTAATAACTCCGCCATATTCAATCTAGCTGTCTGCGTCTCTTTTCACGACATTCTCTTTGCTTTCTTTCTCTTACATGTGCGAATAACCCCGTCGATCATGGTTTCTCTCGAGTTCTCGTCTTTTTCCATGTCCACGGAAGTTTCTCCGAGGAACTATATTAAGAATTCCAGCTCGTAGCTCGAGACAAGAGGGCGGCGGAATCTCGTCGTTTTGGAAAAAGGATATAGCGTGTCCTGGTCTCGGACCATCGGATATAGGGGATGAAACGTTGGGAGGAACCGTAATACCGACGATAAAAGGGAATATGAATGCTCGAGAAAATGACTTACGGTGTGTATTAAAATGTTTGTACGTTCGTTCGTGCGTCTGCGATTGTGTTTGTGCGCGATCGAACCAAGAATCTCCAAGGGTGATGCGCGAAGGGTTGAGAAGGGGAGGGTGCGAGCCCCTGTTGAAGCTAAATTGCGAAAACACGAGGGGGGATATCTGAATGGCGAAGTATGGTGGTGGAATGGTATGACTGTTAAATGAGCATTCAACGCATTCAATTTTTCTTCTTCGTTCGAGTGGAAAAATAAGTTGAAGAAAAAATCGAGTTTCCCGAATCAAGGATCTCCTCGTCTGCAGAATGGGAAATGGGAATAAGAGTGACGATGGTGTTGACGAAAGCACGTGGAAAATGGTACTTTTACCCCCCTCTTTTTCCTTCTCTCTCTCAATCTCGATCTCTTTTTTTTTTATGTACCCTGTGTCTGTATGTACATTCTTGCGTGTGCATGACATCGAGCTTTGTTAAGTTCAAATTGGTGTAGCAGCATCCATTGAATTTCGGTCTCACTCTGTGTTTTTTTATATAATTTTCCGCGAGTTTTGCCCAGACACGGGAGGGCCTCCTCCCTTTTTCTCACTTTTCCCTCGATCGAAGATGAGACGAACGAAATAAATAATAAAGGGTCGCTGAGGACGAGGGTGAGAGCAGAGGGGTGAATCGACAGGTTCTAAGATGACGGAGCTACAACATTGGTAAAATTGACGAGAAATGGCAGGAAGTGGGGTCCAGCGGAGGGGGGTGGCGAGATAAAAACACATCGATCAAAAATATATCGAAGTATTATTTCGAAAACTGGGTCAGAATCGATGTTTCAGATAAGTATGCGCGTTTGAAAGATTTTTTCAGAAGCGTATGAAAAGAATTTTCGCTTTTCAAAAAGCTTGAGCGCCATTTTCCTACGATACTATCTACAGTGTTTCGACGACATGTTTATTTCCACGAAATATCAATATATTCTATAAAAATAGAGCAACTACAAATTGTTTATGATGAAATGAATGAATGAATTTTCACTCGTGCTGAAAGAGAAAATAAAGCGAGTTGTTCTTTTCCTGATTTTTTTCGTCGTAAGGTTGTTTTTCCATTTTTATTAAACTTTTTCATTTTTCTTCCTCGCATATCAACGTTACCGACCTTATGTTAATAAAACACATCCAATCAATTAGCAGAACCGTCATTCGAGCGTTTCGTGGCTGAACTTGAGACAAGTCAGTATCGAAAAGCGATAAATAAACGGCTCAGCGTGTCCAGCAGCGAGAACCAAATTAGTGAGCGTCTGAGATTAAAAGTTATATACGCTGCAGTAAGGACGAGCAAGAAATTTCTCAGATAAGAGCGAGGCGTACTGATCGACAAATTCATTGGCTATTCCGAGCGTTTTTCCTTCTTACTTCTCATTCTTCTTCTTGTTCTTTGAGATGTACGAACGTTCCTGTGGAACAAAAAAAAACAGTCATGAACATCCATTCGGTTTCTCGGAGAATAAAGAGATCTCGGGAAAGAGAGCCTCGCTGAGACGCGAGTATATGACGATGACGACGAGAAGAAGGAAAGGGAGAGCGCCGCGACACAGAGGCAGAATCGAGAAAGCAGAGCCGAAGAAAAGAAAGCTAATCTTCGAAACGAATGGACAAAAGAAACTTTGCTCGTTACGGGAGCACTTTTCATTGGTGAAAAACGTGCTGTGGAAAACCGTAAAGGACAAAAGGCTTCTTTCCTTTGCGTATCACGCCCCCTCGTCCATCTTGGATAAGCCGATCAGGGGGTTGGCGATGGCATGAATTAAGTGTGTCGCCTGACCAACCCCATAGCCTTTTTTCCTCCTTCTCGACAACTTTATCGTCGCTTAATCTCCGACATCTCCGTCGTTTTAGTTTCTTCAGTTCTCCTGATGGTGTACATAGACGAGCCATCGATTCGCGAGTCGATCGCAATTCTCATTTTGACGTTGGCTTCGAACTTCAGAGTGCTTCCAATGTCCAATGTGTCGAATAACGTTCGAAAGCACTTTATATCTTGATTACAAATATTCTTTGCTAACCATGATGAAAACGCCTCTCAAAATTGCGATAAAAATGGTCTTTTTCGGCAGGAGCTTATCCGACGTACGGAAACTTTTTTGACAACGTCAAATCGAAGAATACCGATTTTTTTTCGATATGGAACGCGGTTTTAATACGCCTTGGATATCTTGCTGTCGCGTCGCAGATCGCAGCGACGATATACAGAAAAATTTGACTCGAATATTTCATGAGCGTCGCAAAGAAAAAAAGACGCAGCTCGTATTAATAATCCATCCAAAGTGCCTCTTTTGTTTATTTCATCGTTCCCTCCGTCTTCCAAGCGTCGAGGCTCGTGGACCAATCTTTCACCACTCTGTTTTCGCACTTGGCTCGTTGAATGTTTCATGCGCTGTTCGAAAACTTTACTCTTCCGTTCCGTTTGCTTCTGGATAAAACAATGGATATGTTCCTCGAAACTTTGAGACGTGCGTCAAAAATACCAGTCGATCCGCTGTGCCCTTTCATGAATTCTGAATACGAATGGCAGAGACGAGAAAAAGTAGAAAAAGCCATCAGTTATTTTCTCATTAACTATTCTTGGCCAATTTTTCGCAGCTTGAAGTAAAATAAGTTTCAATCGTTAATAATAATAATAATAATAATAATTGCTTATCGTTAACACGAATATTAACGCGAAAAATAATCTCTCGTTCGTACATACAATTTCTAATTATGCGTTTGTTCTCGACTGAAGCTTACAATCTTACGTACAGATTTCCAGCATCTCAAAGCTTCTCGCCAATGTTTTAGATTGAAATAATGAAGAGAGAAATGGGAGGCAGCTACGTACAAACATATACATGCAAGAAGCGGAGGCTGCACGGTCTTGTCCAAAAGCCCTCCTTGTGCATCTTTCTTTCGCCTTCTTCGCTCACTCCATGAATGGAGAAAGGATTGAAATACTTAATTACGAGGTGAAAGGACCAACAACGGCGTGGGTAACTACCTCGCTGCATTTAGTCGTTTCCGCAATCAGCGCTTGTTACCATACTAATTAAGTGTCATGAGAAAATGCGATGAAGACTCGGTGATGGTAAGAAAGATGACGGCGGGGGGAGGGATGGTTTTTGGTATGGTTACACATAGTTATCTTTCTGCAACCCTATTGAATATTCAGCGACAATAGTAATTCATCCGTCCTTGCAAGTGCAGAGGAAAAATTACATAAATCCATGGTTTATTCTCACAGAAAAAATTTTGAAAAAAAAAACAAAAGCAAAGTCCCTAAGCTGTTTAAAAAAAGAGATGCAGGGTGGCACTCGTATTTATTCGGTGGTTGGGATCGATGTTTTACTTCAAAATGTCAGTACATTTTTCCACACGCTTGAGTCGTTGCTCGTGCGAGAGTAGAAAATAAGAACGAGGGTGATTACTGAAAGAGTATATTCACAAATGTATATAAACGTATGGGGTAGATTTGCGGAAGAGAGGAAGAGAAATCGAGAAAGGAGCCTCACGTGCAGCTGGCTCAAGCACCCAGAGTTGCTGGTGGCGGTTTTAACGGAAGGAAATGATCGATAATCGATAATATCGGCTTAACGGGAGTTTATTACGAGCAACAGCCAGAGAAACATCTATCTATCTATACAATTTACTTTATTACATATATATATATATATATATATATATATATACATGTAATAATTGAAGTGAAGGAAGGTTGCAAAGACCGTGGGTCAGGAGTGATTATATAGAGCCTTCGATTTCACTCCGGAAGTCTCGGGTGGAGAAGATAATTGGCCAACTCGTTCGAACATCCCTAATCACTTCATCGTCTGTTGCTGTACGATTGGCCGGGAAGCTTAGTTCAATATAGGATGGAATCGACTAATGCAAGACATACTTCGTCAGAGTACATATTCATGTGTATATGTACGTTTTCGTCGTCCTATACTGGATGGCTGCTGGTATTATCGAAACAGCGATTGTTTGAATAATGTATAGTGCTTCCGCGTATGGATTTCTGAGTTGCCATTCTCCAAGTTTACCAAGATAATATCGTATTTGGATAAACAAATAAATTTTAGTAAGTACGCTCATCGTTTGAATAATCAATGAGTCGAATGATTTACGTCACTCAGCATGCCGTCGATGCATCATCCTGTATGTAGTCACTTTAATGCTACAGACGGATAACCTGACAGCCTGATGTGAAAACATCAAGTTCCAGAGCCAGAAAACCGATGCTGAAGTTTTTTGACCACAAAAGGGCGTTGCAAGTAGCATATCTCAATGTAAAGTTGGCATTCTCTTTGGTCGGCGAGATAGAACTCTGTTAGCCTCCCAGATCGCGCATTTTGACGACTCAAGGCTTTTTTTGGCTCTAGTATAGAGATACCGTGGACCACTAGGATGCTGGGGAATTTAGATGTTCTCGGAAGAAGATTGAACATGATTTTTGACAGGATCGTGCACACAATCGTATAATTCGATGTATTTCCTCGCGATAATTAATAAACGTTCGTCATTATCTTGCATTATCATGTATATGACATCTTAGTCATATACATGACAGAAAAAAACCGGTTCTATCTCTGTATTTGTTGATCAAATCCCATACAAACAAATGATAAAATATATTCGATTCAATTGTGCGAACTGGAAAAATCTCAAGACGTGGGTGTTACCGAAGAATTTCGTTCGAAGGAAATACCCTAAGGTTTCGGCACACTTGCCATGCAAGTCGTTCACCTGACAAATAGCAGAGAACCAAGCAAGGACCAAGGAGAGTTTGGACCGTGGAGCTTGTAATCGAGTTGCACTATTAGAAGCACGTATCGTTACAGCAAAACGTGGCTTTCACGCTCTATCGGTGGATCTTTCGAGAATGGCTGCACATTCTTTGAGCTTCCGATATGTATATATATATATATACAGAGTGGAAATTAAAGCAGAACGAGCAGTCTGAATGAAAAGACAAACAGGTTTCGACATGGAGGGAGAGAGAGGAATATCGAATTAATTAAAAGAATCCTCATGTACCCCATAAAGTGATGGAGTTTGCTGTAACTCTAGGCCGGCCAATCCACCCAGAATCGATCAGAGATTCGAATTCCCTCCCAAACAGAGCGTGTATTCATGCCCTACGCGAGCCAAACTCTACGGCTAGATACATAGCTCCGTTCGATGAATCCAGACACGTACGTCCATGCTGTTAGGCATACACATGTAGTTGCTTAACTGTAGAAACATGTACTGCTTGAAGCAGGAGAGAATGTATTCCTCTGTCCTCGAGAGATGCCCGGCATCACCTTGGCGAAGATTGCCGAGGTGGTCGAACTCGGATGTCGCACCAGAAATCACCCGGGACCGCTTTCGCTCGGGGAACCTGTGTGTTGCTCTAACATGGTCAACCAGAAGCATAGTGGGAGCAGCGGATAGTTGGAGTATCAAGCGACGCGGATGGCCTACGAGCATTTGCCACGCTACGAAGGCTCTTATACCCAACAGGATCAAGGTTCCTCTGATCACAGTACCAATTTCCTCATGTTACTTATATCAAGAGAGACAGACTGAGGGGGAGAGAGAGCGAGAGGAAGATGGAGCTTCACAGCATCCCGAAAGGGGTTCATTACCGCTTGTGTTGGGCAGGATGGACCAACATCTGTAACCTGTCATTCCTAGCGTAACTTACCCACGATGTCCTTCCGTACTGTCAGCAAGGCTGATGCAGTCAACGTTAGCTGGTCCAGCGGGAATACAAGGAAGTTTTGCGTCAAAAACGTACTGATTTTGTTATACAGTTTGTCTATGGAGTTTCTCCGGGTTCCATCAACTTGCCATCAATTTAGGACCTCTGTCAGTTTTCTACGCATACGTTATGAGTAACATGCTGATCGTTGGACATTCATGCCTTCGTTAAATGTCGCAAAATCCCAGCGAATCTTTCGTTTCGCAGCAATGATGTGAATCCTCCGCTGCTACTACTTTGTATCAATGCTGTAAAATGGAAATATTTCAAAGCTGTATCTATCCGAGTGTCGTGAAAGTGTCCCCATGGTATTCCGTTGCAGGCTTTTCCCCAGAGCTTAAGAGATTCCTCTCCACTTTTCTTTCCCTCAAGTCAGTGGGTCGAGGTTAACGAGCTAAAGAGGACAATACGTGGCTCTCAAGGAGGATGGGATGATTACACCCGGAATGGATTCTCATCCGAATGAGCTCAACGAGACTACGGTGCTCGGAGTTTCATATCATTTGTGCGGCGCGCTGCACCAATTTTCTCTCAACTCCGTCATGATATAGTTGGCTCGAGTATGCTGCTGTTGGAACTGCATCTCGTATATACCGAGTCTCGTACACTGTTGTTTCTCGGAATACGATGGAATGGAGAGTACAAACCAGTTAACGGAGTCGAAATGAGGAAACAAAAGAGAGATGGGTAGAACGAGCGAGAGAAATAGCGAATAGGAGAGGAGGAGTCGTTAAAGTTTTATTTCAAAAATGTTGATTCTGTTCTTGCTTCGGGTTCGTCGTCTTTCGGCACATGGAACATTTTTATCGAGCAAATAACGGACTTTGATGATTTTTTTATTTTCCCTTCGTACTTGAGAAACAAGTTTAAGAATTGGAACATTTTTTACGATTCCTTCAAAATGCAGATTTTACGAACAATTTCATCTTGACAAGCTTTTTACGCTTCAGTTCGGTAAAAATATGTTAGCACTTTGAACTAGGCTTTTGTCACGAGGACAATATATACTAAACTGGAAAAATCAATTGCTCGTGATAGCGCGATAGGAAAATAACAAGGGCAATATTTATTATCTTTGACGAAAGAAAGAATATATCTCGCAGCATCCAACAACCAAAATTCCAGGCAGGTTAATTATTTTACTGTCGTCATCCTAGCGGAATTCAACCTATCCTTGTCTCACGTTTACCAACTTCAAAGGCATATCCTTCATTGAAATTCACGAGCCGTGATTCTGTTGAAAGAACGAGCCAAAAATCCATTCACAAAATTTTCGGATAAAGAACACGCGGAGGTGTCTCTAGATATACGATCGTATCGGTGTGTGCTCATCGGTGAGTGATTGTCAATGTGTGTACAGACGAGAGAGAAGTGGATCATTAGGCTATAGTGTGAATTCACGGAACGCCTAGTTGGATGAGACACGGTCCATTTGGCTGGTACGGATAAATAGGGGATATGACCGAAACTCGCCTGGCCTTGCGGTACGTGATCATCCTGATGGGTGATGGCAGCTATGGATGTGCTGGATGACTCTATTTCTCTCGCTAACCAGACGTAGTGCATGTACATTCGTATAGATCTCGCTTGGCACAGCTATATCCGCGAGGCAGTGGTTAACGATCGTCCGGTATACCTGGTCCGAGTTTCCACGATGCGTCTACATCCTATTAACCGATATACCGCGCTATTCTCATCCTGATGAGCACCCTCTGCGGATATACGGGTGTTAACGAACAGGCTGATCTATCGAATTGACAATTCGATATCTCATTCCACCAAGAGCTTCCTACTGCCTTCTCTCTCGCGTCTCCCATGTCTTTCCATCGCCCTTCTATGCCTCCTCTCATTCTTCCTCATTGACCCTCTTCCTATCGCGACTCGTCACGCAAAACTCAAACGACTCTGAATCATTGGGCCAAAAGTGGTCGCCCCAATGGACCACTTTATCCTGCTTATGTTATTCCACGTTCTTTCTCGTAAAAAAATCCACGAAACTCCAATGAAACTCCAAACTTCTCCGGAAGATGAATGATGGACCACGTCAGCTTAGAGGCTAAATAGTGGAGTACGTTTGAATGGCAAATCATTCCGGAGAAGTGTATCCGACGACCGTCGTTCCAAATGGTGTTTTGATGCAAAAACCACATTGTCTACGTGTAATAATGTGAATTACACATCTTCTTCAATTGATCAGCAACAGCGACGAGAATAAAGACATCACGACCACGAAACATCGATTTCCTCCGATTACCAAGCTGAAATAATGATTCACTATGATTTATCAAGTATGATACGTTGATTTATGTTTGTGTCAGCGGACGCGAATGTGCCTTGATCGAGTATGTACTCTTCCTCCTCCTCCTTTCCTCTCCCTCTCTCTCGTTGCCTCTCTATTCTGTCAGAGCTTCTCTGTATTAGAACACATCTACCCAGCGTATTCCAGTTGACAGAGAGGAATCTCGTGATTGAAGACCGACGATTCGTTCACGTTGACCTAGCCTCGATTCTCCGCATCCAACCTCTCTCAACTATTACCACTACCGGTCCATACCTACCACGTATACCTGTATTTTACGTACCAACCAACCTTTTGCAAACTATGTATGTAGCTCCAGATGCAATAGGTAGGATAGACGTACGCGGAACATTACCTATTCGCAGGGCTCGTAGTTGTGTTCTCTGCAGTACAGAACGCGATGCCAGAGAGTACCAGAAATCCAAACGAGTGATAAGCAAACGGAGTGAATGAGAGAGAGAGAGAGAGGGAAAGTTTGCACCGGGTAAAGTACCATTAATCATGCGACCAAGCGTTAGCACAGAATCGTTCGACATGGATTAAGCTCTCTCTCTCATCATACTCGATGTGCTCGACTCGCCTCGTTGGATGTATTGTCCCAGCACGAATCATATGTTTATATACGATATCTATATAAAATATATAATATGCACGTCACCTGCAATCCTTTTATGTATATATATATATATATATATATATATCCATATATATATACATGTGTATACATATATATACATATACATGTGTACATATATATATATATGTACACTGTACACTTGTACCACTACACTTTGTACCAATACCAAGACGTGGTTACTGGTTCCACAGGAACCCTCATCTCAACGTACAGTCGAAATTTCGCTCGATTCTCGTGCGTCTTATATATAAATCTGTTCGAGTACACAAAGGATGTACCGAGCACAGATTGATTACATTGCAATTTCGCTTGCTGTCTATCCCGGCAAAACGGGATATTCCAGCTCTTCCTCACCGCGCCTCTGTCATTGTTGCTCTCGTATCGACGAGAGACGTATGAAACTTTCGTCTTTCTCACAGCCCGATAACATCATACACAGAACGATAAAGGATGATACGCCATTAAGTCCTGGAGGATCTTTGAAGCTACAAAGTGCGAAATCACTCTGAAATTGCAATATTCCTTGGTACGTGATGAGGTAGTTTTACGGTCTTTATATTTATTACGAAATAAGGCTTACCCTTTGCCACGCGTGGCATTGATTCATGACACACGTCTGATCCGCTTTCAGCTTCAATTTACATTCCGTTCTTGCCATAGACACGATGTTTACGAGATTTGAAAAAGAATTTTTCCTCCAAATTTCGTTTTTTCGTAAACGATGTGCTGATAACTTTCCGATATCGTTATTATTTTCATTGTTTTTTTAGATTCTCATAAAAACGCTGATAAGTACACGAAATTTGTATTTTATTTCGTTTTCGGTGGGATCATACGTCTAGAACGTCCTTAAGCAGCTTGTACAGAAAGTACTCCAAAAAGTTACAGAATTTCGTTAGACGCGCAGGTTTAACCGAGCGGAAATTTGTTCAGATGTTCGCTGAGGATATTCTCGGTTTATAATTCTATACAATTCCATGCAAACAAAAAGGGAATCATATATCTTTCGAGGCAACAACGCGAGAGGAAAAACCGCTCTTGTTATTTTTATTCCGCAGCGGCAATGGAATACTATCTCAAAAATGACATCGCGGTGCTTGCATTTTTCTCACACTGTCGGGCGCGAGAGAGAAGAGCGGGATGTGAAATATTCGCGGTGCATTGAGCGGAAATGATAGCGGCTCTTCAAAATATTCACGGTTATTTCTTCGGCCATGTACCCTTCGTAGCCCTAAAATATCGTATATAATGCTCCCCGAGAATACCAAGGGATGTATGCAGTGGAGAACCGGCGACGGTACAGCAACGTATAAAATGGTACAGAGAAGAGGCTGTATGAGGATGTTACATCGATGATATTGGAACTGATCCTGGCAAGCTTGCCATACAGTAACTCTTGGCACGTTACATTTATTACACGTGTAATTTCACATCTTGCCTGTTCTTCCATATGTTTATATTCGCTGCAAAGTGCACCAAGAAACACTTGTTAACATATCTATGTACCTACGGTTATGTCTACATATATGTATATTATTTATATACAGTATACGTACAAGTATATCAGACGATCAGATTGCACGACACGGCAAAATATGCATCCCTCACGTGTACTCCATCCCCCTCATTTCTTCTTTCTCTCATTTTTCCCTTATCCACCTTTCTTTCTCCCCATTGCTCGGAGAATATTTCCTTTTTTCGTAAATCTCCTTCCGCTTTTATTTCTTTTGTCTCCCCATCCCGTTTCCGCGTCGGCGATGTTCGGAGGTACGCCGCTTCGTCGTAAAGATCAATTGTTGGAAAATAAAATGAATTACATGCGGAATTCACAATCCTGAGATTTCGATTCAATTTAGGTATGACCTTTGTAGCTCGCGGAAAAGATTTTATCGTCGGATTTGCGATGCTTGGTCATTGAAAAGGCTTCGGGAGAGGATTCTGATGATGAAACACGGAGGCTGTGTGCGGGGCTTGCCGGGAGCTCGGATGTTGCACGAGCTTGCTACGTCGAAGTGGTTTCCTCTCAAGACTCTCTCGCGAAATACACTGGCAATCAGTTCAATAGTACCAATCAACGAAACCTTTTTTTTTCATCCTCTCTGACATCTTCATCATTGTATATCGATGAGACTTGACATATTACTTCCGTCGATGTTATTTTGTCTGTGCTTTTTACGATCCTTACCTTCCTTTTTCATGCTTTTGCCCTACACTGTGCTTTCAAATGAGGCAAATGCAAATCTGTTCCATGGAGAATTCTTTCTTTTTTTTTTTTTGCAAATTTCTGATACTCCTTGCGTCTCTCTTCGCTGTTTGCGAACTGCTGGAGGATTTATTAGGATGTCTCCCTTTTCTCTCTCTCTCTCTCTCTCTCTCTCTCTCTCTATTTTTTATTTGTTCCTCTTCCACCATATCTCATAAGCAGGTTGAGGGTGGAACGAAAGCGTCTCTCGAGATGTGCCTGTGCATGACAGAAACTCGATAAATTGTCGAGATATATGTGAAACTGTAATAGGATACATCGATGTGCAAAATGAAGGCAAATTTATGTGGAAAATGACAGAAAACGTCGATATAAGCATTGAACCAATGGCAGCACTGATTGCAGAAAAATAAACTGGTCGTGTGGAGCAACCGGCTGACTCGACTGAATTTGCTCACGTAACTAACTCGATACGATACAACATATACGAGTGCTCCGGAATGTACGAAGAAATTTTATTCTCCGATAGCCAGTTTTTGTTCATTGAAACGTAACAGCTGTATTTGCATGAAATACCTTCATTCGTCGACGAAAAATCGCGGTATGACGTGATAAAAAAATTGATTGCATATTCGTGAGATGCTAAAACCGCGAAATTATTTCACAAAAAAAGAAATGAGTATTCTGATATCATCTAATTTTAATCTCCTGCTTACGAAACCTGCTTTGGAAAATATTTTTCGTACGTTACATGCACATTTTTACAAGAATACAAGAATATATTTTCGTATCTTCAGCCCTAGTACCTAAAATTAGTCGGACATGATTGGAAATTATGTGGTCCAGATCGAGGTGGGAAATCAGAATATTCTCGGTCGGCGAAATGAAAGTCTGAGAGAGAGAGGAGAAGCCATAAAGCATGAGGGAAATAGATCTATGGGGGATCGTTAAAAGTTCTCGGTTCTTTAGTTTTCATCTTGGAGCGTTTGAGCTTTTTGTCTATAGACGTTTCTCACCCTTGAATGTTATAATTCACAGACTTTTTGCGTTTTATGCGAGTACGTAAGGTTCTTTTTTGCTAATAACACCAGCAGGAGAAGACATACTCGTTGCTCGTTATATGTATACATATATCGCATGTATATATGTATATTCAAAATGGAGAAGACGAGGGTGAAGCGAACAAAAAGTCTATCGCAAAGTCAGAGCTGCCCGCGATATCTTCCCATAATCATCTTTTGGGTTACTCGATGGTTTATCCATCGGCGTTTTCTCGTCTCTTGGCACAACCGCATTTTTTCTCATTTTTCAAACTGCGGCCGTTCGGGTGACTCATCTCTCATTTTCCGAAGCTGTTTTACTTACCGCCGCGATATCACCGTCCTCTGTGCTTTTTATTTTTCATTTTTTTTCACTTTGCGAAGGCTCTCTCAGATCCATCGTTCCTCGTCCTTATTCTTCCAACTATTTGCCTTTGTTTTTCGTTTGTTTTCACTCTTTTTTTTTCAAACCCTCGTCTTCGCTCGATTCACCGTCTCGCAGGTACAATAATCATGATAACGATGCAACTGCCACAAGAAGACGTCGTCAAACGAGAAAAAAGCATCCTCGAGTTTTTCACTCCGGGTCATGGCGCAAACACGGCGAGAGATTTTTGCACACTGCTTATGTAAGTGTCGGTTACACGATGGACCGGTGGCTCAGAGAAAACTTGAGGAAAGATGAGAATTAAGATAAAAAATCGACGGACCTTTTTTCTCGCATCTCTTACGGCTCACCTCTCGAGACGTTCTTGACAATCTTTTCTCGAAAACTTCTCGCACCTTGGACGAAGCGACAAAAATTTGTCACTTTTCTTGCTCGTAACGTATAAAAAAGAAAAACGTGAGGTCGCCATTAAAAATAATTTCGCAATGTTCCAGCTGAAAAAATGACGCACTTGGCGAGATGCAAAGTATATTTATGATTACAAATCATTTCTATTGCGAAAAAATATACTCTGTAAAAAAAAAACACCGCATCAGCATTCTTGAATTACATTCGTCATCGCTCGAACGATTTTCGATGAAACCATTCTTCCCAAAGGGCGATGAAAAAGTGGATGCAAGTGACGCGTGAAGATAGGTCGAATGCGAGATGAGATGCGGTCACTTTTTTTTATGTGGGAATGATTTTGCGAGGAGTGATTGATCTTCGAGAGATATAACGCGAAAAACAATATTGATTCGGATCGACGGAGAGGAGCGGCGTCGCTCACTTACCGTAAAGGACGATGGAAAGAAAAAATAAGTTCACACGACCGTCATCAAAATGGACCGGAGCTGCGAGAGGAGAAAGACAAAAAATACCAAGTCGGATGAGGCAACGAAGAATAATTGTTTCGCGTGAAAAATGACTCGTCCTCTTTCTTATCGCTGGCGAGAAGGACTCACGTCACGGTCCCAAGAGGCTTCCGCGAGAATTTCTTCTGGGTCTTTTCACGGTCGAGGTTACGAGTGAAAATTCTAGACACGGCGAACGGGCAAAATCGAGGTCGAGAATAAAAAAAAAGATGATAAAAACTGCTTTAGCCAAGCGCGGTGTCTCGCACGTCGAGAGAAAGCTCGGAGAGCTTCCCGATATCCCGCAGTTTCTCGAGTGAAGGATAAAACGATGAGGAGCGGAAGAACCGGAAACACCTGGAAAATTGTGGAAAGATGAGATATTTTTACGAAGCTTTCCGGATATGCCCTCGTTCCTGCGTGAATTAGGATTTCCCATTTTTACCGATTCCAGAAAGCGTTTTTTGGGTAAAAATTATGTGCTTTAAAATGTTATATTTGTAAACTAACAATAATTTCGTAATTTATATTTGAAAGATCGTGAACTTTCCAACATTTTTTCGTCTGCGATATACTGTGCTCCGGAATAAATTTTTTGATATTGCTCATCGTTGGAAAAAAGATTATCAAACTCGCGCTGTAAAAAAGATGAATTGGCGAGGGCCATAAAAAAGAATGTAGCTTTATGTTTCGTTAGTTGCTGAGAATATCTCTGAAGGGATTAAAACTGTGGGAAATCTTTTGCGGCCTGGAGAAGAAAATGGGAAAGAAAATACAGGCAAAGAAAATCTCCGACGTCGAGGCGACTAACGGTCGAGCATCGTAAACACACACTCAGCTTCCTACTCTCGTAATAATTTATAATTCAGAAGGGTTTGCATGCACGCGGCGCCATCGGGTCTTCAGACCAGCATGGAATTGTACGAACAACAACGAAGCGTTGCTATTTTTATCATCGTTGCATCTTTTGCCTCATTACTCGCGGTCTCGTCTGAAATTGTCGCGATAATGCATGAAAAAAGGAACGACTCGCGAGCGCGATAAAAATTTACATCGAAACAACCGACAAGTTATACATTTACAGCGTTACACGAAGGATTTACCCTTGTTTTCTTCTACATTTTGTACACCTCTCTATCGTCCTTTCTTTAAAAAATCTCGGAAAAAATGCCCCTCTAAAGTTGTAGATTAATAAATGATTCACGATGAATTTTCTCGCAACAGAAAATCAATTTTTTCGTTATTAGCAATGTTGTAGAAATTAAATTTGCTTTCAAATTTTAATCGTTACCGACGTTGATAAATAAGCGTTTTTGCACGATAATGTCGAATTGAAATGTCGGCTCCCAATATTCCGACAGACAAAATCCAATTTTGTGCTTGCATCGACCGCGTCCGTCTGAGCGAACGAACGATTACTCTTCCAGCATTTTTCATCGTTGTCGATGACTTTCGTACGTACACCGATGTAGCCCGTTACATTATACCCTGTGATGGTAACAAGGAAATAGGAAAATAGCATGATCGTTCGCTTAATGCGAATGGAAACGACGTGGCGCCACGGAGCTCCGTGTCTGACCAAAGTCGTGCTGAGACTACTGGCGAGGATAGATCCTGATGAGCATTTTTTTCACTCCACAGACTCCAGCATTAGAATTCCCATGAAGGAGATATATTCCATGAAATTTAGTCGATTTGAACAGCGTCGTATTAACTGGCAATTTAATTTGCTATGTCGATGTATCTGTAGAGTTTTTTGTCGATTAGTGAGCATTGCAAAAAGTAGATCGATTGAATTCAAGACAACGTCATTAAGCTTGAAATAATTGTTTCTTTTTTCGGATACCTTGTTCGTTTTTTGTAAAATAATGCAGTTTAACTATTTTTTATCTATCGCCCTATAATCGAACGATCGATAGTTAATTGCAGAGTCAAGAAGATTTAGGGAAGGTACCTAATTATTAAAGCAAGCCTGCTCAACGTAAAAAAACTTTCAACTTCTGCATTAGCATTCCCATCAGAGATACACGTCGTTCGATAAAATCGAGACGATTTCAACAGCATCGGACCAACTCGCGATTTAATTTAGGACATCGATATATTCGTAAAAAAGTAAATCGAATTATTGGAGATAATATGATTGAGGCTGAAATAATAGCTTTTTGTTTCGGATTTTGTTAGTGCCTCTAGAGGTAACATAGTACAACTATTTTATGCCATTTGTTTTATTGTTATGTTTTCGAACGATCGATAATTGACTGTAGGATTAAGGAGCTTTGGAAATGATAGTAAATCATCAGTATCAGTCTGCTCGTCGTAGAAAACAGTCCTCACAAGTTACGAGGCCAACTCTACGGTATCGTATGAGGAACGATCATGATGAGCATTTTTCTCCACCAATGGATCACGTTGGAGACACACTCACGAACGTTTTCTCCTACATTAGCATTCCCATGAGAGAAATGTCCTCGATAAAATAGAGTTGATTAGACAACGTGCTAGCTACCAATTTGATCGAGTACATCGATATATTCGTGTATAATATTAACGTTAATCTCGTTTCGCCAGAAATATTAATTTTCTCACGCTCGGAATGGTTTTTCGAAACGTCAAAATTATACAGTAGTATTTATAAATTACACCTCCGCAGTTTCGAGAGTTTCGAAGGTTGTAGCAAACTTTTGCTCTGGAAGTAACAAAGTGTGGCTACTTTTCATACCATTTTGTTTAGTCTCCTTCGTTCGAACGGTCGATAATTTATCGAAGAGTCGAGGGAACTTTGGGGAAGATGACAAATCATTGAACCGAGTCGCCTGGCTTGTAAAAAACTGCTCTGCCAAGTAGCAAGACCCGAGCGAGTGGATACGAAAATGGTCAAGAGGGACGAAGTGAGAGGCACAGCAAAGGTTTCAGTCTATGTTCTCTGACCATGAGCTGCGAAGTCTCTAAATCGAATTACCAATTATGTGCGACCGAAGAAGTTCAAGCCTCTTAAATCCGTGGTAGAGGGAAACTGTCGGAGACTGGAAGTACGTAAACTCAACGAAGATTGGGTGCAGCAAGTTTTCATGCAAAGCTATCAAGCGTCTGTTATAGTCTCCATATTCATGCAGTTTAAGCCTCTTTATATATCTCATTCGTTCCAGGTAAACAACTCTATCTCACTGTTGGATATCCAGCATTGTTTCCCATTGAGTTTATTAATGAAAATTCATAAAGACGGAAATCGTAGGCCAAAGTTTTCAAATACCCTTTTTATTTATTCATTTAGCATAAACGATCTTATCCCTTTATCTTGCAATAAAAAAGGAAATCTCGTAGCAAACTGGAAATGAAATGTATTTCATTTTCGCTCAAACTGTATAAGATAAACAGTGAAAATTTATTTTCAATTTTTTAAAATCTTTATTGAATTACTCCACGATAATAATGAGAGTTCAAGCAGCCTCAGCGATTTCTCAAAAGTGTGTTTTTTTCGCACTCAAAGTTGGAAGCTGCGGATTTGAATTGAAAAATCATTTCATAAATCGTTCTCGTACCGCGAAGTCAGCGTAACAATGCATCCATATGGATTTCGATGGTTCGTGAATCCAATAAATAAGGGGGGGAGGGAAGGTTGTTTCAAAGCACCGCAGCTTCCAGACAACCGTAATTCTCCACTATGCGTGGTCGCGTGTAACCATGATTAGTGGTTACCTCGGCATTTGGTCAGACCGAATAGGGTAACAGTCTAGGAGGTTAACATAAGAGACAAGAGACTGTTGTACGCACGGTTGGACGATTCCTAAACCCCCTTAAATCCTAGATTCCCGGGTCTGGATGTGGCTTTTTTTCCTTTCTCAGTAAACGAATTGCCACTCGAACTAAAGGATGTATATAGTACGTATATCTACGAGAAAGTTAAGTGCTGGTCGAGAGTTGTGAGAACGGACGAAGGAAAATGAAACAAGTTTTCGACATTTGTTAGGTCGTTTTATCGCTCATGTCAGGGAGTGTTTTTGGCTCCTTCGTTTCGGTAAAGTATCGCGAACACGATACACACACGTTCAAAGTTATCCCGGAGCGATAATTTTGTACTCGCCTATATACAACAGGATGTGTACATAGATACACTATGTAAATATATAAGCTGCAGGAAGGTCCATCAAACGTATGTACATAGTCTGCGGAAATACATAATATCGATTTCCATTGTCAACTAAATGGGCAAACAGTGGATAATTGTAATGTCATGAGGGGAAAATATTTTGTTATCAACGCGACTGAATTTTAATTACTATGAAAAAGAAATGGTCGATCTTTCCAAGCTTCGATAATCAAGGAAATTAAAAAGAGAAAATTGACGAACAATCTTTATGGTGCTTATTTATACAATACACATTTATTTTACAATTATTTTGTTTTCGGTTTAATGATCGACAGAATACTCGAAGATTGCGTATCCAAGAATTATCTCCGATTGAAAAAAAGTGTACAATTCAAATTTGTTGAACTCTGAATCTGGATTCAACGATGAAGCTTTTCATCGAGGGAGGAACTTTATCGGCACTTCTCGGTATTTCCATCCGTTTTTTTTTCCCTCGTGCAGGGAAGCGGAGATTTTCATTTTGCACATCGCATACCACATATATATATGGTATTTCCCACATGGATTCACACTACAAGTATTCTTATCGGACGCGAGTTATGGGATGGCGTGAAAAAGCATTGAGAAGCACGCGACACGAAGACGATAATGTCACACTCATACAAAAGGTTCATGTACCGCCGAAAAGAAGATTTGACGCCGCAGGAAGAAGAATGACAACGGCGTCGACGAGGACAAGTGTCCGTGTATAAACCATCAGGGTGAGAAAAAGAAACGGAGCTCGAAGAACGAAGGAGTTGCCTTACGATATCGGGGAAGGAAAAGAGCGAGGGGTAGAAAAAAGGGAAAAAAGAGAGAAAGAGCGGAGTCTGCTGGATATCGGTGAAACGCTTCCTCAGAGTCAACTTCCGGCCGGGAAGTGAGCCCTCTGTCGTTGCTTCCGGTTTCAAGTTTCGTTTTCAACGTCATTCTCCACTCGTCTGTATATCCTCGCTTGTAGGTACACGAGGTGATATCGTTCATGGGACGTGCATCGTCGGAAAGATACGAGAGAACTATGGAATTATGAGAGAAAGCAAAAAAACAGTGAGAGAAAGGCGCGAGTCGGAAGAGGAAAGAGTGTTGGGCCCTGGGAGCAACGAAATAATTTTCAAAATTTTTTACATTTTGCAAATCAATATTAAAAATGCGACATTGAAGGTCAAGGGCGTTCGTTGGGGTAGAAGTAAGGTAGAAATGCTCTTGGAAGTCTTCTTTCATCTCCACGTGAAAATTGCTGGGCCCTGGGGCAAACAAATATATTTATAATTTTCATGGAAGAGAAATATCAATGGATAGGACGAAGCCAAAGTTACATGTGAAATATACGAGGCTCTCAAACACGATCTTCCACGAGCTTTTCATCTCTATACGCACCTATATCCCACTCGCGATACCTTCAACCCGATCTCATGTTCATTTCGTTTTCGCTTTTTTATCATACATCGAGTGCAGCAAAGGCATCGATGTGTTTGAAGATGATCGTATTATGTAAAACATTAAAATACTTTTCGACAAGGAAATTTCATGGGCTTGCTCGTAATATTTTTTTTTCGCCCATAAATATACCGAGCTCAGTCAGAAATGGGTACAAAGTATGTATAAAAATGGTTTAGACGATAAAGAAGTTGTAAAAATAGTCAAAGAAAGCAGTGAGGGACGAAAAATTCAACGCAAGGACGACGAAGAACCTTTCCATAAAAGTGTACATGAAACAAAGTGTATACACCTCTTCGAAATCATAAAAGTTTGAGTGCGCAATTTATGTAGTACATTCACGTGAGAACTCGGACAATTTCGAGGTGATCCTTGCTATGACGGTATTGTTGGGTTTCTTTCTCCAGAACGGAGAGCAACAACAATAAAAAGCTGTGAAACATCAGCACTATTATGGCTTTTTAACCCTCCGAGGACACATCTACTTTTTGATTTACGAAGAACACCGTGGGTCAACGTGAAACATTTTTTGATCGTCTGCCACCTCGAATTGGAGAGTGCAGTCAGCTAGGGAAAAAGTCTCATGTGAATTTCGACGATTTTAAGGTTGAACGTTCAACGTTGACGCGAGAAAAGGAGCAAAACAGTAGAGGAAACGGATCAGACAGCAGACGGGATTGAGTACGATCGTGATTTAAGGTAGATAATGCGAAATCCTAAATTGTAATGAGGAAAAGAAGCGCCATGATGGTCCAGTGTTGGAGGATTTAAAAGTGTCTGCGTGATGGATACTGCGCGAGAAAAGGACGATTAAAAAAACAACGAGAGCAATGAAAAGGAACGAAGAAATAGTGGAAAGTGTGTATATACATGTAAGGGATGGATGAAGAGCAAAGACGAGAGCACGATTTATCGCTTTTCCTTCTTTAAAGGAGAGAAAATTGGAAGCTTTATCGTCGTTTGATTGGAGATGCTTTCTAGCTCTATATTTCGCTCGACTCTTTCAATCCAACCACCTTTTTTTAACAGTCAATGTACTTCTGTCTATTCGTAGTTGCAATGTCTCGAGACCGTCAACTTATCAGCGGATAACTCCACTGTTACAGTTGGGTCGAAGGGGGGAAGAAAAAAAATAGCACCTTACACACGCAGCGCGCTAATTCCTTCTTCGAACGTTTCCCCAATGGATAACGAAGGAAATCCAAGAAGAGAAAATTTCTAATGGACGTTGTTTGCTCGGAGATGATTCCCAGCATCTGCGTGCTCCACTGATTAACGAGCTGAGGATTTTACGGTTTTCCCTCCTCCAACCTTAATTCTCGCCGTATTTCACCATGACAATGCGGATCTCAGCGATTTTTAAAGCTCGAGCCATTTTTGAAAAAGCAAAAACCCAGCGATTCACAAAATCGTTCGTCCAGTATTTCCGTCAATTCCAGATAAAAGCAAATAACGACCATCGCGTCAGAAAGAATCGCAAGATTTTCAGAAAATGAGTTTTTCAATTAGATGGCTCACTACTTTGAAAAACAAACATGGAATATTTGTTAACTTTTTCCAATCATCTTCGGAAAACTTTGATATTTAACTACCGGATGTTGCCTTGTTTGAAGAGTGGCGATGATGTAGGAAAGGTAACAAAAGTGATCAATCTCCGATGAAAAAAAAAAGGAAAGAAAAAGGTTTCGCTTTCTCTCCTTTTCGTTCTCAAGGATAAATTCGTGATTAAGAAGGATAAAGAGCTTTCAGGGATGATTATTCTTGTGGTGAAATTTATTTGCTCTGCCCATGAAATATCCTGCCACACTTGACACACATATGTTTGTACGCGTTAATGTTTATCCGTGTACATAAACACCCCCTGCTACCTTTAATGAAAGCTCAGTAGAAAAATGTGTGTCCAGTCCGTCGGACTCAATGGTCGAAGAGCAGAACGTCGAGAAGCTTTCGTTATACGATAAATCCACTTGCCTATCCGTTTTAGCTGTTCATCTAATAACTGGTGAACATTTCTCACTGCCTCCCTGCATTGCACTGGTCCAAGCACTCCGTTGGAAAGCGGTATGAGTATTAAATACAATTGCCAGCATTCACCGACGAAGCTCCCAAGCCTCGCTGTACGAGAAATTCCCAAAATCCTAATAGCCATCCAGTCTTGACTGGTCCAGTCCATATTTCACATCGGAAATGGAACTAAACCAGGAATCTGAAATATCGACCTGTCTCAAGAGGACAAAAGACACACGGAGATGAACACACAATGTTCAGGACACACATACTCGTGTGCTTCGTCGTTTTATTTGAAATTCAGGGCTCGAGGACTCTCGCGGTGTTACACCACGTCCAGGAGCAAGATTTTCGTCGATGCCAGGTTTCACACACGGAAGTGCAGCGAGCCTTCTCGCAATCTTATCACGCTTTCGCATCATCGCGTGACTTCCAGGCTCGTGAAAATTGGCGCAAGCAAATACAAAGTTCCAAATAATAACACGCTGTTGCACCAACAAAGTTACTGCAGAAAATTATTTATCCGTGTCCAGACCTTCGCACGCGCGTCAAAAGCTTCGTCGAGATTCATTTTTTGCCGCAAAATCCATTCCATCATCGAGCAAAGTTTCATCGATAGTCCGCTGTAATTGTTTTCGATTAAACTAAAAACTCAACTTCACTCGTGATTATAAGCTCTCAGCTTTCTTTCCATCAGTTGAAACCCCTCTGTACCGCGTTTTGAACGTGAATGGAAGGTGTATCTTCAATGCACACGTTTCGCCCGATGCACGGAAACTTTCTCCAAACTCTCGTTAATCAAACATCAATTTCAGGAAATCCGAGAGGCGTTCGACAGTTCCAGGACAATCGGAAGCCTCTTTGCTGAACAATCTGAGATCCCTCAACGGGTGTACAATTCATTTTCTACCCCGTTCCTTCTCCCGAGCGGTTAAACCGAATTTCCCTGCCTTGGGATCCTGGGGCAAACTTAATTTATCTCCAAATTCGTTGCAACTTCGACGATAAGTCTTCTCGATTAGTTGGAGGAAGTTTTTTTCGACTGACCCTGTTCTAGTCCAGACGATCTTCAATGAGAGTCTTTTATTTTTCTGAGACATCGGATGAATGCCGGATAATCGATGGAAGGCTGCAGAGCGGAGAGATACGAGCTATCGCGAAACATTAAACTATCCGCTATCCTCGTTTGAGGAGTTGGCTGTGAGCCAGATGGTTATACAAGCTACTTCCCGCACTATTGTATGTCTCTAAATCCGTGTACTCCATGTACATGCGCACGTGCATCGATGTGTAGGTTCGATCGAAGAGGAAGCATGGAATTCAGTGACAAAACTACCAAAGTGATGTCCTACTTCCACCACATCTCTGCCAATCTATTTCATGAGTCAACAGCATCAATTGCTCCTCATCGATATTCATTTTTATTGAAGAAAAAACGTCTATCGAGCAACAACCGGCACCACGTAGCCATCGATCGGTTTTTGGCTTCAGCTCGGATAATTAAGCAGAAACCAACATCCTGCTCGTATTTTTTCCTGCACCAGCCTTCTCCTCTTACCGTTGACATCAACGGAATTCCCGGAAATGTATGCGAACTCCCTGCAGCATCCCTGTTCACCCGGGATACAAGCTCCGTGTCGATAACGGAGAATCGAGAAACGGCCCAAAACGGTTGTACGAACGTGTAGCCAAAGGTCAGTAGAAATCGAATTTTCGAAGGTTGGATAATTCAGTCGATGAACGGTGCAGCAATGGCCTAGAAGATCTAGGACAAGGATCTAGGTGGTATGGACGCGAAAGGTCGGTCTTGATGTTTTACTGTTTGACATTACACTTGAACCGTCTTTTTCACCGATCTGGGCGTTGTTACAACGCTCTGTAGAGTTTTCCTCCAATGGTGTCCTGCGAGAGAACTCCTTGCCGCAATAAACTGTAGGTTTCACCAGGTGAAATAGAAAGTCCCGGACTGTAACATATCCTAGCTAGTGCAGCAGGACTGTATGGGGTACTACGGGCAGGGATTGGATTGGCGACACTGCGTAGCTCCCGTGGCAGCAGAGAGGAAAACTCAGAGAACACCACAGGGAAATAGGCGGTGTAACTACACGTGATAGCGAAATTAATGCTTTCGCGCTGGGGTGAGAGAGGAGCCTGTTCAAGAATAGAATGAATGCCGGAGCGTGAACCACCGCCTCTCTGACCCCGTAAGGTCGTTTACCACTTAGTTGGGAGGGACAGGGCTGAATCCCGAGGGAATCTCGTTTGGCGACACCAGCTTCGCCACGCGAGCATCTCTGAAACAGGTCTAATGGCAGCGGTAAAGCTCACCAGAAATTCTCATTTGCATGCGTGCTCTCTCGTTATGCGGATCGCAAAGAAACACGCCCTGGTGGCGTCATTATCTCATCGCCGGCGTCGAAATCCCTATAATCTTCGCACTCTCCGTCTAGCGAGTCCAGGGATATCATGTTTGTACACGACGTTCGTTTTCCAAAATTTCATTCAACACCCCGTCTCCATATTCTACTTTCGAAGGGTGACATGCAAGTTTCCGTCGTGGATACACGTGTCGGATGCTTTCGAAACGTTTTACTAAATCCAGTCGTTGTAACACCTCGGGGGAACCCTCGGTGGATTACGCGCGGGAACACAAAAATGTTTACAGAAAAATGGAAGAAATCATTTATGGGCAAAGTTTTACGAATGGCAAAATGGAGTCTGTGATGAATTTATGTACAGAAAAAATGCTTTATTCAGTGGGATTGAACTTGAGACAGCTTGAATTCAGTATCCGTTTTATATTTGTCCTATTGGTAAGCTGTTTACGTCCCTCGTTTCATTTCTGTTTAACTTGTAAGACGAAGACAAAAAAAAAGGATTCTACATGCCCAGGAGGGATTTATCATTCGAGCTTATGTACCGAATGTACCAGGGAACGAAGAAAACAAACTGGCCCAGCTTGATCGGATGTCTCTCGCTTTTAGAGAGCCTCGATCGAAACGGAATGGAACGCGTACATATATCGAGCGATAAATCTGCGTGTTGCACACGAAACGAGATCCGGAGGGAAGGCACCGTTAGTGAGATAGAGATGAGGCGGAGGAACGAAGAGGAACCGAACAAACTAGAGGAAAATAGAGAGAGGGTGAGGGCGGCAGGGGAGGAAGAGCATTCATGTTTTGCGCATTCGGTTGGCTAACGTCCATAAATTCTACGGTTCCTCCTCTGGTGCCTCGCTAAACCTCGTTTCACCCTCGCCAGTCAGAGGCACACCGTACATCCCATTTCTTAAAGATAAATCCGCCTTTTCGGAAGCTCCATTTCATTCGTACGGGAAATCACATTTTTGTAATGTATCGCGCAATATTGATGCTCCATTCGCTTTTCATAATAAATGCGTTTACCGCGAAAACATGGGTTGTATAAAGAAATTTCAACGAGCGGATTTTTCCACCGACAAAAAATGATATACCGACCCACCATTTTTTTTTCGTACTTTGATGCATGATTTCTCCACTTTGGTTTTCGCTTTATTATCATAGATTGTCAATATCGTAGTTTTTCAATTTTTTTATTATCGTCGGTATCAACATCGATGGATGCTCGTCGGAGCTTCGGGACCATAAAGTGCAGAGCGTTTTCACTTACCGCAATCGTCGCGAAACTGGTCTTTCACTTGGCACGGATCCCGTTTTCCTTTTTCTCTCAGTCGGGTCATAGAAATACGCCAGTGTATATACATTTTCTTTGTAATATCTGTAGCAGCACGAACAACCATTTTCTCAGGCCTGTATATCCCGCAATTGCTCTACATGATCTTGGGACCCAGAACTCTCCGGATTCTCTCGAGAACAAACGAAAATTCCAGCATCTATGTATGTAAACGTACACAGACGTGGTAAAAGTGTGTACGAGAAAAGATGGCTCCTGTTCGTAGCATTTGGCAGCGCCAAAAGATTACCTTCTGGAATTCAGTTATGGCAAACCGTGAAACGGTTGTATTACTTCGAAAGCTCCCTTATCTCCCCATTAACGACGTCTCAACGTTTCGCTGCTTTATCCTCCTGTTCCACGATGAATCTTCGGGGCATTGAAGGAGATCATAAAAGATTGAAATACACATCGTCGCATCTTCCAGCAACGATTCTCTCAAAAGAGGAGAAGCAAGACGTCAAAACCTTGACGTCTTTTGCGCCGAAACTCGAGTCACTTTTTCCCCGATGAATGTTCTCCAGGAGTCTACATCGACCTTCAGAAATCTCGTACCATGGTTCTCCGACAGTGAAGAGACTTTTTGCAAAACGTTGCGTCCGATGTCACGCTTGTAGAGGAAAAAGCTTTTCCTCAATATCGAAGAAAAGACACCGCGCGAAAAAACGCACTTGGTTTCCTGCTGGTAGTTTAATCTCGTTAATGCCGAAGCGATAAAAGCTGAGCGACTAACCCACGACCAATGTGTCTGAAAGATTTCACACCCTTTTCGCCACCTTTCTGTAACATTGCTTAAAAAAAAAGGAAAAAAAAATCCGTATATCCAACATGGACACTCGCATCCATTTCCGCGATACGAATTTTATGGTGTCACCTTCGCGATTCTTTTTTCACTGCTCGCTTTCGTACAAACATACATGGAATTGAGCTTTTCCCAGCGCTTTGAATAACGTACATACCCTTCTCGCTTGAATTGCATTTGAAATTGTAATTTCTTTTATATGCCCTGAATCCGCTATCCGAACGATAAAGCTCGTTTGGGATTCTCGCGGTTTCGTTTCCGCTCGTTCGCACTCGCTCCCAGATAGTTCGCCG
This sequence comes from Heteropelma amictum, assembly GCA_959613375.1. Taxonomy (NCBI): domain Eukaryota; kingdom Metazoa; phylum Arthropoda; class Insecta; order Hymenoptera; family Ichneumonidae; genus Heteropelma; species Heteropelma amictum. Next base: position 28,941,246 of record OY390721.1, read on the forward strand.
GCACTCGATTTCCACCGCGGTGGTGTCCTATATACGTCTTTTTTCCTCCTTCACTTTTACCCTTGATACTCCGGGCGTTCGAACCTCCATTTTGCCTTGCTCGCTTATTACGCTCACCCACGTAACTCTCTTTCGTTTCTTGCTCGCGGAAACGTGAATTATTTCACCTTTCACATGGATATCGCTGTGCGGCCATTTTTTTTCCTCGTGACGTGCGATCTTTGAAATCAAAACGAGACGCGAAGAGATGAATCGATGCTTTTAAATTAAAAGATATTGCGGGCTTTTTCAGACGCAGAGCCAAGCATGACTCGTCATTCATGCAAATGAACGTTGACCTTCGTTATTCGGGTCAAGTTCTTTGATGTGTATGCCCAGAGAAGAAGCACACTGAACTAGACGCCATCTTTTTTCTCCGCCTGGCCTAGTCCGTATAAAACCCCTGTGGCGCTTTTAGCGCTTAAGTGGAGATTGCAAAATGTCACATAGGTTAGCGAGGAAAATATGGGGGAAAAAAAATTGTCCTCCCACGTTCTCTTCACGGAATTTTCCACGCTGCATACGCGCTTCTGAAGGTATTCTCCTACGATAGACATGCATTTCAGATTTTCTCGTTTATGCTTTGCATCACAGTAGTTCCACAGAGAATAATACTCGAATGTCTTTGATTCTAAAAAATACCCTCGTTTCCACGTTAAAATTCCATGTCAAACTATTATTCCACAGTCTGCTGTACCACAGTTGGTTGTGCAGAAAAGAATATTTTCACCGCAATTTGGCCTTCCACAATGATCCAAGCATTTTTACCCCTAAAAAATCCTCCATTTTCAAGACATCGCCGTCAGAAATTCAAAAGCTCATTCTAGTCCACGACCGCTGCTCCCTTTGTCTCTCTCTATGACCAAGGTGCCATTTGCATACAATGAGAATGAACCACGCTTTAATGAGGACGGTTGTTCTTTGCTTTGTTTTCTCCCGAGTCTGCCCGCGCACCGCCATGGAGTCATCGAAAGCGTAACAATGCGACAAGACTATTTTGCCTAGGAAAAAAACGTTCAATGTTTAATTATATGCATGATCTCGTGATTTCCACTGTTTTACCGGAATATAAAAAGAAATCCTTCGGAGACGGTAACGACTCTGTGGTGAACAATTAACTTGATGCAGCTTCACTCCCGATCCCCAGGTATTTGAATCTTCCATTTTCTCTCATGCTTCAAGCTCGTAAAAAAAAAATATATACATACAAGTATTACGACACTGTAAAATTGTCCTGAAAAATCCATGTATCGTCACGTTTTCAACGACCTTTCGTAAGTATCCGAAGCGAATGGAGCTCTCCGATGGTATGGCAAGGATATAAAGGGCGAATTGAGAGATTCGATGCACCAGGGAATATGCATGTATACCCAGCATGGGACAGTGCACATGCAGTAGCAGAAGACACACCAACACAGTCTCGTGTGTGTGCACAGCAGCATTGGTTGAACGTGCCACCTGGAACTGGCTGCCACGTATCCCAATGCTGACACACGAAGATATCTAGAGCAGGTGTGTGCACACTGGTGTACTCCTGTTCGAGTCCAACGTCGGTATGTTGAGACGTCGAAAGAAGGGAGATTGTAGGAATTTTACGAGACCGTTTTATAGAGCTTCCCCATCACGTGGCAGTTCGGTTCTACAGGGTAACAACAACGACATTTGTTCCTCCGTTATGAGCAAAAAAGCAGAGACAGAAACAGATCCATTCCATTTGTCTTTTTTTACATCCATTCCTTGTCTCATCCTCCACGTGTTTGTGGATGCTGGCAAGGCTCGACGACCACTATTCGATAACGTAAATCCACGTACAATGATTTTCCATTCGATGGATATTAAATTATGGATTTGCACGAAAAAATCGTACAATTCCCAAGTTTTACTCGTTTTTGCTGCTGGTTCGCATCTTTCTCTACTCACCCTTTTTCTTTTCATTTCCGCGTTTATCCAGAGGGATTCTTGAAACTTATCTCGCGAGTGCCTTTTTGGTGTTGTCGTAAAAAATGGTATCATGGAAAAATGAAAATCTGACCATGGATGCGAATTTCATCTCGTTCAAACAATCGGGCCAGAGTGCAGCTTCCGAACTGCCGAGGATATTTTATGGCTCTGTTTTTTTGTGGGTCGAGAATCGCGAGTTCTGGCACGTGCATAACAGTTGGCTGTCATATGTAGGGCGGAAAGAAACGGACGACTCCCCGGGGTCGTGTAATTGCGAATCGATCAGACCGTACACTTTGAGCTACCAGCCCAGTCGATGTTCTCTCTTTATCTCTCTCGGTCTCTTCTTGTAGGATAGGATATCAACAGATTCATGATACAAAACAATTCGGTATGCGTGTTTCGTTCGACCGACGGAAACTGCTGTTTTGTCGAACAATCCCTGCTGGATTCTGGATGCTGTACCAGGGATGTATGGTGGGTCAAAGCGCTGTATCACTTTCGAGAGGCTGCTTTGTATCTCGACGGATATACGAGTGTACCAAGGTACAGATGCGCGACCGATCACCACGGATGTACTTGAATCCAACAGCATCCGACATACACTCGAGATGTACTACTGCTAGAGCGAAGTTGGAGTTTTTTCACTCATTTTTATTGTCACTTCAGTGACGACGCTCATTCGCATCGCTTTGTAATACGATCATGCTCAAGGCTGAGGATTGGTGCGAAATCTGGGAAAAGGGATGAATAAAAATCGCGCACGAGTTGCGAAACGGATTTTTCAATGTAAATGGAGAACAGAGCGAGACTACGGTAACTTGATGGATGATCCACTCATCGCGTATAAGCACCCAGTTTTAACCATACAGAAACGTCACGAGTATGTCGGAAAAAGCTCTTGTTGGCACTCTTTATAAGCCTCTATGTACGCGTACACACATATGGATATTCGATCAATTTTCTCTGACCCAATTCGCGGTTCTATCGCCATTCTGCTGGTTTTCCTCGCCACACTATGAACGCCGACATATCCGGATGTGGTTGTTTATCGAAGTAACAAACATGCAATACACTTTGAAGAGAGAGAGAGAGAGAGAGAGAGAGAGAGAGAGAGAGAGAGAGAGAGAGAGAAGAGAGAAAGAGAGCTTGCAGCTATTCATGTCCACTGCATTCACAGAATTTGAAACTTCAATCGATGCTACATAACTATGGGCAACACATACCGCACGATTTCAATTTTCAAATCTAGTAATTAAGCTGCCTGTCGCTTTTGTTTGATACACTGGTAGTAACTGTCGCCAACGCGAGGTCAAAGGTTCTTTTTGACAAAAAATTGAGGGCACATGAAAAAATTGGTTATATTCGTGCTATCCCAGGAATCGGAACATTTCATCCCTCGGCTAAAGATAATCAAAGAGCATTTCGAAAGTTCGTGACGAAGAATCACAATGAGTCGAGGGATTTACCCTACGTTACATTGCGGGCTTTCCTCCATCAGCCACGATTTCCGTCGATTTTGCTTTCCCCTTCTTTTGCATTTCCGCACTCGGCTGGTCAAACAATGCGGAGAATTTCGCTGAAATTTATTCCATTCCCATTTAACGGTAATCGATCACATGAGAATTTAAGCATTTTTCGTTTTCAGCTGAGCATGAATCTCCAGCGATTTACGATTATTTCATTGTACAACGTTCTTCCCTTCCCTCTTTCCGCTGTTTAATGAAGATTGGAGAATCCTGATTCTGTGTTTTCATCCGGAAATAAAAACCGGTGAAGGATTCCCCGTCTTTCTTGACGATTTCAATTTGCACTTTGGTTATACAGCGAACAGGGCTTACCATGGTAAAAAAAAAATTTCACAAGAGTGCTCTCTGGTGGACCAACAATCCTTTGGTACATCGGAGACCCTGGATGAAGAAAAATAAGCTAACTACATTCTGCTACCTTGAAATCTTTGCTGATCCAAAGAGAGAGAGAGCGGGAGAGAGAGAAATGGAAATTCCGTAAAGATAAGGATTACTAATATTTTTTTGGTTTTTGCACAACGAAAAACCCAAGTGCATAGATAAAAGCACACTGGTAACGCCTCACCGGTACTCGGAGACGGATCCGATAATCTTATCTTTCCAAGAGCTTTCTCAGTGCCATTTTCGCAGCGACGCTGAGAACTTCTCTCTCCTTCGTCACATTTCCTTCTTTCTCATTCACAAACGACCGTTAAGGTGCTATTTCTATCGCACTCGAACGATCGCCAAGCGTGTTTGGTATCGCCTTAAGCCAATGAGTTTTTCCACTTTCCGGGTTTCCTCGCGTGGTCGTGCCTTTATCCTTACCTCCAGCTACGAAGGACGAATGGAACGTCGAACTTGAGAAAGTATGTATTATATAAACGAGAATGGTGAATGCCACATGCGACAGGAGACCGGATACTTGGCTGGATCCCGCACAGTCGACTTTGCCGAAGACGCCTCCTGAAAGGCAAAAAGGAATCCCCTGACTGGATTAATGGGCTGAATCGGCAACTCTTTTGGATCTCATTCTTTTTCACGCAGACATTCGTTTTTCCCCCTTTTTCTCACAGTATCCCACTGATTTCCGCATAGCTCTGCGCATTCCCGGAAATCTCTCATTCTGATCCAACAATGGTTTCGACAGTAGCCCGGTTCCGATCGACACATCCTCGCCGGTTTTCGGATATCCCGAGTGGAATATCAATCGGGACGATTCTCCGGCTCTGGTCGCCCCTTTTAACCCGAATAAAACCAAGAACTTTCCTGGTTTTCGTTCTTCGATGTTGCCTTACCATACACATGCCGATGTGCGCGTACGTGTGCCCTCTGCTTCTGCCATTTCGATCGCTCGAGTCCGCGCGACGCTTTTGCATATATATTGCTTCCCGAGGTGCACACCAGGTCTCCGCAGAGTACTCGAAGATGGCACAGACCTTTTGTATCCAGATATAGACAACGTGGCTCTCACGATTCACAGCTCCCTCTAGGGTTCTTGAAATTGCAGCTCGAAAGCTAAAAACACGTGGTCTCCAATTTCCTCCTTCTTTTTTTATCTGTTCGTTCTACTTGCATGTGCTGCGGCGGAGTTTCATACCACGCTGGATAAGGAAAAAGGCTGAAAGACTTTTTGGACTCGATCGAGGAGATAAGAAAAAGAAATACAGAGGAAACTTTCCGCTGGCAACCCGCGGAAAATAGCTGCCTACGTTTCTCGCCGAATGTCTCACTAATAATTATGACGATAGTTTTTAATGTTGCACATTTATTGCACCATATTACCATCGGAGTTTTTATCTTTTTCCTCTGGAATCTCGACTTCTTTATCGTTTGATTCGTGACTCTCGGCTTTTTTCACCCATCTCAAATACTCCATGACAATACGTCGGACGGATTCTTGAGGAATTGAAAACAATATTGACATCGCTGTAAATAAATGGATGATGTGGAAAATTTATTTAATCCCGATATCGCTCATTGAAATAAAAAGTTAGCACCCAACGATGTCGATTACATTCCTCCGGAAGTTTATCGGCTCAATTTTCAAAGCCCACCGGGGGATACAGGCATGCTGGGCTAAGGCGTCTTTAGGAATGCAATATTGCAGGATAATGTTGAACGTGGCATACCTGGGCATCCTGGGTGACGGAATATCGGGAGCAATATGAGCGAGTGACGGCATGCCAGCAAGGTAGATCGATCGGACGGCAATCAATTCGCATTGAACATCGCAGGATGAATTATCATAACCTGACGCTGACGAAGATGAAGAATGCTCTACGAATTACGGATTGATGACATTGGAACGTTGAATAATCGCATGAGAGATTATTCGAGAGGCGGATGCGATCCTGCGAATTGTTATCACGTGACAATAAGGGTTTGACAGACGATTTGGGTAGATTCATCTCGAGATAAGCGTCGAGGAAGAAAGAATGTGTAATTCCAGTCGTATTACCCAACACGTGCTTCGAATAAACGAGGACGATTTTCGCACATTATAAAATGACGATACGATGAAATTTAGATTACGCTCTGGTATTATCGCGATTCTATTCTCGCCACGAGCTAAACAGCCCGCGATAAAGCCAGACCAAAGCTGTCGCAGTCACTGTGGGTACCGCGGGTAGACCATTTCACCGAGGGATGAAAATTATCCCCTTATGTTACACGGCTCGGTTATTTTTAGCCGTGTTGTACTCTCTCCACCTTCTGCCATCGCGAAATCCTCTTACGCGACCTAACGAGGCTGAGGGGGAAAAAAATGAAACGCGACGGTGGAAAAGTATCTTGGTCTTTGCACGTACAGTTGCTTTGGCTTGTTCTCGAAAAAGAGCGATGACCGGGGGTAGTGGAATATTGTTTTTGTCTTCTTGTACTTTTTGGTGCTTAAGTTTCAGAACTTTGTTGATATTAACCATGTAAAAGCCTGCTGATTAAATTTCAAGATCGAAATTGTCAATTTCGTGTGTTTCAGTGGACTCTTCGCAGCCAATTAATTTGATTGAATCTTCGAATGAGCCAGTAGATTAAAGAACTAGCTGGGAGGCAGATGACTATCTCGTATTACTTTGGTCAATCAATTCAGAGTCTACTCGTACGTGAATCGATGATGCAAGAATTCTTGCTCCAATGATCCGTTCAACTCCACGCGGATTTCCCATCGCGTTATCACATTTTCGTTTTGAATTCGGTCGCTTTTTCAGCCATTATCGACCCTTGACCCGCAGCCCCGACCGAATTAATCACAGTAGGGTGACCAGCGAGCTCGCTCCCTCGTATCGCCGTTTCACCCCGTTTTTGTTTTTCGTTTATCACGCTTGCCAAAACTTGTTTGTGTTTTTGTTTATCCACGTTGTACTTCGTGGGTCTGGATTTTTTGTCATCACTTTTCTCTCTCTCTCTCTCTCTCTCTCTCCTTTTGTCCCGGGCTGTACAATTTTTTTCATGCCACAGGCTCCCAGGAGGGTGTACGCAAATGCGTCCGCTGGTGACCAACAGCCGAATGGCCCGTGTTGACCGAAAAACACACGCGAATCTACTCATCCTATTTTCAGGATCCCAAAACCGTTGACGAAGCAGCGGAAAAAAAATGATACCAAGCTCCATATACGTTCGAAACGTTGGCGAATTTTTCCTCGGCAAAAAGCTTACGTTTTGACAGCCATGAAGAAATGTCGACTTTATTATCCCCCAAGACTACCCCTATCGATTCGTCGGACTACAAAAAAAAGTGTCCAACTTTCACGTCGCCACTTGCATATACACAATGATCTCAGGGGCAATAACTCAAAAGTTGTTTAGTAGCGCATTGATTTGCATGGGCTCGTAAAAAATTACGTCGTTTTCACTGGATAGTTGCATCGCTGAGCTGTATAATACTTTATTGCGCGTTAAGAGGAGTCTGTGTAATGCAAACGGCAATTCATATCATGGGTTATACCCCACTTAACCCGTCCGTGTTTGTCAAGGCAAGCATGGAAATCAGGCCACTGCCCAATGGCACAGGAAGCGTGAACCGGGGGTGGATTATTGCTGCACAGGATATCATGCAATGCCAACCCTTACACCTCATTTAATAACGATGGCAGTTGACGCAACAGCAGTGTTCATCCAAGCACCGAACGTGTCCCCTCTTCCGACGTCGGTAAAACGACCCTTTCGTCACTCAGGAAAAAGAATCAAAGCCGAAAAAAAACTCGAAAATGAATAATTTCGGCGAGCGATAAGTTCCTGCTCTGTTTTTTATTTCTGCGACTCACGAATATGTCCATCAATTATTCATACCGCGAGATCAAAATCGCTGCAAGATGAAGATCGAAAATGTACGGACATCCGGCCAAGGATCTTGATACCCGTTGAATTCCGATGAGTTTAATGGATTTTGACGAACGAATAAAAAAAGGAAAAAAATGGACAGAAATGGAGAGGTTTTCCGGGCCACTTTGCGGCTACTCGCTCGTGGCGAATAATCCAAAGCCGCGGAGATGTTATGATTTAACGTATATAACTAATGGAAGTTTCGTGTCGACGAATTTATGGATCGAGCGCGACTTTGAGAATGGTCAAAGCGTGTTACTGCATTAAAAGAGAGAAGAAAAAAAGAAAAGGCGAGACGGTGAGAAATTTATTCTCAAATAAGTCGAGAACGTGACCAGCGACCACTTTGACTGGATTTTGTTAAACGCGAAGGGAGTCAAAGGATTTCACGCTTTAATCGCCGTACGTGAGTCGGAAATCAAACCTGCTTTTGGCTGACGGAAATAATAACACTTTCGTGGTTTCCAACCATTCGATTAATGCATCCAGCAAAATTGCACAATGCTCATACGAGATTACAGGTTGATCTGAATTCGATTATTACGAAATTTTCTTTCACCTGCTCATTATTCTCATTTCACGAAGATGGCGCTGCCAATAAATAGCCAATCTGTTTTACGCGCCACTCTGTCTCGCGTCGATACATAAACCTAGAGACTCTCGCTTCTTCAATTAACTCTCCGAAATATATTGAACCCATACCCATTTTTTCCCTCGCCGATCTCCATTATTCCCTCTTTATTGCTCGCTCTCGCAGTGACGGGGGTAAATTTCCGATCTCGATGATAATGAGCCAGGACCGATGTCTGTGAATAAAAAAGATCGAACGTGGTACGAATGGAGGATCGAAGCATCGCGAGGGATGGTAATAAAAAGAAATATGACTGAGAAACTACAGCTGAATAATGATGACAGATCCCCCCTCGCCAATATTCATATCTTCTTCGTCGTTGTTGAATACACCCCAGCATTTTTTTTCCTCCTCCTTTCTAGTGCCGAGAGATCGCTCGGAATAACATGAAAGAACAAGACAGACGTCTATGCGTCCCGTAGGGTCTTCCGTGACGGAGATTAAAAAGTTCTGTAAGCGCCGGTCCGATGGGATATACCAACGCCTTGCCATCAGTAAGGTTTCCCAAAGGTTCTCATCGGCTTGACGATAACCCAACGTGTCGCTGTCTGTTTCGGAAGATCACTGGGAAACACGCCACCGAAAGAGAATATGCTCGAACGCTCGTTACTTTTGAGTAAACTTTGACAACGAGAAATCGTTACTATACCCATAGTCAACATCGTAAATGCGAAAGTACAGCGAAGGGATATCGATGAAAGTCGACGGGGAGAGAGCTTGCATCGCGAGAAAGAAAATGAAGACTTTTTCGTAAGAATTCTTTCCTGTCCAGTCATTTTTTGACCCCGATTTTCAAAAATTCCGTAACTCCGTTTTAAAGAGTCGAGGGGAAACCTGAACCGACCTACGATCCTTTTTATCCTTCCATCTCAAACCTTGTCCTCTTTTTATTCGTATAAATTCTTTGCGAAGAATTTTTCTGAATCTTTTTCCATCACCCGGTCCATTTCTCCGGGAAACTCTCCGCGGTCTTTAACGCGGACCTCTCACATTCCACGCACCTGGAAAACCAAGAAAAGTATCGTGCTGCGGTTGGAGGAAAACGCAGTGACCACGCCTTTTAGAGCCATTTCATTTGGACGGCGCAACTCTCGCTCGTGAAAGCATTTACCGTCCTCGAATGCTGTGCTTTTAAAAGCAGGATCGCGGGGCTCTCCGAACTTGCATAGCTCGCGAAACGCTTGCTCGAGTGGTGAAAATACAGCCGAGTGGATGCACATGTGTCGCGGAGGGTTAGACGAGAGCACTATCGCGTGTGGGTACATAGGGGTGGCCGATTTAACACGAGAGATGCGACAAGGTCGATGCGTCAGAAATCTTCACTTCAGGAGCTGAACACAACGAGAATCAAATGCGTACTGCGGCAGTTTCTGAGCGTTTACACGCCGAATCAACGTGTGAATATTAATTAACGTCATACCGTTTGTATGTCACTATCGTGTTTCCGGTAATTAGTGGTATTTGCACCGGAATAGCTGCATTTCAACGATGTCATTTAATTCACGTCCGCGCGATAGTTTGTATGATTTAATAGCGCATCGCGATGCTGGATTAATAATGATAAGCGAAATGCTACCGCGGGTCAGAATGTTTTTAGGGGAGACCAGCGTTGAAAGCTTAACTACCCGGAGTTGCCGAGCTATTGAAAAAATTTCGTTTTGAATTATTGATTTTTCAATGAAATATCGGCGAGTTTCGTCATCAGAGGGGAAAAATACATCGAGATAGACTGTTGAGCTGGATTTTAAAGATCCAACATTTTTCACCAGCTTTTGCCAAACTGGTTTAAATCACCAAAATGCTCGCCACTTCTTTACCGATTTAGGTAGATTTTCCAAGGTGTGCTCATTCTCTGGACAATTGTCAGAGCTTCAGAATGCCGTTTAATTCATCGAGATATCTTCATTTTTCGATTTTTGGCAGATTTTTAAAGTCCAGTGACATCGATTTTCTCCAATTTTCCCTTTGCGTTTTTTCGCGAATTTTCAACATTGATTTTGAAGGTCAAGGAATTGAGCTATCGACGTTTAACTTTCACCGTTTTTTAAGTCTACTCCAGGGCTATCCAAAACACCCCGGATAAATCTGTGTAGCATCATTACAAACGTAGTTATGTCCCCTTGAAATTTCGGCTTTTCGACTAAGAAATTCGGCTAAATTTCGGTAAGAAAACGCAAAAAAACAGTTGTTATTCAAATCAAAATACTTTTTTGGGGTCTTCTACATGAGATACCGAGTTTTCAACGAAATCTCCGAGTTTTGCTCTAAGAATCTCTTCGGTATCATCGCGACAAAATTTGTAAAAGCATTCCGTATCCCTCGAAAGCCAAGAATCATGGCGACATCATCCGAAACGTCGTGGATTAGAAGCGACACCATAACGAGATTTTGCCAAAGTTCTACATTCGTTCGAAACCCTCCCGATCAAGTTTTTGGATGAATGTGATTAAACCGCAGTCAAATCAATCTTCTTTCATCCGTCAACGTTGCAAAGACAAGTCTGCCCGCGAATTACAGAGAAGCTCACAAAAGTGTATAACTCTCGTGAAGCAAGAAGCCACCGAGACGTTCCTCAGTTTGTGTAAATTCGTTTACGTGCACGTACATGTACACGTACCACGTGATAGGATCGAGAATTTGCGCTGGAACCGGATGAGAATCGTTGGCTACAGCGCCGGGCAGTAATGAATTCGGTGGCCACAGACTGATCGTAGGTTCCATTTCACAAACGCCACACAAACGTGCAGACCCAGTTCTCTCGGAAACCCTCTGCGTAACACAGTCGATAAATAACCCATAGCATGTGGAAACTCAAGCTGAGGGCGACAGTGTTCTCACAAAGCCAGTTTGATGTTTGCCTGTGAATAAGATTAATGACGCCATCTTTATATCCGGACGTCACCGTTGAACCATCATCCATCGACAATGTACATACATATATTTCCAAGTAACACATAATATACACCCTTGTACGTTACAGATACAAATAAAAAGACGTTCATTTATCACATACTTGAGATGCAAGCTCATCAAACATATCTTCTACGATCAAAGTGCACTCTTTCGGTATGAAAAATTTTCCTCTCCGGTGGTTTCATTGTTGGCGATGTTGGTATTATGGGGTTTCAGACGTTTAATGAAAAATCTTTTCTTTTTCGAAAATAACAAGCCGTTATTTTGTCTTTTGTCGTTTGGATATTTTTTGTAACAACCCACCCCTCTGTTCTGGCTGATCGAGTTATGCGTCCATTTTTTAGTACGTTTTCTCGCGCTGATTGTTTTTTTGAAGATTTTCGCGGACGAAATCGTGGGTAACAGCTGGTTACTGTCATTAATTATATCTGGAATGGAAACGATTTGGTTTTTCTCCAATCAACCCTTCTTTAATACCCCCTATCATCATTCTTTCAACTTGTGCCAACAAAAATTAAGCTTAAACATTCTTAAGCTTAAAAATTCTACATTCCAATGTATGTTAAATATCAAAAGGCTCAGGTCGTATTTATTGCTTTGGGATAAAAGAAAATTCTTCCAACGCATAAATTCGACCTACCTGTCTTTTTTATTTTGTCGAAATTGCGGATGGCATTTATGATCGAGGATGAGAAACATGATACGCCACACGATTGGTCTCGCATACCTGTCTCGTTCTCTTGATACCCCGGATGGCGATAAATTTACCTCGGAACCCCAAGAGCTGCAGGAGCGTCGTGAACGAGTTCTTTCGCCAGAAGGGGCGGTGTGCAATCTCAAGACTCGCAACCCCTCGAGGCATTCCGCTGGTATGGCGAGTCGCGGTTGTTTGTGACTGTGCGAACAAACGAGCTTGCCAACCCTGTGTGAGTGGAGGTACGAGCGTTCTGCGATATCCATTGCCGCAAATCCGCACGAGTATCGCGAAACACGAACACACATTCACGCGTATAAACAATTTTCCAAAATTGAACAAGCTAGTTGTTTCAGACATAACTCGTCTGGCTAAATCTTCCAACTATGTACAGAAGCATTACACATACATGGGATCTTCCACTTTCAAAGTACCACCTTTCGACCGGACGGTCAATATTATAAATCTTTTCTCAAATTTTGACAAAACTTTTCATCATCAGGAATCTTTTAACGTGCATGTTTCAATTGCTGACGTTTTATCTTCTGGATTTGATGTTTCCTCTCGGTATACCGATGGATAAAGATTTTTTAAATACACAATTATCCAAAATTCCGAACTTGGGGCGTTTACAATACGTTGAGACCCGTCGATCGAAGAAATTGAGAGATTTTGACGTCTAGGATGAAAGATCGAATTTTTAGCGAAATTTATTCTTAACCTAGAAGCTTCGAAGTTATGACGAGGAAAGTGAAATCGCAGCCAACTTCCGGCCTGATGTGGTTTCGGCTCGCGCGAAATAATGCCACACAGGAATGAAAGGAGCACTATTGTATACTCTCCGATGTATCTACAGCATCTCTCATTAGCCCTGGGGATTCGCAGCAACGAGACGAACAATGGCGTTGGGTACAAAGAGCCTCGTAATACGTCTCGATAGAGTTTACTCCGGTGCGTACTCATTTTCATGCACTGGATTCGTCAGTGGCGAGTATTCCAGCGCCGTACACCCGCTGTAGCCACACGCAGCATCTTTGTTACACTCTCGTTGGAAGCACCGGAAGTAGTGGCATTTCTTTCTACCCTTTTTATATCCCGTGTGAATTTTACGGCTTCACGTTGCCCGAGAATCGTATTTCCCATCTGGAAATTCATAGGATTGCTGTCGCTGCAGCTTCAGACGCTGAAAAATCTCAAATTTCCACGACTGCGTCGCTGCGTCGTTGATTACTCGCTTTCTTTTGAAGATGAACGCGAGAGAAGAACGTATCTGGCGTTCGAGCGATGTTTAGAACGAGAAAAAAAAACAATCGAAATGACGAGGAATGAAAAAAAAAGGGTCGAGAGAGGGAGAACATTGTCATCCGCAGTCGACAGGCTTGATCGAATTTAAATTCCCATTATTCTGCCAATATCCACCACCCGCCGTGGCGATGAAGGCACTTGGCAATTGAATTTAGTGAAAAATGAGATCGTGAAAATGAAGAAAAAAAAACCAATACGACGAAAGAAGAATGCGAATGAAAGAAGAATAAAGCGAGATGAGAGAATCGTGTTTATTTCCGGTAAATCGAGATGGGCGTTTTATTCTTTCGAGACAACGCCCCGCTGTAGAAACAGCGCAATACCGATCGCGAAAAAAATCCCTTTCGCGATTCCCCGCTTCTGCGTTAAATCGATCTGTCCTTTTCTTTCGGTAGTAAAAAAAATTTTAATACAAAACCCTTCGAGTCTCTTTTGTTTACGATTCTCATAACGCTCGGGGGCGTTTTATTTTTCGTTTCCTCTGCGCGTTAACGGCAAATGCGGCCGTATGTAATTTCGATTCCACGAACGGTTTTATCCTTGACTTTTTTTATTTTCGAGCCGGTTCGATTTTGAGATTTCATGCGGGCTTCGATGTTGTTGATTTTTCGCGGGTTTCCTTCCAATAAATATCGAATGTACCGGGGAAATGAAGCCACATTTATCGGCAATCCATGTTTTCGCTCGTGAAATATTCCGCCTGACCAGCCATTACCATCGATCAATGATTTCCGGTTTACGCTCAGCTTCGCGGCTGCTGTTGCAGTCCCGTTTACATATTCGGCAATGGACCCAAAGGACGGATAAAAGTGTTGATACAGAGTCGACAGATAATACTCCTATAAAACCCCACAAAATTTCTTGTTTTTCGTAACAACCAAAAATCCCACGACTTTTATTTATACGAGTTTTCGCGAATGGAACAAAAACGGAGTATCACATTTTCAAAAATGGAAAATAGTCGGGCTTTTTCTCTTCAAGTCCGCGGCATCGAACGAATAATCAACCGTCGAGCACAAATGAAATGCTCCTCTCTTATCGTCATTTTTGTAATTACACGAACGAAGCTTTGCCTCGCTGGGATTTTTTCTTACATTTTTCAATGAAGAATCTCGTACTTTCGTACGAATAACATCGAGGTCACGAGAAATGCAAATGGCGCTCGAGAGTCCACCTTTGAGTTTGATGATAATTATCGTAGGAAAAAGTTGTAGTTAAAAATAAGTGAGATTGAAAGTAAGGTGATGGCGAGAGAGGGATGCTCTCGAAAAACAAGCTGGTCGCGCGGATTTTCACGCGACACACGAGAGATACGGATAGGTTGGACCGACCGGATATTACGTGAGATAAAAATCAAATTAACCTTGCACCGTCAGACTCGAAACCGCGAACGATCCTGTCTGCAGCGTGTTTCGCTTTCGCTTCTCTTCGCGTTCTCCAAAAGAACAGCATTTTCGGTGGTGCACACATACCCCCAGGTTTGGTTAAGCAAAAGCTTTGCTGCTTATCGTACAGATGGAGATCAGAGCGAGATAGAGAGAGAGAGAGAAATGTAGAGCAAAAGAGTGAGGTCTCTATGGTGGCCCTACTCGTTACAATTCGTTGGGAATTGCAATTTCGTCCTTCCTCGCCTATCCAGGAGATTGCAATTTTCGGCCGCTGGCTTTGCCCATTTCCAAGAGTCAACTCGAACATGCCTTTTTTCCATCCAAAAAAAGCTTCTACTCTCCGAGAGCGGAGGACGAAATTTCGCGAGGTATTTTTTTACACTTATTTCCGTTACGATGTCTCAAAAAAAAAACGTTTTATTTCATCCTGCTTTTCCCACGAATTTTGAATGATTGTAGGTGGGTAAGATGTATTCTCGTCATGCTCCTAGCAAAAAGTGTATGGTAAAAAAACAAATTCTATTCAACGATCCGTTTGTGCGGGGACAATTTTTTCTAACATTTGTTTTCTTTTTTACGTGTTTCAGGTAAGGGCTTATCGAGTTTCAAAGCGACAGACTGATTAAAATAAAAATCAGGGCATCCAGCTGAGGTAAGAGTTAATAATAATACCGACAGAGGCTTTATTCAGCACTTCCTCGAGTTTGTTCATTTTTCCCCCGATTTTTCGTTGCCCATATTTCGTCCCAGTAAGCGCAAAGATTAGTGAAAACGTTCAACGATATTGTTAATCTTTCCCTTCGTACACCGTATTTCTCATCAACGTGAGAGTTTCAACAAAACTGGTGCACGTTCCATTTGTGACGTCATCCGGAAACAATATACTTTCAGCACGAGTTGCGTTCCCGTTACTCGTTTATTCCGAGAGTTCCATTACAATTTCAACTACAATACATTTTGATTGTCAGTTTAATTTTTTTTTCGCTCCAAGCCGGCAGATAAAAGGGGATTTCCTCGCATTTGAGGCTTTTGCATTCACCAAAACGATTACGTCATTCGAAATGGATCTTCAACGGTTACGATGTTACGAGACGCGATATGAATTTCATCACAGTTTTTCGTTTCACGAAACATGAGACGAATGCACCATTTTCCAGGAGCAGGTTACACGAAAAACGTCCTTGAAATCGCTGCAGACCTCACAATCTTATAATAAGAGTTATCGATCAATTGATCAGTGTTTGACAGTTCCGTTGCATAATTCCTAAATTGCATCCATATTTTTACGAGTCTTTGGTCGGATAACACGTATCATATGCAAAACGACTTTTCGTTCTACGAAAAAGTCCGATAAATATCAGGATAAAATGAATTTTCCGGCACCACCATGGTGTATCACCCAGTCAAAACTTTAAGGTTTATCGCGGAACTCTAGAAGCAAGGGCAGGTAGAACGGAAAAAGCCCCACGCAGTCGTCGGATTTCCAGGATACTTCAAGGTCGCGTATGGAACTCTCTGGAATCTTTAGACAGTGAAAAAGTAATAATTTTCTCGCATGAAAAAGAGCTCGGCCCGGAAAGTACGAGCATCGCCCAGCAGTGCTTGAAAAAATCTACAGCACGGACGGATTATTTTGCCCGCAACTGCGGCTGCAGATGTTCCTTGCACATTTTTTGACTCAACTGCACGACGGCGCTCGCGAGTATGTGCAGATATGACGTGTGTGCTCGTACCAGTTGGTTGGATATGGTTCCCAGGGCGCTCAAGCTCTGGAAAACATATGGCCGGCTATAAAACGCTGCAAAGTCTGAAAAAGGCCGGCGGATCATTGCGGCTTTTGGTCAAACTAAATACAACGTCCGTCCGCGAGACTCCCGGCATATTTTTTCCTCCCTCTCGTAGTTGTACGCGAGGAGGAATGTATAGAATCGTCGGTACAAAGGTGAGCTTCCGGTGACGTTGAGGTATGAGCGGAATAACGACCGAGGGCTGGATTCTCCTAGCCAGCGAGTCGAGTTTGGATCAAGAAATATTCGTTCTTCCCTCGTGGACCGCGAGACTGCGGCGGGAGTAGAATGAGAAAAGAGCAAATAATTCGTTAAAATGGCAAAGAAACGAAGATGAGACTGCGAAAGTTGGGATGTTGGTGCGATCTTCTTGTGTGACGTTAAAACGATGATAAAAGCACGTGATAGCGTTCGAGATGTAAACCGTAAAAGGGAGAGTCGTGTATCACGACGATCTATCGTCGATATATCGACAGCCAGGGTAAATCCACCGTGAAACTTCCGCGTATAGAACGTACTTTATTTCGTCGATCTTGAGACTGGATAAATCGCATTCCGTTGAGATACGAAA
The DNA here is from genome assembly GCA_959613375.1 of Heteropelma amictum. NCBI lineage: Eukaryota > Metazoa > Arthropoda > Insecta > Hymenoptera > Ichneumonidae > Heteropelma > Heteropelma amictum. Next base: position 28,958,346 of record OY390721.1, read on the forward strand.
GGTGAAATATGAAAAGGAATGAAAAAAAAAAAACAATCACACTATCTCGAGGATCTCGAAGAATCCTGGTCCGCTCTATCCCTCGAGGGAATACTCGTGTGATAAAAAAATGAAAAATTAGTCGCCCATGTCGTCCTCGTGATATAGCGGAATTCCGAACTCGTTGGCTGTATACGAAGAATGCAGCTGAATGGAACTGGTCTAGTATGTGACCCGATTCTCGTGGATATAGAGACTGACCTCAACTCGATGGTCGATTATTTCCAGCATTCTATTGTACGGACAGAAATTGCGAACTCGGACTGGGATGAGCCTGCAAATTCTTTATCGAACTCTTAACACAAATCTATATAGCAATATTGCATCGTTATGACTTTTCGTCGGTGATATAAAAATATTCCAGACGTTATTCGGCCTTTTGAAAAAAAAAAAAAAAAACAACGAAAGCTGCAATTATTCGGTATTTTCCCTTCAATATTCATATTCACCATCTCAAGTTCTTCCTCTCAATTTTATGAATTTGCATCCTCGAGCGTGAAATTTATAAAATGTCTTTAGCAAAACAAATGCATTTACCTGTGCCATACAGAGCACTGTATTTTTACTCTCTCAAAAATGGTAATTGCGGATCTGTCAAACAGCTTTTTCCCCACTAAAGCCCGATATTTTATTGATGCAAAACTGAAACGATTCCGAGTAAAGGATTTCGAAACGACGAATAAAAGATCGCGATGTCTGTGTATTTTTGGCAATTCTTGTCGCAAGACGACGGAACGTAACGGAGGCACCAGGATTCGTAGTAAAAATAAAGGTTCGAGACATTGGCAAGAATCCAAAAGTTCGTTGACTTTTCCCGGAAAATTTGGAATTCTTTCACGATCGATCGTCGATTGCAATCTTCGATCAGCTGTTGTTTGCGATTGGCAAAAGTCATCGTTACGTAATGAACCACCGAGTGAATTTTCCGAGAGTTTTCTGGCAAACACAAACACTCAACGTTCTTCCAACCAAAGGTTCGAGTTAATTCACTTTTTCACTCGAAACGACTTATACAACGAGAAGGTTAAAGTCTGGAGAAAAAACTCGAGAAAACAACGGGTTCGAAAAACGAAAGGTTTTTTTTTTCACGAAACCAATCGATGACTCTGCTCTCGTATGTTCTTCAATCTTATTTACGTCCTGTCCAACCAAACGCGATAAATCAATTTTAGCCTGAACCAGGCGTAAAATCGATATCAGCTTCATTTATCTGCAGCACTAAAATTTGAAGAGGGGCAAATTTTCAATCCTCATCCAGCAGAAGTAACTTATCCGTGGATGCGAGTATTAATGATCCGGATTACTGGGCATAAACGTTTTATCGGGTGGTTAGCTTGATAGTCCTTATATAACTCGCCAGCTGGAATGATCGATGCACGTGACACTTCTATTCCTCTACGACTATTTGACAGTCTCGTGCGTCCCAGAGTATCGATGTTCCTTGAATGATTATACAAACAAACTTTTTCTTTTAGGCAAACTTTTCCATCATCGCATTCCTCGTAGATGGTGGAAGCAGTCTCATTTCAGTCAACGTTGTCTTGAACTTCTCGGGATTGTTCACTGCGTCCTACTCTCATCGATTATTATTCATGGCCATTTTAGGTGAAATCCTCAAGTGGAGATCTTCGAGTACATTTCCGTTTCGAACATTCTGCAGGCTTGGCATTTTCGAAAATTCGATGTTTTCATTTCGGGATACAGACTGAAATTCGGGACTGGTATTTTGGGATAAATTTATTGGCAGATTTCGTCCGATATCGGGGTGTACACGTGCCGTTGAACGGGAATAAATGTTTATAGAAGCTCAAGAGAGCTGGGTATGCAAGCAGGTATCGAGGATATTGAACTCGTTGGAGTTAATTGTATAAATTTACAACGAATTAACGCCACTCGGCCTCTGTGGCGAACGGTGTTAGTTGCTCGTATTCTATGCAACTGTAGAACATTTAAACTTGGATGGAAACTTGTTCTCTGCTCCGTAAGGAATACCCATAGAGGTGGGTGACGAAAAAACACATCCACACACACACATTTGAGGAGGGTTCCAAACTCTCGTCGCATACATTACAACTTGTACTCTAATTTGCATCCGATAAGAATACTAATCACTGGAGAAAGTACCTTCGATTCGGTTCTTAACCCATTTTGTCGAAAACTATTTTCCGTCGATTATTCAACAGCTGCGTGGATTCAGCGAGTAATTGGAAAATAAAAATCGTCGGGCTATTCGTACTCTTATTCAATTCCCAAGGCAATCGGATAATTGCTACTTAATTTCCATAATAATAATGCGAAAATAAGACATATTTGGAAAATATATACACGAGACTCTCGGTATCTCCGGGAATTATGCAGCCAGACGGACGCGCAATCGCTTAATTAATTAAGAACAGAGGAGCTTCAAAGACAGTATTTTCCTCGTATTTCCCTTTCGTAGTGAGATATCCCCTGCGTCGCTGGCTTTTAATAGTCTGCCAACGGGCGATCGAGTGATTCGCGAACCTGAAAAATGACTGAAGAGCCGAACGTTGCGGCGAAAACGTCACGGTATTTCCAGGCATCGGAGGACCATGCCGTGGATGCTGTTGAAGGTACGACTCTCGATCTAAGAGCAAAGGATGGGAAGGGTGAGAGGTTGGGATGAAAAGTGAGGCAAAGAGCAAAGAAAAAAAAGAAATCCGAGGGTTTTCGCGGACGAGTAAGCTTCGAGACTTGGCTCGCGTTCGTGGTTCGAGACGATCGAAGCCACTCAGCTACGAGACGGCTGTTTCTTACTGTGCCTTCTTTCGCCACGACGTTTTCTCGTTCGCTCTCATTCGCTCGCCGGTACAGCGATTTCCAATTTTTCTCCCAGGAGAATTTCAGAGCGAGAAAAGGATTTCGAGAGTCTGAGACGGTGAAGGAGGATCGAAACGTGCCGGATGCACGATTAGACCACCTGGTACATATCTGCGCTTTTTAACAGGGATGATTCGTCCACCGGCGTTGTTCAATCGCGACCAACGCATTATGCAGACGCTTCACTCGTGTTTAAACCACGACTATGCTTATCTGCTGGATATGTTAATCCAGTCAAGTATATTCCCAAGAATCTTCGAAAGTTTCCGAGAAATAAGAAAAAAAGGGGTTTCTATTCTCTTTACTTTTGTCAAAACTGTAAAAACTGTTGGCAGCAAGGGTAAAAAAGGTTACGAGGATGATATTCTCGAGCCCGGCGCAACTTTTGAATACATTTATGGCTGTTTCGTCATTATTCCGCAATCTCGTATAGTTTCATCGGGAAATGGTGCGAATTGCCGAAACGAGAACAAACGTCCCCTCTGTCACGGAGCTTTAGTGCCTTCCTTCCGCAATAAAACTCTTAGGCAAAGTGTCTCGTTGAAAAAAAATCCTGATTATCCTTGATGGCAGCTTAATCGCCATCTTTTTTGTGAAAAAAGGGGTCGCGCTTCATCCCCAGACCCTCCCAGCCAGTGACGTATCATCCTAGAGGCATATCCTCGTACTTCAGCTGCAAGGATGAGAGGACTCTGGTCGCGAGGCGTATCGCGTTTCCACAGGACTGAACGAAATCACCACGCCGTAATGCCAAAGCAACCGTAACGAAAATCATATAGGGGAACGGCACACTACCCGCCTGTGTGCTTCGCACGCAATAGGAAACCGCTCTGTAGCAGCGGTGATGGCTTCGGACTACAGCGAAAAGCGGAGAATATATGAACCAGGGTAAAGGTGAGAGTCTCGACACTTTGCCCTCATCCTGCTACGGATAAACATATGGCGACGGTTTCTCTCGTTTCGACTTTAAAGGGTGATAGGATTAAACGCGTCGGGTGTAAAAGATTCGTTATTGTCGCTGGGACGCCTGGTCTCGTTGAGATAAAATGTACTCCAACCTCGTGTGTGTCATGTTTTCACGTGGGTTAACTTGGTCGTGGTGACGATAAACCCGATACACTTCACTCGGTAATTGCACAAAATCCATTCCCTCTTGCGATTATTCCCATAACTTGCCCATTGATCTTTTGTCCAAACTCTTCCAAACGGTCGGCCCGATAAATTGACAATTTTTCGATACGATGGACAGGCAGGTCCGTTTTTAGTGTGTTTTCTTTTATCGATACCCATTTGGCACGATTTACCGTCCATTCGGCATTCCTCTTGAGGGAAATGGAAATGTTCTTCGGTCCAGTTTCATCACAGGAAAGTTAGGTATATTGGAGCAGCTTGGATCATATCCGAGTATGTGTCTTTGTTCAAATTTTCATTGTTTTTCGAACGGGCATCAGGATTTCTTTGATGAAATACGATTTTTCCAACGGGTTATCATTGGTGGAGTTAACTCATTTGCTCGTACGAAAGCAAATGATGTTTCAAACATGGACAAAGGCAGAAACGTACCAGGCCTCGAAAACTATTTTTCCAGCTAGATACGTTCATTTTTTCCATCCGTAAATCAACCCCATCCCTCTCGCTTCTTCATAAAATCTTCCGTGGTTACGTTGTCGATGACAAAAACGGAACACCGAGTTATCCGCGAGATCGACGGATATTCAAAAATTTAAGCGCGCTATATCTCACACAGGTTTTAGGGGTTGGTCGGTTATGTGCTGCGGAAGTTCAGCTCCCTCTACCGTCGCAGTCTGTTACCATATCGACATCCGCAGTGCTGCTGCTGGCAGCGGTCCAATTTTTACTCGGAGCTCCGGCGTTCAGCCCGGGCTAACCCGAAGGGTCGTTAGTCCACTTTTCCAAAGTGTCTTCGTCGCACTCGGCTCAAACGAAGAAACAGAACGACGGATGCCCTGGACAAAGTGTAGTGCTGGTTGAAATTTGTTCCTCCAATCTTTATTTCAATAAGACAAAATATGGAACGCCCATTTACGATGGGCAAAACATTGAAATAGCCAATGTTCGGTAAAAAGTTTATTTATCGTTCAATCCACGTCTCCTGTGTATCCATGCACAGATATATCCGCAAATTCCCACAGAGTTTCACGGATGCGTTGTGATTTTGATGAATTTATCGTGAAAAATTGGGAACTCGAAATGTCCGGGTAGGAACGTGATAACGGTAACACGATATTTCTTAGCGTTTTACCCCCGTTCCAGTCTTGGGCTACGAGAAGAATGTTTCGTCACGAATCTCCGGCTCATATATCTCTCGTCGTACGGGTTCACATCGAAAACTTGGAAACCTCTCTTTCCTCGCGCTCTGCCTCCTCTGGTTTTCGAATCTCTTTGGCGCACACGGAACCTTCTTTTCGCAGTTCCTTATCGCCGAAAGAAAGCTTTTTCCTGTGGGATTTATGAATCTCGACGATGACAACTATCCGTCGTGAAACAACAAACCTATCCGACGGTGGCTGTCTAGGTAAGACAGGACGATGGCGAAGAGACGATAGGATCGGAAAAATGACCAGCTTCCTCTGAAAATCTGGACCACAAATCTTCTCGTCTCGTTATCACTCCGCGAGGCTCCTGGAGAGTTCCGTCTTTTACTTGGAATAGAAAAAACGTCGTTCCTCGAATAATACGATCTCTGGAACTTAAAATGACGCCAATTGGAACGAATTTGTCGCACGATGCAGGAAGCTGAATTAATCATTCCTCGTGATCGAATTTCGTGCTACGACAAAGGGATGTCGACGGTAAAACTCAACGCGTCATTTTCAGCACTCTGTCGTTTACGGAGATCCCTTTCGTACAGCCAATTGAGAAGTTGCAGCAACGGAATATAGAAAAGCCATCAATTCCGCTCAAGGCAATAATACAGCGAGCAGCACTTGCGGAATATGGTGCCTCTCCGAACAATAATGACGGCGATAAATATCCCGCGGAAACGACCATCATTTCCGCTTGCTCCTGCGTATACATCGAAATTCTGTCCTGCAAACTTGTTTTCGCGACCTGTTTTACAGCCTTTTCGCTCGTGTGACTGTGAAATTGCGGGAATAAATAATAGCGTCGTTGAATTGTGCAAAAGGCTCAGGCGAACACCGCGATTCGTCGTCAATGCGGTGGACGATTTTTTTCATCCGCACGCAGTCATGATCCTCATGTACTTTTCAATGAAACCGCGCACGTAATCGGTGGCTCAGAAGCTCGCATCGCTTTCATAAACTCGTGGTAAGAACAATGTGCGCATTCGCCCATACAGGCAAGAGCATAAATGGCAAAATCGTGCAGCTGTTGCTCGAAATTAGTTCAATTTGTTACTCCGACAGCCAGCAGTCGACCGTCCGACTGAATACAAGTGGTCCAGGGTTTCCAGGACGTTCCCAATTTTCGAGAAATTCCCTACGGGTATACGCTCACGTGTTCTTGATGGCTGAAGTAGAAATTAGCTTGAGTGGCAACTATTGTACCCTAATCTGGCACGCTTATTGCGCTTACAGCTGGGTCGTGAAAACTGTGTCTGTCTCGCAACCCCATTTCTTTCACTCGACCTACTAGGTTGCCAAATGCATTGGTCACTTATCAAGCACCCTGATAGCGTTTATATGGACCATTTTCGACTTCATATGTACACCAGAAGCTATAATCAAGGTAATGGATTCGGCAAAGAACCAATAACGCGCGGTTTATGCGACGAGGTTATGAACGATCAACTCCGAACTGAACTGCGATTTTATTAGTCACGTGACGGGTCCCGAGATTCATCTCTCATACTCCCTTCTCAATGATGTCACGTGGGGTATCAAAAACAGTTTCTCACAATTTTGCGGTACGAAATTTTCATCCTTGACGCTAAATTCATGATCATCATCATTTCAAGGACGGAAGGAGGTGAAAAATGTTCATCTGGCTTTAAGTTAGAGTGAGAATTTTTCTCCGATGTATGTACGCTCGAGGAGTAAGTGGATGCCGATCGGATTCTTACGTTTATATGTCTGCAACGAGATTGGAACGATTTCGTCGAATCCTTTCAATAGCCTCTCATAAATCGACGCTAAAGCGGTCATATTTTATTACATGCTATAAATATCCGGAGTATCTGAGGAAGCGTCCAGGAAACGTGCAGGGTGCGAGAGAGACGGAGAGAAAAGAACAGTCGAGATTGGTGCGACGGTGAATATACGAGTAAAAATTTGCTCATGAGTTACCGATCGAGGGACAAATCATCGCGACGCGATTTGTCTCGCGATCTTTTAAATTTCGCCGATATTTCACGAAGCCCGAGCTCTGCGGGCGTCCGTTCCACGCGCACGGAATAAATGTCGTGGATAGAAAACACATGATGAAATAACATGAAATCTTGTTGGCTCTGGGTTCGACCTACTTGCGGCCACTTTTAGCCCTTTCCATTCGAATCATTCAGTCATTACTGGCAAATCACCCGCACTTCCGGCCGATCGGTTAAATGTCCGCAGCAGAGAATGCGAAGATTGAAATGGGGAGACCAAAGTGAAGCGAAAGAAAGACGAAGAGAATAATTTCCAAGTCCTTCTCGCCCTTTTCTCGTCAGGCTTTACCGTGGAAAGGTTTATGATCTGAGGGTAACGGTGAGGATGTAGAAAAAGAGAGGAAAACGTGGAAAAAGAGCTACTGTTACGTTGAGCCCAGCAGCAAAGAGGGATAATCCACCGCGGTATATATATTCCATTCGTGTCCGATTTCCGTTGGAGAAAGTTGATATATAGAATAGTTCCAGTTGCCGTGGAAGAGAGAACACTCAAGGATATTGAGAGGAAACAGAGAGAGAAAGATAGAGAGAGAGAGGAAGAAAGAGCTCACCGCGGCCTTTCCGCAATATCCTTGTTGAGTACGTTCGATTGTAAGTCGCGGTTGCTGTGCGGTTTAAGGTTGATTTACGGTTGGTATTCTCCATGTGGAAAGGTAAAATAGCAAACTGGCCAGTGTAGTAGAGACGTTCTCTCAGCTGTACTGTATACCGCAACTTGGGATTATACGCAAGGGGAATCCGAAGGTGAAGGACCTCAGGGAAGGTCGGTCACGTGGTGCGCAAAAGCAAAGGGATGTAGAAGGCATTTTGCACTATCGTGAGTACGGATTTCCGGTGTTGAGCTGCTATTAGAAGGCCCCTTCGAGGCGTAGGGTACGAAAGCCAACGGCCAATAATGTGCCGAGATATTTTTACCACGTCTATCGTTCGCCAGTTACATCATTTCGGCCAAATTTACGATGACTTCCTAATAGCGGGTTTGGCATGAGATTAATTCCGGAACACCAGAGAATTCCGACGGAAAATACATCAATCGGTGGACTGTACACTCGGCGAACTTCTGTTCAATGATTTATTCCCTAGGTTCGTGGATTTTAATCGTATTTAATTTCATCGGAGCTTCGAAGGCACCCTTGAAGTATGAAGATGCAAAAATGTTCAGAGACGTACCGAGATGCTGCGCCGTTGGAATTCATTGCAAAGTTAAAGTTATGTCTTGGAATGAAATCACCATAATATAATATCATAATAATTATGAAAAAAAAATACAACGAAAAAAGGTCATCCGAAAGCAGGGAAAATGGTCCATCACTCAACTCCCTTTCAACCGTCCCCGAGTTAATTTGCATTGTTTAAGCAGCACGGAATTGGGGAGAGAAAAGAAAAACAGCTTTGCTCGTTAGAATCGACAAAGAGTTAACACCGAGAAGATCGATCGTAGTCGAAGTATGAGAATTAAGGGGGTTGGGAGAGCTAGGATGAGATGAGACCTGAGAAAATGAAGAAGGAACTCGGAATTCCCCACACTGTACGGAAAGGCGGAATGGAGTAACTGCAATTAGTCAGACAATTGAGTTCTCCTTAAGGGGATCAACCCCTTCCGAGAGTTCCACGCTTCTCCAGGCCGGAGGATCAAGCAAGAGCGCACTCTCTGCCGAGAACAATCAAACGCTGGAAAGCCCTAGGATGTTCCTCGCGTGGACGGGGGAAGGTTTTAGATTTTCAACGCCTCTGCGGCGACTCGTCTTTTTTTTCTCCTCGCTTCCCTCAGAATGTGACCCGCGATCTTTTCATCGTCGCAACCATGAAGAATCTCGAACTCACCACGAAGCCTCAAATTTCTCAGAGGTATTTTTCCCGTCTCTTCCTTTCTTCTTCTCTTCCCTCCGCGGGGCGCTGAAGTTATTTCGTATTGAAATAATGAAGTCCAGGATACTCGGAGAGCTTCCACCACGGTCAGCTCAAGATTGTATTTAGTTTTTTCTTTCTATTATTTAAATTCCTCGTATTCACCCAGCAGGGTGAGAGGGATGAAAAAGCCGACGGTACGAAAATGCACAGACTCCTAGTCGAATAAAAAGCTGCAATATTTTAACCGAAGACTTTTGGAGATCAACCTCCCTGGAATTCCATGATGACGTGTCCCTTTAACACACGTTTTACGCCACTTTTCACGAAGGACTTTGAATATTTTTTTATTCCGAATAAATTAACGATAATTCTCCATGAGAATTCACAGTCTGGGCTTTTTCGATTTGGGGGAAAGAAAAGATTCCACGGTCCATTGAATACCTAACTCGGTATGAACTTCTCGTTGGCTCGGCGTATACACGAGTGATAAAAACGAACGAGATGGCTATAAATTTTTCTCGAACAATTTCGCTATCTCTGTGCAACATTACGAACAAACGAAGACAAATTCTGTGCTCGACGATAAACGCATTATTTTCAACGTAGGATATCGTTATCGGTAACGAGAAAGGCAGACTTGGACATGGCTAGAAAACCAGAAAGGTAGAGAAAAAGAGAGAGAGAGTAAAAACGTTCGCTCTCGTGAGTAAAACGATCTATCGAGACTCGGGGCGCATTGGAAGGATGATGGTGAAAAAAAAGGTTATTCAGTGACTCGAAAGAGTTTCATTTCGCGCGAATGAAGGTCAGAGAGGATTGTGGAAACGCAATAGCGCGAACACGTAAATTCTCGTAAGGGATACGTCGTTTTACAAGGACCAAACCGACAGGACAACGTGTCTTGTCTGTTCCCATACGTTTTGTTCAGCTCTGGATAGTGAGATTGTCCCAGAGGAAAAAACTCTGGCACTATTCCGATCTGCACTCAAGCCCCATCAATTTTTCTCATCGGAGAAATCGCAAACGTCACTGTTGACAGTTGAATTGTCAATGTTGACGGATCAAAATGAGTTTACGATTAAAAATCTCTAACCGCAATAACCATAAAGAGATGAAGCCATAATCCTGTTACAAGACGGTCCACCGATAAAACAACGAGTGTAATGAAAGGGTAAACAGAATAGGGGGGCTAAGAGGAATGCAACAAGGGATTAAATCTCACTCGTGAATTGGAGCAGCTGAATCTGGGATTAAGAGATTTGGAGCAATCGTCCAATGTAATCCGTCAGTTTTTCAAGATCCAAAATGGTTGAGATTAATCAGCTACACATTGGAATTATAATATGTTTTCCATTGATGATAAGCCTCACACTTTTGTGTTCAATGTACACGTGTATAATTGAAACTCTGCATCCCCTCACAGAGGAAATTTAAACGATCATTCGGGACTCAAATTATATCGCTTAGCTGCTCACAGAGCTCAGAGTTTTTCAATGGTGCGTGACAAGATCATCGTATTCATGAACTAGCTGAACACGAAGCGTAATCAGGGAAGCGTTGGCAAAGCATAAAACAGGAGCGATAATTATGATGACCCGAGCGTAAAAGTCGTAAAGTCCGCTCGTCTTCTCGTTCAAGTTGCCAACGTGGAGCTGCTCTCGTATTAATTTCATGCCGTTTCCCGAGTCGACTTCTTGACGGACGAATGAACGCTGGATGCTCAATCAAGAAACTCGCGTGACTAATAACGAGACCGGCTTGCGGTTCAAAAGACAGCAGAGGGTGAGTGGGTAATGGGTTAAGAGACAAAGTCATGTATATAAAGAAGATGAGATGAATCGAACAAAGAGGAAGCCAAGGAAACGGATATGGCGCGAGGGGAACAAGAACGAAGAGGGAATGATTTTCTAATTAAGAGCAGACCGCAAAGTCCGCGCGTGATCTCAATTCTCAAGACGTCGAGCGTTGCAGTCTCTCGTCTCTTTCTATTCACGCAGCTCTTTGGCCTCAACGTCCATGGTTGCTTCGGGAGCGACTATAAAGTTGGTCTTAAAGTATTCCCATATCGCCTGGGCGTTGGTATGCCAATATAGGGTAGAATCGCTTGCGACCTCTTCTTCATCGTCGTCGTCGTCGTCATCGTCGTCGCCAGCATCATTCCTCCGCTGGGATACTCACCCTCTTTGTTCGGCGTCGATCGCCCATCCTTCTTGAAAGCTCTCATTCCAGCCTGTGGAAGATCGCCTGTACCCTTGCTCTCTGCATACATATATATATATATATATAAACGTATGTATGTATGTATATATGGCATAACTATGTCTACCCTAACCCGCATACTTAGGAACGAACGCCACGGTATGTCTGCATATTCGGTGGATGATAATGATTATAGCGGGAGATGGTCGGATGGTCAAAGGACCCACAGCCGAGCATAAGTGGCATACATGTCTGCGTCATTTGCACGAAAACCCCGTCTGCCTCGACGTCCGAGAGATAAAATACACCGTTAATGAAATGAACGAATGAACGACGACTCCTTTGAGAAGCTCGAAACGTTATACCGATTTCTCAGGGATTACCACCGTGTTTTCGATACCCCACTATACGCGAGTGGATGCTTGCATGCGCCGGTGAATTTTGAATAATCCCTGGCCAATTTTGAAGGACATTTTGGGGCAAAATTCTCTCAAACTTGTTTGATAATAGCGTTAAACAAATGCATCATTGTCGGATAGTACGTGATGAATCCTCAACGAGTGACATATGCCTCAGCATCCGGAATCTGCGCCAATGAAAATAAGTTTGGTATTGATTTTGGTACAGATTGAACGCATGAGGTACAGAGGAACAAAACAGAACTAATTGTGTTTGGTGCGCGTAAATACTGGATGTTTATCGAGAACTGATGAACAGTGGATCTATGTAACGAATTGAATGGGAACGAAAAGAATATGATGACCAATCATTCGGAATAGATAAGCTACTGCGGTCGAACATAATACACGGAAAACGCTGATGGTGTTACGGGCATGCGATTTGGTTACCTACCACCATAGATTCAACCATGAGTCAACAGTCGGGTATATACATTCCGCAGAGTAGGCGCGACGTTTTCACATCGATGGACACCGAAATCGATATGACTGGATGGCACATTGGATGAGAGTCATCGACGAGCGATACACCGATCGAATCTCATTATCACATATGGCATATAATATGTCCGAAGGTTACGTTTACCTTGCGATTAATGCGAACCATCAGAAACAACCCGAGTTGATCGTGGTGGATCATCTTTGCCAGAGTGGATATTGCGCTGTATGGCATGGTGGCGCTGCATGGCAGAATCCATGTAAAATACATCACAGCGTACAGTCGATCAGATTCATGTTAGATTAAACATCGATTTGGCCTTTGTAGTAAGGCCTTTACCAGCAACGAGCTTCGTGCGTTCCAACCTCGTTCGTGCGAGCTCCGTTACGTTCTCCCACGATATTCGCATCGATAAACCCTGTCATTATGGGTATGGAGAGAAATTAATTGAGTTCATTTTGGTAATCAGCATCGCGGAATTATCCATGTCTACAATTCATACTTTCTCAATGACTGAGAATCTTGCATGGTGAAAATACATCCAAGCAAACTTTTTCACAACATCGAGAGAAGCTCTCCGGTTAATAAGCCCCAAGAGGTTCAGCAATATCGGACGATTGATCCAATGAATAGAGAGTGAACAGAGGCTTTCAATGAATGAATGGATGATTTCGCGGTAAATTTTCCGGGTGGACGGACAGAAAGAGATTTCTTGGTGGAATCTCGTTGCGCCGAGTAAAATCTCCACGGACACGAGAAACAGGGGGCGAAGAAGACCCGTCAGATGTGTTGCATACGAGATAAATTGCATCGGTCTCACCGTTTCCTAAGGATATAGCTTTTCAGCAGTTTCTTTATTCCACTCGTTTTTCTCGATGTGAGAAAACGTGAATTTAGGCGAATCGCGCGGTGTATATCGTAACACTTCGTCGTGCTTTGCACTGGCGATCGGTCCGAACGATCCAACGGTATCACCTACGCGTCGTCGAGGGTGTAAGGTTACTCGTTCGTTCAGTAGCGTTGGAAATGCTACCTGCATTATTCAACGACCACTCCTATTTATCAAGCAGATAACATGCTGCCCTGTTCTGCTGCTCGTCTCTCTCAGACTCTCTCGCTTTTCTCCTCCAGCCATCTATCTATCTACCTATCTATCTCGCCTAACTCCAGTCCACGTTCTCCGAGCAGTGCTTGAAGGTAGAGGCAACGAGGAATCCCGCCGCTTCTCAAATTGTGTACAAGAGAGTCGGGACACGCGTGTTTCGCAAGCTCGAGCTTTCCTTTTTCTCCTCTTTCAGCCTTTCGCTCCGCTTTTTTCTCTCTCAATCTCCGTCAAGGATATTCGCCCTCCACTTTGGGCGATCTCGCAAGATATCCTCTGTGTGTCATCCAAACCCGTTATGTCGGAGCGAAAATGCATCAACCAAGGCGACAAACACGCTCGTAGGAGGCGGATGAGTGCTGTCGATTTTTCACCAACGAGGCTTTCATGCCGAGCTTTGTGTTTTTACCTTCTGTCCTATCGCGTAATTACATGGTACCAGTTTTTCTTTCAATGTTCCACTGACAGGAATGATAGCCTTGGAGTCTACAATGTCCAGGCGAATTTTTATAAAATATCGTACAAAGATGGATCATACCAAAAAAGAACGATTTGCAAACATTTACTTGTAGACATTGTCTTTCAAATCGTCGTTTGTCTCCTAGCGATGAATTTACAAAGAAAATAAACGGTTTATATAAAAAGATGGATTTTCTCATGTGACAATGCTGTCAATGGATCCTAACGCATCGTCACTCACGAGTTTTAAATTCGAATATATATAGTATAAAGCCGGAAGAGCCACTGTTCTTACGAACTTATGAATAAGGGATGAATATTATTGACAGACGAAAATGGGTATAAGGTACCTCGTTTTGTCAATGAGCCAAGCGGAGACATTATTCACTAGGGTGGTGATGGATGCTCGGGCACGTGTATACGGTTGATAAATTAAACGTAACTTGATGAAAAGCAAGAACATTGTGGTGAGGGGCTTTGTTTTACGTGCATATACTATAGATTCAATCTATGTAGAGTCAACCGTTACAAGGGTGATTGATAATGGATGAATCATTCGTTAGAACCAAGCGGAGGCGGTAAGAAACAGTCGTAAACGTATTTTCGAGTCAAGATGGTGGAATGCGATATGAAACCTAGAGGAACAACAGCGCTGTTGAAGGATCAACATCCAGTAATAATAGAGCGAATATTTGATGGATGACGATGAAAGATTGCTTCATCCCTTTGAACTAATGAGAACTGCTGCGAATTGAATAATGAAATTTGCGTACATCTGATGAAAAAAAAAAAATGTAGTCATAAATTTAAAAAAATGGGGGGGGGGGGCGATCGACTTGGAACTTTGAGGGGAATTCTTGACAGAGACCGTGTGTTTGTTTCGTAGATATGGGGTTGATTTTACATCCCTCGTGCTGAGGATACGGAAGAGGGTGGAAAGATGATCCGTTAAAAATGTTCTCGGGGTGCGATTCTAAATAAAGCAAGATGGAAGATATGGATTTCGAACATTCAACGGTGATACGAAAGAAACGATATCGAAAATTTATTAGGGAATTTTTAGAAAATTCCGATATCCGTTTTTTCAAAAATATTTCAGAACTTAGAAAACAATGTGAAACAGTGACAAAATACGGGCTACTTCAATGTGCATCCGGAAAAATGAGTGGATTTATTTTATTTGAAAACAAAATGAGTTGTTGAACTTTTTTCCGATTTTCGAGACAATTTGTTAATCAATTTTTCGTTTTCTTCGTACCTCCCTTGTGAACGATCAGTCTGACATTTTTATATCATCGCCGAGTATGCGAAATTTTCGTTCTATTTTTAGTTTTTTGGAATAATACCTCCAGATGATTCTTAAATAGATATCGATTGGTCGTCGAAGAACAAGAGAAATGTAATTCGATTCTTTTGGAACTTGAATTCTGACTCAATAATTTACACAATCGTCGAGGGAAGATGATTAATAATAGATGTTCCCTTTTAGGCAGAGACGAAGTTTTATTTATAAAGGAAGAGATCTCGAGCTTATGTAAGCCACGTACAGCTTTCCCTCTTGGATCGTTCAGGGATGCCACACAACATTCCTGTATTCTAATCTCGATCTATCGGAGGCAGCAAGGTGCGGTTTGATGTGGCCAACATAATTGGTCCTAGGCAGCTTCCGATCTATATCAAACCCTCCTCGGTGGTCTATATACGTGATGCCCATATTGTATTACAGTCTCAATCAAATTACCACGAATAATTTACAGCCACATCCGTTTCTCATCCATATTTTATACGACTCTTTGAGGTAGTCAAAATAAACGCAAATTTGAAAGAATATTTCCATTTTTCTGTGAAACATCGAGAGTATTACAGGTTTTCCCACATTGACCTTCCCTAAAAACCGTATATTATTTAAAAAATTCAATTCTTAATTTCTCTAACGAGTATGAGAATTATTTTTCGTTTTACCCAAATCAACGGAAAATACTCATTTTTATTATTCAACAATCAACATCAAGTATCGAATTCCGTCATTGTTTACGTATAAAACAGACACGTAACTGGCTTGTAGTTTTTTTACAAACATCTTGGATTTTTAGAACATTTTGTTTCACAGAACATCCGAACGTTTGTTTTACACATTCGATACATGTTTGAAACAATATTCGATAAATAAAATCTCAATTATAAACAAACCATTATTAAGGTCCAGTTTTTTTCGCATCGCGTTGTGAAAAAGATGTTGCGTCTTTCACAAAAAGAAACGAGTACCACGAAAATATAAATAAAATCGGAAAAGACGGAAAATACGAAATAGAAACAGAGTGACGTTATTCCGGTACGATTTGCCTTCGAAAAGAAATTCCTCGCGTCTCCCCTAGGCCATAAACTTACCAACGTCAATTTGACTTTTCGTTCTCGCGCTCGAAACTTTTTCATACCCTCAAACTGTGAATCTTCACAGGCGCGTCTCGTTCCACACGACAGGCTCTGCCGGCACGTCACGTTTTTGGCCAGAGCTTTTCGTCGACGTGATTTTCTCACGCATTACACTATCGATGTACGAAAAGAGAATAAAGTATGTTGCACTTCCCCGAAAGCTTTGTTCCCTCAGGATGGATAAACGTCACGAAAGCTCCAAATATGCCTCTTGGAAAACCAAACGCTTTCATCTTGTCATGAAGAAAAGTCGGCTTGAAATAAAATTGTATTAAAAGAAATGTGTTTCCCAGGCAAATCATTCAATCATTCATGAAAAAACCTGAAGCGTATTTTTTAATCTTTTTCAACGGGTAAAAATCGCATCGATTTTAAAAATCGAGTGGTTCGAATGAAATTTGCATTATGGAAAAAAAACAGCCCTCTTCCGTTCATTTTTGCCACTCTTCCGCACATGCGTGGCTGAAGTAATTTTTTTTCCAATCGCGATTGTATATTCATTAAGCCTGATATATGAAAGGAGAAATAAACAATCGAATCGTAAAGATTCGTATATAGAAAAGCAAAGGGATGAAAAAGAGGAGGGGCAGGATCGTTTTCACATATTTTTTCTTGCTTCACGGTTTTCAGTCTCGCGCGGTTCTCTCTTCCATCCCCGCAGCGGGATTGCGCGCAATGTGCGAACTTGCGAAGACCAGCGTAGCATCCCACACCCCCAGTAATCTTCCCCCTCTCTATGAGCCTTTTGCTTTTTACCCCTGTGACCCCTACTACCCTCTCGGCTCTGGGGAATCCCGAACACGCCCCCGACACAAAAGCTGGTGGGGTTATCCTAGTGGGGGTGAAAAAGGGCTTTGCGCTGCTTCAAGTGAGTTTCGAGACTACGGATAGGGGATGAGAGCGATAGAGGGGGAAAAGTTTGCTGATTCTAGTAGGGATGGCTGAGTTTCGTACGGCGGGGGTAGTTCCTCACTGCCCGCGGTAGAGTCTGACCGATACGGCGCCAGTACTACTGTCGCCACCATCACGACCGCAGGCACGAGGCACCATGGACATACTGGGTATGTCCGTTTAAACCGCATGCACTTTTGACTGTCATAATACTCGTGTTCTTCGCAGCTTACTTTTATCACTTATATATACAGATATATATAGGTATATATATAATATATATATATATATATAAATATGTATTAATATACATTTGTGTACATACAAATATATTGAGTACATGCACCCACAATTATATCTTACAAGATGTATAGAAAGTATAAACAAATTTTTGAACAATACGAGATACACCAAATCACACACTGTTCGTAAATAATAATTGAAAAGAAGTACTTGACGAGAACGAAAATGCTATTCGAGTGTCATGTTTTTACGACGTTAGTTTTCGAAATTTGATTAATATCGTCGCGAAAATTGTTGGAAAGTGAGATAATACGGAATTATGTCGAAAAAGTGTACGCGAAGATTACGAAAAGTGGAGAATTACTGAGCGTTCGTACGCTCGTGTATACGCAGTGCGGAAAACTTGAAATGAACGTACAGCACCCTTGGCTGCGCTGCGTACAATTTTATGTATAGCCACATATGTGTAGTAGATGCATCGGGAGAGAGAGAGAGATATGTGTATATTTATAGCCAAAAAGTTTGGCGGGTTGTAACAATACGACGAGACGGCAGCCCATAAAGAGCGAGGGAGTTCGCGAGGAGTAGGCACGAGATGAGCTTGGGCTAGGTCGTGAACGACAGAGCGGCGCGCGCGATTACACATTATTCTACTGCACCCCCTCTCTCGAATGTTACCCCTAAACTTTTGCGCTCTCTTTAACATCACCCAATATCATTCTATATACTCTCCTTCGCTCTATTAATCCTCGTTTTTCCTCTTGTCTCGCACGGCTCATTTTCGAATGAGAACTCCCATTCCCACACGAAGTTGACACTGTAAACGTTAACTTTAATGTTGTTCGATGACAAATTATTACTTTCGAAAAATGTATATACGCGTAAAAACACCTTTTTTTATCGACGTCAGAAGTTCTCTTTGTAAAAAATTTCATTGACGTTTATGTCGGCTAAATATGCATGTTATTATTTTATAAAATTTCATCAGACAGATGGATTTTTTTTCCATTAGTGAAATTCATTGTTTTCGGTGATATTTTTGTCTAATGATTTTTGTATTTCTCTTCCTTCTCGTGACACGTGCAAATTATCGAATGATCAAGGATTTAACGAGTATCGAAAAGGTGCGATGATTTTGGAGCTGATAAGAGGGTTGCATAGGCAGACTTGAGGGTGCTTCGATCAATTTGTTTTCAAACTGCTGTAAACTCGAATTTTTGGTCGTTCGTCCCGATTTCACTTGTCGTGGTAGGCATCCAAATGTTATCGTCACCTTTTGCTATGTCAGAATCGTCGACGAATAAATCTTCGTAAAACCCAAAGCGATTATTGCGGCCAAAAATGATCACTCAGAAAATTGTTCTTTTTTCATCTCGATCAAACGGAAAACAGTGAGACGTTTTTTCGGCAAAGTCCTAGACAATTCTATGCTGCACAAAAAGTATGAATGAATAATTTTGCAATTTTGCTTTGAGCTTTGAAATCTCGGGATGCTATCATGACCGTCGATTTTGCCGATCGGTCTCACATGTCTGCTATAAACTGACGCGGTTATACGGAGACAGAAGAGCGACAAATTGCGATAAAAATTGGCGGATGAGCGAGAAGCGCGAGAGAGAACCGTGGAACGAGTACGCTTTTTTATGTAGGGGAAAAAATATTTTTCAAAAATGGGAAAAACAAAGTGTCTACAATGACGCGGAAGATCGAATAGGAATCCAATTCCCCGGGGAAAGTAGACTGACACAGTGGCGTGCGCGTACACAAGCGCGCACACGTACAACCCTCGATCGGGGACCAAGATAGAAATAGCTGTGGGGATATACGAGCGAGACGAGATGCGGTCGCGCATCTTACGTGATGCTCCGAGGCTCGGCACAGAGGAATCCCTCTCGAGGATCGTATAACGGAGAGACTGAAATTCCACAGACCCCAAACTCCCCGAGGGACTCTGTTTTCGTCTCTGCTCGAGGGTAAAAGGAAGTCTGTGCAGCATCCCATCTCCGACTCGTCTGGTTCTCTCATTTCTCATCAACCCTTTTTCCATCCGTTCCTCGCCGGTCCATAGCAAAATTCTCATGAATAAACAAGCAAAAAAAATCACGTTCATCGCATTACGAACGTCAACGTCACAACGTTGTCTTTCGTTCGTTCTGCAAGATTAATTAATTCAAAGAAAAAAAAGATCGAACCTTCCCCTCGTAGATCGTCTCGAGAGTTTGTTTTCTGTCAATTCGAATACGATTTTTCAAAGTAAATCGTTGTCTCGAAATTCCGACGAGAATGTATATAATCAATGGAACGGAGTCGCGATATTTATTTTGCAGCCTGTATATTTGCAAGTCGAGCGATTCAATTGAGCATTTTATTGTGGAATGAAAAAGGAGCAGTGCAGCATCACAGGTTTACGAAATGATTTTGAGAGCAGCGCATCGTTGGGCTTTCCAGCACTTTTGTCTGGCATTTTGTTGAACATTTCCTCGAATGCTGTATTTACATAGATCTGCGTATGTATATAGAAATATGCACGAATATTTATAGTATATTTGAACATTGAAGTCGAGGGTGGCTTCGGCGTCTGTACATTCTCGCTTCGCCTCATTCTGTTGTTCGGAGCTCGATGTACACGCTTTGTTTCGTGCTGCCTCTCGTTTTGTTCTGTTTTATCGTTTCGTTCCTTCCACCGCTGCGCTTTGCCAATTTCGGGGGGTTGGCGAAGGCAAAACCTCCCTATATTCGGAAGCTCTCGTGTTTGCACGCTGTATTCGCGCTGGCCAATGGTATTACACATTGTGCCAGGACATACAATCAGCTCGTACGTGTAAACGGCTTGCGAAAGCACCTCTTACCACCAATATGGCGCACGCACACGTATTAAATCTTTAGATCATCATTTTTGGTACAACAATCCGCTCATTGA
Source organism: Heteropelma amictum (assembly GCA_959613375.1). NCBI lineage: Eukaryota > Metazoa > Arthropoda > Insecta > Hymenoptera > Ichneumonidae > Heteropelma > Heteropelma amictum. The sequence continues at coordinate 28,978,569 of OY390721.1, forward strand.
CGTGAGATTAGCTATCTCGATGGATAAACATCGTCGCGCGAAAGGTGTCCCCTGATCGTCGCATTGAAAATCTCTCCGAATGAAAAAAAAAACAGTTTCCTATAAAATGATTTCGCAAAGTGTCATTCCATTCCTTTGGCGCAACATTATGCTCATTATCTACTTATCGGAGTCGCGTAAAATTGCCTTCATGTATTCGAATGTTTCTTTCGACTGTCAATGTCATTCAAGAGGTACTTTTTTTTCGATAAAAGTATTTTTTCATGAAGTGCATAAAATTCACGTTCTGAAAGTTTGAATAAATGTTCATTCGTGAAATTTTGACAAAATTCATCGTTCAGATCCGGAATATCTCGTGTCAAACATTAAACGCCGTTGCGTTTGAGATTTTTTCTGCCCTTTGATTAGCGAACTGTACTTTAACTACTCACAAAAAAGCTTTTGCGTAATTTCATTCCTTTACGAAGCCAAAGTCCTTGGAGTAAAGTTAAAAAGGGCGATCCTGTATATAGAGGATGATATAATAATAGTCGCTTGAGATCCGTTCATAATTTTGTAATTCGGACCGCAAATATTCAGAACCTCACTAGGTATCATTGTACAAAGTGAGGTTTGAGAGCGTTTGCAACTGTTGCATCCGTCGATCGTACACGGTGATGAAGTTACCAGTTGCGAATAAATCAGAGTAAAGAGAGAAGCGCAAAGCATTTGTGGCATCACGGAAGTACCAGGGAAATTCTCGATAATATATGCATTAAACGGCAAAAGAGAAAGGGAGAGGGAGAAACATGTATAGGCGTAGAGATGGAGTTTGTGCTCAGGAGGGCTGTAAATGGGTCGTTCACAAGGAGAATTAATCCCGCACTGGTCAGCCCGTATGTGAATCCACCCTTGAAAACGAACCCCAACCCTCGTTATCTCCGCTCGACCACCACTGCAGCACGCAAGCTTGGGGGGCACCATACATTTTGTAGACTCACCGTGTCGATACATACGCGCTTTAGCGATAACACCCTTCCCGAAAAGCCATATACAGCTCGCATCACACCCTACGTGCTAACGTATTCTACCGTTGCAGTACGATCAATTTCCTCGATATGGATTATTTTTCAAACACCACATCGTTGAATTTCCGATAAAACGTAATGGGCAAAATTATTTTAGATCCTATTGACGATAAACGAAAATTTATTGCAATAAAATAAAGGACGCTAATATTTTTTATTAAATTATTCACTTTTTTCTTCAGAGCTTCATGAGAAGAGAAAGGAAAAAAAAGTTAAATTTCCATTTTGCAAATTTATCGTCTCTGTTTTTCCTCCGGTTCTTTGGAAAACTTGAAAAGCTCTGAGCTATTCGACTTTATCAATTGTCTTTATCGCACTCTCCATAAATGTATACGTGTATACGTCACGCGATGCCGCGAGGAAAGGTATTTTTTTCCAAGATCGTTTGATAATTCGAAAAGAAAAAACGTATCTGGTTGCTGTATACGTAAATATAAAATTATAAGCAAGCTGCACGAGTGCATCATACCCCGTGGAGATTGTTAACAATATTTCGCACGCGACGCGTCTCAAACTTTCCTTCCCATGTGCACACGCGACTGATCGAAATTTTCGCACATCTTCGTGTACATAAAATGTGTATATTAACAGGGTGTTTTGAAACTGTATGTTGATAATTTATTGCTCCATCGGGGATGAAATTCCAAGTCGAAAAGTCCTCAAGCACTTTTTGATCCGACAAATCCCCGTTGAGTTATTAATTAATACAGTAGGACCAATGGGACGAGTGGGCTCGCGCGGTGTCCGCCGGGAAAGGGGCGGAGACGTTCGACCGATTGACTCAAACTTTGACAATTAATAACTCGTCAGGTTTTGGTCGTATAAAAAAATACCAAAGTACATTTCTACCTGAAATTTCATCCTGAATCCAGCCTTGCATTATTAAAATCGACTTTTCCGACAATCCGTGTAATTTAATATACAAACTTGTATAATTATTCAGTGTTCTCACGCGTGTATAATATTTTTATGGACCATATCCTATCTCGTTTTATGTGTCCCTGATAAGTGACCGTACTTTATTAAATATCGTACATACGAAGAGAAAGATCAAGAGGAACAGAAAGTTACTCAGCTCTGTTCCGTCTCTTTGCTGTGCCAGCACGTGCTTGTGCCAAAATATATCTCCGTCACGTACGAATTTACTGGTAGTTCATACATATACACGCATACATACACGGATTGTCTACCCAAAACCCATCGCTACAAAACTCTCAACCTCCGGTTTCGGATTAATTGCAACGAGAGGTCGCAAATTGCAGATTCGTTTGAGATGCCCATATACATGTAGGTATATAAATATATAGGTAGGTTCAAAAAGAGAGTGCACTCTATTCTCATGGGAGTGCAAGAACGTACAAGATAGATTCCACACTGATGAAAGTCGAAAGTTTCCACAGAAATCATGGTTGGACGAAGGATAATCCGATGGATGAACAACTTTGTAGAAACACTTCAACGTTGAGATAAGAATAAAATCCTGCTTCAAGGGTTATTTTCAAGGCTTTTTTTTTATGGTAGAGAGAAAAGTGATTTTCGAAGTAAAACCGTGAAATTCTGACGTCGTTATTGATTTTAGGATTAAATATTAAGCGTACTCGAACTTCGACAAAACAACGCCGAATTGTTTTGTTTAATAACATCCGTTTTTATTGACTTCAAAATGATGCAAATTGTTTTATTTCTACTTGAATAAATTATGACATTTCCGAATTGCTGGTTTTTGGTTATTCATGTGCATCCATCATTTTTTTTCCACCAAACTTTCTTCAATACGTACGATTCATCTGCAGGATTCATGATAATACTTTTATTTTTAGGGATGTCAAGATTGATGAAGAAAAATGTTGATGGAATTTGTTAGTAAAACCTCAGAAATAGAATGACGTTAAAATTCGTTACAAGCTAATTGCATGAAACCAAAGCTTTCGAACGTTGCTGAACACTCGACGATAATTTCCCTGAAATAAACGCAGCTTCGTGACTCCGATTTGTCAATTGTAGTCGACGTGACGAGCCCTTTTGTGCGATCTAAATCGCACTTTATTTGTGGCAAATCGATTTGTACGACATTAATTACTTACTTAGTGGGACAAATTCTGACGGAATAACGACAAATTGTGTGCGATTTTTTTATCCACCCACAAACACACGAAATAAAGCTCGAAGATTTATTAGATCGTTACGTTCGGACCGACTAACAAGTTTTATGAATCCTAACGTATGTCGCAAAGGTAATCAATCTTCCACCGTAACTAGATATTTCCCGGGTTGCTTTACAACTGAGGTTATATGACAGGAAAGCTTTCAACGAGTCGATGGACGTCGGGTTAATCTACTGACATCTCGAGGAACTTTTATCCTCTTCATTTTCTACCGAATATTTTCTATTTTTTGTCAACCATTTTTTCCCATCATTACAGATAAAATTTTGGTTTCACGAGTTCAAACAATATCTCGAATTTCGGTGAATTAACACTGTTGCAACATTTTCATCATTCGACAAAACGATGCTGCGATATCCGAAGGGAAAAAGCATGAGATGAAAATAGATATGAATTCCAGCTTAAATTGAATAGAAATAAAAGTTTTCTGGGATCGGTGGGAAAAAGGTTGATTAGAATGTTCGCAATGCTAGCGTGAAAATTTCCAAACCGCACTTGCAAGCTCCACGGCGTATATTCCATTCCGTGTCGCTGCAATTACGACCCTTCATGCGCGACAAAAATCTAGTACGAACTGTATATTGCAGCGTCGAATTATTATGGCAAATATTCATACGTATATGTGGAGAAAATACATGGTTTCAATTGCCATTGTGTGACATGGCGGATGCCGATTACGTATAATGGAATTCGATGTAATTTCAGCTCATACAGCATCCTGATTTCATCTCCTCGCATTCTACTCCAAATCGATGATGCAACAACATTATTTCTCGTTGCCTATCGGGGCTATCTCCTTCCCCATCTGTATACCAAGCTTTTTAAAGCGTTATCGGATACTCGACGGGGAAAAATATATCCTCGCACTCATGAATATTCCGCCAAGCTCCATAAAAAAAAGGGAGAAAAATAAGATCTCTCCGTCGCTTAAATTAGCATCGAATTACAACGACCAAGCTGTTGTGTCTTAATTACACACCCGTCAATATCTCGGCGGTTGAGTCCATGAATATTTGACGTATAAAAAAATAAATGCCTCCATTATTCAGCCTGTAATCCGTTCTTAATAAAAATAAACAACCTACTTGTCGCGTTGACAATTTCTCGTTTCTTTTTCTCTACTCAGAATTTAGCGATTAATATGGAGATAAATAATTTTTATATCGAGCTGATGCATCGCTCTTTCAAATCCGGAGTGCCATACAAGTTGAAATCACTGCTGAAGAACGATTGAATACGGCAATCCGCACTTTCCAATGATAAATATCCCCTTAATCGATGAAATTCGCATTACGTTTATCCACAAATGCCTTTTGCATCAGGGGTTCGTCCTTTTCTTCTCTCCTCCGAACCACCTCACTCGCGGTTTTGTCGATAATTCGACGGAATTATCAAAGTTTAAGCTCTCGAGTCGAAATATCTCTGTTGGCCCTCGTGTCATACGAGTGTGGAATTTACCGAATTATATGGAAAATGATATTACCGAATTAACGTAATAACACTGTGGAAAGCAAGGGTTTACGTTGCCAAGAGCCTCGTATTCCGCATTCCTTCCACCACTGTGTATAAACTCCTTATATATATATATATTTATATACATATATATATATATCAGAGATTCAGGGAGTCTGCATGTGGTGTACAATCTCACGCGTATGGAGCTTTGCCGAGTGAAAAGCGCAGGAGGAATATCTATATGCTCGACGTGTAATGCTCATCGTGTAACATACTTCGACACTTGCCAACGTTAATAAGAGGAAGGAGATAGCCAAGAGGCGAATAGACTTTGAGCAGACCTCACGAGCAGACCTTTTGGCTGGCGAACAAAAGGACGTCGTCGTTCCTACAATTCGATACTTAAAGTTACGAGCTTTCAGCCCGTTTATTCGCCGACACTGCGACATCTCGCTGTACGCTGGATGATATTAATATGCATTTGTGTTCGTCTGCATAATGAAAGGAATACTAAATCGATCGAGGGAAAGAGGAGGATCCACATGCGTCGGAAGTTAACGTCACGTGGCAGATGAGGAAGCTGTGAATAAACTTTGCAGAGGTGTTACACGACGCGTTACAGCAACTGCTCCATGTGCTGGTTAACAAATAGATCGCATTTGATGTCTGCTCTCGTGTACCCTCGAGTTTCATATTTGCGATGTTGAAAATCAACATCGTTGAAAAGTGCAAAAGCGATGGGCCATTTTCCATGGCATTCCATGGGCGATACGTTCGATATTAATAATCGAAACGAGCTTTGTTTCTCTTTTCAACTCGTTGGGTAAATAAAAATGCATCTGTGTAGGTTTTGATTGAACGAATTGTTGAAGAGTTCGCTGGAAAATACTCAAATTGTAATTGCAAACTTACGGGTACTTTTTCAAAGTGTTTATGTTGAATATTAACGAATATCCCTGACGAGCACGTCAGCTGGAGAGTTCTTTTTTTTAGAAATTCCGTTTATAGTCGCTCGTAAATTTATTCGCTCGTCTCGATGTACGTAAATCGATGAAAATTCGTACGTTTTTATGTGCCAATAAGTTACTTTTTTTTATATTCGTCTGTGAATCATAAATTCAATGGAAGAGGATTAATTTGAAAAAAAGGAGATTATATTATGACTCTTTCAGGGTATGTATTTTTAACGATTTTAATGGAAGACATACGAATTGAAGAAGTTGCGTAAACTCATTCGTTATTTTTACGAAAGCTCCCCGGAAAGCTCTTTTGCTATGGAGCAATCAATTTCGTGGCGTCTTGCCGCACTGGGGTTAATCGTATATCGAAATATCGTAGAGAGACTCGACGATAATAAAGGTACATTTGTCGCTGTCGATGTCGTCGGTAAATTCCTTTTTTGTAAATTAAAGTAAAAGTCTTGAAGGAAAAAGTCTGCTAAAGACACGTGTTTCAGACAAAAAGCCCAATATTTGAGAAGTAAATGGCCAACGATAAAGCAAAAGAAGGACGACGTTCGTCGGGGAGGCTCGTAACGGGACGTTTCCGGTCGCCAAATATTGCAAACTTTTTCTTATTTTTCTCTCGACACAAACGACACTAACGGAAGACGACACCGGTGTACGCTATTGACGCCCACGAAGATTTTTAACGTTTTAAATCAAAAAAGTTTCCGTACGTTTGTTCCCGCGGATATCAACACAAATATACGCGTACAGTCGGAAAAACTTTAGTAAAGACCGAGATAATAAAACTAAAGGATGAGCAAGATGCTGCAATGCTATGGGCAACAGCGCGATAAACCGGGAGGACCGCATTTCTGGATGCTGCGGTCCAGCAGAGTGAAAGATCTTCCAACGATTTTTTTTGTTCCCGATCACGTAAAACATTATTGCGCGAAAATACGAATAAAGCATCATTTTTTTACACAACTCGCAAAAACACGTATTTTCTTTTTCAAAAGACGATTTCGAACTGGTACGGTTTTTATATAAATTCGAAAAAATAATGAGGTTTTTTAAAAATCATAAAATCAAGTACAGCGAGTATGAAACGATTCCCCAGGTCGGTTGAAACGGCGTAAAGTGAAGAAAAATAAAATCGATGGCATTCAAGGCCCTTTAACGAATAATAATTACGAGAATTTTCGAATATTTTCCTGCTTCTTTTTTCCCGATCATTCTTTAATAACTTTTCGATTGTGTTATCATTCAAAATTACTCCGTTCGGCGAGTACTTTGCACAGAATTGATGTTTCAGATTTTCAGAGCCTTGCTCTTGAAACGTTCACCCTATTCTGTTGTTGCAGGCACAATGCCTGCTGCACGATCTTGACAGTTTACCATTAACATCCGTCGATTATGCTGCGGTGTTAATATCAGACAATTCAGAGTTGCTAAACCTCCTTTTTTTCAGGAAGTATCGTAACGATGCGTTTTCCTAGTTTCCATGGTCTAACCGATGCTCTCCAGGGGATGAGATATCGCTACCGTTATTTCGTACAATAACGTACAACAATACGATGGTTTACGAGTTGCCAAAGTCTCGATTCTCTCCAGAGGATATAAATACGATTCCGCAATCCCCTCGCTTGAACGCAACGATCCTAATTAGCTCTCGATATCTATACATGCATATTTATGTACAAATCTATATACATATATACATAATATACTCATACGTATATGTACAGTACCGAGGCTCAATTTTCGCTTTTCATGTTTCATCTCAAACTCCAAAACGAGAGCATTTTGCTCATTCGCTTATTGCATACGTATCGCTCAATACGTTCGCGGCTAATTAGCAAATGAACCGAGCTTATATACGTGAAATGTTATCTAAGAATATTAAAGTGGTGGCTAAAAGGACTATTCTTTCTCTTCTCGTACTGGAAATTTGATTGCACTCCACCTTAAGAAAGAGCAACCTAAACGCGTGCCCTTGATACTAACATTAAGGGGTCTCGCATTGTTAGATTTCATTCCGCATTTGAGTAACATAGGAAAATTTGTTTTTCGACAATGACATTTTATAAATTTTTCATAAAATGCCGAGCAGTTAACTTTTTGCTATATCGTGATGGGAAAATCGTCGTTTTTTCCACCCACCCCCAACGTATATGCATCAAGCTCGTGGTAGGGACAGACAGAGGGGCAAAAGAGAAGCCTTCTCCGTACGTGACAGTTGTGTGGAAAATGGTATTTATAGGAGGGTGGTACACGTTGAAATCACGCATGAATACGTATACGCGAGGGTATGAATTCATCAGCTGTGTATATCGATTAGAATTGAAATTAATTTGGCTTACCTAGCATTGATGAACGAGGCAGGAATCAACGATTCGAGCGTACCCATAATATCCATGATGCACATCCGTACTCGCGAAATATACGCGTATAACATGTACCACACAAATATATAATGTAGATACGATAATATACAGGACGAATAGGACAGAAGGGCTGGAACAACCAGCGTGATAAGATTACGCATTTCACGATTAACCACGGCACGGAAAATATCGCTTTAAAATCGATTGAAGATTTTTTCGCTTTTTTTTTTGCGAATAAAGATATCGAAAAAGAAAAAATCGATAAAACAAACCAACGATGATCATCCCCGAAAAACAATTACGCGAGCATCATTCGTCCGAGTGAAAAAGAAAAGAAAACAAATTTTTCTTTCACTTCCGGTTGGTAAATAAAGCTTTCTTCCTTTCTCAACGCTTTTTCCTCCTTCTCGCTCCTGTTTTTTTTTGTTATCAAGTCGATCGGGGAAGAAAAAACGTGTGGATGCACGACGTAGGATGGGGATGAAATGAGCAGGATATCGCGTGTCTGGAATAATTTGAATCAACATCGCTGAGAATCGATGCGATCGATGCTGTTCCCTGCGGTTTTTCAGTGTGTGTAAACTTTTAACTCGAGTGTATAAAACTGCTGAAATATTAGTGTGTGTGTGTGTGTGTGTCCGCGGCATATAAGTTAGCAACGATGAAGCAAGCTTTTGAGACGCTGACACCGGTCACGTGCCGGAAGTAGATGAACTGCTGAGGTTTCCTCTTTACTGCATGCTTGTTCGAGTCTCCTCCTCTCTGATTCCACAGCATCTTCCTCTCTCTTTCTCTTTATCATACGCCCTCTTTCTCCTTACACCCTCGGACTTGATGCAAGCCTCGAGACCGGAAAATATAAAACTTTTATACGTGCACAAGTTGGCCTACTTTTGACAAACACGGAGGTGCATACAGTTTCTATTGCGCAACCTTAGGCGGTATGAATATAGGAGCTTGCGTGTAGCAGGTATAAAGAGTGAAGAATAACAAGACCACACTGTACATACCGTGGGTTCACCACGCGACGGTTTCCGGTTTCATCGCGGTGAACATCAATGGACTTTCCGTATACGCGATTTTTCTCTTTTTTCATGTCACAACAATGCTGGACGCGGATTTTTTTTTTGAAAAAGGCATTTTCATAAGCATATATATATCTCCCCGGGGATCGACTTGGGGAACGAAAGATATACGCAATTCTCAATTTTCCGATAGCCTGAAACAGCCTGTAATTGTCAAAAAATCCTCCCATCTCTGACTCGTTTTTTTCCGAGATCAAAAAACGTTTTCATCTCCGAGGTACGTGAATTCTTCATGTTGCCAATTGTTCAAACTTCGCCTTAAAGGATATCTATTCGCAGTTCCTTTTATCCCTCATCGCTCAGTGGAAATTCTCAAAATTTGTCCACGGAATTTTCACCGCAATCACCATTACATCGCCTGATGCTTTTTCCCGAAGGATTCGATCTTTGAAAAATCGTCAAAAAGACTTTTCGATGAGCGCGTGATCTTTGAGAATCAGCGAGTGAAAATCTGTGGCTTTGGAGGAAATCCGTGATAACATTTTCCCAGCTGAGGATCGAGGGATCGAGCGCCGGAAGGAAAATTCAGAATGGGTATTTCGAGCGAAAAAAGACGATTCTGTTAGCCAAGCAGATTGGAAAGCTTCGATATAAATGCACTGCGTTTTTTTGCGTATATATGTAGCCACGCGGTTTTCTCTGCGAAATTTGGAGGCAGCCATTGCAGAATTATTTGCATTTTCGGTAAACCCTTTTTGCCGCCGAGAAAAATACTCTCCTTTTCTCTTTTATGTGAGCGCTTTCGTTCCGACTGTAGGTCTCTTTTATCTTCTTCGGTGCGGTTTCGAGGTTTTGCTGTGTAGAGAAAAAAGATCACACACGTACGAGCACGCGGAAACTTCGTGGTTTAGCCTCCATGTTTAAAGAGCTCGGAGAAAGCTGCTGCGGGACATGAAATTCGAACCTGAAATCTCTCGGAAAAGAGAGCAGCAGGGAGAGAACAGACGCAGTTTCGCGAAACGTGAAAAGAGCTGAAACCTGTGTGCACATTTACAGGGTGTCTCAAAACTCGATGCAGATAATTGCAGGACTGTTTCCACATTGAATTCCAAGACGAAATATATTTTAGTATTTTTTAAATAAGTTTGAGCCAATCGGCTGCACGATCTCCCTGCTCCAGCGATGAGTACACGCGTTCTATTGGTCCGAATGCATTAATTAATAAGTCGATGGAGATTAATCGGATCAAAAAGGGGTTGGGGACTTTTCGGCTTGGAATTTAATCCTCAATGTAACATTAAATTTCCAACATTCAGTTTTAAGACACCCCATATATATATGTATATAAGAAAACCTTATATGAAAGCTCTTCATATATTATTCTCTATGTGTTTCTGTAGATTCTGCTCCTGACACAGTTTTTATACGTCTGCTTTCTCCATGCCCGTTGATACTCCCCTTAATTGCTCCAGCATCCCTTTTATCTTCAGTAAAATAACTCTATTGACGTATCACGAAGATGCAGGATGTTCGGAATTTTTACGAGACGAAAATGTTGGACGAAAATGTCTATTCAGTCAAACAAGAAATATAATATAAATGCAAAAAACATTCGATCAACATTCTCCTTTAATAATTGCTTCGTTACCAAAAAAAAATCCCTTCTGCTTTTTATTGCGTTATTAACATACGAATCTCGCTGTCCAACGTGACAAAAATTTTATTCGTAACGTATTGCCTTGTCGGAGAAAATGTATTTCGTACTTTATTACATTCACGATGGAGAATTTTCCCCAAGCGAGATATATACTCCTACTACCGAGATATTGGTGATGGCTGAGGTTGTAAAATCATCCCTTCGTGACCGCTTCATGAATGTAAATGCATGCGCAATACACGTAAACGAGAATAAAATTTACATAGCTCAATTATTATTTCATTTATAACGCAATAAACTGACTTTTTCTATCGAGGTGTTTTATTATTTTCGAGTGTTTAAAGTCAAAAGGAATAGAAAAACGTTGCGTCATCGCAGTGAAGAAAAAATATCGTAAATTCACAAAGGCCGGATGTTGATTAGATATGCATGAAGTGTATCGAGAAAAAAATCCTGCGTTAATATAAATAAAATATGTATGAGTTGTGATCATTTTTTTCTCCCCCTCACCCTGATTTACGAGTGTACGTAATCGCAAGGGCATGGCGTTTTTACACCCTTCTGCCAATTTTAGAGGCACTTCAAAGGTTCCGAAAATAACTTTGTATGCGAATGAAAAATTGACCGCTGTAACGATTGGCCAGCTGGCGAGCTGCGATATTTATCATTAATGATATTACATCGCACATGAGCGAGTCACGTAAAACGCGAATTTCCCTTGGGATATTTTCACAGCTACGAAGACGTCAAATCATGAATGCAGACTCGTATCTCTTCTTTCTTATTTTAACATATCCCTTTATTCTTTCGACGATTGTATGAAAAAAAAAAAAAAAAACTATAAATAACAATTCGCGGGCACCAGTGTATTTTCGAATCTCGACACGCGAGGGCGTCTCGCGGGGTAACTCGGGGTTATAACTACGTGTGCACGAACGAAAACGATCGGTCTGTGCCAAGGAGGCAGTTCCAACGGGCACGAAAGAGAGAGGATGAAAAATACGACGAGACTCCTCGAAATACCGGCGATTGTCTGGCCAAAGTATGATTTCGCGTGTCTACAAATCGCGGGACCGTTAACTCCCGGTGTCATTCAACCCTCGCGGTTTCAAGTTTGCTCTGAATTGTCATAGAAATATACTATAAGAGAGGGAGACCGGAAGTAAGGGGTTCGTTTTCTGTGTCAAATGACATCGATGTCATAAAAAAATGTCAAATTACATTCAGACTGATCGTTAGAAATTTTTCATAGCGCCGAAACGCGGATGAATCGATTCCGAACGTTCGCCAACCCTCCGGGCACAGACGGCTGTACGGGGGTTGAATGCGAAAAACAAGTTGAAAGTTGACATTTCGAATCCTCTCTGTAAGGATTCTTCAATCTTCTTAAAGTTTGGCTTTCTCGTTAAGGGAGCATTGAGCGTCCTGCGAATTCTCGAGAAAGCAATTTCCGAGTTCCAACTTGAATCTGTTTTTTTTTTCCTTTTGTGCTCTTTTTTTGACGAGCTTCCGCAGTGATCGAAAGAACCGATGGGAAATGCAGCTGCTGATATTTGTCGCTGTTACTCTCGGAACGCTCGATTATTATTACGATTTGACGACAAAAGACTTTGTTTCGTTACAGCGGATTGACGCGTCTCGTCTTGTTTTTACGAATCAATTGACATTTCCGCACAATGGATTCACCGTCTTTTGCTACCCTTGTGAAAAAATGATCGTGATCATTGATTCACCGGTGAGGTTGCTCTACCTAGTCGGAAAAGTGTGTTTCGAAACCCCTTTCATTCGCACCCCTTCGCAAAAAAGTCGATAGTTCGACTGAAGAAAAAGGGCGACTCGAATGAGGGACGGTGAGGCTCAGGGGTGGGCAGAGATAAGCTCGGAAGGCTATGTCAGACGGTACAAATGCCACGCGATGTTTTCCTCGAGCTTGAGCTTTCCGATACCGCTAGACGATAGGTTGAATGACGGAATGAGGGAGAAATTAGGGTAAACGAGAATGAGGGGTGCGGATAACGTGGAATGAAATGATTCACGCGTAAAAGATAAGTAGGGATTAGACAGGCTAAGAATATTTATATGTACCGTAAGTGAATTTACGTCGCGTTTCTTTTTTCTTTTCTATCGCTAATTTCGGCCTTCATCGAAATGTCATCACTTTGATTTGTTGGCTGAAAACGTAAATGAACGCAGAAATACGAATTATCCAGACAGCAACGATTGTATCTCACGTTTTATTGGTCCAGTTAATATTATTACGAAAGTTGACTGATAAATTAGAAGAATTCAATGAGGACACTATGAACACACGTTGAAATTAAATTCGTTTAGTTTCATTTTTTTTTGTTCCTTCTTTCGTTTATCATTTCATTTTGCCTTTCGTTTCCTTGCTGATTCAACGTGTGGCATGGATTTCCAGTAGCCAAAAGATGCTGGAGGAAAAAGAGAGCGAGATGCTTTGAAGCAAAATATGAGCCGTTCAGACAGCAACGATTGTATCTCACGTTTTATTCATCCACATGGCACTGAGATATTTCTCTATTCCACCCGTCTCTACACATATATTGCATATATATATATATATATATATATATACAGTGGTAACTAACCATGGTAAATATATATATATATATATATATATATATATATATACCAAATGATTTACTCGAAATGGCATCCGGCATCGTATAGAGTTCAATTACCGCTGTATCCGCAGCAAGACCACCAGCATCTACCTGCTATCTACCTGCAGAGAAATTTCCCACTGTATCGACACGCGGAATCCTTGACGAAACAATCCTCTTACCGAGACGCGTAGATCGAGCAATGTTCTCAAAGTCCGATACGTCGAATGGAAGAGAAAAAGGGAACGATAACCGCGAGAGACAGAGAGAACGAGGGTGAAAAAGAAAAAGATCGATGCAGACGTGAAAAAAATGGGAATAAAAATAAAATACTCCATATTCTCCGCTGTTGAATTAAAATTCTAATGAAATCGCACACTCGACGAGACAAACGCCAGTATGGCGTTCTCCGTGGATGGGCTATGTCCTTCACGGAGCAATTGGGGTCAGGGCATGCGAGTGATATCTCCAGTTGAGGGAAATGAATTTTCCCGACTGTCGGAAAATAAAAAATGAAATTTCGCATTTCCATCAACGGTATATCGCCTAAAGGGGCAAAGAAATACGAGAAACTGTAGTGTACAATGGATGAGAAGCCAACGTTAAATTTCCTACGACTCGGTATCGGATATAACAGCTCGAATTTCGAGATCTCTCTCGAGTGAAAATGAAGCTTTTCGCTCTCCATTCTTATCTCGACCTTTTAACAGTTAAATAATGGCGCTCTGCTGGTTAGCTAATTTTTCTAATGTAAAAACTCGTATAATGTGGAACCAAAAAGCCTATCTCATAAATTTATTGTAATTATCATATTTATTATTATTATTGCACTGCGCTACTACCGCCCAGATTAAATGCAATAACAGTGTATTTCGCGGGATATGAAAATGCATGGATTATTATTAGATATGAACCTTTTTGGTAAAAAAAAAAAACAATTCTAGGAGGAAAATTAAGCGAGTCGGAAAGTATGACATCCAGCACAGACGACGCTGTGGCTGTGAGAATTGAATTAAAATTCAAATTAAACCACGAGATAGTGTACGAAGCTCGAAGATATCGCTCTCGTGGAGTCTCCTCCGAATTCCACAATCCACAATGTATATGCGGCCTTTCTGCAGCAAATTGTAAAAGGAAATGTTCTTGCTTGGTTGAGAGAAAAAAAGAGAGAGAAAGGGAGGGAGAATAAGGAAACTGCCAAGACCGTGAGGATTCGTGACACGCTTCCAGCGCACTTGCCACAGTTGTGCAATCTTCCACGGTTTCTTATCGTGGTAATGTCGAGGATTGTTCCTCCCAGCTTGATTAACCTGTGCAGCCTCTGTACTAGCTAGGAGAAATGAAAATATTTCAGTTGTTTCAAAATAATTCTAGTGTAGAACCGTGTACTTTGACTCTCTTTTAAAGACGATATGCAGATACGATCCTAACAAAACTGAACCAAAACGGGCATTTCGGGTACACTTGGCGATGACACAAAAATCAGAAAAAAATAGGTCATGCATAAAGTACCAAGCACATTGATTTCAGACGGTAACAACACTGACAATTTTTCAACCACTTGTTAAACTATTCGAAATATTCGAAAAAAATTGAGAAACTTGGTTTCTTTTTATTTTGACGTCGCGTTTGTTTAAACTTTCTCAAAGATTGTCTCAAACGACGAAAACACTGCCGACACATACGAGGGTCGACATTGAATACTGAAGACACTTTAAATTGATGTTTTTTTTTAAATATTTCATAAGACTATGCAAGGTTCATTTATTAATTTTTTCATGGATGTAAAAATAATACAGGCAAATGCGTCCCGCGGATAAAATACGATAAGAAAGACGTATATTTCTGTGAAAATTGTATGAGTGGTTATGAGCGAGTGAAACTTTGGTAATGGCCGAGAGAGGGATGCGGGTCCGAAAGCAGTCGGGCGTATTATACAAGAAAACGTCGAGAGTAGACGAGGGTCACGAGGAGTAAAAGGGGCGTTGGTGTCATCCGCAGTGCGGAAACCTCGTCGACTCTCTAGAAAACTAGTTTGCCGGAAGATAGGAGCCCTCTTATCACGATACGAGGTTCAAAATTTCAACATCGCAGCTGATGGGCACAGTTTACTCGGGTTTATGGCGAATGTCAGGGAAAAAAAAAGGTCCGGAGAGGGTCAAACAGCTGGTTCGCGGGAGGTGTCGCTTCGTACTGAGAAAAATCGAGAAAAGGGATGAAAAAATAAGGGTCCAAGAAAAAATGTCAAAGAATTCAATCACACAGCTTTGTCGCCATTTTCCATTAAATCGCGACTCGGGAACGTAGTAATTCACCGACGAAGATAAATTGCATTTCGATTTCAACCTCCACATCGATGTGAGTCTGATCCAAATCTCTGTTATATCTTTTTCATCTTCCGCACTCAAAATACGATAAATTCGATCGAACAAATGTCTCACGATTTTGAAATTTATAATAACAAAATCCGAGAAAGATACCTTAAAGTTTCAAAATGGCGAAAAGCGGTGAGGAAAATTTGCGAGGGTGCGGAGAAGTTGCATCTGTCTCGAGATGTTTATCGCGAGACGCGAAAATTTATCGTTCGATGTACATGTTCGAAGCGAAATTTTCGCAGGAGCTTTCAGACTCGACTTGCGTGAGAATTAATAAGATTGATGGACCTGGAGAATCACGATGCTGGCGGATTCGCCAACGTCATGACAACGACGTTGATACGGACGGAAGACCGGACGAACGATCAAGAAACATCGTTAAGGGATGTACAGTCAAGGCTGCTGAGTTTATAAACTCAGGGAACATTGCAGGTCCTGGGTTCGACGTCCGTTTGGGTTAACCTTCGAGAAGAAGAGATTCCCTCTATGGATGCATTATGGATGACGGGAGAGAAACTATACATCGACTGCACATGCATAGAGAAAATTGAATAAAATTTGCCAAAGAGATGCACTTTCGTTCGTCGAACGCATGTACCGAACGTTCGCAACACCACCAGCTGTTGCACTACCCTGAGAAAATCAAATTTACCGTCCACGATTTTGCGATTATATACCCATAAGATATTTTACAATTGCCATGAATAACAGCTCTTGAATAATCAGCTTTATTCATGATTTCATTGGAAAATCATTTTTATGACGTGCCATCCGCACACCGTGATGTCTGTAGCACTGTTTCACAAATGGTCGAGGCGTTGAGTAATAAACGGCCGCGAAAAAAAGCGACAATTACCAACCCGCTCTCTTTTCGTTTCTCTCTCGCTACCCCGGTCTTTATCGGCGTTGGCCCTTGTATGCCGCATTGCAGCAATTTCGATGCAATATACCTCCTCGAGGCGAGAGATGCCTCGAGTTGCCCGACAATTTCACAAACAATAGGGTGAGCACTTTTCAGCTGAAAAATATCAAGCTCTCGCGTCGTTCCAGAAAGATTCCGCAAGGGTGCTTCGACGCTTATCGCCATCGCATACGCGTATATTCAAACTTTACTTTTCCATTCAATTATTTTCAACCATCGAGGATCTTCCGGACACAAAAAAAATAAGAAAAAAAAATCAATGGATACGTACCTCGATATTAATAAAAGATGAGCGAATCGTGAAAAAAATTGTGGAAGATATTCAAAAAACCCAGTTTTCTTCTGTTAAATTAATTCATTCATTTTTTGAAATGAACTCGAATTTCTTTCCCGCACTTTTCAATAAATAATAAAGGAACCAGCGTTGCTGCGGAATTAATCGATCCTTCGATCTGACAATCGAGAATCATCGTTCGTTTCGATTTGCTCGAGAAAGTGGCGTACGGTACGACGTTGCTGGATTTTTCCGGTAATGGAATTTGAGCGTCGAAAAATTGGATACGACGCGCTTGGATTCAAGCAAAATCTTTCGTACGTGATCTGCCATTGATATCCGAGGGTCTCAGGGTTGTTCTCCTTCGACAAACGCGTTTATTCAGGCGTATACGTGCATCTTTTTACGCCCTCGTGTGCATTTATACAAACGCAGACTCGCGTTGGCCGCTGCATACCAACAACATGGACCAAACTTGGTAGAAATTCAAACTCCGTTTGTCAGTCTTTTGTCGAAATCCAAACGCACTCAATCGCCATTCACTGCATGAAATGCGATAAATCATAAACCCATTTTTCAATCGTTGCATACGATCGAATCTCCAAATTACATCAAAATCTCCCATTTTTCCCAACTCATTCCGCTCCTCTCACACATTTCGTTCATTATAATCGCACAAACATCAGGTTGAAATTACATCGAAATGTTGATCGATAGAGGTAAATCCTCATGCAACGAAAAAACGGGAAATAAAAATTAACCATGATGGCGATGGTACCTTCAAATGCTTTTATACCTGGAGCGAGGGAAAAAATCGAGGAAGCTGGAAAAAGCATCGCGCGTATGTCGTTCCGGGGTAGGATAAAAATTCGAAGCATGCTCGTGCTCAGTAGCGACAAATTAAAAGCATCGCTCTGTTCTGTTAAATGTAATTTTCGTGAGTACGGAATGTCCGAGAGGACACTCGTGTTTCCAACCCTTTATAAATCCATGGCTATCGCGCGAAAGGGCGCAGGTGCGATGCATTCGCCTATTAAATTCCATGGAGAACGTCTTTTCGTTGGCAGACGTTGCGAATTATTTTATATATCGGTCGTTTTTCATCAACTGCGGAAAACGAACGCAGATTCCAATTTCTCACGAGTTCCAACGTGTGTGTGTGTGTCTGTCTATTTTCCAATAAGGCTTCATATCGTACAAATTTTTTGTTTCTGCGATGTGAGCACGATTTTTATACAGCTGTATAACACTCGTCGGCATTCGTACCGAGTCTGCAATTGAGAATAGAAATTAAATGTACATTGGAAACGAGTTTTTTCGATTGCCAGTTTGTATCCGCAGGATGTGTACGTCTACGGTAGACAGCCAGACGAGGGCAAAGATATAATTCCAGGGTGGTGCGAGCGAAGGGTTTCCGTATGTCGGTGGTTGCCAATCAATGCCAGACGCAACGTCCATCGGCTGAGAAACCAGATTATCGATCAATTTGCGCAAAGACCAGATGGAAAACGACTGAACCGGATGCTGGGAAATGAATGAATGAATGAATGCGAAAGCGATACAAAGTGCCGAAGAATTGCTCGAAATAGGGATGGAAACGTGCGAAGCAATCGGCGAGGACCGTCGCGTTTTTCATCTCGTTCCCTCGTAAAAAGAAGCCTCGATGAGATATCCAAATCGACATGGACATCTATGGGCATAAAGTCAGAAAGGCGTATTTTTTATGGTCGCACAATGGCGTGCCGCATCTTTGACGACGACCATTTTCCGACGGTGGTATTGGCGAACGAAATCTTGTAGCTTTCCGTTTCCGTTCTAGCGGATTAGTCGATAACCAAAGGGACACCGCGAGATACGACAGGATTATTCGTTTCG